>JAUMJK010001714.1:0-600000 GCA_033558105.1 Coccyzus lansbergi | reverse complement strand
CGTCCTTTTAAAGAACACGTCTGATTCTAGAAATCACAGTAAGTGTCTCTTCATGTTCAAACCACTGCTATTTAGTGCAGAGCCTGCACTCGGTATGTTGTAGAGAATAGTCAATGTGCTAAATTTGGCCAAATTGCAACTAAAGAAGGCAGAGCTGGTCAGGACACAGGCAAGATGCAGTAGATTTAATAAAGGGCACAGTCACATCTGGGGACATTGAGCACTTTTCCTGAGCAGGAATAAAGAATCGAAAACAATGCATGTTTTCTTGAGCAGTTCTTGGGTAATCGGCTCCTGATGTCCACGTGGACTTGTGAGCTGCTTCTTGATATGGGACTTCATCAAACGTATTAAAGCAGAGGAGAGTCTTCTGGTTATTATCAATCCTACTCTGTAGCTGCTATTTGTGCATAATCACTCAATTCCTAACTTGATATTCTAAAGGACAAATCTACGCCTCCCACCACTGAAGAGGCACTCACTGGTGTTTGTCAGCATTGCCTATTATTCCAGTTTAGTTTTACCCCTAAAGGTTTACATATGGATCTTACAGTTCTCTGGAAAGCCAAAGCTATCGGGAACTTCCTGAACCACTTGTTATCACCTTGAAGCATCTGGCTCGTGGTCAGCTGTTCCATCTTAGCAACTTCTACATTTGTTTCTGAAGAAATCAGCACAGCTTCCTTCACTGCTGCGCTCTGCAGCGGTTTTGGGTTTGATTGTAACGTCTCCTTGTTCATCTTGAAATCAAAGTCATTTACGGAAGCTGCAGAATTTTAATCTTCCTCAGACTCAAAAGAATTTGTTTAACCACCACCAGACAAGGAGATGAATAAGAGAGACTGTCTGCTCCTGATTTAGCAGGATCAGGTTTTTAGAGGAGCTCAGCAACCAGTATACAACTTCAACACACTAAGATCTTTGGACAGCCAAAGAAATTTTCGTACAGTGCTTCAATGACTCTCACAAAAACCGTGACCTTAGTGAACCAGGCAGTTAACACACACTATACGTTCCTATATTTTCACCTGAAGGAGGAGATTTATTCATATTTTCAACCTGCAATTTAAAAGCAGCTTTTGATTCTCATTATTTGTGCATCTGTTCACCCAAAAGGCCTGTCTACGCGATGGTTGGGCTATGGGCGGTGGTTAAGAATCACCGCCGAATACAAGATGATATGCAGGACAAAAACAAAGAGTCGGTATCTTCTGAGGTTACTTTTGTTTAAGCCCTACACAGAGAACAGAATAGATTAAAGCAGTGGGAAAATAAGAGATGGAGTCTTGTGATGTGGTGTAGGGTGATCCTTCCAGCCAACCGCACTTCATTTTTTCTACACTGATGCTTCCAAGTAGTTTTCTAGGATACCCCTGAGCAGAACTCATTGTAATAACTGGAGGAAATAAATTAATGGAGAATTACCGTAAGGCTCATCTGAGAGGAGTTTTGATAAACAACACTTCCAGGCTGAGATATTCAGCGCAGCCTGAGGAATGTGGACTTTCCCACTCCTGCTGAAGCGAATGGGAATCTGCACCTCTGAGTCAAGCTGGGAAGCGGCTGCCGCAACCACCAAAAGCAATTCTGGGTTTCAGGTGCAATCAGAGATCAAGAAGAGCCCTTAAACTGAACAATTCTGACAAAGGAAAAGGTGAAACAAGAAGCATTTGACCTATCCAGCTGCCATTAATACCAGACTTGGTCTCAGCAAGCAAACTCCCAGGGGAGCTGCGATCTCTTTGCTCCCAGTCTCAGGCAAGACAATTGCACAAGCTTCAGCTGGGGAAGAGGAGATGGAGATGGACAACAGTGGAATCGCAGCCCAAGTGCTGCCACAAACACAGATATGTCCCACACACAAGCCAGAACAGAAGTTTAGAATATTTAATTTGCTGGGATTTTTATCGTATTGCTTCTATCTGGATTCTCCGGGGATGCAGCCCCTCCTCAGGAAAGGGTCAGCTCGCCCCTGAGCTTTATTTAACTCCAAGACCAAGTTTCAAGCAAACCTTAATTGCAGGGGCTCTAGGCTAGCTCTCTATACGGACAAAACATTTTCCACTCGAAACGGTTCTAAAACCACCGACAACACCTCCACAGGCCCAGATACATCAGGTACATCTGTACCTTTAAAAATCAACACACACACCTGGCAGGCTGAGCCCAGCTCCTGCCTCCTCTGTACCCACGGCATGGCTGCTGAAGTCATCGTGATCGCACAGGATAAGTGAAGGCTGAAGCTGGCCTGCTTAAATTAGGATTATTTTTTTTTTTTTTTGAACCTGTCTATTCTTCCCATTGCTAAATCTTTTACAGAGGCTACTAAGGCAGAGAGCTGCTGAGCTAATCCTCTTTGACTCTTTGCCATCCTGGCAGGTACAGCGAAGCCTAAGGTAAAGTGGAGCATCAAAAGGAAAATTAATGTCTTCTAACAGCAATTAGAGGAAATTATTTAGATATAAATCTTGTTTTATATCTTCTCATACTTGTTTTTCAATCTTTCCCCTTTGATTTTTTTTTTTTTCCTTTCAGGCTTTTCAGAAAGAAACATTTAAAATCCCTCCTGTAAACCAGTGGCATAATTAGCTGCATGTTACACCTGGTATTTCACTCTGCTACAGCGCAATTCCTTTGAGCTTTCTTTTTTACTAAGCCCCGAGGTCTCCTGAAACCGAATCTACTCGTTCTCTCCTCTGCAGGCTGACGGGAGCTCGAGGGGAACCCAAAGCTGGGGAGAGGCTGGCGGTGCCCTCCCGCTGCCCCCCAGCCGGGGACACGCGGTGCCAGGCGCATCCAGGGCCTCCGACATCCAGCAGAGGCACCTCCCGGTCACCCGCGCTTGGCCTGGGCTGCGAAGCAATGCGTGTAACCTAATTGTACGGCGATAACATCAAACAGAGTCTCTCTGATCCAGCTCCTGGCGAGCCGCCACGCTATCTGGGGTCCGATCTGACAAGCTCGCCGATTGATCAAATCATTATCTGGTGGTGTAGGTGTATCCTCTAACACGAGCCAAATTCCTTCAGCTGCTGCTTCTCTGGGTCTGGAGAGGATGCCAGGCTCCAGCAGGCTCCTTCCCCGCACGGGACACACTGATGGCTTCAGCAGCAGCTCGGACCAAAAGCAGAGAGTGGCTCTCGTTCCCCCAGAGGCAGGGTCTGCCTTTTGCTCCCCAAATACAGCAGTTGCTGAGCCCGTGGTGTTAGCACAGAAAACCTGCAGCTCCGCACAGCAACCTGCATTGCCAGGGACAGCAGAGAGAACTGCCGACCCTCCCAAACCTGCCACATCTTCTGCGCTGAACCTCGTGCCGTACACGGCACCAGAACCAAGGGCTTCCTTTCCACCTCCGCAGTGGAAATTCTTGAACCTCTGCAAACCTGATCTTTTCCTCTGGAAACAGAATCATAGAACAACCAGGTTGGAAGAGACCCATCGGATCATAGAGTCCAACCATTCCTATCAAACACTAACCCATGTCCCTCAGCACCTCGTCCACCCGCGACATAGGTGGATGTTTTTCCTAACAGCTCCTTTCCTCCTTTTGTAACCTTCAATCTCCAAGTTAAAGAAAGAGCTTGGCAAGGGCAGGAGACAATATCCTCAATTTTAGCACCACCAATCCAGGTCAGCATCTCATCTGGCCACCTCTTGGCACTTCCCAGAGTCCTATTTCAAAGTAAGCTATCCAAGGTAATTTATTTGGTTTACATGCTTTATTTTATCCACATAAATCACGGAACAGAGTCCATGGGGAACAGGCACTCTATACTTATCATAATATGTAACTTAGCTCCCCGGAGACTGAGCATGTACAGAACAGCTAATAAATGGTTCAAAAAAAAAACCTGGGTCATTAAATCTTGTTTTATATCTTCTTGTTTCCATCAAAGTATGCAGGAGTGGAAATTCTCTTTCTAAGACAGCCTCCTACTTTTCAGCCAACTGGGAATAGAGCCAGCTGAAAAGAGAGAACCCCACATACAACACTGACAGCTGTGCACAGAATTCATGAGCTCGAGAACCAGACTGCTGCGGAGACAGGTGTCCGAGATCTAAGTTTAGCTTGAAAGATTAAAACAGAATCCACAAAGAATGCATTTATTCTAATCCTCTCAGTGCTAGAAAGTACACATGCATCACTGATACATCCAGCCGGGAAACATTTGAGAGGTGTCTGTCTTCTGTAGGATTTCATCCCATTGTGTTCAGGGATAAAATAGGTTCATGTTAAGACCACAGAAATGCACAAACCCAGCAGAGAGATGTTCCTGCGTCTGAGGAAACGTTGCAAGCGGTCAGGATCTACAGTTACAGAGGATTCAGGCTTTTGCTGCCCACCCCGGCAGTGAGCAACCCCACCCCAGACGTTCTCCACACAAGGAGGATGTCTGAGCAAAGACAAGCTGGGAGGTAGATCAGGTGTGGTTCTCACAAGACAAACGCGCTCGGGAATTATAGAATCATAGAATCACCAGGTTGGAAGAGACCCATCAGATCATCGAGCCCAACCATTCCTATCAAACACTAACAAGCATTATGTAGGGTTCCATGTTCAGTTACCCTGATCTATATCCAGAGTAGGTCTTTCTGATCTTAAAGCATACATGAGCTGGAAGAATGCATCCACTATCCTTGGAAGAGCCAGAGGGACGCAGGACACTCAGCCTTCCCACCCTCCCCGTGTAGGTCAGGTCTGCGGGAGCTCTCGTCCCCTCACCACAGAACTCAGCACTGAATCTCTTTCTTTGTACTGAACCATAGCTACAGATTTTGATGCCTCGAGCTTGCTGTCTCTAAACCAGAGGCAGTCTGGGAAGGCAGGAGACCCAGTTTTCAGATTCACAAGGAACAAAGGATGAGTCACTCACTTCACATTACTGGATATAATGCAGTTCTGTATAAAATTGTCTATCAATACAGGTAGAAATTATCATATGCTAATACAAAGAGAATTGGATAATGTAGAGGACATCAAAGCAATGAAGTCAACAACCAGACAGACTGAAATTTCACCCTCACCACTCAATAAACTGAGGGGCCGGTGCTCACCTGTGGAAAGCTGCAGAGCAAAACCCCTGAGCTGACAAGAAAAGATTTAGAGATGCTTTCCCCTCTGTGGTACAGAACATACTGAACAACAATGTCAGAATTCTTAGAACAATTCTCGCTCCCAAAGAAATGAGAATAACGGATGGTAGAGTATTTTAAAAGGGTAGAGTCACCCCGTACCCACATCATTCCCCCATCCCTCATTTCCACAGGTTCAAGAAAATTCCAGTTTCGTTCAGGGAATGGAATTTCACCGTCATGAAAATTGGCAAATACTTGTCCAATTCAGCACTTTCACAGGGAGACGAGGTATCATTTCTCAGATCTCATGGCAAAGCTGCTCCTAAGGCTATCGCAGAGATTACTCGGTTGGCGCCAGCCGGCACAGAATTATAATACACGGCTGGAACTGCCATGCAATTCCTGCCAGCAGAAGTAATCTCTGCCCTTGCATCATCAGCTCCACCAAGCAGGAGGTCATGTGATGGGTGCTCCAGACAGCGTGGGGGAGGACAGCAGCAGGGAGGATGTTTTTAATTTATCTATTTAACATATCTGCAATGGGCACCTGAGAATGAAGCCGCAGAGCAGCTTTTTCTGCGGCCTCTGGGAAAACCTCTTTGGGGAATTGGCTGGGCAGAGAGGGGGGAGGCAGGAGAGAGAATCATAGAATCATAGAACAATCAGGTTGGAAGGGACTCATCGGATCTTCTAGTCCAACCATTCCTATCTAATACTAAACCAGGTCAGGGCACGACTGCAGCCAGTGGGCAAACCCACCCACATGTGGTGACAAGCACACACAAGCACAGAGTTTATCATTTTGAGCATCCCCACAGCACGCAGAAAATCTCCTCTCTGGGGAAGAACCCCCCCCCATGCCTCCATCACTCAAAGTTTGGTCATATCCTCCCATCCCAAACACCCAGGCAATAACAGTAATAATAACGAGTGCTGCCCCTATGGCAGGGAGGCACTGGTTGTCCCTGCTGAGCAAGGGGACCTGGGCTGCACGGGCTAAGCATCTTGCCTCAGCCTTCCCCGTAGGAGCATGGCAGGTTTCCAGCACTCAGCACTTTCACGGCAGGATCAGCTTTCCAAGCCTAAGGATGGTTTGGAGGGGGAGCAGCAAGGAACTCCATGGACTCTACGTCAAAGCCTCCTCCCAGGGCTTTCCCACAAGCAGATGGCAAACTGACTCCCGGTTAGCAACTCATCACCAAATGAAAAACATCTTCCCTTTCCCTTCTCTTTCAGGGCAGGCTCACATGTTAACTGTTTAGCTTTGTTGAAAGGTTTCTTGGGCTCCAGCCTTCGGGCTTGTGCAGATTCTTGCCCTCGTGCAGTAGCAGACACCAACAAAAAGGAACAGTAATAATGATAAACCAAAATGAATCCAGAATTCATGAGCATTGTTTCAGTTTCTGACAACCCAAGCATTTTGGCTTTGCTGAGATTCCTTGGTAATTCACAGCTGCTTCTTTCCTCTCCCTGGTTTCCCCCCAGGATCCCAGGCACTCGGAGCCTCACCACAGCTGCAGGACACAACAGACCCAGGAGGGGTCCTTTGCCTTGCAGCAAGAAGTGGTTTCCTCAGAGGTACTAGATTAAAGCTTCAGGGTAAGGCACCTTAACATTTATTTGAAAAGAAGAAAACCAGGATAGGTAGTGAATATAACAACTTTGTCCCAGAGTTTGCTCCACATCAAGAGCAGATGATTGTTTCCTCCTTCTAGGGCCGAGGACACCACTACCATCCCGCTCCACCCATCCCATGTCGGCAGAGGAAACGCAGACCCAATCCCCCACTCTTTCTTTTCTCCTCCTACTCAGCAGCGTATTATAAGGCCACTAAATTACAAGGAATGCTCTTTAATTCTTCAGCTTTCAACCCTTCCCTTCCCAAGCGCTGCTTCTGTATAGATTTCAAACCAGTTTGACAGTTCTTGGTGTACGTGTGGGTTTTGGAGTAATATTAACAACTAAATTAGATGTATGCTTAAAATACACACAAGGGTGCCTAGATATTAGGTGGAGTGTTATTATATAAAGGCAAGAACAAAGACCGTTTATATTAGAGTAGGCAAACCCAGCACACAGATCCGTGCACGGGTACATGGGCTGCAACTGAACTAATAGCTCAGGCATTTCAGGCAGCATTATTCATGACTTTCATATGAAGCCATCCGTATTCTTTTAAATTCCATTTTAATGTTACCCACACTATTTTTAGCCCGTGCCATTTACAGGGCCGTGGTGGCACAGCTCCGCAGCTATGCCGCGGTGAAGGCTCCGTAGCGGCCGCAGAGGTGTGTGTGGGGCAGGGCGGCTCCGTTACGTGGAGCGTGTGCTCTAGGGACACCATCACCATCGCTGCAGATAAAGCACAGGGCAGCGCTAGCTCCGTGTCTGCGCTCTTCGTCTGCGTTCCCTGCGAGTAAGAAGTAGCTCACTGGCCAGAGGCCAAGGCTCTTCAAACCAATCTGCAAATGGCCTAATCGGAGCTGTGATCTGCTCTGTATACTCAATTTGTTGAGTCACATCAATTTGTTGAGTTTCCTCTCCTGTTAGATATAAACGCGAGAGCCGTTTTCTAAACGTATTAACTCTCTTCAGGCTATTTTGTTGTGTAAACAGGAAGACAAGTGACTGGGCATCGCAGTCAAGAAACTGATGTTCACTGTGGCCTGAATTCTTTACAACTCCACCAGTGCCGTTACACTAGCTTTATGTATCTCCCGCTTCATTATACCATTTTGAGATTTATGCTGTGCCCATTCTCCCAGGCAGGTCTAAAATAAAACCGTACACTGTGCAGGGGAAGGACACTTCAGTTAGAAACAGTTTCACCTTTTTCAGCCATGCTCAAAGACCCAGAGCACCAGCAGGATTAATCTTGAGGTTGCCAAGGCCACGATTTACCAGCGTTCCCACCGCGATCTTGAGACTTTTGCTCAATTACAGATTAGGGATCTTCCCAAGCCTGCGCTCTCTTGAGCCACATCTGAGCCAGCGCAGGATCAGGGCGTAGAAGCCAACCCACAACGATCCCACCATTCCCATTTCTCTCCACTCCTCCCCAGCCCAGCTTCTCTCTCCTGGCCATGGGAAGAGGCCTCAAAACAAGCCCTAGGAGGGCAGAGCTTGCAAAGGAGGAGGGCAACGTAACTGGCTTTGCTACAGGCTGCCAGCAACAACACACAGAGACTGCTTAAGGTAACTTCAAGGTCAGCGTCAAGTACTGCTGGAGACATACCCTTTCTCTTGAATTTTCCGCCGGTATCTTCTGTCAGCCTCTCCCCATCACTTCTGTGCGGCACAGTCATCATCTTGATTGCAGTTGTCCGCCCCAGAACCGGCTCATTTTGGACAGGGCTCTGTGCGCTGTTTGTGAAGCAAACCATAAAATGGAATTATTCATAGGCGGCTGCTTCACAGGATGATTTCCATGCCGCCACGAACAGCTCGTACAAAGGTAAAGATTTGCAGTTTCTTCCCTTCATAAGCAAAAATTTTCAGGCCAATATTTGTTCCTTTTTGTGTTACAAGTTCCCAACCACTCTGCCAATCACCAGGCCAAGAGGGTTAGGCAAGAGTCAGGTTTACAGCAAAGCTGTACAAATTTTATAGCACCACAAACACTTTAACTACCATGATGCTTAAAACTCAAGAGCATTTGGAGAACAAGGAGAGTTATTCAGGCTCCGCACCATTTTGGCTGCATGTTTTCCAGGTGTATGATTTCACCACATGGAAAAACACAACCTTTGCCAAAGTGAACTCATAAAAACCTTTGATGAGTAAAGTTTGGATAAGCACAAATCATTTGAACCGACAGTCGGTCCAATTCTCAAAGGGGTTTGGCAGACATAATATAATTCGTGGTTTCACACACAGGCCATTTTCTCCCTCCCTTCCTCCCCCCCCCAAATCTTCACAAATTTGGAAGACGTTGTTCTAGAAGGTGCTCTGGGTTGGGTTTGCTGTGTTTTCTTTTCCCCCGAAGGGTTAGGCACCAGGCTATTGCACCTCAAAGCCATTTGGGGCTGTGAGTAAGCCAGCAAACAGGTTTTCCAGAGCCGTGTTTAGATAGTTGCATGATCTGCCTAACAGACATTAAAAAAAAAAGAAAAGAAAAAATTAAACTCTGGGTCTCTCACCACCCATTTGCTAGCAGGCAGGTAACATAAGGCAAACACTTTAACAATCTCTTCCTCTGACACATTTGGACATGTTATTTCAAGATTTGTGGCGTCATTTAAGGCTGTGCCATGAGATAAGACAGAATTTACATCGCTGGGCTGGCAGCAACTCGGCTACAGCTTTTAGACATTATTGACATAATGTTTTCTTTGATAAACAATCTATCAGGAAATTGTCAAACTCCTCACTGAGGTAATGCCAAGGGCTCAGCAACCCTGCGCAACCCAAGAGGCAACTAGAAATTACATGAAGGCAAAAACACAATGAGGATGACTCCAACCGCCTTTTGTTAAGCTCTGCTGCAGAGAAAAATGTTCATTTCCCGCTCACACAGTCCCTTCCAAACCCAAAGAGGGGGGGATCAGACAGACAGGGGAGTCTTTCCCATTAACCTCTCCAGAAGCAAGAGCAAACCCTGCTTGCTCCTCCAGAACTGGGGTGAAACTCACATTGTTTTAAAAGGATCATTTGCAGTTTAGCAGCAATTAGTCGGTTTTGGATACTTTGAAGTATTTGAGCTCTAAGAATTCAGTGTTTTCCACTCCACAGTGCAAATGAGCAATGAGTAGAGATTAAAAATTTAAGTCCTGTGACATGAATCCCAGGGCTGAGACCTCATGCACCTCATCTCCAACAGGTCACTCTGTCACCTTACACTCAAGTGGATTTACAGCATTTTTCATTTTATGGATTTTCCCCTGTTCAGAATAATTTGAAAGCTCACGCTCACCCTTTGCAGCTTCCCAACATACACACCAGGCTTAAACTGCTTAGGAAGAAACAGAGTGGCCACGGGAGGTGCCTCAGTCCCTTGCTCAGACATGTGGAAGAGAATCAGCTGCAATTCCACAGCTCAGACCTCTGAAACCCACTCTCCATGTGAGCTTTGCCGCATTTCCCCATCAGTTTTTCCAATGGACACTCCTGAAAATTCTTGCCTGGGAGTAATAATCCAGGTAAGAACACGGAAAGCAAGAGGCAAATGGAATCACTTCTTTGACTGCTTTTTAAAAAATGTTTAGTATTTGGACTGTTTGTCTTAATTCTCCCCTCCTTTACTCTCATAAATAAAGACCATTTCCTCCCCAGGAACTCTGTGGATGAAACAGAACTTGCTCTTGTGCAAGTCAAGAGGGAAAAAGGAAACTGAGGAGTACAGGCAGCATTCTCAGAGCATCACCACCTCACCACATCTGCCCACAGCCAGGTCCAGTTCTGCAAAGCAACTGCTTTTATATTTAAGTGTCCCAGTTTCCCTTCTCTTTTAAAATTCCCACATCAAGGCCTCAAGAGCATCACTAACGTGTTCTTTGAGCCACGTGCCGCGGCTGGGGAGGCTGCAAGTGAGCAAGACCTTCCTCTTCCACAGGGTTTAATACCCACGTACTCCCCTCGACTTCAATCAAGCCCCGAAGTCGTAACATGCTTCCACGTTCAACTTCTTGGTTTGTTTTTAAGTGATCAAGCTCACACAAGCCTAACGATTCCCCTCCGTTTTACAAGCATATTCATGTTTGCTGTCAAATGCATGAGTTAGTTTTCTGCAGGCGATTGCAAGAGAGCAACCAGTAATTACTGCAACTGCACACAACACTTTTTTATTTAGAAATATATTTCACAATGGCTTTGCCGATAATACCAGCACTCTCCAAACAGCAGCAGCCCCTGCTAAACAGTTTATCTGCCCTGAATTTGTAGGAGGTAGGTGGATTTCTGTTTCCTGCAAAATGACATTTCCTCTGCCCTTCCCATTCCCTTCTGGGCGAACTGATTTTTTTTTTTACTTTTTTTTTTTTTTTTTTGTTCTGTGCCTTTAGGGGCTTAATGGAAGGTTTCCAAAATTTCTAACAAAAGTCAAAGTAGTTCAGGGAATAGCAATGCAAGTTTCAGTTCACAGAATCACAGAACAACCAGGTTGGAAGGGACCCATAGGATCTTCGAGTCCACCCATTCCTATCTAACATTAAACCAAGTCCCTCAAGACCTCATCCACCCGTCCCTTAAACACCTCCAGGGAAGGGGAATCAACCACCTCCCTGGGCAGCCTCAACCAATGCCCAATGACCCTCTGTGTGAAAAACTTCATCCTGATATCTAGTCTAAATCTCCCCTGGTGGAGCTTGAGGCCATTCCCTCTTGTCCTGTCCCCTGTCCCTTGGGAGAAGAGCCCAGCTCCCTCCTCTCCACAACCTCCTTTCAGGTACTTGTAGAGAATAATGAGGTCTCCTCTCAGCCTCCTCTTCTCCAGGATAAACACCCCCAGCTCTCTCAGCCGCTCCTCATAGGGTCTGTTTTCCAGCCCCTTCACCAGCCTCGTGGCTCTTCTCTGGACTCGCTCCAGAGCCTCAACATCCTTCTTGTGCTGAGGGGCCCAGAACTGGACACAATATTCAAGGAGCAGTCTCACCAGTGCTGAGTACAGGGGGACAATCACCTCCCTGGACCTGCTGGTCACACCGTTACGAAATTAATATATTTTTTATACGTAATATATTTTACAGATGTATTCATAGAGTTACTTTCCAATATTATATACTAGTACTATACTTATATAAATTTTTAATCTATATTCGAATCAAACTGTACAAACCCCCAGTAGTTTATCCTTTCCAGCAAGACCCACGTTTACACCCATGCCAGCTCTTTCTGAGGAGAGCAGTGAGGAACACCAATGGGACTTTTCCCAACACGGTACATAATTAAAGGCTCAATCCTTGAGTGACACCAGATTTCACAGATTTAGAAACAACATAAAATCTTATTTCTCTAATTAGTTATTAATCGAGCAACAACGCAAACATTTACACAGCTGAGACCAGATCCCCCCTTATAGAAAATTGCTTCAACTGACAATTAGTGTTGTAAATTTCTCCTGTTGTACTTTCGCAAGAAGAAATTGTCATTGTTATTGACAACAACCAAAGAAAATGTCAGACTTTCATCCCTGGTTATGCGCAGGCAACAAAGGATCCTGGGTTTGGGGGAAAAAAAAAAAAAGAATGAGGCTCAAGATATTCCCATTTTGAGCTTGAAGATGGTTACTGGGCAGCTGAGACATCAGTCCACTCACTGCTTAGAAGACGAACGATGAAGAAGGCCTGGGAATGGTGCGGTTGAGATGTCAGGTTCCCTGTTGTGCTCTGCTGCCCCTTATATTCCTCAATACACACCTTGGAGCGATTTTTTGCCAGTCTCTAGCTGAGGCAGTGAACATTGTCCACGATGTGGCTGCTCCAGGGATGTTCTACCACCCCAGGAATCACGACACCATCGCACACAGCAGCAAACCACCCAACTTAGTTCAAGTCATGCTACCACTCATGCTACATCTGGCTCACCAGGAGGTCCCGAGCAGCACCGTTCTCCCCGATTTCACTTTCCATTGGTTTGCGTGAACCCTCAGCCCTCACAGATCACAAACTGACTTCCCGGGCTTTGTTTCCATCCAGTTATTTGTCTTTTTATTTCTGAATGAAAGTGTCCCTAGGCAGAAGGTGTTGTCCGGATTAGAAGCAGGCAGAGTTTTCAGCTGGCACTTTCATCCCTGCCCAAGCAAAACAGGCATATTTGGGTCAACAAAAATATTGCAAATTTATGTTGGATTTGTCACTTCAGCTGAAAAAATAAAAGTCATCGGCCTGAAAGTGCTTACACGTTTTCAAACTGAAATTAATAAATTCATTTCAATTAACTAGAAAATATCACAGGCACTTTTTGAAAGGAAGCTTTATGTATTGAGTCAAACAATGTGTTTTATTCAAGCCGAACCGATTTTCTGATGTGGTCCTTTTACAGAATCACAGAATCAACAACCAGGTTGGAAGGGACCCATCAGATCTTCTAGTACAACCATTCCTATCTAAAATTCCTATCTTTTACATGTATCTGCATCCTCTCCTGTGTTTGTGGGGGCTGCTCTGCTGCTTAGGAAACATTTCCCTTGCAGCTTTTTGGAGGAGACTGGTCAGACTTTGTTCCCTGCAGCATTTCAACTCCTCCTTGCTCCTTCCAGGGTGATTTCTGCCTACCAGTATCAAAGCTGCCATTACTTAGAAACCAGAGGGGGTTTTGCTGGTGAGAAAACTCTCCTGTTTGCTGGTAGAAGGGACAATTCAACAGGTTCTAAATTTGCGTAACCCAAAGCTGCTGCGGAAGGTGATTTTCGCTTGTGCCCAGCCTGCCAGGGCAGGAGCCTCTGAACACTCACACCTTCCTTGGCCAAGAACTTTTTGACTCATTTCATCCAAACAAGCACTCATTAATTAAAAAAAAAAAAAGTCAGTTTCCCCCTTGGTCACTGCCACCCAAGGGTCAGAAACTATTGAAATAGGTGGATCTGAAGGAATTTAATGGTCTGTAGTGAGTGATAGAGACCCACCAGGTGGATGTCACAAAAATCAGAGCAGGCACTTCACAAGGAGATGATGGAAGAGGGATCCCTTCACTGGTTCTTTACCTTGAGATCTCACTAATCAGTGAGAAAGGAAATCAGTGGAATTGCTGAAGATTCGGGACAGAATTTGAGGACAATAACAAGCATTATTTCTGGAGGCAGTAAGTTTTCCTGGAACTCTACACAAAGTCTAACCTTAGAAAGGGATGGTGTGGGACACGAAGGATGCGGAAAAAGCAATAGGGAAAACAGTGGAATGTGATCTCTTTTGTGCAGACACAATGCCCAGAAATGCAGAGGTGGATAGCAGCCACGCTACAGAACAAAATAAACCACCCCAGCCCCCAGCCCCACCTCAGGATTGGACCTAGAGACCCCCCTGCAGCAGAGGGATCGAACAAAGACGCTCAAGCAGCAGCCACCCAGGTAGAGGCCACTCTGGCTCAACAGCTCCTGATGTTGACAGAGCTAAACTAATTACCCTGTTGCCTTTCCAAGTGTCACTCCAGAGCAGAGAACTCTGAATCAGACCAACTGCACTGGCAAAGGCTTGAGAGAAAACTACAGTCAAACAACAAAACTGCATGAAGCTGCCTCCCTCCCAGTACAAAAGGCTTGATTCTGGAACCCTTTTTAAAAGTCAATTGAATTCTGCGAGTCCAGCAAGCACAATAACAGATAAAAAATAAACCTATTTTTGGCACTCAGGTCAGATTAATTTTGCTAGCAGTCCCCTCCGACGGTGATGCAGCCCCAGACATGGCTGATGAGCCTGTTCCAGCCTTGCCTGGCTCAGATGTGGACTGGAGAACACCAGCGTTGCTCTCTATTGGTGACAACAGCCCAGAAAGAATTCTAAGTAGCTAAAATGCTAAACATTACAGTGAAATTCTAGCCCCAAACTTCCTGTGGGTTACTTCTGCACCTCAGTTTCTCTACCTGTAAAATAATAATTACCCAACATACCAGTTCTTGTAGGACTTAATTAGCACTTGTCAACCTCTTAGAGCTCCTCAAGGGAAGAGGAGCTACGCACCACAAAGTACTAATTAATGGAAGAATCCTTTGGAACAAAGTATACGATTCTGTTGTTGTCAGATCTAATAGAGTCATAAAAAAACAGGGCTGGAAGGGATATCAAGAGGTAACCTGGGCTGTTCCCCTGCCCCGAGGCATGATCAAGTATATCTAAATCGCTCTTGATAGATGAATACCCCTAAATCTTGGGATGCTCGAGCAGTGGATTAAAATAGATAAAGATGGGCTCACGTTACAGTGTGTTGCACTCTCTTGGCTCCACTGAATGCAGATAAACACACATAATTCAGATGTGGCTACCGAAGCACAGCACAGCTTTCAGTTTAAAACGTCCCTTTTTTGTCTTTTAACTGATTTTTGGGCAGGAACATTCACAAAGATTTTTTAAAGTTTTAGGTTTTTAAATGCTTTAATTGTAAAAATGTGTGGGTTCAAGGAGCCTTTCCAAGACACGCAGGCAAAGTACAGTAGGAGATACATTTCCATTTGATTAACTTCATCTAGGAAAGCTTTTGAAACTTATACTTTCTTCATCAGCCTGGTGGAGAAAAGCTTAGCCAGGCAACTGATACAGCACTTCAGGAGTTTATTAAATTAACCAATTAAACCGAGGCAGTATACAATATACAGAGGCCAAGGCAAACAATAGGAGGTGGAACACACTCCTGGGGCTCAGACAATAGTGTCGTGTCAGCACTTCCATTGTGAAGCTACTTCAGCATCACCGAGAGGTGTGCAACAAAGGGAAAAAAAAAATAAAGCAAGCTTAACCCCCTGAATCCAGTCAAACTAAGGGATTCCCAAACGTGCCCAGGCAGATGGAAGCGTGAGATGCAAACCAGTTTTTCGCTAATTTTGTCACTCGAATTAGACAGCAGGTTTGGCCTGGAGAAACAGGTTGGCAGGTTACCCAGAAAACAGAGGCGGGCTGGTCCTCCGGAGCTGCTCAGTGCCCAGCACGAGGGAGCCCTGCTCTGGGTTGCTTGAAAACACGACCATAATGAACGCGATTAGTCAAGTACAGCCTGTTTGCACGTTTGTGTGGGCTGAGACACAGAGCTCGCTCGGGGACAGAAGGTCTTTGCGGTAGGGCTGGCATCTTGCACAGCATCTTCCCCTCCATCTCAGCATCCCCAGGTGACAACACAATGTGAATTGTAGAACATGAGAGATCACAAACACAGCAAAGCTGTTTGTAACAGCAGAGCTGAACCACAGAAGTGCACCTGACCCAAGGCTTCGTCATCTCTTCAGTGCTAAACAAGAACCAAAGCAAATGCTTTTCACAGGAGGGAGAATTCAGTCGCAGCTAAACCCTCCCAGAATTCTGGGTGCTCAGCACCAGGTTCAGATCCCACTTTTGAACGTTGCTCCTTTCCTGTCCAAACAATGCGGATTCTTTGGGTAGCAGATTCCATGGGCTAGTGTCACATTTCACAGCACATGAAAACCTTTTCATGAGGTGCAAACCTTTTCACGCAGCCCCAGAACAACTCATTGAGGGGAATTTAATAAAAAAAAAAAAGGAAAGAGACCAATAATGGAAACACTGACACAACATTTACTGTAACAGCACCATCAGCAGCAACTATAATTCTTCAGAAAGTTACACCCACGCTGCTTTCTTTGGCCCGTCTACCTTGTATATTGACTCGGTCTAACTGGTTAATTTAATAGGCTTCAGAAATATTTCACTGCTTTGCTCAAAAAGCTGGGCATGATTTAAAACCGGGTAGTCTGCTTTGCGAGCACAAGTTGTTCTTGTGATGCCATTTCCATGGTTTGATACGGCAGCCCAGCTCCTCTCTGCTCCAAGGGCAGTTCTGCCCTGCTCCGTTTCCTCTCTAGAAACCTGAGAAATCAATTCCCAACTACTCAGGGCAGCCACACGGCTCTGGATATGAAAGCAGCTCGACAAATGAAGGTTAAATTAAATTAGCTGAACCCACTTAGCATTCCAGCTCTGTGGCAGATCTTCACAGAGGTTGGGATGCAGTAGAAACACCCCTTCCCAGTTTTCCTAAGAGACACGGTGGGCGAGGACCAGCCTGGGACCCAGGACACCCACTGCTCTTCCTGCCTTTGCCAGCGACCTGCCACACAACCCTGAAGAGTCCACTCCGCTTTGTGCTTCTTCTTTCCCCTCTTGCCCTTTTTACTGCTTTGATTATAAATATTTCCAAGCGATTGCATCATCCTGTTTGTACAAAATATGCATTTGCATAACTTCTCACACAACAAGACCTTGATCACAGCTGGGGATTCTAGACACAAGAGTTATAAAGAAGAATACTTGTAAACTCAATGTGCTTAAATGCCCACATTATGAGTATTTTGTAACCAACATTTCTTCATTAAAGATTCCACTGTGTTGTTTCGACAAACAACAGGATAAAGGAAGGTTCTGTGTGGAAAACGTTGGCCGATGCTATTCCTCGCAGGCAGAACCTGAGGGGCATCTTGGAGATGGAAAAGGGATGAACTGTTTTGTAAGCCAGCAGCAAAATTCTAGAACAGCTGCATACCTCTGACAACCTGGCAGAGGCATTTCCCTATCCTCAGCTCCCGTTTCATCAGCTCTCTTCACAAGATGTTGGTGCCTTCAAACCCAGTTTCATTGATTTGGCCTCATGGGAATGGACACACAACTCAGTCTTAATCAGATCAAAGACTGTGATTGAAAAATGGTTTTTTTTATTCATTCCAGAGTTAAGTATATTTCTTCATTGGGTAGAAATAATGTTATCTCCAAAATAGGGAAGGAAATAGAAAGAGGGGAAGAGAAATTGAGACAGGTAGTGACCAGCCTTCCACAGCCCAGGTTTGCAGCTAACTGCCTAACCAGAAAGCTGCAAAAGAGGCATCCAAGCCAGGAATAGCACCAGCAGGAGCCGAGCTGGAGCCTCAAGTTCTGGCAGTAGCAGTGGCAGTGCCCCAAAAACAATACTTGGAAGGAGTAAGGCCAGTGGCAGCAGCCCCGCAGGCCGTCCTGCGCTGGGATACTCATCTCATCCACTGGTGGAACTGCGAGGTCTCTGGGTAACCCCAGCAGCCTGGTCTTGCACCCTGGAGGAGGGAGGAAAAGCAGCTGTGACCCTGATCCCCTTCCAAAGCACCACAGGTCTCCTAAAAACAGAGGCAGGAGAGTGAGACTGGCAGCATGTGCCGTTTAACAGCAGGAAAGAAACAGCACCAGTGCAGATGATGCTTTTCTACTTGCATTCCCAAAGCTTGAATTTCTGACATTTCTCACGTGAACTTGACAAGCAGGCTGGGTTTGAACAAGGCAATTCCACAAAGCTCACAACACAATAGTGGACACGCAAGTTATCATCATCTACCTCACAGTTTCTGTGCGTCTTGAAAACTCCTGCAAAGCCTCCACCCATATGGTGCCGAGAATCTTAACAAGTGCCAGAACTAACCCCAAGAGGATGAGTTGGGCAAATGCAAAGCAACTTGTTCAAGAGTTCGTTCAGGCAGTGACAGACTCCAGCCTTACAAATCTTCCCCTGGTGTCCTATGTCCCAGTCCCTGACTCCTCAGCGCATGCTGTGGTGCTGCCAGACAGTGTGATTCAGCTGAGAGTCAGCACTGACCAGCTCTGCAGAGCTCAGTGGGAATTCCACTACAATTCCTGCAAAGTTTGTGAGTTAGGCTCTTTCCAGCCATTTCTTACACAAACATCGTAGCACAACCGTTATGCCGGCAGCTCTCACAGCTCAGGAGTTGGAGTTGTAACACATAATGCAGTGAAACATCCAGCTCCTCCAGCCATCTGGAATAAACACTTTCATGTAGAACATCCCTTCTCTACATGCTCCAGCTGAAGCTGGATGTTCTGTTCTTGATCTCAGTACCTGAGTTTGTGGGTTTTGGTTTGTTTTTTTCTCTTTTTCTCTATTCTGAAAATGCAAAGTTTTGCTCATTTAAAAGGGAAAAGGAGCTAGAGCGAGTAACATACACTCTCCCTTTAATGGTCTGCCGTACAGCCGCCTAGGACAAAGTTGGATATGATGTCAGATTCCTGCTGCTTTAACACAACAGAGCCATTTCCCCTAAGTATTTCTCTAACTAAGCAGAACTGAAAGGCTTCCTTCTCCAGCAAACACCTGAGCAGAAATGACTCACCCACCGTGTCGGCAACTGGCACGGAGCTCTCAGCCCTCGTGCCAAGCCTACTCACATTGTTGAAATGCTGAGAGGGGAATTTTCCTTCTGTGACTTCCAAAAAGATTTGCCCATCTCTATTTTGCACAAAAACGTAGCCTTGTGCCCTTTTCTGTCAAGGCGAAAGGTGTTGAGGTGAAGTACATTTGCAAGATCAGCCATACAGCAAAGTCATTTTCTTCAAGCTCACGAAACATTACAATGCAGCTCTCTCTAATCAAATCACTTATTTTTTTCTGCTCAACTTCTTTCAAAAATAATGCATATATGATCCTGGTGTGCACAAGCATTCATTTCTAATAACTTAAGAATGAGTTGGTTGCTTTCAGCTCAATTTGAGAGAGAGACAGGAGTTTCAGAGCTCTCACGTTGCCACAAGTACCATGAAAACAGGCAACTGGATAGAAAAGGGAGATGTAGGGGCTGGAAAGCAGCAACGTGAGCTCACACAGTGTTGGGCACCAGAACATGACCTTGTAAAGATGCTCACGCGTGGAATGACTTCAGTGGAAGGTTACAATCAGACGGAAAACTACAGTTACACCAAGTACGACCCGAATGTTTATTTTGAAGGACATCGTAATAAATGTCACCAGTCAAAAAATTAACGGCCTTCAAGGTACAGAACTCAAAAGAGCAGACAACTGCCAAACACTTCAAAGGAAGCCTATGAGCAAAAGCACTAGTAAAATTAACTAAAGCCTGGGCTGGACACTCCTCTAACAGCCAGGCAATCATTAATTTCAGAGGAGTGACTGGGATATACCCCAAGGTAAGCTCCAGATCATACAAATCTGCTCTTTATTGCCCGACTAGTGCCATTTAAAATCAATAGGCTTGCTCAGAGGGGTGAGGTTAAGCACCTGTGAAGGTGTTTGCAAGACTGAGGCCTAAGGCTCGGTCCGGGCACAGCTTTGGTACTTGAAAAACTGGTTCGCTTAAAAGGTTTGTTTTGAGGTTTATTTTTAAAGAAAACAACAGAATAATTAAAGCCATGCAACCACTTTAAAGTGAGCACGTTTTTATGACTATAACGGGAACTTCCAACAGCACAGCCGGCCCTGGGTCAGCTCCACTGCTCCAACTGCGCTCGAGCCGTTGGGAGCTGCATCGCGGACCCCAAGAGAAGCCCCTTCTGCACCTCGAGCAGCTCAACGAGGAGAAGCCAGGCCACGATTTCTACTCAAAGCTGTCCCGACAATTCATCCACAGAAAACACCTGATGGAACAAGCAATATGGGCAAACCGGTGCTTGAAGAATATTTCATCTGGAGTGCATCAAAAAGCAGGGAATGTTACCCCCACAGTATTTTTCTCCTCTGTGTTCACACCCTCAGACACCTAAAAAACTTTAGAACTTAGAGTTTCATGTGTGCAGAATTAAGATGAAAAAGGTCAAGACTCCCTCACAATGAGACAAGTTAAAAAAAAACCCCGATAGTGTCCACTCTAAGGAAAATACCCCAAATTTCAGGAGATGCTGATGGAGTAGGGGGTGGAACAGGGAACTACATGTTTGCATGGCTAAAAGACTAAAAAAAAAAAAAAAGTCACACTTTCAAAGAAGAAGAAAAAGACAAAAGACGTTATGAGTAAACAGGAAATTTGGGAAATCTATTTCACCCGAAGTAGCAAACATCTGGAATAAATTGCCAAGAACTTAAGACCATCAAAGCTCAGTATTAATGAGGTTAAGAGGCAGCGAGACTGGAGGAGGAGACTGAAGAGCACAGTGACAAAGGAGAGAGGTGGAGGCCAGATAAACCTAGAGGCAACAGGCTCATAAGCCTCAAGGCCTTAGTTTCTCTCTCTGACCAATAATTCCTAATCTTCTCATTGCTCCAGGCTTAAAATGTGGGATTTTACTGCTTTTTGGTTTATGGAAAGGAAATACTTCTTTTTCCTAGATATCCCACGCTGGGATCTGTGACACGGTACTTCAGTGCTGAGCTTCCCTATTGCTAAAGGTTAACTCAGAAAAGTACAAGAAAGCAGAACAAACATCTTCCATCAAGCAGAGCTGTCTGAAGTCCTCATTCCTCCCTTCCATGCTTCAAATTAAGAATCATCATTACTTTTTTTTTTTACAGAATGTTCTTAAAGAAGAAAAGCCTCATCCCTTTAATCAGAATGGCACAGTAAACATCTCCATGGGTTCAAGAAAAGACTCATTTGTTTTAAAGTAACTCAAACCAGGCTAAATGACACCTTTAAAGACGACAAAAAAAGTAGGCATAAATTAATAAGGAGTCTAAAAAGGAAATACTTAGTGTAACTTATTCCTTAACAACCAGATCCGTCTCTAGAAGGGATAACCAGAAAGCTGCGTTGGCCCTTTTTCCAAAGGAGAGAAGGGTCTGCCACCTCTGCCTGGACTGCTGTTAACTGTATTGGTTACATTCATGGTCGTTAACATCCTTCAAAAGATGTTCTTAGGATTTTATTTTCCACCTCCCATTACTGAGCAGTGGAACATTCATAAAACAATAAAGAGAAACAACTCGGAAGGAAAAGAAAAGAAAGCCTCCAAGTTGCCTTCTCTGCAAGTTAAATTAAGCTAAACTGAGGACTCAACACAAAATCGATCCAGGAGCAGCAGGATGGATGCACACACGTTAAAAAGGACAGGGGGAGGGGGATGCAGAATAATAAAACAGGCGCTTGCCTGTCCTCTGCTCCAACAGCCACACGCAAACTCCAGCCAAGCCTGACAGAGCGGGAAGGGTTGCACAGATATGAAGTTCCTGTGGTTTGCATATAGAGGCAGAGGGTAAAGGACAAGGATATGCTTAAAAGCAAAGTGCTTATTAGACAGGAGAGAATCCACACCAGCCTTCGTTACTGGTCTACTAGCGCAGCACCCGCTCGTGCTGTTTGTTATCAGCCGAGCACCACATCTAAGGAGTCAAAGTTTATTGGGAACATCTGCTCTTTTGGTTGCAGAATGCAGCTGGAACTCTGCTTCAGTCTCAACCGCTTCCCCTTCAGCTGCTCCCAAGCCCCTACCTGCACCTTTCTGGCCTGGGAGGAGCCGATGGGGCTGCTGTGCAGCCACCTCGCACTGGGAAGGGGCCCTGAGAGGAGGGCATCTCCTTCACGAGCCAGTTCAGACCTCGATCCTGACCTCAGGGGCCTGATGTGTCCCTGGGCTGTCCCTCAGCAAAGTGGCTACAGAGAAAGCACCAAACAAACCCCTGTTCCTCACTGCAGGTGCCACAAACACTCTCAGCAGCTAAACTGCCTCAGACCTCATACCCTTCTCCAGTTCTAACACAGGAGATGGGTGACAGAGGAGCTGTGAGGCACTCCATTTGTTTCCACTGTTTTCCCCCTTACATTAAAACACAACTAGAGGGAACCACATGGAAAAGAGGATTCCAAGTTTGCTCCCTCAGCCAGGGATGCAGACAGGGGGCCTGGGCAAGCCCAGCAGGGGGGAGCCCTCTGCCCAGCACCAAGGGCTCAGCCAGCACCAGCCCAACACGCACAGGCACAAAACACAGGAGATCTTTAATACTGAAAGAAGATAACTGGTTTTTTCCATTGGCTGAGGGGTGCTTTAATGAGCACACTGTGTTGTAGTGGCCGAGAAAAGGTGATAAGCTTTATACTCTCTATGAAAAGCCAGAGGTTTGCTTCATATAACCGTGGCCGGTTGACCAAATAGGGCATCGACACTCACAGCCGAGACCAAACAGCACAAAGCCCCCTCAGCCACCCCCACAGTCCAGGGAGGCCTCAAACACTCTCATTAACGTCCGGTTTGGAAAAACCACTGCCTTACCTTGCGCTGGGAGTTGGCCTTCTCGCCAGAGCACAGGACAGGAGCAGCAGCCTCCCCTGCTGCCCCTCGTCCCTCTCTGGCTCCTGAGGGCTGTGAGGAGCTCGTCAGCATTAACTGCCCACACCTGTGGGGCTGAGGGCCCCACCCTGCCCCACACCTGCAAATAGTTATAACCAAGTGAGCCCAAAGGTGGCCGAACTGCAACACCCATTTAAAAAGAAACCACTGCTAGTTCCTTAAGGCTTCTCAAGATTCCAGACAAAACTGGGATACTTGTAGTGCTTCGGCCCTTGATTCACACTAGTGTTATTTTCCCAAGCATTAAATTCTGTCACAGCCTGTACTCCCTCAGCCTGGTTGGGGAGGGCAGAGATCCTTGCTGAAACCAGCTGATTCCTCCCTACAAAGAACTTTGTGGCTGCTATTGTAACTGCATCCCTTTTACATATAAGGGCTTAAAGGCACTGGCTTACCAATAAATTCATAGAATCTCAGAATAACCAGGTTGGAAGAGACCCACCGGATCCATGAGCCCAACCATTCCCATCAAACGCTAAACCATTCATGGAGATTTACCTCTTTCTGGCCTGTTGGAGGGAGGGCTCCCTCCTGCCCCACCTCTGGTAAAGAGCTTTCTACAAATCTCAGCTGTGGTGGGACCTGCAGCTTCCAAAACTTAAAGGATGGGGGTCAGAGAAGCAATGTTACCTGCCGTGCTCTCTGGTGCTCTAGAAAAGAACTTCTCTGAGTGCTGTGAGCCCGTGACACGCTGAGCAGCACCACTTTTCAGCATCGTGTGGGTAGGTTCACGCAGGACACCAAATCCCGAACAAAGCAGGAATCAAAACGAGGGGTAGTTTGTTTGTTTTTTTACAGATAACAAACCCCTGAAATAATTACTCTGTTCTAGCTGATTTTGTGGCCAAGTTAGCATGTTTTGAGAATAATATGCACAAATTTAAGGTACAAGAAGAATTATAAGAATTATATACAATACGTGGTTTAGTGTTTGATAGGAATGGTTGGACTCTATGATCCGGTGGGTCTCTTCCAACCTGGTGATTCTATGATAAGAATTACTCTTCTTCTTCTTCTTAAGAAGAATCAGAAGTGTGGAAAAGATTGCTGGGAGGAAAAGCTGGAAAAAGAATGTTGACAAAAAGAAAACTAAACAGGCTTCCTCTGTGCTAATATTTATTACACAGAGGATGCAAAGGATGATATTGGCTTAGTTTGCAGACAGAAAGATTTAGGTTAGATGGGAGGGGGGGAAATGCAGAAATATGTCAGCTTCAGACTTGAGGCTACCTAGAAAGTTTAGACAGATCAGACAAACATTTCTAACAACAATCCTGCCTCCAAGCAGAACAACAAGCTGGGGGACACTCATGAGAATCTTTCTCTGCCTCTTATGATAGTATATTCCAAAGGATGCTCTACCCGTTCACAAGGTTCCAGGAAGGTTTACAGGATTAAATGTTTAAGAGTTAATAAAACACATTATCAATTCTATGCTGTTTCTTTGGGGTTTTTTTCCCCCCATCCAAATAGGAATTGTTTGTGAAAGGGCTGACACTAAAGAGCTACTGCCAGGGTTCGTGCAAGTTCAGTTCCCATCTGATCATTTTAATGATGCTTGGTGAGAATCTGTTTTTGTGGAATTAACCTCAGCTCCTGGTTCTCTTTTGCTATTGGAGTTTGCATCCAAAACTCATAAGCACAGCTTTAAGTCCTCACAAGAAAATGAGAATTGAAATGAATTTGGGATTGATAAAGATTCTTAGAACAAGCCTGTAATATTTTCATGATATTTATCTGGACATCTGTCCTTTCCCTTTGTAGAAGTGGGGGGGGGGTTACAGCTCCAAGTTCCCTTGCAAGATGATCCAAGAGCCTGAGGTGCAGCACGAAGCTTGGTGACACAATCCAGCCCAAAGATCTCTTCAAGCATTCGGCAGCAGGTAGGTGTCTGCTGCCCAGCCCTTCATGCAACAGTTCTGGGGCAACAGACAGGGAAAAAGGGAGGAGCAGCAGAACTCCGATAAACCTGGAAGTTAATTGGTAGGGTCACACGGAGCCTGGGGCATTCCACAGCCCACCAACCACTTCAGAGTCACAAGAGCCCTGGGTGGCTGAGAGCACTCTGGTGGTGCGTGAACGTTTGGTAGCTGCTGGAGGGCCTCGTGGCCTGCACCCTGGTTTGGTCCCCATGAAGAACCAGAGGGAACTTGGACTGGATGTCAAGCAGACTTGCTGGTTTAGCTTCCTCTAGAAGAGCTACCGAGGTTGTTGGTGATAAAACATAAGCACCGTTTGGTATCTGATGCCTGAGTGATTTCAGCTCATGTTATTGGAACAGTCAATACTCATTTGGTTGGATATAGAGTTTTCTGGAGCTTGTACAAGGCAGTATTAGACCTGGCATGTGTGTTTGTGGCATGCAAGAGTGTTTTCCAGGCCCACCACTCAAGCAATTTTCAAATGAAGTCTATGGATTAAATATCCGTTTTGCAGTCCTTTGCCATAAGCAGCTCCTTCCTTCGCTGAGCAGTTCTGTCACTTATTTGGGTCTGCATAGGACTCTAAAGCAGAAGCTCATAAATGATCTTTCCTACTGTGACAATGAAAATTCTCCACCTCCATAACCTCCCACTACCTGCAACCCCACCCCATAGGCAGGGTTATGTGCTTATGAAGAAAATCGTGTTCCAGGGAGAAGAGTTCTTGTGTGAAACACAGGTAAGATATACATCTGTGCAGGAAACCTCAGCTGCTGCTGAATAAGCAGGCGAAAAAAGATGCAGACTCTTGCTTCTCATGAGGTGTGACTGCTCCCCAAAGGCCAGTCACACTGCACACCTTGTTGGGAGGGACTGGTCTGGGTGACCATGTGATGGTTTCAAACGGTACAGGAATATACAGCAAGAAGCACTAAAGCCCTCACCACATCTTCAGCAAGATTCGTGCAAGAAAGGGCCAGATTTTCCCTCTAGTTGTGTCAAGGAATATTTTTCAGAGAGATAATTACTGGTAGATACAGTCGGGAACAGGCTGCTTGTCCTAGGGAAACCTTGCTGTTCCAGGAATGTGCAAGGGGCAAGGGGTGAGGTTTCTGGTATCACTGTTGTGTCTGCTGGGAGCGTCTCGTTCCAGTTGTTCAAGGTTAGCGAAGTGCACTGAGTGAAAGGTTTTGCTGGAACAAGAGAGGCTGCAGGTGGGATGAATGTCACATCCCAGAGTCCTGCAGAAGCTGGAGATTTTTCATGTAATTTCTGCCCCTCCTGATGTGGGCAGAATTCGACACCTTGCCCTCACAATCTCTTTCTACGAAAACTAAGATGGAAAGAGAAAAAAAAGTGGCTCATTACTTCCTCTCGATGTCTGTGGGACTGTGGTGCCAACAGCAGTGATGCAAAAGGAAACCATTTTCATTAGTTAAAACAGCAGCAGCCTGTTTTCCTTTGGCTGTAGCCTCCTCCTGCCTCCCACGCAGGAAGTGTTCATGCAATATTCCACATAGGCAGAACATGGCCTGTTCCTAGAAGTCCAAATACATGAAACCAAAGACCATTTTAGAAAGAATGCTGATCTCGGATTATAGAAGTTAGAGGTGACCTGTTTCACATGTAATCCTGGGCTACAGTTCCTGAGTTCTTTTCTTGTCTTTGTCCCTGGACTTTCAAGTAATCTTTGGCAAAACATCCTTCCAGTGTGTGCCTCACCTGGAAAACAAAGTTAATGACCAGCTGGAGAAAGACTAAGCATTGTTAGTGCTTCATGGACGACCTCCTACACATAGTGAAGGCTCCTCTGAAGGGGCAGATCCGTTATTACTGGTTTATAAGTGCACCTGGATAAATTTTACTATGAGAAAACTAACCACTACTCAGCTATTTCTGCTCTTTTGCACCAAAGCAAATGAGTCGAGTGGCTTCTGAACGCAGACACATCAGTGAGATGGAAAGAGTGTGCTGCATATTGATAGGAGCTCGAGATTTGTTTTATTTACCTTTCCATTGCTAGGAGCTGTAAACGGAACAAATTTCTATTTACCAAATACTCTTCCTGGTGCAATAAGTTAGAGGATTTCTCAATTAACACATGGAGCTTATGTACAAAAGACAAGAGGTTAAGCAAGACTTCAGTGCCCACTGGACCATCTGGTGAACATTAGGATTGTCAATAAATCACGAAAGCACCAGTTCATCAAGAAAATTCCATTTCAAACCACTGACAGAAAAAAAAAAAGGATGGGAAAAAACTCACAAAATTGGTATGTTCATCTTTCACAAAACCAGGAGCATTAAATAACTTTAATCTAATTTCAATTGTTTTATTAGTTCTCTTCTGATGACCACATGGCTTCACATATTGAGCGTTTAGCCCTTTGTCTTGCACACAAAAGCATTATGAAATAACTTGGTGCATCATCACAGGAGAAGCTCATCTTTTTCCTCTTAGTCTTTCTCTTCACCATGGGTGATAACGTAACAGAGGTTCTTATAGTCAAGATTACCAGAGACATCTGGAGGGAAAGCGGCAAACATCTGTTTGATCTGCCAAGCAAACAGGAGAGATGTGTTACAAACAGGGGATGGGGGACAGCAACTCGTGCTGCTTTTCATTTCCAACCTAGTTCAGCTCCTTTCTGCCTCAGTCCATTAACCACCATGGAAAATTCTTCCTTAGCTTCAGCAAAGCTGAAATAGCAGGTAGGATACAACTAGTAACACAAGTCCTGCTAGAATCTCTGCTGAGTAGAGGTCTCCCTGAAATTCAGGGAAGCCCTGACCAAATAATGCACTACAGTCTGTACTTCTGTCTGTTCTTGCCACGAACCAACTCCACTCGATCTCCTCTTCTGCAAATAAAGTCCTCCCGAGTTCCACAAGGCCTGCACAGTCCATGGTCAGTCTCACATAAACCACAGATTCAGTACCTCATTTCAGAGCTTATTTCAGATTTCAGACAAAATAACTCTCAACAGAAATGGCAAAGAGTTTACAGTTCCCACCCAAACCCACTCAAACTCCAGTAAATTCCTTGCTCAGCTCAGTCTAGGAAAGAACAGCGAGAGATCGGCCACGCTCGCACAGGAATGGAAGTCCAAAGAATCTGTTTGACTTTGATTTAGCCACGGAGCTATTCAGAAGGGATGCTTTGAATTGTTCCTAATTGCTAGAGCTGGCATCAACCTTCTCTCAGTCTGGATTTGAGCTGAATTCATGCATTTAAAGAGGGGCAAATAGTAATTGCTGAACGGTGACTGGAGATAGATTCCTACTAAGAATAAAGAAGGTCCTTACCTCTTCTTGACTGAACCGGTCTGCCTGTGTCATAAGCATTTCTTTGATGCTGTTCAAATAAAACGAAATAACCTGATTAAAGGGTGATAATGGCACATGACAATTCAGATGGCAAGATCCCTCCTGAAGTCGCATGAAAGGAAATCTGTGTGACTGCATAAATTAGAGCTGTTAATCCTTACATGATATTGTTAAAGATTTTTCTGTGGGCACCCATCAGTGTCAATGCCTCGCTCTGCCAACTCATTTTGCTTTTCTAACGCTTTATAGAGGTTTAAAATTGTTTAAGGTTATTGCTCTGGTTTTGTGTGTTACTCTAAGTGATTCTGTATGCTCACCCTAACAGAAAATGGGAGGATTTCTGACTTGATGCTTAAAGTCTGGATCGCTTAACAAAACCAAAATAGAGAATATTTTCTGTAAAATCCGAGGATGAAAGGAACGGAGCATGAAATGAGAAAGAGGACTTGAAAGAGAACTCCAACAGCTATTCCGGATCATCATCTGAGAATCCCTTTATTTGCACGCAGCTCTTCCCAGAGGAGGCTGTGAAACTGCGTGAGACCTGTTGTATTTCACGGTACAATGTCTTGATCTGGAGTTACAGCAGAGTAACAGGGAACTTATCCCACACACAATCTGCATCCTAAGCCATTACATCAAAGAGAATATTTCCAGGACAGCCCCTCAGCTGATTTGCCCTCTGTTTGGATGCCCAGAGGAAGAAGTCAGGTGAACGTGCAATTTTTTTTACCTACATTTACAGGTGAACAGAAAAGCCAGGAAGAATGATTGCTGGAGAAACCTGGTTTAGTTTGTAGCTTTGAAACAGGCGGATTTGTTAAGAATTTGTTGTGAGGAGACCAATGACTGTGCTGGAAAGGGCCTTTTCTGGTTTTTAAAGTGAATATTTAAGGTTAACAATGGGTGCAGAGGTTCAAGAGGAACAGTAAAGTTTCCTTTCTGCTCCCATAGCCACAAGTCTTGAGCGAAAAAAGCCACAGGGATGTAAGCGCAGTGTGGAAGGCAGCACTCCAGCTGCACTGCCTCCTATCTCTGACACACACATTTTTTCCCAGAAAAAGGCTACAACAAAGACATCTCCCAATTTGCATAAGAGGCATCTTACACTTTCTACTACTCTTTCTCGTTTGTGTGAAGTGCTTGTTTGGCAGGACAGAAAGGGGAAAATGAAAAAAGAAGTTTCTGGGTAATAAAGAAGGACTTTTCCCGCAACAACAAGTGTGAAAATATCCACGCATGTTTGGGAAGAACTCTGAAGTCACAGGCAGAGCTTGAGCTATTGTGTATATATTTTCTTGTGCTATTTTACCATCCTCTCCAAGCCCTTCCTCACCCGTTTCTTTCACATTCCTGTTTCTGTTTTGTCTGTTGCGTGACTGCATTTGAAGTGGAATCAGAGGCTTCAAGAGCAGAGAGGTGGTTCAGCAGGAATTGATCATGGGCTAATAGCAGCGGCGAAGGTGGATCGAGTACAGGAAGGGGCTTGGGGAGCAGAGGGAAACTTCTACCCCAGTTTTGTTGGAAGCCACACGTAAACTTCATCCCAAAGAGGACTGAATTAAAAAGAGATCTGGGCATTCTGTGTCTCCCATTCACATGCTTAAAGTATTTAGGAGAAAAGAAAAGATCAGATCTCTAATTATGATCTTCTGCTGTGCAGCCCAACAGGCTCTGGCACACTCCTAAGGAAGGAGGACTGAGTTGAGGATAAGGCACATTTCCCATTATTTACTTTACAGGGAAGCGAAGACTCACAGTTTCCAAAGCTGGAGATTGTGCACCTTTTTCTTTGTGTATCTTGTTCTGTTTTTAAAAGAGTAGTTGCTTAAAAAAAAAAAAAAAAGTCTCCTTGGGCAAATAAAAAATCCATTTGCCTTGAGGTGGGAGTCTAAATGTTGCCTATTGTCCTGGCTAAGGTCAGTTCCTTCTGCGGTTTCAAATGCTCTGTTGCATTCCTGTATTTTTGAAACCATTTTTAAAATTATCTGTGAAATCTTTGGGATGTTTTGGTTTTCCACTAGGTTTGCCCTTTCTACTGTGCTGCCTTGGAGGAAAAGAGGTGAGTTGAGATGAGCAGCGAGTTGAGATGAGGAGTGCTCTGCAGCTCTGCTGGGAAACATCTCTAGCCCAGCCAGACTCATCTCCAGAGGGCTGTGATCTCCCGGGGTCCATTTGGTACAAATGTGCAGAGTTTTGTTGGCATCGGCACACGGCACAGTTGCTGTTGGCCTGACTCACTCTGTCCAGTGAACGACATTCAGAACTGAATCATCGGCCCTTTCCGAACGCTGCGCCAGTTTACACCAGTGAGAATCTGACCTAAAGCGTTTCCCCTTTTTGACATCAAGCTATAGGAAGGGGTTTACGTGTGGCATAGCGACACAGACAAACAAAGTCTGTCATTGAATTTGGAAGTAAGTTTTGAACTCCTGGAGCTTCTGGAAAGGTTAGAAGGCTCCATCCCAGCCACCATCAGATGGACTGAGTGAGTCATTTCCAGACTAGAGGTGAAAACACGCAGAGGGAAGAGACATAGAAATCCCCAGAAGGATGTTGATCCATGAACATAAAAAGTTCTGATTAAAAGGTCAACATGGCTGGTTTTGGAAAGACACATTCCAGGATTTTTTAATACGGAGAAACGTTATTTATTAACATTAACTGTCATATTGAAATGGCTGTACGAGCCAGCATAAAAATTATTTCAAAACCTTCAAATATCTAAAGTTTGGAAGCATATGAATAGAAGTTGAGCCTCAAAGACATTCACGGAATTGATTTAATGTTTTGTTCTGTAACGATCAACATTACCCTCGAGTCTAATAAGTAGAAACATCATGCTCTGTTGTGGTGATGAACTAAAACAATTGTCTAATGTTAGCAGTGCCGTGGGGGTGGGGACAAGGTTGACCTTTTCCATCAAGGAGAACTAAAAGTATTTCTCTCTCATTTTCAGGTCGAAGTGTGTTTCTGCATTCCTGATTTGCCCCAAACTCCAGCTGGCTTCCAGCATCCAAGGAATGCAGAACTGAACAGAGGGTGCAAGCTGGAGATTTTATACGCAGGGTATCGTTACGGGTAGTGGTGGGAAATACAACATTTCATGGCTCTGTGTTATCAGAAGGTTGCGTTTCATGGTTGTGACTTCACTACTGTGTGATCTGGCCTCCTTGGCAAGAGGCTGCATTTTATTCTGATTATCTGAGTCACTTCTGATGTTATTTCTCTGATTGCTCTTCCCAAGTTTTTTGGATAACGCTAAGCCCAAACCCATCAGGATGGCTGTTAACCCTCTGCTCTTTCTGACTGCTTTCTATGTCCACCTGTGGTTTAATTCATTTGGAAGTTTTTTTAGTGAAAAGGCTGTCTCTGCTTTTCTTTTGCACATTGCTCACCAGCACAGGACTCTTGTACCTGCTGATGTGCTGTCAGAGAAAAGCAGGGAAGGAACTACTCTACAAGAATTTTGCATTTCAACCAACTTCTCTGAGCCATAGACGACTGCAGATAATGTCACAGAAAACTTCACCTCAGAGGCACCGGTGACAGGTTTAGTTTTCATTTGCTATATCGCAACATTAGCAAAATTCCTTGACGCAAATACACTTTCGTACCTCATGGTTCCCTGCTAACGTTATGCTTTATAAAATCTACCTGCAATGGCTGCTGCAGCAGAAGAACAGACCTCAAACTCACCAAGGAATTTAAGCACATGTGTAAATCCAGGCACATAACACGCTCCACTGGAGCCACAGGTCAGATCTCCTCGTCCCCTGCCCTAATCTGACATCGTTTGTCTCATTTACCTGAAGGCTCACACCACTCGGGCAGCGCAATAAGGATTTACATCTGTGCAATTAGCACTTAAAGGCCTTTTTCGGTGCTTTGTGGGTGTAGCAGGTTATGAATACAAATCAGGCCCTGCCTCCTCGTTTAACAAACAGCCGTATTGACGATAATTGCTGTATTATTAATAACGTTGTTTGGTTTGGCTCCCACTCTATCTAGAGGAATTTTATGGCCCAGCTTTGCCTGGAAATAGAAGGCTCAAACGGTAAACGCATAACAAGGAAAATGTCCTCAGTAAAACCATGTCCCAGAGTTAATTTAATTGATCGCTTTTTGAAAAGGGGACTGGCTTTCTTGTTTCAGTTGAGCACTCCGCGAGCTGGACACCAGACATTCCTTTTAATTTTACATATGGAGCTAATCTACAAAGAGTCATGTGTTGATTTATATCCAGACCTTCAAAAAGGGCTATCTAATGGCCTACATGCGATTATATTTCTGTTGCTTCTTGCAACGTCTGAAGAAAATAACATTTCTCTTTGGTATACAAATACATTCATACAATAGTCCGGTCCTTCAGCTCTGGCTTACAAAGCTAAATGATTCTGTGCCTGACAGTGCCTCTGTCTCCTAAAATACTGTGAAAAATACAGCTTTTAAGCAGTTCTTTAAGCTTGTGCTATTATTATTATTGCCGTTATTATTATTATTATTATTATTGTTCTTGTTATTGTTATCATTATTGGATTTGAAATACACTTACTAGTCTGCCTTTATGTGGCCTTTTCCTTCGGGGTCGAAAATCTTAAAAGCATTCAGAATGGTTTCTTCTGGATCCGTGCCTAAAATTAATGAAATAGAATTTAGAAGCCTGGATTTATTTCTATGGCTGCCGAATCCTTGCTAAGCAGTTGCATTCACTTGGAAACAGCGCAAAATGGAGAATTCTGCAGTTGCAGGTTTGAAGACAAAGGTTCCTTATGTCGGCAGCATTTGTCATGTCAGATAAACAATAGAGGTGAATAGTTCAGTGCTCAGAAGCTTAAAAATAATAACTCATATCTATTCTATGTCTGCAGGAGAGAAAACTTCCAGGAACTGGTCTCCAATATCAGTGCCCAGAGGATTAATGGCTTTCAGAAATGAAAATATAACAAACTGTTTCCCTCACCAGCTTACTTTAATCTTGTACTGTACGTTCCTTGTAAAAACATCTTTCAATGTTACTTGTCCTTCACTATATAGAGGAGAGGTAATGTCCCTCGATAAAGGAAACTGAGCCCATCATCAGATGAGAATGTCGATGGAATGCAATGGAAACAGGATGATCGATGTACAACGGTCATTTGCACTCATGTTCTGTAGTGCACTTCCAGTTAAGTGTCTCTTCATTAAGTGTTACTTATAGAAAACGATGGTTTAAAGCATTAGACTATGGCTCAAATATTACGCTTCTGCTCTTAGCTGGGTCACAGGCTTTTGATATGACTTTAATTTCCCTACTCCTGTGTTCCCAGCAGTAAAACTATCATAAGAGTCTTCCTTTTCTTCTATCCTTCTTCTGTCCCATTTATTTAGACTGGGAAACATTTGGGTCAGGAGGCAGGTTTCACAGCCCTTAATCTTGGCTGGGGTCTGTCTCTTCTGTAACGCTGCAGATTGCAAGTGCATCCCCTTACAAAAACCTGCAGGATACTCCATACACTTTCTTTCTGACCACTCCCCAATATTTCCAAATATTATGGTGCTATAAGTAACACAAATCATTACTTATAACTGTAGGAAACCAAATTTCCAAGCAGGTAGACTGAGCCCTGGGCAACGAACCTAGCTGGGATGCTGGAGTGTACGATTAGAAGAAGGTAACGACACAGAGAATTGCAGTTTCAAAGTTTGGCAGAGACAGAACCAGAATAGAACCTGCTCGTGGTTAAGTACACTCCTGATGCCTTCTTAGTTTAGATTGTTTAGAGGGTTTCACAAGAATTCGTAGCTTCTTGGTGTATGTAATCGCAAATAGGCCTAAGCCTATATCTCCTTGTCATATATTGGGTTTTTTGCCAAGCTGTAGGCAATGTGTTCAAACTCCAGCAAATACATGATCAATACAAAGAGCATTGGTATTTAATGAGTGTTCTGATTGTCCCATGAAGAGAAGCGTCTCCCAGCTCCAAGGGAATGTCTGCATTTTAAGTAGTCACCACTGTGGGGGGGATTGTTTTTTCCCTTACTGTGTTTCACATTTTCTACTCTGTCATACCCTTGGACTTCAGCTTTGAAGAGAAGCAGTGCAGCAGGCATTCTTTATTGATTAGCTGGTAAATAAAGTGGTTTCTTTGATGTGCGGCATCTCTGTTTTCTGTACAAATTGTATTATTCTGACTCCCTGTAGAAACAGTTCCATGTGGTTGGCATTAACATAAACCGAGTTTTGTTAGCTGTTCATCTGGCATCATAATCTCAATATACAAAGCTAAAGCCTGTCCCAAAAATCCTAGCTTCCCCTTTATGGCAGAAATCAATTATAGCACAACAAATTTTACTTAGAAAGCACCTTTCACCAAATTCTCTGAGTGGTACTTAGCTAATAAAGAGTGTTGCAAAATTGCCACATCCACTTCCTCTAGCCCTTTTTCCCTTTCTAATTGCACTACAAAGGCTCTTCATCCCAATTAGTTTTGATTGGGAATTCGCAGTCTTTTGGCTCTGCTTCCTCTGCATGACAAACCCAACCAGAAGGGCATGACAAGCACAGCTGTGATTTTCCCTTCACCAAATGGAAATGAAAATCAGCCTCCTCCTCCTCTCCTGGTAGCCAACAGGAAACCTGCAGACAAGAGGGGTTCGCTCTCCCATTCACCTTCCTGTGCTGGCTCTGCTTTCGGGCCACACAGTTGGCAGGGCCAGATTCTTTGCTAGATTCAGCAATTGTAAGACGCTAGCTTATATAAAAGCCAGAGCCCAGCAGCACTACGATAAACATTTTTAAGAAGATGGGACCAGATTTTTCCATTTTTCTGTTCCTTAGTCATTCTAACAAACCTCTGGGATGTGCTTGGCGGAGGCCAACCTTGCTTTGAAGGTCGAGGCTTTTGCCTTTCTCTAATGCATATAGGAAGACGATGAGGCTTCTCTTGGCCTCACGCTCCCACTCTTGCAGTCTCTAGCCATTAACAGGAGAAGACAGACAACTAAATCACAAACTCCCACAATGAATTTCGTACCCACCTTTTCTGACCTCCCAGGAGCGATCCCTCTGTATTCTGTGGCAATGGGCAAAGTCCCATTCCCTTATCACTGCAAATCCACTGATGTTCAATTATTTCAATTTATCCACTCCACAGGGAGTAACTCAGGGGAATCTTCATCCAATGGCAAAATCACTATCGAGTTCAAGTGAAACCAAGGCTCGGGCACTGCATTACAACTAACGCAGAAATTAAGGGAAGGTCATGTTGCTCCTTCGTGCCTTGCAGTTGCAAGGATGGAGCAGAGGTTGTGTTTGCATAACGAGCCAAAGGAGCGCAGAACACTTCTTTGTAGAAATACTGAAAATAGTTTCAATCCAGCTAAGACTGGGAGCGATACCTCTATAGCGTGAGCAACAGGATGGTACTGATGGTGATTAACTCATCTGCAGTGTGCTCCGGGCTGACGTGCTTTCATTACTTTCTGGACCTCGAGTTAGCACTTTCATGTTAGCTTATGTAAGCTGAAATCACACCTTTGAATTGTCCTCTGGACCATCCCTTAGCCTTTTCATACTTCAGCTCCGTCTGCAAAAAAGGAGATCACTCCTTGCCTTTAAGCATTGTTTTGTGGATACATTATTAGAATTTGCAAGGTGCTGCGATATTTCATGCTGAGGATCTCTGACAGATACCTCTCCAACCCCCCAAAGGTACTTACCTTTCAGCTTTTCCCCAAACATAGTGAGGAAGACAGTGAAGTTAATAGGACCTGGCGCCTCCTTCACCATTTCTTCAAGCTCTTCATTCTTGACATTCAGACGACCTGAAGCAGAGATCATTTTTCATAATAAATCAGAAATAGTGTTTCAAAAAATGATTCCCATTAATCTCCTCCTACTGGGGAGCTCTGGGCTCTGTGCAACTTTGCTAATAACACGGTGGAGTGCAACTCCAGAATACCCGAGTGTAAAACAAACGAGCAGAGCTGATTCTAAGATCAAAGGGGTAAGAAAGGCAAACAACAGGGATGTGGCCATGACTGGACAAAAGAAAGAGCACTTCCAAATAAATTGATTTTCTTTTTCATGCCTTTTTTTTTACCCCAGGTAAAATACAGGCCACGCTGACAGTGATACCGCAGCATTCAAAGTGATTGAAGTGAATCCAGGGTCTCAGCCTTTGCCCTCCTCTATTCGAGATGTCTTTCTGTGTCGAGGGCAGATGGGTAGGTTGGGTAGTCATATTCCTTCCCTATCCTCGTGTGATCCTATTGATGAGAATTCAGACCTGGCAACCCCACTCGAGCGGAGTGGTAATTAGCTGTGATTGTACTTTACAGGCATTGAAAGGCTTCACTGAACAGTAAATATACTGGGATTTGGCCTTAAGAAATAAATATTTCAGGGTAACGGTAGCTACAGGCCAAAGTTTGCAAACCTCATTGTCACAATAAAGAGTTCAGGAGCTTCTGCTCTTTGCACTGACTCTGCTGGCGTCTGATTCCACCCCAGGGAGCACTAAAGATTCTTATCAAACTCTTTTAAATAAGATCCAAATGGCAAAAGCCCAAATGCCTACATCACTGTTCAAGCCTCTAATGTTGCAACAAGGCTACAAATCCAAGTTTGGGATCATGAGCATTTTGATTTTTTCCTTTCCTTGGGAAGAATTTCTTTAATCTGCTTGATATTATCAGGGTTGTGATGTGCATGGAATGGACAATACCTAATCTCATGACACGCACATTCCACCCCACCTAAGTGCACAACAGCACAAAACCTCACTAGAAGACTTCCTGCTTCTGTGTGGGCGGAGGGGCAGCTCGGCCATGACGACAACATTAATCGGTAGATATTGCATGGACCATAGATGAAAAAGGTACATCCTGTGAAGCTCGGGCTCAGAGGCAAATCAGAAATGCCTGGCACGGACCCCTCGCTGGGTGGGCTCTCATGAAAGAGTTGCAGGGGAGGGATCAGTGCCTCTGGAGAGCAGCCACTTGCACAGCTCTGTGACATGGGCAGTTAGGCCAGAGGGACCTCTGTTTTGCTTCTGAAAGAGGCTGCTCAGGGCACTTTCCAGCTGGAGCTGCAGAGAAAGACAGCAACTTCTGTAAAGGAGGAAGATCAGACCAAACAGGTTTTCTTTTCCCCCCTATGTACCTTCTTGTTTCCCCTGCTGTATTTCTAAGACAAACTTCTTTTACGTGCTTGAAATTTAAACGGCATTTCTTTTAAGTATTTAATTATTGCTACCAGTTTACCTAGAGCAGCAAATGTGTCTCTCAAGTCTGCTTTGTCAATAAAGCCATCTCTGTTCTGATCCATGATGGTGAAAGCCTGTCGGAAGGAAAAAAAAAGGAGAATTTATTGCCATTGATGTGCTGCACTGGACATGCTACCATCACGCAAACCAGTCCGGGGGCATCATATACATATTGTAAAGAAGAATATTTGACTTCCTTTGATTACCCACATCACGTCACGTCATTGCACTTTCCTCGCTTTCAACACATTACTGTATCTTGGCAAGGGGCTTAATTAAACCCACCCAAACTTCTTCATACTAAATTAACGCTCAGTGCAGCGTGTAGCTGGGCTGAAGCCAATGCTGGCAGCTCCAGCCACTCAGCCTTTAACCCATAGAAGTTTGAACTGGGGAGGCTTTAGCGAGGGAGGATTTCATCAGTGGTTACTCTGTGTGTTCTGTACCTTTTCTATACCTCGTTCCTTAGAGTAGCTATCGTGATCTATAAACATTTCATTGCTGTAGATCAAGCTACCTAAATAAAAAATAAAACTGGAGGTCAGCAGGATGTAGAGAAGAGGGGGGAGAAGAGTGTGAAACGCTCCCATTTACTCTGGGGGAAGTTTAGTGGTTTCAGTTCATTTACCTGGGCCACTTTCACAGCCCTTTGCAGAGTTTTTTTACTCTCATTCACCACTGAGCTCTACTGGTGGATCCTCATGAAAAGTAAGGTTGGAAGTCACATGCAGAGAATGAGAGAGTCACTATTCATTACACTGGAAATTGCTTTGCAGATGTGAGTTAGCAAAAAAAAAAGGAGAAAAAATGAATCATTCAAAATGACAAATGGAATGTCCGCTTAGAAAAAGAGCAGCAAACAATCTGTCTTTAACACGCTTCAACTTTGATACCAGCCCATTAGATTTGCCTTTCCACAGGTAACCGGTCATAGAATCTACAACGCGTTGTAATACCAAAGTCTTTGGGTGGAAAAAGATGCTTATTTAGTTGATCTCAACATGTTGCTTTGTTTTATTGCCATTCGTGGAGAAAGCTGGCTGAGGTCTCCTTGATATTTTTATTTCTAGTTTGTGGGCAGTTTTAGAAGGGCACAGAAGAATATTTTCTGTTGCTGTTGTGGAACAGTCTGGTAATTAAAGCCTTGGTTCAATTAGGTGTCTGTATTCAGGATAATACTTAAGCACGTAAGACTATTCTTATTTAAAATACCACTGAAACTTAACTTTAAACATGTGTTCAAGCGTTTTTCTGAATTGGGGCTAAAGTGGATGGAATTATAATTTTCCTTTATTTGGGGGCAGGGGTTTGGGGGCTTTTTAAATAATTCTGGAGCTTGAAACAGGAGAGGGAGGGAGAGAAGGAAGGAGGGGAAGAGGAAGACGGGGAGCGAGGGAAGGAGAGAAGGAGGGACAGACAGAAGGAAAGAAAGAAGGAAAGCAAGAATGAAGGAAAGAGAGAACAAACACAAGGAAAATGATACACTAGCCAAAACCACAGAGATGATTCAGAAAACAACTGGGTGTTCTATGAAAGCAGACGGAGAATTGAATAAGGATTACAAACAAAACCTATGTTATTCATTAGCAATGACAGGAGACTGTAGAGAACAACAGAATAGTGACCGACCTCTTTGAACTCCTGGATCTGGGTTTGTTCAAACATAGAGAATACATTGGAACCACCTTCTATCTTCTTCTTTGCCTTTTTTGGAGCCTGCAATAGAAAAACAAATGGTCAAATATATATTACCTTTTCTGTTAGGCACCCGTGAAAGGAAAACCATCTTGGGCAGAAGGTAAAATATATACAGTCAGGTAATAGAAGAGGACAGTGTTTTGTTATGACAAGGTTTTAAATTCAATCATATACACATTTATATACATATATATGTGGGATAAATAATGCTGCTTTAGTAACAGGTTAATCTCCAGATGAGCCTTTTCCCCATTCTCTTGCTCTGGCTCAGACCCTGACAGCTCAGAAAAGAAGGATCCTTCAGGTCCCTTAAAAAAGGCAAAGGACTTTGAGTGTGGCTCTGCCCATCACCTCTGCCTGCTGAGGAGCTGCCTGTTCCCTGGGCAGTCACCCATGGCAGCGAATGACCAAAGCGATGGCTCCCGCTCCTGCACTGGCTTTTCAGAGCTCTGTGAGCTCTTAGTCTCGCCGGGAGATGTGAGCCAATCTTGCCAGGATGCTGTGCTCAAGACACACAAGCAGTTCAGGTGAGTGGTTACGGTGGCTTCGCAGTTCCCATGCAGGGAGAGGCTTGCGTGAAGACTCAGTTCAGGAACTGTGAAGGGAAATGATGTCATTTCCTACTCACACAGAGATGTTTGGAGGTCTGCTGTCTGGACCAACACTGACTGAACAGATTCTTCCTATGTAGGAGCACTTTCTGCTCTCGGAGGACAGGCTCGCACCAGCCTATGGTAGACACCACATCGCCTTACTAGCCCATTTAATTTTAATATTCAAGATAGATACCTTAAATAAAAGGGTGGGCCTGCTTTTATCACTGTTCTGTAGTCTTCAGACTGAGGCAGAGAAAGGCTGGGGAAAGAACTACAATGTTATCTAAGAACTAATGCTCAGTAAAAATCAGTCCAAATTAGACTTCATTATGTATCTTTGAGCAAGGGCCTGAGCAGCTCGCCTAAGACAATACAGTTTTTGTTCTGCCACAAAGAATAAAATCCGTGATTCCTGAGGATTATAGAACTGTTTTAACCACAGCATTATCCTTACTTGGGGCAGGATAATGAGCTACATGGTCTTTTGAGTTCCCTTCCAGGCAGATTTTATTTTTCTTAATCATTTTTACTTTTAAACTTCATCATCACAGTCCCACCTGGTTCTCTTGTCATGGAAAATTAGTCTGATTTGGTTTGGGCTATTCTGCATGAAACGGAAGGCAACTTCCACTGTCTCCTTTCATCAAAATAAAAAAAGCCTGTGAAAGTTCAAATTCAATACAGATTTCAAATATCCTGAGGAGCAGAGCAGCTCAAGGAAATATTCCCACTTGACTCCGTTTGAAGTCTACATTGTCTGATCAATTTAATTTGCCAGGCAGATTTCTGCACTCAGCCACCCTGGTTTAGATCCCAGGTTGAAAATTAGGGCTGAGGTAGACACACACACATATACACCTGCACTCCAGACCTGTCAAGCTCCAATCAGCTAATGCAAAGCACTGAAAACTGGAAATAGGAATGGAAATTAAAAGAAAAATATATTGGTAGCGAGGATGAAATGTAGGAGAGAATGCCACTGCAGCACGGAAAAAAAGAAGTGAATAAGTGGAATATTTAATGAATGTAGAAATATTGATTTTGGAATAAACAGATTCCCTCCTCCTCCTACACATGAACTAAGTGTTATTTTGAGCAGTAATGGGCAATCTTCCATGTAACGTGAGGTGCCTGGTGGAGGCTTTCAACACTTCCAGATTGAATGGAAATATTAAGAACAATCCTTCATATTTACATGTATTTGTTCCCCAAACTAAAAAGAAAGCAGATGTTACCCAACAGAGTGCACTGCAAGCTGTCCGGGGGAACTGACCCCAGGGGACAAGGCTGGCCTCGGCGCTTTCGGACGGGACTCATGTAGTGGTCAAAACTAGTTATCCAGAGAAGATTGTTCACCAGACTGGTAGAAATTCACCTTAGCGTGTTCAGTGTTACTCTCTGGTTAGTCATCTCCAGGGACGATAAAGGAGCAGTGTCCAAGTCGCTCAATCTATGTTTAGTTTCCCTGCTGAAGCCCTGGGTGTGGATCCTATTCATGATCTGCTCCCTTGTGGAATGTGGCTGAGACCACCGACACATTTCCCAGGGGCCAGCGAACAGCTGCCGGACAGGAATGCTTTTCCATCACCAGTTTCAAGATAAGCTGCTTGGCATCAAATTTATAGAGGACCTTGGATTTTTAGTCTCTTGGGGTTTGTGTATGCATTATAGGGAGGGTAGTTTATCTGCCCTGAAAGGCTGGGAAATTCATAATCACATCAAGAACCTGCATCTTGACTTTGTATGACTGGTGGGTAGGTGGCTGCTATGAAGAGGAAGGTTGAGAGATAAGTAGGTGGAGCAGGAACAGAATCCAGCACCTTGTCACTGTCTTTCTCGTGGGTAAATCACATGAAAAGGCAGCTCCAGGAGAACAGAAATAGGTCTGTGCTGCTGCCTGACAACTCCAAACTCTTCAGCACTTATTAAGGAACAGAATCAGGATTCTGACTGTGGGGTATCTCTCTGAAGGAATGTCACGGCAAAAAGCACAACACAGAACTCGGCAAACGTGTACTTTCTAAACTGTCAAGGATTCAGGAGGTGACCTACAGAGGAGCGAGTGGGTGACTGACACTTTGCTCTGTCTGCCTTGATTTCCCCATTTGTAAAACGTGCCGCGCTGCACTTTGCAAAGCTGGCTGCTCTGTCTTTGCAACATGTGCTTTGAGAGTGACATACAAAACGTGCCAGATGAGAAACTGAAGAGCCGAGGGTCCCCTGGGCTCAGATTCCGAGGCCTCAATAGCACAGCAGTGGGAAGAATGTTGCAACAAATGAACAAGCCTATTAATATTCCTGCCTGAGTGTATTAATCATCCCATTGTGAAGAAAACAACACTTCACTTTAGAAGAGGAACCGCAGGGTTGTCGACTATCACTCATTTGTCTTACTCATGTTATCGCTCTCTCAATTAGCCTGGATTTTAAAGGGTCTGGTTTTTTGTTGTTGCTTGATTTAGAAGCTTTAAATAAAAAAAAATAAAAAAAAAAAAGGAGCCATACCAAGATCAGGTCCCAAAAAAACTCTGCTGAACCAGGCGTTTGCTTTGAGCTGAGTTTCCCTCACTGAGGTTCTTTATATTTCTCCTCTCTGGCAATGTCAGGGAGGCAGAGAGAAGAAGGAGAGCGCAGGGCCACGGGCAGGCAGCAGGGAGGAGTGTGTGCTGCTTTTGCCTCTCCGGATATAAGAACAGGGATTCACTTTTTACATGTTGCAGAGAGGGTGTATGCGCAAGTGAGTCAGAGTGAAGAAATCTCTGATTTCAGGGTGACCTAAAGTAAAAGGGGACAAGGAATCAGTTTATACCTCTGCATGCAAAGGAGAAGTTACTTCAATGACTATGAAGTAACTGACCTCTACTTAGAATTTTCTGCAGAGCGAGAACCTCTCCCCAGGCAGTGGGAGAAACGAGCAGTACTCTGCCATAGGCCAGGATTTTGGGTTGATCTGGGCATGGTGTCTGTTCCCTCTTTGGTCCGCCATGCCCTAAACACTCAGAAAATTCTCTAAATGACTAAAGATAACACAGTTTGGTATTTCCTGGCAGCTAAAGTTAAAATACAAGCAGGAACACTTCTCCACTCAGCACCTTATTCTGTCCACTTTTATTTTTACCAAAGCAGACACCAGTGGATGTGGAGATTCTCCTGGGAGGGAGTCATTCTGACAAAAGACTATGAAAAGCCTGATTCTGTTCTCTTGTACCTTTCTGCTAAACTAGACCTAAGATACTACAGCTCTAAATTGAACTGTTTCACATTTTATACTTCCTTCCTCTGCAGCTACGTCCGTGACTACAGAAAAGGCAGAACCATCCATCATCTTACTCAGATTCTGTCCCCTACTGTGATCTACAGTACAACGTTAACTCTGAGTTACTATTACTTTTTCATGCATCACACTCTCTCCTTGTTTTTCACCCACTCTGGGATTTCAGTGCTGACATTTCCTGTCTTTGAGTTTTTGTTATCATTGAATCCAGATCCTCAATCAAAAGTTACATCTCGGGGATTTTTGCAGCACTGGACAGGATTTCTGCTGATTATTGTCTCACAAGTTTGCTCTGCTGAGATAATTAACGCCGTATCTGCACCAAAGAGCCCAGCTATGGACAAGCCACTCATTTATAGTGGGATTCGGGTCCGTTTGGTGGCAGGTGAGGAGCACAAGGCCAAGCCAAGCACATGCCTGTGAGGAAACAGTCTAGAGGAGTAAGTAACATAAACTTCTCTAAGGGCACAATTTGCATTTCAAACAGGCAACAGCCTCAGATCATTCAAATAAAAACCCACGTTATCAGAACCGAGAAAGAGAAGAAGTCTTTATTACCCACTCTGCACTCAACAAACAGGTCCCTCCCTTCTCATCCTCACTCCGTTTCATACGTGGTCCCAGCCTCCCCCACACACAGACACACACCCCTTTGATGCCTGCTAGATACAGAAATCCGTCGGACGGCATCCTCCCCGCCTCACACTCCCAAACTCTGAAGCATTCTCCTTTGCCCCACATAAAATCCCTCCCCAACCAGTCTCTTTCTGCCTATTGCACAGATATACAGGGTCTGGATGATTTCAAAGAGCAGATCACCTCTCCTGGCACAGACTGCTCAATCTCTGCGACCCAAAATTCACCAGCTGCTTTTCCCACCCAGCAAATGGTCTTCTCCGGCATGTACATCTCCTCCTTCGTGTAAAGCCACGAGCAGCCACCCTGTGTCCGCACGACCCTCTGTGCTCACACAGGCACATGCAGACACGTGCGCAAACACTTCACCAGTGAAACAAGCGGCCACAGCTCCAGCTGATGAAATCAGCCTCGCTCTGCTGAGGTCAGTGCTTGTCTCGGTACAGGTGGCACGTTCCAGACAGCTAAGCAGGCTGCAAAACACATTTGATCAGAACACGATCTATTTTTGGGTACACAGTTCCCTTTCACGCAGAGAATTTGCTATAAGGTGTCACTCGAACTGAATAAACACAGGGATCTTTTGAGAATACGAAATAGGCTTCCCTCTCCTTCCTTCTGCCTCTCTTCTTCCCGTCCGCCCTTCCATCAGCACAGAGCAGGGAGACCTCACGGACCCAACTCCACTGAAATTCCCAGGAATTAAGGGAGAATCGCCGACAGTTCTCAGAACTCCGTTCCACAGCACTTGTGTGGTCTGCTCTTGGTAGAAAAATTATCTCCCTGAACCCTGCCTTGCTCGCTCCCGTCAGCCCTGTGTGTCAGAGCCTGGTAGCACTGCCTGACTTGTAATTATTTTTTACTATGCTGCTTTGTCTGCACTAATCCTTTGAAAGTAGCTTTACTGCACATCTGAAATATTATGATGCTATAAAACCTCTGTAATATTTATAAATCCCTTAAGACATCATAAAGAGAGAAAAAAACCTCCCCACAGAGTTCATCTAGCATAATTACATATACATTTCCCTCTGATTAATAAAAAATGATCACTTCCTTATGTAAAGATATTCTTCAGCTTTCTTTCATTAAGGCTATTTTTTTCTTTCCATTTTAAATCTGTTTCATGTGTCCCTGTACAGTAAGGTACCTCAAAAGATATCTTCCCAAAACAAAAGGCACAATGAAACAAACCACCACAGAGAATCGTCATTCGAACAGGGAGCGAGGAGACAGGATGGATTCTCGCTATATTTCATATTTCTAACTTCAGCAATTTCACCACAGAACGTCCTGAAACATCTTGCAACATCAAGCAGTGGGGAGTGTCAGGGAACTGAACTGGAGGGAAGAGAACCGGTAAATAAAACTCTGAAGATCGGGAGAAAAAGACAAGCTAAGACCCAGCACTCACCCCTCAGCTGACAAAAGAGCAGGCTCAGGCTTTGGTGAAGCTGATTAAAGGGAAACCTCCAGCTCCACAGCTGAAGAGGCAGAGGGTGCACAGGCACCGCTCCCTTCTAGAACGGTGGCAAAGCACACGACTAGTGGTTTGCCTGCTCCGTGTGGAACCACCAACACCAGCTCGCACTGACTGAAACCTAGTTTTGTGCTTGGATCATAGAAATGACTTTCAACGTGGTTTTATCCTGCTCAGAACAGCACTTGGATCACATTCATCACCTGCTTAAATAGGATCAGGCTTGAACTAAGCTTTGAGAATCTTTTCACATATGACTCCCTCTCCGGTGTTCTCCAGAATCAAATACTCCATAAACCCAGGGAGACTCTGGGCCCTGAAAAGGGCCTGCAAAAAGGAGAAAAATAAGGGAAGAGAAAATCACCAGCTTTAAAAAAAATAGTGCTGTAGTTATTACTCTGAATTTGCAGAAGACGAAGACAGAGCCCAATCCGCCCTCTGCTCCTTAGGCAGGAGTTCTTCTTTGCTCCTTAGTGTCACACCGAGTGCAGCTTTGGTGGCTTTAGGAGTCCCAGAGCTGAAAGGCAACAGTGAGCAGGGCAAGGACAGGACACAAATCTCCGCAGTACTTCCTAATTCTCCCTTGTACAAGGTACAGAGCTATCCCTTTCCTTCACTCTCCATCACACCACAGCATAGCTCAGCACTAATTAACTCCAGCCATGCCAGTCACTGCTGTCCCAGTGCATTAGTCTCGGAAAGGGAAGCACGAGCTCTTCCCTTCAGCCCATGCATCTGTGTTCCCTACCTTGCTCATTTGTTAAACTCATGCCAAAAAAGTCCCGGGAAGTTCACAACACACTTTAAGGGATACATCTTCATTCTGGAGGCGTTACTATGAGATTTCACGGAGTCTAGTGGGATCGTTATTGCTTTGTTTCAATTGTTAGGGTCAGAAATACAGAAAGAGATAAAAAAGACAGACATGGGAAAGAATAAAACCTACCATACTGCTGCTGCTCCTTCCACCCCTCCTCTGCCAACCAGTCAGACAGCAAACACAATGCCAATTGTCTCTTTATATAGTGTCACTAAGGAACAAAAATATGCCTGCTCCAAGTTTAGACAATAGATGTAAGGTTGGAAAAGTGCAGTAATTGGATCCCAATACCATTCCAAGTATCTGTTCCATGCACGGCTTCTGTTTTCACAGAAATAATGCACTAGATAAGTAGAGTAGGCAGTTGGCGTACAATTGCAGAGCACAATAAGCTAGAGCCGAAGGGGCTTTCCCATGTACTTCTGAATAACCGACCCAGGGCGCACACTAAAAAGATTTTAAGTGGACATGGCATCCTGAAAAAGAAGAAAGAGAGACACATTCCTTGAGAAAGTGCAGAGGAAACTAGCATAAATTGAGGCCACTGAGAACTCTGACAGCTCTAGAGCCTGGTACACGCATTCAGAGCTCCAGAAGAATGACCAAGGTTCTGCATACACATTCCATGCAGTTCTTAAATCCTGTTTGCCATTACCACAATGGGCAAAAACATTAACCAGTACAAACCGGCATCGTTCTAGGGGCAAGAAACCAGAGTTCCTAAAGGTCTAATCTGCATCTGTGAGAGTATCTATACAGGACAACCTACGCATTGCAAGCAGCAGCAACAAGAGGTTTTTTTAGAACATAAACTAGCATCTGAAATACATCTGTATCAGTCACACTAACCTTGAGTCAGGAAAGGGCTTAAACAATCAGCTGAACTTTGAGGCAGACACACGTTTGAGTATCCAGTTGAACAAGGACCTTGTTCTTTCTCCAGGTCCAGCCCCTTGCTGTGCTGTCATCTCTAATCTTAGACTTGACTGCATGCTCTTCAGGGCAAGGACAGTTTTAGCTGTCGTGAAGCACCTCGAACACCTACAGGGATAATTAAGTAACAAATAAGCATAATACAATTCACGTGGCTTTAGTACAATTGCCATGGACTCAAGCTGGAAGTTAGCCTAGTGTTCATGGTTCTGACTTCACTGACATTAGACCAAAACCCCCCTCAGTCCATCTGCCTGTGGGCAGCAGACCAGGCTGGTTCACTGGACTGAGTCTCGTAAGATGAAAAACTCCCAGTAGGGGTTTCTGAGGGAAAATCTTAGGGAATGTCAAAGGTTGATTGTGATAAAGACCTATCGTGTTCACTGGGTTAGGTCCTGATTCATCAAAACTGTTGAGTATTTGCTTAACTTAAAGGAAGGAATAGTCGCACTAAAGTCAGTGTCATAGTGACGAACTTAGAGTTGAGAGTATGGTCCCTCGTTTTGCAGGATGAGTGCCCTAAACCTAAAGTATCAGCCAAATCAGCATCGAGTCCACCGGGCCCATGACTCCATCCTGTGGATTTTGTGTCGCTTTTTTGAAGAGCACTTATCTTTTCATCCAGCCACTTCACGAGTTCGTCCTAACAGCTCTGTTACCAGATGCTTTGTGCTGTTTCTTTGGGCGTTATGTTTTCTCTTATCCAGCAAATCATCAATCATCATTACTAGCATCAATTTGCTCCTTAGTTTTCCGGCTTGATCTGTAGGCACTTTCCAACAGTGCTTGTATTTTCTGCATTGATCTTTGTCTTTTCACAGAACTTCTATATTAAATGAATTCTTCCGAGCTGTTTTGAAATGACTTGGCCTGTCAAGATAAACCCCCCTTCCCCCAGTACTGTGGGTTTGTAACTCACAGGTTCTGAGAGACCAGAACCCTCTCTGTTTTGTCTATAAAACAAACCCACAGAGGAATTCAGGGAGACACATATCTTGGCTTTAAAGGTCTGCTTGCTTCTGTAACTGCCTCTAGATTATAGAAAGGCTCCAGACTGGAGAGGGGAGGGAGAGACAGGAGGAATAACATAAGGACTGAAAAAGAAAGGCTTGAATTTAATTGCCCTAAAAATTTCAATCATTCAATCTGGTAATTAGAGAGCTGGCTGATTCAGAAAGCAATTTCATTTTGGGGGAAAAAAAAAAAGAACCAACAAGATAATTGATGCTAAGTGAATATTTTACCTGAAATATTAAATACCAAACTTAAGTCTGCCTCCAGGGCCCTTTCTGCTACCCCTTTTTGATCTGTCTTTCTACTTCTTTGTATTTCCCTCTCACGTGATTGAACTGCACAGGACACTCCTTCAGAGAATCAGATTGTCACAGGGATAGGTTTATTTGAATTCTCTGCGTTGTGAAGGAAACAATGCGATGATTTATTAGTAAAGAAAATGGTAATTGGGAGTCTCCTGAGATCCAGCCAGGCTGCAAATCTCAGTGAGATTTTCCAGCGCTGAGTCTCTCTGACTCTCTGGCCACAAGCAAGGTTTGATGTCCGACAAAGGGTAACAGCTTGCTTTACGAGGTTATAAAAAATAGTTTAACAGCTTTCTGTATGAACTTAACAATACATACCAGAATGTTTCGTGTTTAATCCTGGACTCTCTGATACTCAAAGGCAGCTCTCTGCCCTCCTGCAGGGCACTGTGGCTGTCAGTGTCACAGGGGTCTGATTGCTCACATCTCAGTGCGGGATGGAGAGAAGAGCAGGGTTATTGCACACTCTTCAGAGGTAACTGCTAATTCTCTCATATTTAATAGCCTAATGAACAAGGACAGCATCTCATACATGTGTTAAAGGAACACCGCATGCCTGGAAAGAAAGCAGATATTAATTTATACTACATTTATAGACAGAGAAATGATAAAGAAAACTGCATGTGATGCACAGTGGATTCTGGTGTCATGAGCTGCTCTCACTGCTCATCCACGTGCCTTTGTCACACAAAATGCTACGTTCTCTAATCCTGTTTGCAATATCAAATTTTAATCTTAAGACACCTTTTTCAGGGAGATTCCACGTCTGTTACTGCTCAGGAAGATCACATCAAGCGTATTCAGATCACAACAAGTGTATTCAGGTGTCTTTGCAACATCTATCTCTGAGATATAAAAAGATGCAGAGGACAGGACTTAATGACAACTCTTGTAGCAATGCTGGATGCCAAATGGAATGTGGCCTCTTCCCCTATTTCAATGGAGACAGCAAGAAGGCACTAATGCTGGATATGCTACGTTAGAAATGAACATTAAGTACCTTTGCAGGTATTCCAGCTGCTGCAGACTGAGTTTTGCGACCAGCTTTAGCGGTGACTCTTCTTCTGCGCACAGATCGTTTCCCTTCACATCTTCAAGCGTCAGGCCTTCAAAAGACGACATGGAACAGTTGATTGTGTTTGGGAACTGAAACCTTCCATATCCTGCCAATTGATAGGGACAATCCCCAGACCTTTAGAAGGAACGTGTCCCAGCCTTTGTACCACAGGACTCCGCTCTCTGTGCGCCGACCAGGCTTGATCTCTGTGTCTGATATCTGTCTTTACCCTGTGCTGAGAGTAAAGACAAGGCCAGTCCTTGTCTGAAAATAGGACTCATGTAAGCCCCATCCTGGCACTCTGCACTGGCAAAATGTACCTTGTGGAATTGCCAACTGCTACTGTTCTCTGGTCATCTCATCTGTCTTCTCATTGCTGTGTGCTCCTAATAGCCTCTGGCCCCAGCTGTTCAGTTATTCTACAGGTGGGGAACAGATATACCCAGTGATCTATCCAAATGTAAATGGGAATTAAAAGCAAAGCAGCAAGTCCCAGCTGGTGTGCAGACAATGGATCAGGAGCGTAGACCAGACGCCTCCAAAGTGAGTCCCATGTTCACTGTTTTTGGAGCTCCCACAGCTCTGATACAGAAAAGGAAGAGCTATTAGGTACCTCTGTGGAGTTTAAAATAAATTAAACAGTGCAAATGCCACTGAGCACCTTCTCTCCCTGTTGAGCTGGGACACACACACCTATTTGGAAGCTGCCAGGGCTGCTTTAACTGTTAATTAAGTTCTGTGCATTTGTTGTTCAGGACACTGAATCCAAATCTCCTTCTCTGCCTTTCCCCTCCCTATCTGACAATTCATAGCCACTCTAATCTGACAAAAACTGTGTTCTCTTTTATACTTGGAGGTCAGTTTATGTTACTTACAGTGTGTTGCATTGTGTCAAAAGGCATAACACAACACAACGAAAAGCAGACTAATATAACTCAGCCTGACATCAGTGACATAAAATGATGTGGCTACTGCAAAGTGCACTGTTGTCATTGCTTGGAGTCTCCATCTGATACCTACTTGCCACTCCAGCACGGGGCATTTGTGGAAGAACTGGGAGAAGGTGCTTATGGAGTGAGCGTTCCTGGTTCTGCTCTGGCTCCCATAGTTTGTGCACTGAGATGACTTGATTGACTGGGCTGGGATTCCTCCTGATTTACTCTAGCAAGGATCTGGCCCTAAAAAAATCGTCACGTAAAATGCAATTACTCTAGGAAAGCCATCAAGTTGGAAAATGTAGCTCCTGGGAGTAAGGAAATTACAACCCTGTTACAGTCCCTGTAACCTTAGCTCTGCCCTCTTGGGCAGTAAATGAGCCCGGACTATTTTTCCTGCAGGATGTCATTTCATTTTGTAGAAGTGCAGCAAAGCAGCTGCTCAATATTTCTCTTAACTTCATCACGTAGTCCGGGGTCCCATATCTCATTTGCTACACATCAACCAAATCCTTTTGTGGGTTAGGTGCTTTTTGTCTTCCTGTTTTTATTTGCTTTTCTATTGCTCTAATTACCACAGTGTACGTCTGTTTCATAAGCAAGGCTGAATCTGTCTTCCCAGCACTCCCGAGTTTGAAACACACTGTCACTCCTTCTGTGTTCCAGAGACAGAGCAGGAGCACAGAACTGTCCCTACTGCAGGCCCAATGGGAAGTGCAGGGCCAGTGCCAGGCAGCAAACCCCCAGCCTTTGACATGAATTCTTTATTTTCCATTCCCTGGGTACTTCGCACTGCCCCGGCTCCCCCACGGAAAAAGCAAGCGCAAGCCTTACCGTGAAACCTCAGACAATGGAATGTTCTAGTGATGTTCAGAATCCCTGTGTGACAGCTCTGCCTTGCTCTTCATGCAGCAGAACTGAAAGAGAAGACCCAACAGTAACCAAAATGGATTATATTGATGTCTAGCATAACTTTCTCTAGCGTTTTACACACGAAACGCTCAAAGAACCACCTCCAGCTTCTCCTGTCTAAGACAGGCCACAGCAGTTTCTATCATTTGCTGTTTCAGGATTGTATCTCCTGGTTGAGCAAGAACATATTTTTGAGCATTGCTGCTGTTGTTAGCTCCTGCTGACTGCAGTTGGCCAAGCAAAGTCCCTTTGGCACTCTTCTAAAAAATTATTGTGGGAGAATCACTCCACAGTGCAGTCACAAACTGTTTGTGCTACAGAAACCACTCACACTCATAAACTTGGCTTAAAAAAAAAAGAAGAGCAGCACAACACACAAGCAAGGTGCTGTATTCTGACCTCACCAACAACAGCATAAATCCATCATCACCTCCTAGAATGAGTGGGATTGCCTGGGATTGACCACAGCTGAGGACACAATGGAGTCCAATCTAGTTTATTCTTTGGTAGCATTCATGGAATCATGAAACCGTCTGGGTTGGGAGGGATCTTGGAAGATCATCTTATCCACAATACTGGAAACTGTGGTTCCACTGCAACCCAAGAGCTGCAAATGAAACTTGCAGGAGTATGGGTTCTATTGAGAGTGGAGGCTCGGTTCTCATGGTGGGCGACAGGTCACCCTGCCAGCATCAGAGAGGGACCCACTCTGGCCAAAAGCAAACTTGTGAGACAGGCTGTGCACCAGCCTTCCAAAAACAAGCACAGGGACACTATCACAGTGACGGTTAAGCAACTTGAATCCTCAGGTTGACTCACTTGGGACTTAGTTCCTCAATATTTTGGTGACCATGGCTAGAACCCTACAGAGCCAGGATCCCAAGCCACGTCTGAACGTCTTTGCTTTTGTCTTTGCAGGTCTGTGGTAAGCTTTACTCTGAGCTGAGGTTAATCGAGTTCTTTTAACTCAGGACCCCCCAAGCTATCCCCATTCTGCTGGATGAATTACACTGTTGTGACATGTCCTGACCTGCTGCTCAGCTCCGCTGTAGCGAGCTAACCCGCCTTACATTGCCGACACTTCAAAACACAGACATTAGTTATGTATGCATGTGAGCCAACCCGAACGTACTCAGTAATGCATCACAAAATCCCGTGGTAGTTTGAAAACACAGTATAGAGTCACTCAAACAGGAGGAAACACAAATGCCACATTTGGAGATATTGTCATCTTTCAATATAGTCCATACTATACCAGAAAATCATGAGTTAACACCTCATAAATCATGTTTTAGAGGTAATGTGCAAGGAGGCCTCAGCTGCATGTTGTTCTGTGTTTTGCTTTTAGCTTTTTAAGTTGTTGTTTTTTTTTTTTTTTTTTTTTTATTAGGAGACACAAATATTCAAGTCCAATAGAGGTGCAGAGAGAGGTGACTTCAGCAGGTCCAGTCACGACTCCTTACCTGGGGCTTAGCCCTGGACAGTTTGCCTTTTGTTACCAGTAGCTGACAGACCTTGGACTCCCTGCAGACAAACCGTAGGAAGATTATTCCTATGTTACCCTATTCCAGCCTTTAGTGCAAGGAATGTATTATGTATCCTGAGATTTCCCTGGGAGCTCTTGGATATTCAGGGTTTTTTTAATCAGCTCACTCATCTACTTGACAGAACGTGCAATTTAACTTCTCATGGATAAGATAGGATGTCTCAGTGTCCTGCAACGTTAAGAGGCTGAAAAAACCCACCCCAGAGCTCTTCAAGTAGCTCTTTCTCATTGCAAACCACGCTTGACTTCCTCATTTGTTTGAGGAAAAAGCCACTGAATGCGTAGATGTCTTTCATGCCTCTTAGCCACAATTCCTTTGAGAAATCCAACAGCGAAGGTGGATACAATTATTGTAAATAACGTTGGATAGAACCCAGGGCAGATGAAGGTAGGAGGATACAGCTCAACAAGAACAGAAGTGGTTTCTAATGAGAGAGGGAATATTTCACTCTCAGCATGGCTGTTATTATGTCCTACGCATTAATTCAACCAAGAAGCCTTGAAGTAGCAGAGTGAGTCTCAGTTCGCTAAAGAGGCAGACACTGGCATGGGTGCCTGCATTTCAGGTCTTACACTTAATGCTTTCCTGCTCCCTCAGTGAGGAACTACACGATGAGTTAAACCCTGTGGGGCACTGGGCACGTGACTTAAAACTCGCACTGAAGGCAAACATGCTCCTTTAGCTCATTCCAAGCACTACTTACTGCAATTTCAGTTTGGATTACTTTCTCTGGTTTTACTAGAATTGTGGGACAGGATTTATCTTCTCGAAAAATAAACTCTGATCATTTTAGCAGGGGAACACCCATGGTTGGAGAGCTTCCTCAAGCTCCTCCTGTTCAGTTTTCCCTGAACTGTCTGTTTGGCTGCTGAGTGACCAGCACAGGAGCTGGTGGAACAGTTTGCCTTAAAATCCGGAGGTCTTTCTCTGTATGTCTTTAAATCCCTGCCTCTTCTGCAAGGGAACGGCTAAGGGGGTTATTTTCATGCTGACAGAGGTACCCAGAGCAGCTAAAGCGGAATCCTGTTGTGGTTACATCCAGAAGTTACTCTTTAAGTTCAATACAGCCCATGGTTTTGGTTCCCTAAAGGATCTAACTGTAAACCACGTATCCTTGTGACATCTCCCATATCACAGAAGCAGCAAAAAATGTCCCACCCTCCTTTTTCTATATATTTTTCTTGTCATTTGCCTTGCACACACGCTTGCAGCTCGCTGTGGCAGGAACTGTTACTGGTCCAGGAGCTGTACAGCACCTCATACGAAGGAATCTGAGGCCCTGATGGCACTTTCAGGGTGCTATTGCCAGGCTGATAAATAAATAACATAAATAAATAACTGCAATCAGCCACACAGGTCCTTTTTAGGCAGCGTCCCCCTGAAAAGGAGAGCGAAAATCAGGGAAGGGCAGAGTGCCTGCAGCTCCTGCTTGCTCCAGCCCAGGCTGGGGTAGCCCAGCAGCTCTCAGCATCTCCGAGGATTTATTCTGCAGTGTGTTTGCTTTTGCCTCCAGCGTGCGATGTGAGGAAGGCAGCAGCGTGACTGAAAAGCACAGCTCCCAGCCACTTCTCCCCTCAGTGTTGAGTGAGAGAGTGAAAGCTTGCAGACTAGCCGTTACCTTTCTCGTGTGGCTGTCGCAGCGGGAATACAAACAAAACACGGAGCTGAATTTATTTCTAGCCAACGGAAATTTCATATTGAAGGTTACAGGCGTACTGTGCCTCTTAAAAGCGAGTAATAAAATGCTGCTCTCAATTACAAATTGTATTTACATTTTAAACCCCCATATGGTTTGCTGAGGTAGAGGGAAGTTCCAAATGCATTAGCAGCAACCCTGTGCCGTGATTAGTTACAATTTTTCTCTCTTTGTAATGAACAATTAATGCCTTCACCTCTTTTTCTCTGCCTTGCAAACTAACCCTGTGGGCTATGCTAGGTCAATAGTAAGTAGACAAGATGCAACTCCTGCCTAATGCTGTGAAGCAAAACAAGAAAATGCACTGAAATTACCATCTCTAAAAGGCCTCTCGTAACAGGAGTCACACATTAAGTATAAATTCAATAACAATTGATTTTTTAATGTAACTTTGTGGGCTAAACTTTTCAAAGGTAGGGACATTTGATAGGGAAATACAAAAATGCAGGTAAACGTGCCCAGCTCCATCTTCCTGCGCTACAAAAGCCGAATTCTCTTCTCCCGCTCCTCAAATGGTCATAAAGGCAAAGCGCTCGTTCCTCTTTAACCAGGCTCAGCTTATATAGGAGGTCACCTCTAAAGATTCTGGAGAGTACCCACCACCTGATGTCATGAGCCACCTTCTCAGATGTCTACATCAGCAAGGATGCCAAAAGGTGTTTTGATATCAGGAGGTACCTAGAGGAATAATCAGTAGGTTCTGTTCAGCTTTATTCAAAACCTGACACGGATCTGACAGAACTAGCCTGTTCCAAGGCTCGTGGGAGCTCCTGGTGTGAACAAGAACATTGCTTCTCTGTATCCACAGATGTGTGTCTGAGTCACTGGTCCTAGAATCATAGAACAACCAGGTAGGAAGAGACCCACTGGATCGTCGAGTCCAACCATTCCTGGTCAATAATACCTCATTACATCTAATGATCCCAAGCAGTGCAAAGTGATTTTGGAGGTTATCAATGGGAGAAGTGTCCTTATTAGCTATGAATTCGATCTCCAGTTCTACTAGGAACATGTAAGGTCCCTGAAGGGAGGAGGTCTAGAAGCACAATCAGCAAGAAACGGGTATTGCTGACCAGGCCTGAGGCCCCAGAGGTGAGAGGATGTTCCAGGCTTGAAGCATAAGAGCCAGTGCGATACTTTACAGGCAAACCTCTTCCCATGTTTCCCTCTAACACAGCAATAACAATCGCCCTGGAAAAGGTCAGGCCAGACTCACTGCTGGGGTGAATCACCCTCACAATTAGTGGAGCTGCGCCGGTTTACAGGGCTAACCTGTTATTTACAAATAACACATTTATGACATAACAGCTATAAATAGCATTTCATTAATTTTCTTGCTTATTTAGCTACTTCCCTACGGGGCTAATACAGAGTTACCGGCGTGTTGCTATTTCAGCATCTGTGTGTCCGAATGTTTTGTTTGCAGTCAAACCATCCCGGCTACCTGGGGCTGAGCGCAGCAGCCTTGGATGAAGAGCACAATGGGTGTAATTAGATTTGTGGGTTTAGGTGTTTTAGAGCATAACAGTGCAATAACAAGAAACGGCTGTAATTTGTAGCCCAGCGTTTGGCAAGAGCCTTGTCTGGTCTGGGATTTCTTTTGTTAATGGCAGAAATTTTAAATTTCGGTTAGAATTTCAAAGCAGCCCAGTACCCACAACTAGGGCAGAGGCTCAACGCTGCCAAGCCCAAGCATTCAAAAAACATGAATCAGGCATGAAAATACCAATGTTAGCATAAAGTAAGAAGCCGTACACCCAATCTTGCACCCATACACCCACACGGATACACAGGCACTTCTGAATAAACCTAACATTTAATTCCACATCAAATTCATTCTTGATGTAAACGTATGGTTTACATATATGGTTGGACTCGATGATCCGATGGGCCTCTTCCAACCTGGTTGGTTCTATGATTCTATATTCTGTTATGTCTTCATATAGAATGTGATATTTGTGATGTCAAAATGAGTCACGGAAACAAAAACATTCCGACGTTTGATTTAATATCCTTCACGCAATGAAATTTAAAATGTTTTTTATTTTGGTTACTGAACAGCAATTTTCAGTGAGAAGCTGGGACTAAATTAGTCTCTGTGCCACAATACTGCACCAATTCAGTTTATGACTTTGAGTTTGGTTTTTTAGCATTCTGGTACAGATAAATGGCAGCATAACAGAGAGAAAGCTGCAGTCAGAACACATTACGTGAGTTGCCACGTCCGCTGCGCTGCGGTTCTGTAAATGCACGTTCACAGGTGCCGGGAAAAGGGGGCCCCTGTGAACCAGAGCACTGCCCCAGCCTGATCCAAAGCTCTCCAGAAGCAGGGAAGCAGGGTGCTATTGCCTTCCACCGAACCCTGGACCCAGTCCACAAGGTGTAAAAGGAAGCACATGGAAAAGGTTTTACAGGACTCAGAAGCCTTTTGAGAGCACGTCTCTCATTCAGGCCCAGTGGGAAAAGTGCTGATGGTCTCCCACTGTCCCAGCACATAACACCACTGCACACAGTGACTAACTTTGTTTTCTTAAAGCAGAAGTTCCCTCGCCTGCGTTATTGTAATCCAAAAAAGTGATGCCTCGGCGCTGAAATACAGAGAACGGCACATTAACACCAAGTTACTGGAATACATCAGAGCAATTGTGCTCTTGTGCTGTATTACTCGCTACAGGGCATCTCGGTAACAGCGTTCAGAGCGATGCTGAATACTCCTGCTGAGGTGAGAGAAACATCTTAATGGCAGACCCTGACGTTTCTGCAGACCCATCTACATTCCTTCAGCTCAGCGCAGCCGTCGCCCAAGCGTGAGGTCACAAAGAGCCATGCAAAAACACTCAGTCAAAAAAAAAAAGTCCAAACCTCAAGTCAAACTATAACTCACAGGAGTATGAGAAATCATAGCAGGCTTTGTGCTGACTGCATTAGCTTTGGAAACAACCAGGGGCAGTGAAAGAAGGGCAATGCAGAGCTCTTCCAGAAAAGCCTTAACAGTATTCTACTGCCATTATTCAAAAACTCGAAAGCCGACAGGGCTCACAGAGCAATTCATTTGGAAGAATTCGTGCAAAATGGCATTTGTTCTGGGCACTGGATCTGAAGGCACCAAGGCGTACAACTGTTTATCCAGTTTTAAAGCAACACGGATCCTCTAACCAGGCCTGGGAAAGACCTGTGATGGTCACAACAACCTGGTGGTATTTAACTGGAAAAGCTGTGACTCCCTTAAAAATCTGCAGAATACTTACAGTACTTGTTGTGGATTTGGTTCGCTGATGGTGTTTTGGGTAAAAAAAGAAATTGAGTGAAATTTGAGTAATCAAAACAATCTTTTTTTCTGAAGAAAGACTTCGGATGTTTTCAGATTTCCAGACTGATGCAGGAAAAGATCGAATTATGTGTCAAAACATGCGAAAATACTACTGTTCATATTTAAATGTTAAAACTAAATATTGTGTCAGTTTGTGAAGAACTGAGCACAAAGTAAGCAGCAGCAAAATGTGAAAATCTTATCGTGAAACACAAAAATATTCCTTTTTACCCAGTTGTACAATTCAGTTATCAGCTACTACAACAGCAACAGATGTGATGAACGTGGATGGGAGAATCCCATCAGCAACATCCTTAATCTTCAGATATCAGAAATACTTAAAATGCCAGAGTGAAAGCATAAAGGGCAAACTGATTTAGCAAATCTTGCTAATTCCAGTTCTTCCAGAAAAGGCTATACTACATCGGCAGAGTATCCAAAACAGTAGTTACTTCTCTTTTTTTCAGTGAATGCACAAAACTTTGAACCGTACGTTGCTGTTTCTTTCTGTTGGAAACTCCTGTCTCTAAAGGGCGATTCCCATCCAGAGCCCAACGTGCAGCAATGAGGTTAAATTGGTTTGGATGATATCAGCTATGTGTAATTAAACCAGCAGCCCATGTCCGAGCCTTTCTGTGACCATGTTAGGTGTTAAATTAAGGTCTGATTAAGAGTGCGCTGCTGCAGTTAAGGTCAAGGACTAAAGATCACAAGCTTTGTTTCGTCTAATAACAATAAAGACTGTCTGGCTGCCAAATACCACACAGCTCTTGTTCTCCTATCAGCCTGTTGTCCAGCGAGAGGGATCCGATTTCACTCGTATCCCTTTTTAAAGCCTACTTCTAAGAGGGTCTGTAGCTATTTCATCCGTGTTAAGCAGCACTGCGTTACCCCAGGCTATATGGGACGTTCTGTATGATCAAAGCAGCAATGAAGCAGCTTCTCGTGAGGAGCTATCGTGGCTGAGAGGAAAAAAACATCAAGGAAGGAGAAAAAAAGATACAGTGCTACAAAATAGGAGGTCATGCCACCAAAGTAAACACCCACAGGTAAGTTCATAACGTGAGAGCAAACAATGGTGGAGACAGAGCACAGGCGTTTGCTCAGAACGACCAAGAGGATCCCCAGCAGCAGGAGAGCTGGGTCGAGTAGGACAGACGGAGATAGAGGCTGAGCACTGAAGAGAAAAACCAGCAACGTCTTTGTAGAATGAAGACAAGAACCAGTGCACAAGAGCTTCTCCTGCAGAAGTGTTTTCCACAAAGACAGGGCAGGCATTACCAGAGCAGCCCAGTGTTCTCACAGACCATGCCCATGTTAATCTCACAGGGTACTGGGACACGTTCGCTTTCTGCAAAGGAGTGTGGAACTGAATAAGAAGCTGTGCAGCCCCAAAATAATCTCTCTCAGCCACAATCTATTTTATGCTTCCATACTCGGGGTCCAGTTTCAGAATAGATACTGATCCATTTTTCAAGAGCCATCTAAAGTGTCTTTCATTTGCTCCTGGGACTTAACAGACTATTAATAGAGCACTGCTAATACCTGAGAGGACAATTTTGCTGTTCTGTGAGGCTGCACATGGAAAACTCATCCCAGGGACACACAAAACACACTGAAGCCACTCCATGTTTATACAGCTCTTAGTAAATTGCATTGTAAGCATGATAAAAAAAACTTCCATAATGCTTTACTTTTCAGGATTTGAGATTAACCTCTGTTTCCCAAAGAGCCCTGAGTGAATCCCCAAAGTTTCAATAATACAGTTCAACACGGATTCATTTCCTACTCCTGACTGGTGCTGCTGAGCTAGAGACCTCTGCAGAGCAGCCTTTGCTGTGGGACTTCCCAGGCTCCCTGGAGTCTAAGTCGCATCAGAAATAGAGTGAATGCCATAAAAACGCTAGGTGGGAAGAATTATTTTGCCATGACAACAGAAATGTGTTCGCCACTGGGAGTCGGTGCCTGAACTGGAAAGCAACTTTTTACTGTATTGAGAAACTCCTGTACACCTTATTTCCCACCTATTTGTGCAAACATTAGGACACTAGCAGTAGAATCTCACGTCACTCATGGTAGACTGTCTTCCTAATGATGACGTCGTCTTCTGTCACCTCTTAAATTTCAGAACACCAAACTGAAGAAAAAAATCCAACCCAAGTAAAAAGGCAGGTTTGGTTTGATTTGAGTCCCTTTCTGATCATTCTTCATGCTAAATTTTACAATCCAATATTGACCAAAGAGAACTACAGTTTTATTTCAGTGTTAGAGACTGTGATCAAAGCATCTGAAGGCAACGGTTTAAGACTGAGCATATATATCCACATCATCTAGACAACAGCGCTGAGCAGCCTGGGTTTAGCCACTGATTGGAATGGTTGGACTCCATGATCCAGTGGGTCCTTTCCAACCTAGTGATTCTAGGATTCTAACTGCTGCTAGGCAAGGAAAAGTGCTTTTGAAAGTGATCTTCAGTTTCAAGAACTGAGCCACCGTTGATAAGGTACTTTGGATGCCAATAAGACCAAAGGCAAAGCTCAGAACAGGTGCCAGGTTAGAGTGATGCAGCTCAGCCTCTCGCTCCAGAGCGGGAGCGATGCAAGAGCATCGTATGCTGACACCTTCGATTTCCCAGGCCAAATGACCAGGGACCCGGTCACAGGCGAGTGGCCTGGCAGTAGCTCATACCATAAAGCTGGAGTGAACTCAGACTCCTGTTTGGACTCAGAAGCTGTTGATAGAAGAATTGCTTTTGAAAACTTTCAAGCCTGGTCTCGGATGGCTGCATTACGTTATCTCAGTATCTACACTATTCCCTAAAGGACATTTAAGTGAATATAAGAGGGATTGCTGTACATACTATGGTAATGTCATTTATTTATTTTACACAACTGGAAAATTTAAAGGCAAGCACTTCTGTGGAGATTAGAGTGTTCGCAGTAACACCTGCTCACTGGACAGGAGGAAAAAAAGCCCTTTATATTCCTTCTTTATTGCAATTTATTATTGTAGCTTGAATGGTTCCTAGCGACTTCCTAAGATTAATGTTAATATTCTGATCGGAGTCTTCCCTCCGGGTTTTTTTTATGGGTTTTGAACGTTCATTTCATTTACCATACACATGGGAGCAAGTCTGGTGGTTCCAAAAATATTTGTAGTTGGAAATCACAGTGATTTTTTGTTAGGCTCCGTGCCAAAGAAATCACAAATCAGAAGTCTGTTATAGAGTAGTTCCAATTTCTTGGCATCAACATTCCTTGTTATGTATATACATAATGTGATGTTTTCCCTAGCTGTATGGCACCGAAGACTGACTGAGAAACCCATTGCTTATCTATTTTTCAAGGTTTCTGGTGGAACTAAAGAGGACGTCTGGCTGGTTGGTGAGTCACAGGGATTTTAGGGACTTCCAGTGCGAGGCAGAGCCCATTGGGTACAAATCTTTCTCTACCACAGCTGGTGTTTTTGAACCAAAGCAGGGAGTAGAAATTTCATCCCTGATTTTTTTGGCTGGATCGATTGTTTAGTCTAGGAACTCTCAAGTAGGCTTTCTAGGTGCTGGAATGACTCTTTTTCTTCAGTCAGCAACTGATGTTGTATGGAGTACATCAGAGCCTAGATTCACATCTTAGTGAGCCAAGATTGATGTTGGTCCTAACGCTTCTTGACATTAATGAGCATTACAGACCTGTACCCCAATGGATTAAGCTGAGAACATACCCCAGAGTGTGTGTGGGGTTTGTCATAGGGCATTGCACTGTTAAAACCAACAGAGAAATTCTAAAGGTAAGAAAACAATCGGATCTCTCCCTTTCTCTCTGCTGGAGCACGTGTAAGAGAGACATTTTAAGTCTTCTGGTATTTCCAGCCCTCTTGCACCAATCCCTGCATTCAGTTTTGGCTGTTAAAGACTTCAAAGATGAACCGATTGCCACTTTTAAGACATTTCCCACAACAACATTATGGGAAATACGTTTTGCTGGCAGAGAATGGTTCTGTAGCACTGTAGTGCTCTCTGATTTAGCAACTTCTGTGTAGTTGGGGAAGAGAAGATTATTTTTTCCCCTCAATGAGCTGTTTCAGGGATTGGATCGATACAATGGGATGACCCCGTACGCTCCATTACCTAGGGATTGTGACACCTCAGTGAAACAGTATGGATGCTGCGGGACGTGCCAGAGACTGTGGCACAGACCCAAGAGCAGCACATCAGTCAGCAAAGGATGTGCTGACTCTGGCTGCAGTGGCTCAGGCCAATTTCAGCAGCTCCACGAGGACGTGCTTGCTCTCTGCTGCTCCAGGTTTTGAGTGCGTTTCAATCACGGAGCTGCCTGGGCATGCAGTCAGTTTTATTATCTGTGCATTTCAGGGACAATTCGAATGCAAGCCAGATAAACCATACACAAAAAATAGACTCCAGGGTGTAATTTCAGTCTCCCTTAAAGCCCTGTGTAAAACTGACCTGTGGGAGGGACTTGGTGCAGAATTACCACATCTCACACCTCCACCGTCCACTGCCCACATCAAACAAATCTGGGGTCAGGATTCTTTGATTCTCTTCCCAATATCCTAGCTACAGAGTGGAGATAAGTAGCATGTGTCTGGTCAATAAGGTGTCCTAGGCTTGTTAGCCTTATGCAATCCCACCTATACCTGCTAGCAGCAATACGGAAATAAAGACTTCATTTCCCTTCAGAACCACTTGAGACCTTTCAGAGAAAATTTCCATAGGAGAAATCCAATTTATCTAATTTGAAAGCAATGGCTCCTGGATCAGTCACTTCCCTTGAAACGCACCCGTTTCTCCCTCAATAATAAAAGGGATAACAATACTAAAAGAGGTTTTTAAAACACTTTGAGACCTGCAAATATAAAGGGCTGTCTGTAAAGTGTTTAGAAAACTTCAGAAAAAAGGTGCTATCTAAATGCATATTTATTGCAGTGCTGACACCCTCGTGGCAGCTCTGAATGCAGAATCAAAAGCAGAGGGGGCAGAAGAGAAGTCAGAATAAGAAACTGTCAGCCTTTAGCCTGTATCTTAGACTGCTTTGAAACACTGCAGACACTCAGAGAATCCACTTTGCCAATATTGTATGTGCAACAGTAATTACACCAATCTGGAATATACATTCTCCTTCTCGGAGAAGGCAGAGCTCTTCGGGACACACTCAAATGGAGCCCTAACCCCACGGACTCCCATGCGTGTAACCTAACGTTAGGCAGCATGGTTGTCCGACCGATTTCAATAGTTTTGCTCAGATGCATGTGTGGAAGCGTTTGCACGATTAGAACTTAATACTAATAAATGCTCAGTTCATACAGGATCCCTGTGTAAACAATCTATTTCTGCACACAAGTGACAATTCTGTAATTACGCGTAGCAGCTTCATGAAGAAGTCTTGTGTTTTCTAAAGCAGTGAAATGTTTCCGATAGTGCTTTTCATTGCTAGCTCTTTGGGGGCTAATTAAAAGATGTATCTGTTAAATTTGCTCATTGCTCGCTTCCTTGGTAGCAAGAGGTGTAAACGTTAAAAAGAAAAGCAGGGAGCAGCCAGACCTCATCAAATATTAGACACATTAGGGCATTTTAGTTATAAATATGAAATTGGTTTTAATGACTTCAAAAGCAGGAAATGCCAGGAAGAGCATAATATAAGCAAAGCTGTCACAAAGATGCCTAAACTCACAAAAAATCTAGAAATTGTACTTGCTCACCCTTCCTCTCCCATAGTAAGTGGCAATTCCAGCTGTAACTGGCAACATAACAAACTCCAGAACTAACCAGAACGAGCAGCGATGAGACAGAGCATCCAAGAACACATCTGCATAGAAAACACCAGCAGTGATGAGGCAAATGTAGCCCATTTATACTGAGCTGACTGATTCAATGAAGCAAATCCTGAATTTCAACCCCTATGATTTAAAACAAAACGGTTAAGGATGAGAAATCCATCCTTCTCTTGGGACAATCTTTAAGCAGGCACTTAACATTAAGCATATGCTTTATACTCACTTGGATTTTACTTTCAAAAGCGCTTAGCGCTGTTCCAGTCTGTTCCCTCTACAGACTTCAATAAATCAGTAATGAATAGTGACTCAATACTTTACAGCAAAGCCTCAATACTTTAAAGCTAAGCATGCATTCAGCACCGTCCCAAATAAAGATGGAATACATCCATGATCAATAGGCTAACAATACACACGATGAATGACAATAATTGTCCTGAAAAAGTTATCTCTTCATGAGGCAAAAGTCTATCCTGAACGTAGATTTCATCTTAAGGCATTTTATTGTAGCAAGTGTAGTCATTCTCACTAATTACATGGACTGTTTTAGCTTATGCTGTTATTGTTAAAGTCCCAGGGAACACAAATGGAAGTACGCTTAGTAGCCAGCACACTTTAACCATTTCAGGATGTGTTTCACCTGTAAACCTACTCAGTGCATAACCTGCCTCAAATGTTAATAAAAGCAGAGGCCACAGTTTTAAAATGCAGGCAAATAAGTTGAGGCACCAAACTTCTCCATAGGTGCCAACTACTCACAATTGCCAGTCACTTCAAAGCAATCTCTGGGTGATCAGTGACTTTAAAAGTCACTTGGGTGCTTGAAGGGGAAGTAACCCCTCTTGGAACAGAGCTTCAGTTTCCCTTCCTTAATTTAGACAATGTTTGAAGCGTGGATTTTTCTGCATTCATCTTTCTCTTGCCTGCAGAACCTGCTGCCTTTACCATACACGACTCCAAACTTGATCCTAGTGACCTACCTGCTTACAGCCAAAAAAGTTTTGTCACAGTTTGCTTCCTGTCCCATGGTGCCGCTTCGATCTCTCTCACTGAGAGGAGCCTTCCCCCCTTCTGCTGTTCAGCATCACAATTTCACATGCTCCCTTCAGCTGTTCTCTCCATGGGCTGGTGAAGCTGGTATGGTTATTATCCTCTTTATCCTGTACAAAGGAGAAAAAATAAAAGGATTATTTATGGATAATGCTGGAGACCACCCATATAGCAAGAAAAATTGAGAAAACCCAGTTGTTTTCATGCTCAGGGTGGTTACAAGCATACATAGCTTGGATTAGAGAGTTCTTCCCATTTGACTTCTGTTCCTCAGTAAATATTTGCAACTTTGCTGATAAAGCAGCACTGGAGTTTTCAGCTGGGCTTCCATGTGGACAATAAGCTGTGGGACTCAGGAATGGGATCTTTCTGTAATGAGGTTTCTTCAATAGTCAGTCATTCCATTCTCCATCTCAGTCATGAAAATTCTGCTCAGGACTCACAGCAGAACGTGGCTGTATCCTCGCTTGCCCACGGGGCCCATGGCAATGGGTGACAGGGGCATAAAGGGATCAAACCACTGCTGTAACCTGACCTACAATTCACATATATAAAATGGCAGCAATACAATGCTTTGATTATACTATTATATTTCTATTTAATGCACATTATCTGTGCTTCAGTCTTGTTTTACTCATGAGTAAAACACATCACTGGCTTCTGCCTGTGCCGTCTATGCACACTAGAAGTTTCTGAGGACACCAAAGGGTTATGACCATGTTGATGAGCGCAGGCAATAACGACACAAGGAAGGAGCAATGTAAGCACATGTCCACTGCCTTTCTGCTAGGGATGTGCTTATTTCTAGACCTCTCTGACCTCCTTATCTCTTTTTCTCCTCCTTTCTCAACACAGGCACATTCCTAGTTCGTCTTCATCCAACAGTGAAAATCCCTTTGCTATGGACTTACAGATCATGTTACTACATTTCTTTTTCCAGGCTTCCTCCTTACGGTATTGGCTCCAGTATTTGAGAGATAAATTGTAAGTTTTGTGCAAAGCAGGAAGATTAGGCACGTGGGAGGTTCCCTGTGTTCAAGAGATGGTTAAGACAACATCTATATAAAGATTATTTCCAAACTGCGCTCACTGCAAGTTACAGTTGAATATTTAAATTCAGCCTGGGCACTTTTTTTGCAATTTCCTGCCCAGAAGAGCAGCTCTGAAACTGTTTTGAAATAAAAAGACATAAATGTTGGAAGGATGCAAGTGGTCAGTCAACCTCATCAGTGCTCACTGTGCTGGTCAGAAATTTGCCAAGAAAAATTAGGGGGGGGGGGGTAGAGGGAGGAGTGGGATAGAAACTGCTGATTTCCCAGAACTGAAACTTTTTGTGGGAAACACATCAGTTTGGATGTCCAGCTTGAGGCTGATGGACAACACCTGATTGGGAAAGGATCCCAGCATAGCCCAGTGGTCAGCACATTCCATGCCGATGCGGATATATAGCACATGATAGAGGAAAGTCTGAGGTGGCTCCAAAGAAAGCAGAGGTAGGATTTGACATAGTCTTTCCACAGTCACTGCAAATGCCCCAGGTCATCATCTCTTCTCTGCCTCAAGGAACGGGATTTTTATGAAGCCGGAATCCAATCCAACAGGAGCAATTGTGCTTAATCATGATCCTAATCAGCAGAGTCGATGAACCCTGGTCTCCTGCCCACACCTTTATAGGAAAACCCTCAGCTCCAGGTTTCAGCATACTGTGAGCTAAATGTCTGCTCTCCTCACTCAACCATTAACAGGAGGCCTTATCTTTATTTTGACGAGACAAAAATTCTAAACCATCGACATTTTTCCTAAAACAGATGTTTCACTTTCTAGCCAGTTTTACTCAGCACTTTCTACAAAGGAACTCTTGGTCCGACACCAGACATTTAACATCTGACCAACTTAGGGTTTTCCCTTGCAACCATTTCTAAAGAAGTGACCAACAGATGTGCAACAAGGAGCATTGTCTGTTACCTCACTAGGCCGTGAATCAGACCCTAGATCCTTTGGCAGTTCCCAAAGGGCATTATTGGGTTGGTTTGTTTACCAGAAAATAAAAGATGCTTTCTTTACAATAAAACAGGAGGAGACCACACTGGAAAGGCACAGCTGTTTTACCTTCTGTACATTGGTGTTTCTTAACATCTCATTTTTCTGTTCCTGGTCTCAGAAAGAAACTGGTAGGAATTGTGCAAGACACTTGCACAGCCAGAATCAGATGTTCTCTTTGCTATAGCTCTATTGCTTACAGAGAAGTGGTTTCTACTCCCTTCAGCTATTGGCTGTCCTCACTATGGGGGTTTTTTGTGAAATAATGCGGGATGTATCAGGTGAGTGAAAATAAGGCATCTGTCATCAACCTAATTACCTTTTCTGCTGAGAATATGGTAGAATATTTCAGTCAGAAGGGACACACAGCGATCCTGTTCGACTGCCTGACCCGCTCAGAGTTGACCAACAGCTCAAAGGTGTTAAGGGCATTGTCACAGACCTGTCAATGTCCGAGAGGCATTTGGACATCAACTGCCAGTCCAGGAATTCCGTTCCAGGGTCTGACCACTCCACGAAGACATGTTTCCTAATGCCCAGTCTAAGCCTCCTCTGGTGCAGCTTTGTGCCTAAACCTGGACTAGTTTTCATTTCTCAGCTCTTCCTTTGCAGAATTTGCTGGGCTAGAGAACACTGAACTGTTGCGTCTCCACCTGGAAAGCAGAGATGTAAGGAAGACTATAGCACATCTGTTAGTGCCCATGGGCACAGACAAACACTTGGCAGAAGCTTTGGGATGCCAAGCACGACAACAGGGCCCTGATAGCTGCTTAACAAGCAAAGCCTCTACACAAGAGGAAACTTATCTCCTTCTCAAGTGTAACACACAGTAATCCAGCAGCGCTCTCTAAATTCTTTCTGATTTCTCTGCACAAGAAGCACAATTCCCAAGAGTTCAGCTCGCATTTAAATAGCAAAAAAGACACCCTGGTTTTCCAGAAACTATGAGAAACCCATATCACTGCTCTGTATCCCTGAGTCTATCAGCACAGCCAACTGTATTTCATCCGGAGCAGCAGAGCTCCATCAATTTGCACTAGGCAGGGAGCTTCTGTTTCCAAACAGACCATGAAGAGAGTTATGATCTGGAAATCGGGCCAGAAAATCCTTGGCTCTGCATCAGGATGCAAATACAGCTTTTTCTCTTAGAAATATTAAAATTGAATGATCTAGTGAGGAGGCCTTTTCTACCGACTTTGCTTATGAGCCTTTTGAGAGATTGTTTTGACTCTCAAGTAGCTTTTAGTGGTTATTGGTGACCAGGAGATCAATTTACCCTCAGAAAATAAATACAATTCTTGCTTACAATAAAATCAAATGTGCAAGGAGAGAGGAAAAGAAGAGAGAGCAGGATTAATAAATTACAATTGTTAGCAAGCACTAACATGTATCGAAAATGGCAAATTCTCTGGAGTACAGCTGAGCTTCTTTTATTCAGGTCAATGACTCCTTTTGTGATTCCCTTCTCTTAAAAAAAGGAGCATTTTTCAATGATTTATGTATAATAATCCCCACATCAGCATATCTTATTTTTCACTATTTGTTTGTTAAACATGCAGCAAGAATCTCACACTGAAGCCCTTAGCCTTGAAAATACAACTGGGACAAAGGCATAAAAATATACATATAAAATAGAAATATTTATTACTAAAGCTGATGTTTATGATGTGACATGTAGGTATGGGGGGGAAAATGCACCATTTTAGATTGCTGAGATAAGGCTTTAGTGATGGGAGTTTCAGATACGTGAGAGATGTTTATTAAATGGGGAAAAAAGCAGAAACCCACCCGTTCTCAGGCCACCAAGCAGGAAACTCCTGCATGGGAATTCTCCACAGGGCAGAATTGCCCTTCACACGAATAGTGACAGCATTTTGGAGGTTATCATTTGTTATAGAAAATATTCAGTCAATTTTGATTGTTTGATCGACAAGGAAAAATCCCAATGGATTTCAGTTGCAGTATGAATCATCTTTTTTTTTACCAATTCATACCATACCTGTGGCCCCCAGAGATGGAAAGGATTCTCTTGCTTTGCTGTCAGTACAGAAGCTTCCCCCAACATAAAATACATTTACAAAACCCTTGGTGGGCTGAGAGACCACACACAAGGGGAAGGGGTGGGGGTAGATAAAGTGGCAGATTTATCAGTAGATAAAGGCAGATTCCCAGCGTTTCGGCTAACAGGTCTGTCCCACCCTGCCAGTCCCTGCCCAAGACTTAAAAAGCAATCAAGCATTCCTACTAGAGCCACGGGCTCAACATTGACTGGGTACTTAGTAGGCACTGACATCCATAAATATTTCACAAGGAAAAGAATGCATTTCCCAGTCATTGACTAGCTACATATTTTATTTATATGAAACCATAACTTAAGTTGAAAAACAATAAATGCCTCGACAACAGACCTGTTCACAACCTACTCCATTGCTAAGTGAAATGGGCTCTTGCTCTTCTTCAAGATCTCATCACTATGCAGAGACCCAAGAAGACCCACATGGCAAACAGGATCAACAAACGTGGAATGTGAGCTTGCAGTCACTTTACCAGTACTAGTTAACTTGAAATTACATGGACAAGGGATTACAAGACACTGAAAATTCATTCCCATTTAATATTATGCTGTACATTTCAGGGTGGATCAGGTCTCCCACACTAAATAAAGGGCAGAAAACACAAGGAAGCAGCATCATACCCCACTTCATTCATGAAGGGTCAGAGCTCAGGGAGGTAAGGAACCAATTTTGCTCCTGCCATGCCCCTCGAACGGCTCACCAATAGCTTTTGTACCAACTTCTTCCTCTAGAAGAAAAGAGGAAGGTCAGGAAAAGGAGAGATTGCTCATTCTAGGTTCATGCCAAGAGCTTGCTAAAGGGAGTTGGGAGATGAACTGAGACCTTTCACTTCCCAAAAACTTAGCTACAAAACTCCTCTTTCTTTGTAAGGGATCTTCAGATGAGTTTAAATGCCTGCTTTGTCATCCAACCTGCTCAACACTGCAGAGGAGGCATCTCAGAGGAGGCGTAACAGACTAATGCTTTTTTGCCTGAAGCACTCAAAACATTAATGGAAGTCAATTCTGCTGGTTACAAAGGGTTAAGTGAGCTTTTCTAACTCTTAGCTAGGGAGAAGGGAAAAACTTTTGGAGACAAGAAAGTGGGTTTGAGATGTAGGCAGTGCCACCACCACTCAAGGAGAGTAAAATAAGTTGCATTCTTTGACAGAACCATCTCCTCTTTCAGTAGCACAGAAAAACCCATCGAAATGCACCCCAGAAAGCTATTTTGAGTTGGGTTTTTTTTGACAAGACACAGAGTGCCAAGAAAAAGTCAGTCAATCCAGTGTTGCAAAGGGGTTAAAAAAGCAATAAAGCCAGTGGAAGCTCTGGAGACAGGACTCGCCTCAGTGCAGACAGCAAGAAGATTTATGCACTATTTACACCACTCCAAGCACCAATTTTGCCTTGCATTGATTGTAATGCACGTTTTAAGATCTTTCTGCAGCTCTGCAATACTAAAAACACCACAACAGTGAAAGGCAAAGGAACCAGGGCCACCAGCAGCCACTGTGGACAAGATTAAATCGCACGTTCCTCCTGGACACTCAGACATCACACACAACCTGACAAGCAAACACCAAGAAAGCTGCAATGAAAGCTGCAATGACAGAGACTGTGGTAACAACAAGCGTTTCCCAAGCATCTCCTTGTTGCATCCTGGTTCTTTCTCAGATCCCTTCACAGCGTTGAGCTGAAGCGAAAGGGTTTAGACGCTCCTTGGTTTGACAGCAGTGCAACAGGGGCCAGGCCATCAGTCACTCTAGAGACAGGAGAGGTGTTAGTGGGATGTCACAAAGCAAAGCTGATTGTGCTCGGTCTCCCCTGCCATCGCTGCTCACCTTGTGAGGGAACAAGGAAGAGGGGTGTCTCGCAGTCATGCTGGAGCTGCAGAGCATGGCAGGAGGTAGCCCTGACCCTGTCCTGTTGCCCTGTTTTCTCCTTTACTGACAGAAGAGCAGAGATTTGCATCCCACCTCAACCACCCAGCTCTTCACAGTGAAGGCTGCTTGCTTATTACAGTATCACTGTTTATATGGCACATGTGAACTAATTCAGCTCATTTGGATCCAAGAGCTTTCAGCAACAGACAGGAAGATAAATAACTTTGGGAAAGGGGGTGTTGACAAGCAGGGACTTGTAGAAACTAACTAGAAGGATCAGGAGCCTGTACGCTCAGCTCCCTCTGTTCCTTCAGCACCCACAAAGCATCCCCAACATCAGAGCCTTCACTGCTCTCTACATTTCATTTTCCATTGAAAAGGCATTTCAGGGAAGCTCTGGCTCCTGCTGAAACAGTCAACCAGCTCTTGATACCTGGGCCTTCTGAGGTTTCTGCTAAAACAGTTTTCTGGTAGCACCTACCACGAAGGGCTGCCCAGCCCTGTGTTTCCAGATCATCACTAAAGCCAGACTTCACAAACTCCTTCGCAGACGTTTCTTAGCCCCAGTGTCACTTGGCCACAGCAAACCGGTCCCTCCAGCTGAAAACACAACAGTTCAGCAGGAGGCAGTGAGCATCCCAATCCCTTTAAAGGATTTATTCAGCCACATGATCCCAGATAGCACCTTCAGAGATCATAAGGTATCCCACGTTTGGCTTCATCAAAATCCAGAGCCAAACACACCTCCGGGCAGCTAATCCCGCCGATTCCTGCAGCAATAATATATCAGCTACCATCTTGCAGAACCAAGTTAGACCACAGAGAAGTTCACATGAACATCCAACATGCACGATGCCCATATGCACGTGGACCTACCAGCAGACCACAAGCAATCTGAGGCCTCGTGCTCATCCACAACACAGAAGAGCTAATTGCACGCTGAGAATAAGCAAGGACCATGTCCAACCCAACTCTGTTCTACCCCAGTCTCACACAGATAGGAATTTACACAGGCTGCTTACGAAGGGCTGGAGAAGGAAATCCTGAAACAGCAGTGTGAAATCACACACAGCTCCATCGCTCTAAGCACTCACACTATAAAACCTTCATAGCTCCAGTCCATGAAGGAAAATGACAAACGACTCCAGTCAAAAGCTTACAGTCAGGACCTAAATCTTCCGCCACTCCCTTTCTGCGTGAATTAATTTTAGGTGTTCCGTGAAATAAATTGAATTTTGCATTCTTCCAACTGCAGAAATAGATTGTTCTAGTTATTAAAATAAATACAAGGAGGAAAAAAAATGAAAAAACGGAAGAGCAGGGAAATACTAACATAGTCAGCAGTCAAAGACTCCTGCCAAACAATCACAATGGCACAAAGACACTGGTGCCAGGTCTTTGTAGAAGCATCTAGGAAGAAGGGGTAAGGTGGGAATAAAAGGAAAAGGGTAAAAAAAACCCCACATCTTGTCAGAAAAAGACTTTTTGGAAGCAGTTTAAGGTTAAGATAAAGCAGACTTCATAACTGAACCTGCACTGCGCCAGCCGACTGTTTAAACTCAGTGTTTAACTTTCTGGTTACACCTCCAGCAGTTTTGGTGCTTTCACTCATCAGTACAGTTTTTATATGCCTGAATTACACGTTTCACCCATCATGTCTATCCTCCTCAAACAGCCTTACTCTTTTCTTTTCCAGGCACCCCACATCATTTTCTTCTAACTGACGACGTTGAGCCCTACACAGCACAGTATGACCTCTCAGGCTGGACTCCCCAGCACAGCTGCAAGGTCCCACTGGAGCCCACTTTGTCCCTCAGCCCCCATTTGCCTCCTTCCTTGCTGCGGAACAGCACAGCTCCTCACACTGGTTAACACACTGACCTCCTACCAACATTTCATCGAGGAGAAGAAGTCCTATGCTCCTCAGGCAGTAAAAAGGCAAAAAATACCAGATACCAAAGCTCCAGGGATTAAAATTAAAGAGCCTGAACTACATGTTGGTACATCAGAGCCCCTGGGACTGCTCAGCAACAATTACCACTTTAAAGGCTTGACTCTGCCAGTGTCTGTCCCACCCACCAGATGAGGACCCCTCAGGTCACCCGCTGGGAACTCTTCAGTAGAGTGTTTTATTTTCTGAGGATTGCCGATCAAGCATAACTGGAACTGCCTACCAGATCCAGGAAGAAACTCTTAGAGATGAAGACATTTTAAAATAAGGCATTGGAATTTTTAAGTGAAAAAATTTCGGAAGCAAATGTTCCACTTCGGTTCAAATAAAACAGCTCGTTTTACTTAAACCAAAGTTTTAACTAACCTTTTGATTCAGTCAGCAAACAAAAAAAAATTATCAATTATTTCCAGAATGCTGCCTTAGACTTGGGCTTTGAAGAGTTTTCAGTACAGAAGAAAAACAATCAAGTGCTGTATTGCTAACTTCAACCAATTAATTCTTAGCTGTCCAAGAGTGGATATTTTCTTAAAGCCCCAGATTCTTTAACCATGGGATTACGTGAAAAATCTCAGCTTTGTCTCCCCCAGAACGTAGAGGTTTGATAATGTGGGTTGCAAATGAAAGGTCACACACTAGAGCACTAAAAGCTTAAATGCCCCAAACAAGCAAAGTGTATTTTTCCATCTTGCTGACTTTGAAGTCAAGCTCATAATGCGAGATGGATGTTATTAGTGATTTTTGAACTCTTCAGCTAGAGACTATTGCGAGTAATTGCTGGCTAGAAGCTATTGAGAAAGGTGCTTCAGGACACCTCCAGCCCAGGGCTTTTCCCCCCTTCTCTGTTCCTGGCCCCTGCCCCTTTGTCACCATTTCTGGGGGAAGGAAACCATCAGTCAGGGAACTCCAGACCTACCAACAGCAAGAGTTAATGTCTTGCGATGTATCGGAGTGTAGTAACTGATTACATTTTTCCCCAAAGGAAACTTCAGTTAATTTGGTTAGTGACTCATATGCCAGGCTGCCAATTACAACACAGATGATTACACACATAAATTCACATCGGAGTGGCTCAACGATCACAGGGAGGAGAGAGGGGAAAGGAGAAAAAAAAAAATGAAGAAGAGGAAAAATAATGCAAGAAAGACGAGACCTTCCTGGGGTGGGTGAGCTGGGTGCCCAACAAGGGTCACTGGAGACCAAGTGCCAAAAGCTGCAAGAGTGGGATGTGACATGTCCAAAGTGGGTAGTGATCTCCAGCTTTCCATCTGGGATGGTCATGGCCAAAATGGGTTGCACACTCTCTAAAATCCTTTGCCAGTACGGTTAAAGGAACCCAAACACAAAGAGCAGGAAGGAGGTTCAATGAGCAGTGTTTGGCAGTATGTCACTAAATCATTTAGAGATAACCTCTGCATACCAGTACCAAACAAAAAAAAAAAATCAAAATCAAATTAAAGCAACTTACTATACATCTCATTCCATTTCTGAAGCACTTTCTATTCCTCAGGGAGGAGAGAGAAAGAGCAAGGAAAGAACCGGGACAAGTTAAACCCTACCCACCTCACCCACTGGCCAAAGGAATCAAGCCCCGGCTCCGGAACACACATTGCTCAGAGAAAATTAGACTTTGCACTTAAAAGCAACACGAAGCTCTGACATTTGGTGGAGAGCGTAGGAGGAAGAAGGTGTTCTTTTATCTTAAATGAAAGATACTTCATGGGCTTAAAATGTATTTCTAACCAGACATTCCTCTAGATAAACAGCTGCATACATTTCCTTCATCTTGGGTCAGCAGGCCAGCTGTAGTATAATTCATGCAGCTCCTTGCTGGAGAGGTCAAAATCCTTTACAAACAGTAATTAAGCTTTGTGGCACCAGGGTACTATTATACCAGATTTACAAGGGAATAAATAAAAGGATGTAGCGGCTAAGTGATTTGCCTGAGGTCATCGAGCAAGTCAGTGGCAGAATCGAGCACTACACACAGACACCTGGCCTCCCATCCTCACCTCTCACCAGTAGGCAACCGTCCTCCACTGGCCTTTATTAAATAACCAAGGCAAAATGTATTAATTTTAATTTGGAGCTATGTAAATCGACTCTTTCCCAAAAGACAGCAATTGGCTGTTAAATAAATACCCAGTGATTATTACAATCCTATTTGCTGAAGGGTAGACCATCAGCATAATGCGCTGGGTTCAATAAAAAGATTATTGCCTGTCAAATAAACATGATGAGCAGAGCCTGGGCCGATGTGGAGCATATTCAGCAGTCCCTGGCTCTGTTGGGAGCTACAGCTGCTCTGCACCTTCCAGAGCCTGAATTCAAGGAAGTTTTGTAGTACGTACAGAGAGAACTAGCACAGCCAAAACGGAGAGAACTCCACTAGCAGGACAGCCTTAGGTCAGGTTCTGGCCCCCTAAACTTTAGTCAAGTCCCATGGATTTCTGTAAAACAACTTGGCGCGAGATGCCGTTCTTAAGAAGGGTAAAGGTGATAGAAATCACTCCTCCAGTATGAAAGGGGAAGGTGATTTTAGAGTTAGAGCTAGATTAAAAGCAGATACAGGAAGCTAAGGATCTTGCTTCTGTTTTTACTACAACTCAGCAGAAGGGAAGAGCTGTAAATACAGTTGAACGTTCAGATTATGCCGCTTGAAGAGAAGGTCTGAGCACAAAGGAAGCTGTTTTCAATTGCCAGTTTCTTTAATGTTTTTCCAAAGTGTGAGTTTAAGAACAGTGCTTTTTCTCCGCCAGACAATAATGAATGCATCAAAAAAAAAAAATCTTTGTACCTTGCAGAAGCGATTGCCATGTGCAGTCGCACAAACCAGTGGTGTTCTGGTTTATGCCCCTTGGCTGTGCCCAGGCAGGGGGGAAGGATGCTGCTGGAGTCAGCCCTACGCTCTCATGTACTTTATCAGCATAAGCAGCACATTTGACTGGAACAACAAGTCTTGCTGCCCCCCCAGAGCAAACAGTGCCCTTTGCAAAAGGCAGGAGCCAAGCAGCCGGTGCAGGTACAGCTTCAGCTGAGGGGAAATAAGCCATTTTTGCAGCGGCTGCCCCAGCGCCGAGCAGTGCCGGCTCACAGCACTAGGTGGCAAGCAGCTAACAAGGAACTTGGGGAGCAGAGCCTCAGCCCAGGCTCCCAGCGGCACCTGACAGCAGCTCCCCTTGGGGAAACAGCTTCTGGAGTTAAACTCTCTGTGTTCCCCATCAAAGGGGATCAAACCACCACAAGAAGGATGTTGAGGCTCTGGAGTGAGTCCAGAGAAGAGCAACGAAGCTGGTGAAGGGGCTGGAGAACAGGCCTTATGAGGAGCGGCTGAGAGAGCTGGGGGTGTTTAGCCTGGAGAAGAGGAGGCTGAGGGGAGACCTCATTGCTCTCTCCAACTACCTGAAAGGAGGTTGTGGAGAGGAGGGAGCTGGGCTCTTCTCCCAAGGGACAGGACGAGAGGGAATGACCTCAAGCTCCACCAGAGGAGATTTAGGCTGGACATTAGGAGGAAGTTTTTCATGGAAAGGGTCATTGGGCATTGGACTAGGCTGCCCAGGGAGGGGGTTGATTCACCTTCCCTGGAGGTGTTTAAGGGACGGGTGGATGAGGTGCTGAGGGACATGGGTTAGTGTTTGATAGGAATGGTTGGACTCGATGATCCGATGGGTCTCTTCCAACCTGGTGATTCTCTGATTCTATGATAGGGCTGGCACAGAGCAGCGGCTGAGGCACAGGACGAGTTGTACCCCAGACTTCGCTGGGAGAGCACAACTCTCACCCCTCTTATCTGCAGATCCGGCCGAGGTGTTCTCTGCTTGTTCACATTTCCTTACTATAGTCACTATTTCTTCCTCCATGCTTCACATTTATTCTGTTTCGGGTTTTGCTGGTGGAAGCAGCTGAAGGTCGAGATGTGAATTTTCGGAGATCCAGGGTCTGCTCAATTCAGAGGGAGCCAGTTTGGGAAGTGGGTGACGTGGCTTCTCCACCAGAGGCAAGCCAGGCAGCACAACCACGCACACACAGGCCAATTAGAATGTTAATAATAATTAAGTGTCTTACTCCTAAGACGCTCCTACACAGGGGAATGCTAAAGTGCCAGTCAGCTCATTTCATTGCATGCAGCCAGACACCTCTCAGACTGGGTATTTGCTAGGGGAGCAGAACGAGCCCAGCTCCAGCCAATCTGATTTCAGACGATCATGTTCGACAAACAAATTAGAGCAGCCGACAGAAAGACATGTGGACCAGAGGAAAGTCCAGCTGTGGCAGCTGAGCTGTACCTTTCACCTCACGCCGAGCCACAGCAAATAAATACAGGGAGAAAACTATAAATTTACAGTTCACGGGGGTTTGTGGGAGTCTTTATCTAGCCCTGGTTCACACGCTTCAAAGCGGCTCCATTTCAGATTTGAGATAATCCCCTAATTAAACACAAACTCAGCCTTAAGCTGCATGTCATCTGATTTCTACCCAAAGAATCAGAACTGGACACAGACTCCCTGGAGTTGTTCAGCTTGTTCAGACCTCACGATTACATTCAGCTGGACGGCACGGGCTGGCCCCGAGGTCGCCTTCCATCTGTCTGAGCCACGTGAGTCACCCACCTTCCTCATCCCTCATGAACGCTGCAGCCTGGCTCACAGCTGACCACAAGGTGCTGCTTATTCACAAATGGAGCTGTTGGAGAAATTGGTTTGCAAACAGTTCTGTCCTTTGCTGGGCAACGGGACAGCAAGCCAGGGTGGGTTTACTGCAGAAAGAGGTCTGGTGTTCCAGGTTTGCCCATCTGGTACCAACCAAGAGGCAGCTGGGAAACAAAACTTAGACACCACTCTTGTGAGCAGAGCCTTCTGAACGACTCCAAAAAGATTTGATGTTTCATTACTCCTGGCTTAAATGGAATGAGTTTTGTGTGTTTCTGGTTCTAGAAATGTAATGGCTACTTTTCATCCAAGCCTCTACTTGCAGAAAGAGAAAAACAAAAGTAAGATCTACAGGGGTATGAAAACGGAGAGCCCTGTTTATCCAGAGCACACTCCAAATAAAGCAGAAACAAAGAAAGCTGGAGCAAGACTGAGTCATTCACATTTCTAATAAATTAAAGGAAACAAATCCCATCATTTTTCACTCTATTTCACATCAGAGAACAATCACGACAGCCTACTCACTTAATGTGATGATGACTTTACCCCTGCCCCCAAGGGATTTCTCTGCCTCTCTTGCACAGCTCTGAAAATGATCACGTTTGCCCCCAGTTTCACATCTCTCCCCACAACCAGTTTGCCCCATTTTGAGCGTTTCAGGTTTGTAACTGCCTGCTTACAGTTACATTTTTACTATCTTTTGATTTTTACCAGCTGCAAGAGTAACACACAAAGGCAGCCACTTGATTAGATGTGTGACACAATCCTGCAATGACTGCGTGAGCGTCTGAGTTCACCCAGATTCAGTTTTACCAGGAGATCAGGACTCTGAGCAAACCCAAGCCAGTCCAGCAACCCAAAACCAGCAGACAAAGAGCAAACAAAGGTCCCTTGGGATCCCGTTTCCAGCCTCTCCACAATAACCAAAGGGATGCCGTTGGGCCAGCTCACTGCTGCGGAGTCTCACGTACCCAGCTTCAATTTTACCTTCAGCCCTTGGGAAGTAATAAGTTAAATGAGGAATCTAAAGTGCAAGCCCAGCTATCTGTGGAGCTGAGCCCTTCTAAGCTACTGCGGTGATGAAACTTTCATTAAGCCGTGTACAAGTACTAATGACTTTATCGCTCAAGATGAGTGAAAGGAGTCATAGCACTTTGGTTAGAAGGGACCTCTGAGGGTCCCTGTTCAGACTCCTGCTCAAAGCAAGAGTGTCACAGCACTACATACAGAACAAGACCTCGAAGCAAAGTGAGCAGATGAGGGGGAGGTTTGTAGGTAAAGGCTTTTCCAAACTTATTTGACATTTTTATCCAAGCTTAGCAGTATATAAACAGAGTTTTACTCCAGATCAGAGCAGCTGCTCTGTTACTCAACAAAGAGATTTTCTATATTGCATTGCTGGCATGCTCTGAGCTTCTAAAAGCATTATGGAAGGTGCAATCAGAAGTACATGGTGGAAACAAAAAGGGAAATTGTTGCATTGGAGTTTAGCACAAAAACCTAATTAGAACTTCACAAGATAGCTGAGGGAAAATGGAGTAAACTCCTACACTGTGCTGACTGCTTGGAGACTCTGCCACAGCGAGGCAGAGAACCAAAAACAACCTGGAGACTTGATGTGGGTATTTACTCCCACAGGGATGATTCTGACTGACTGAACTGGAACTATAATTGAAGTAGACTGTTTTATATCTTCTGCCCACTTTGTACGAGATCATATTCCATCCACTCATAAACAAGAAATTCTGTTTTCTCAAAAAAATAGTTATAAAACTTAAACTGAAAATGGAAACTAAATATCCAAAAATAAGTTTGAATAACTCTAGATTATTTGCAATACCTTTACTTTGCACAAACTTTCAAATCATGAAAATAATGAAGTGAGTTTAATAGTCACCTTCCTCTCAGCCACACAATAATGAACAGATCTGTTTAATTCGTCGCTGCTCACGGCAGGGGGGTTGGAACTAGGTGATCTTTAAGTTCCCTTTCAACCCGGACTATTCTATGATTCTCTGATTGTTATTGCAAGGCATTAGTGAAACTCAAAGTGAAACTTCCTCATCTTCTGTAAAACACAACAAATTATTTTACCAATAAGTGTTTGATCAAATAATAATTTGATCTCGAGGGCTGTCTAACCAAAGCTTTCAATCACTTCTCCCTGGCTGCCAAGAATTTCAGAATTACAGAAGCTGTATCATTTTGTCAAGCTCCAGCGCATGGAAACGTTGAGGCACATCCCCACAAGATGATATCTGTCTGACTAGCACCTGAAAGCCGTTAGATGGTAGTTTTCACATGAGCCAGGAACTGCCCAGATGCAGGCTTGGAGTTTGTTAAGGATGACAGAGATGAGCATGACAGACTCGCAGTGATTAAATGCTTCTAGAACTTATTTCACAATGTGCTAAGCATTTCTTATGATACAATCTTAAAATTAGAATGGACTTATCTTGTACCTACTGCAGTTTACGACATGATGAATGCTTTAGAGAGTAAATTACAATGAAACATTGATAGCAAATTATTTGGTTATAAATGCAGCTCAACCGAAAACGCATCATGACAAAAGCAATGAAGTAGTAGTGTGTCTGCTCTCATATCTGATTTCACTGGTTTGAGCTTATACGATCACAGGCAGGCTTTGCAGTCATTGTTGAAGAGCTAAAATTTCACAAAAAGCTGAACAGGGATAGTTTGCTGAGGAAGAGAATATATTTTATACAGTAAAAAATAAATGGAGTGTGCATGTGTTGAATCTGGACATGGCATATTTCTCTATCTTCAGAGTCCTCGTTCTTTCAATTTCTTACAGTTTGTGGAATTAATTATGTCCATTTCTACCACAAATGCAGAAAGGGAACAAATAATTTCCTTGGATAAATAGACTTGAACAGATTGCACAAGACCACAAAATATTGATTATGTTAAGTTTGAACTTCAAACTAAGGCACAAATGAAGTTAATTTCAGTTACTCACATAGACCATCTTACGAATTGCTTTTAAAATGTATTGAAAAAGTATCAAATCTTCAACTCAATGCTTTTGAGTCAAACACTTGCAGTATTTTAATGCAAGGCTTTAGGAATCTTCATGTGGTTATATTTCTCCTTTAGTGTTAGCACATACCCACACCTAGGAATTCATTTTCTTAAAATGCAAATACATACACGTATTAAAACAACTACAAAAACATTCACAAGTCCTAGCTAGAGTTTAAGATGTTTTAGACCTGAAAATCTGTGCACCCAAAAAGTATAAAATGTGTCCCTTGCACTAATTTCTGATTCTGCAGCCTGTCCGTCACCGTGGGGATGTAGAATGCTACTGCAGGAGGCTTGTGCTACACGACACGGGCTGGCATCAGCAAAGGTGCTGTGGATACTGCAGAGCTCTGCTCTAAGGATACTGACTGGTTTCATGGCTTCACATGAAACACAGAAATATCTAACTCCTCTTCTCCGATCACAGCGTGAAAGTTTTGCTTTGCAGTTTATCCCTTCTTGTTAAAACCAGAAAACACAACATGAGGTGGAGATTAGATACAGAGGAGGACAAATGCAACAGGGCCACAGGGAAGAGCTCAAGGAGTAATGGGATTGGTACACATGGCAATAAACCCGGTCCTGATCTCAGCAACAAGTTGCACCCTCAGAAGTCAGAGCCACATTTCACTCAGAGACCTGACCACACAGGCACCTGCATCCATTCCCTTCTCCTCTACCTCTGTGCAGGTGTTAAGAAACCTCTCCCTCAACTAACTGCCACAGAAGTGCTGCCTTCTCTTTTCTGAAGTCCTCTTAGCAACACAGAGGCACACACTCTTTTCCTGTGAAGCAAGTTTAGGTTTATTCCTATTTAAATTACAAACACATCAGAAATCTCCCTCACCGCAGTGCATCCTGTCCTTTCTCTGTCTGACAATTAGAGTACAAATTCTTTAGGGCACGATCTGTCTTTATTTTTAACATCGTGTACAGAGCCAAGTCAGATTCTCAATGTTAAACAGCAAGTAGAAAAGGCCCATGCACCCATACGCATCTATATTATATATGCCTAGTTTATATATGATAGGCACATGATATGGTCAGTAAAGCAGGTCCCTACAGGGAACCCCTCTAATATGTACAACCAAACAGATTCTGACTTGTGTGCCGGGGCATACACACACAGTATAGCGCATAAAGGAGGTCCTTGTAAATGTACTTGCATGTGTCTGATTTTTAAAATTCTCCAGGAACCCTTCGGACTGAGGGGAAGGGGTAGAAGCAGGGAGAGAGTCTGAAAAGCTTTGGTGAGCAGTTCGGGAAGGCAGCAGTGACTCAGCCACACAGACACTGTGGACTGGGCTGCACATCTGAGGGAAGGTTGGGAGCCACCGCTCAGTGTGACCCCTCTCATGGGCACAAACAAAGCAAACCCATCTCTCAGCACTTCCCAAGTACCAGCTCCCATCAGGCACCATGATGACATCAGCTCTGCTTTTGCAATTAGTTCACCTCTGTCTTTCAGATCAGCAGTGAACCAGCAAGGGTGACTAACACCCACATCAGCCCTGGAACATCACCAGCACGCCGAGCGGGGTGCCAGCCCTCGGGAACGAGCTGTTCGTTCATGAGCCTATTTAGTTTGTATCTGGGGGAAGACTGTATGAAACCAAACACTACACGTGCATAAGCACTACAGGCAAACCTCTGTGCCCCAAGGAATTGTCAAGTCTCCTACCACGAGGATACAGATACAGCAAAGATATTTGCTTTTTCTCATTTCTGTGTGTTGTTTTGTCCTGTTCCCCTCCAATTGTGGCTCCTGCTTTCACTCTCCATACAAGCACAAAAAAAGTAGCTTCTCAACAGACAACTACAATAAACATGCCGATAGTCAAGATGTAAACAGAAAGGCTGGCATCGTAACAGAGCCTCTAAATCAACCACAGGACTTTGTTAGCATAATTAAAGGACTGGTGTCTTACAGGATCCAGGACAGAAAGTGGAAAAATAGCAGTAACAATACAAAAATAGAGATGCACCCCAGCAATTGCTGGTGGTTCAGAAGCAAGTCAGATCTTGTGTAAGGCAAATACATTTTATACAATGTTTAATCTTACAGGCATTCTGCTGCAAATACTCAGAAGTTTAGAATCTACTCACATGAACAATAACAGAGTCTCGTGGAGGAGCTACTGTGGCCCTCATCCTCCTAACAAGAGTACATCTTGCAATTCCAAGCTTGTCAAAAAATACTGCTACCTCCACCACTCCTTTCTGCTAATTTGAAACTTCAGAGGAGACAGTGCTGCTCTTTTTCCCAGCCAAGACTCAGGTAAGACAGAGAAACAAAGGGGAACAATCCTAGGCAGCAGAGCCAAACCGCACATCTCTCTATGAGGGGCCTAAGAGCACTAATAAGCCCTTAATGACCCTAACAAGTCCCACCTGAAGCCTCCATCCCCTGCCCATGGGTACAGGAGCCCCCAGTTAAGCTCCACCCTGGGTCTTCAGTCACCACATGAGCAAAGCTGTTAGGATTGCCTGTCTCCAGCTCACACACAGCCATGCCCGGGCCCGATCATGAACCTCGTTATCTTGACCCGTTGACTAGCTTGCCCTTAGACCCACCTCATCTCTACGGACCTGTCTGGTCATCACTGAGCTGTATCTGACCCTCTTTAGCCTTATTAGACTCGACCCTGACCCTTTGATTGACTTCCTGGCTTGAGGTCAGACCTGCCTTGTCACCACAAATCTGTCTGATGATCTGGACTCTTGGTTGAAGCTGCTGCCACTCCCAGGGCTGCTCTGCTTGCTTCACTTGAGGGCTGTGGGACAGGGCCCCTAGCCAGGGAGGACCCTGACCCTGTAGCCACATTATCCCCTTCAATTCCTTGTTTCTTTGAGAGCAGCTGGTGCTTGCTGCTCACTGATGTTATCCAGTAGACCACCCTGCCTCCCTTACTTGTTGCCACAGCACCAAGGGCACAAAGAGACAGTTTTGTCTTTAATTATAATCTTCCTTAAGCTTGTCTTGGAATGGTTGGACTTGATGATCCAGTGGGTCTCTTCCAATCTGGTGATTCTGTGATTCTGTGTGTGATTCTGTGAATTCCACACACAGCTCATGCTGAGGTTGTAAGGCAACAACTGCTTAAATCTTCATATACAGGCAATTACTGGGCTTTTAATTTGGAGGACGAATGGAGTGACTCAACAGAAAAAGATTCAGGCTGAGTCAGCAAGGTCTTTTCCTTGGGAGTGAGATATACAGCAAGAAAGCAAAATAATTTAGAGGGAGGAAGGGAAAACTTTGCATCATGGAGGTTCAGGGCGCGGAACTGTTTCCTTAAAGAGTTACCACTGAAGACAGCGAATAAGCCTCAGTCTTTTAAGTAAATGGTTTTAGGGACCAGCAAGCAGGGATGAATGTGCTCTATTAGTATCTCTTTGCCCTTTCACCAGAGCCCCTTCAAACACTCTATAATCATAAATGCAGGAAGAATTTGCTTCCCTTCCGTCCATCCCCACCCTGCTATGGGAAAGAAAAGAATTATTATGACAATTGGGCAACTGTAAAACAGAGTAATTAAGCGATTTGCCAAGGGCCAGGTAGCCAAAGTGGGGAACTGATCCTAAGTGCCCCAGTTCCTGCTCCTCCTTTGTAGTCGATACACACAGACCTCACCACGGAAAGGTCAGGATACTTCTTCCCTGGGGAAGATTTCATTTCCTTCTTTGAACACTGAGGGAGGGGCCCCTCTAAATCACAGGTTAGGCAGGCACTCAACTGAGTTAACACAACGTACTTCCCTACACCGTGTCTTGGAGGTGTAGTTAGATGTTATTACATGTATTGCTGTAGCTCCTAGAGGTCTCTGCCAAGAGCAAGCCCCATTGTGTTGGACACCGTTCACACACAGGATGAGACAGTCCCTGCTCCCAAAGAACTTTAATATTCTTTGATATTTCTGGGAAACGTTTCATGAGAGAATTTCTGCATAGAGTACAGGGCCTGTTTCTTCCTTTTAACCTGGATTATGCCTGAATAACTCCACTTATTTCAGTCCGTACCTGTCAGGGATGAGACTCCAGATTCCTGACGTTGCAGTCTCTCTTTTTAAAAACTCTGGAGCATGTATAACAAAGAATCAGGAAATGAGTGGGCAGTTGGCATTCATTTCCTCCATGTCACCATCTTTGGTTGCTGTTGTGGAAACACCGCAAGGCATGACAACCGCTATTTCAGAGCACAGAGCCATCCCTGAGCCCCAGATGGTGACCATATGATCTGTCCCTCTTGTGGACCACAGACATGTTTCCTATCTTTACCATTTGACTTCTGCCTGCAAAGAGTGCTCACCTACATCTGCCTAACCACCACAGCACCTGCCTGCAACACAGGTCCCTTTAGGAACCCAGTAAAGACCCAGACAGAGGGTAAACAATTTGTGGGAAAAGCACAACTTGACTCAATTAGAATTTCCTCCATGAATAGCTCCCTATGTCAGAACTTAAGGCCCCAATTCATAGAGAAATCTGGGACCCATTTCCTCAGGAATTACTAGTTATTTATGCAGAGAAAGTACTGCATTCTGATTTTGTTTTCTAGACAGTCTGAGGTGGGCTTTCCTGCTCACTTGATAGACTGGAATTATGCTGAGCTGGTAGTAACAAGATGAGGAGAGATCTGTGTGTGCCTAAAAGTTACCACTTGCAGCCCTCAGCAACCCATCTCTCCTCCCAGCAGAAGGTGTTCGGGTATCAGGAGCTGCTAGTGAGCTGCTGTAGGTGAGCTCATCCTTCCACCAAGGCTGATTTTGTTCAAACCTCAAAAACTACAACTGAGTGGTTGGAGCAATTTTCTGTCACCTCTTTGCTAAGGAGCCAGTGAACTCCCAAGGCCCAACACAGAGCTCAGAGCTCCTGTCATGATCTGGAAAATGCCGGCATTTAGGGGAATAATGGCACAAGAACTGTCCCACAAAGCATCCCAGAAAGCACATGCCTCTTAGATCTGCCTTAGGAGAAGTGACAGTTATCCTTGTTCAGAAGTATCTTACTGTGTGCTTTAGCAAACAGGATTTGTCTGTAGAGCAGGACAGTGTAAGAGGACAGCGAGCCTGGTACAGTCTGACCCTCAAGCAATAGTTATGATGATCTCCAAAACACTCAGAGTATGCAATACACTCTTTTTCAAAGGCCCAGCCACATACTCCTGTGCAAACAAAATTGGATCTGATTCCAACTCCTATGGCCTTCCCTAGAGTTAAACAAAGCCTTGTAGAGCTGAATGATAACAAACCACAGGGGGAGGGAGAAATGACATGAGAAAAAAAAAAAGCAAAACAGCTGTCGCTGACATTTCAAGAATTCTTATTTGCCTGACTGCCCCGATTTCAGCAGAGCAGTATGACTTTATACCGGCTTCGAAGTTAGTCTCTTTTGTTTTTAAAATCTTTCTTTTGACGAGTTCTGAGAGGTGTTCAGGCAGATGTGTGTAGGCTGTCTCAGACAGCAGGGGCTTCAGGCAAGAAGAATTTCAGGCCAACAGCGACAAGAAAGCGAAAAGGTTCGTGGTGGAGGAACAGAAGATGAAGAGGGAAGCAGTGAGAGGCAATTCTTGTGGTTTGGAAGTTCCTGTGGCTCTATGTACAGTCAGCATTTCTGTCTGCAAACAGAAACATTGCTGTTTGCTTTGCAAGTCAAATTTCTCAACCTTTGGCCTTCTGACCTTCACTGTATCTGGCACCATGATCAGGTGTGAGAGTATAACCCACTGCTCAGAGGGGCCGAGCTTTTCCACTCAGTCCTCCAGCCAGGCTCTAGGGGTCCTGAAAAGGCTGACTGTGAGACCGAATGCTGCGTTAAAGGCTGCATGGGGAAAAATCCCCTGCACCAGCCTTGTTGGAAGGTTTACTCAAGTTAAATATTGCCACGTTGCCCTGTTCCAATAAAAGCAGACTAAAGGCGTAAGGAGAACCTACACAAGCTGCGTGCGGCTTTTGCATGGGTCTAAGACTCAAACAAAGGTTCCTTCCGGCTGACGGTACATAGTGGACCTGACGGAAGAGGAAATCAATGTCTTTATATTTGACCAAAAAGGTCATTTAATTATTCCTTATCAAATAAAAATAAAATAAAGTAAGATTTTTGAAGGCAGCACAGTTTCTTTATTCCACACACCCATGTTTATTGCCATATAAAATTCCCTGTTTGCCTGCACCCCACCCCGGCTCTTGTACACACCTGCATAAGTCTATAATTTTATACCATGAATCACTCTGTACCATCAGATCACACCCAAGTTACCAGAACTCTAAGGAAGTGGCAAGTTCATTATGCTGGTTTTCAACATTCAATTTTAAAATAAAAGGATTTTTTATTGGTGCCCTGAATCCGCAAGTAGGGTTTTTTTTTTTTTTTTTTTTGTAAATGACAGGTAGAAAGAACATGCAAAAATAATTAATTAAATGCACCCAATGGGAAGTAGTACAAAGGAAGGGAGAGCTAATAAATGACTTTTTAAGGGACTGTTTGGGCCTGACCTGCAGTGGTTGTATCTTCCTCACAGGGTACTGCAAATCTTAAACATTCAAAATCATGAGTCAGGCTCACCAAAAATCACAGAGACTGAGGGAAAAAAATCATAATTTTCATTTCAAATGAATGTTTTGGGGCTTATTTGCCTCCGGGTTTTGCAACCTTGGGAGAGTATTGAGGCCACAGTTTTAAGCACTTAAGCAGCCTTTGAAGGACTTTTTTTCCCAGGACAGTTTTCAGTTAATCACCTCTGTCCAACAGCTGCGTTTAAGGAAGATACCACACAACCTAAGGTTGCAGTCCTAAAGAAATCAAAATACTGTAGTGTACAAGAGCAATGCGGCAGTGATTCAGGCTCAGCTCAGAATGTTTGAAACATAAAATGGAGTTTATTCAACAGCAGAGAGAGAGACACACAGGCAAATAATTGCAACTTGCATTTTTTCCACTTTTGTTTACAACGTAGAGCAATATTCTTCTCTCTTAGCAGACATTTCTCACTTTTAACGTCTTAGAGTTATCTCACAGATACCAACTACAATGTGAATTGACTGACTTTGTATTCCTAGGATTAGGCTCAATGTGCTTCTTGACTTGCAGCCACTTGGCGGCCTCTTTGTTGTTGCACAACTGGAACACGCAGCAATGACACAAACTTCTTGCCATTCAATTAAAAAATGACAAGCAGCCAAAGACGAAATTTGGATTACCTCCTGGGCAGCTTATGTTCATGTAATATTGCCACTGGGTTGTTTCCTAGCCAGGACACTTAATTGCTGAGAAATGTGTTTACAGCTTGGTATGTGGATCTGTCCTTTGGGACCAAGGTAGGTGTGACAGAATCATAACAGACTAACATTGGCCAATGGTCTGGAAGAGGCTGCCACCAGTGGGCAATGCTCCTACAGTGCAAAGGCTGAACATCCACAGAAGGAGTTGTCTCTGATGCAGTCAGGAAATAAAAGGAAAAGTGAAGCAATGGTGGAAGTCTCTTATCTGCTTTGGAAGGGCCTAGCTCTGCAGAGATGATTGGGCACTTTAGATTTGAGATCTATTTTCTTTCATACACACTCATCATGCTTTATTGCTTGCTAATGGAATGACAAAAGTCTAAATCTAATCATGCTGCAGTTGACTACAGCTGAAAAACCCCAACAACCCTGCGTATCAGATACCTCGCTGATTCTCCCACGTACACCCTCTCTCCACACGGCCTTCCTGCTCAGCACACCATTAACAACAAGCCTGTTTCATTCTCATGTCTACACAGTCACACTGGCATTTAAATTTGTTGTCTCCTCACCGGTTTGTTTGGCGTTATCGATGTGATGTCTGTCACTCCAAACGCTGCACTCCAACCAGCATCTTGATGTTCTCTCAGATGTTTTGTGACTGGCAGGAAGGCTCTAGGTAGCAGACAAGGTGCATCCTGTAAACACAGCAAGAGATAAGGTAACACTGAAGGGAACAATAACCACAAAACTAGCTCACAGGGTTCGAGGGAGGGAGGTACATGTTCTGTTTAGTGTCTGTGCTCTTGGATCAGCTGCAATTCCACATGTAAGCTAACTTTTTCAGCCTCTGTTTTAAGACCTGGAAAGTCCCTTAGCACTGAGCATTATTTAACAAAGAGTATATGCTTTCTTTATCTTTTATCTATCTAGGAAACAAAACAAAAACAAAACAACTGAAACATTTGAACAATGCCTACAGCTCTGACTTAGGCCATGTCTCTGCCCTTGTTTGCACTGATGTAAATCAGAGATCGCTGTAAAAGATTTACAGTAGGCCTTTAAATTTCTTATCACATCACTCCTCTGCTCCGCCAGTGATCTGTTCCCTGTGTTTCTAACAACAGTGCCCATGCTTTTGCCAAGCCACAGTTACCCATGGAATGCTGTCTTTCTCCAGGCACACGCAGTGCCTATCCTCTCCTCATGCTTTCATATAAAACATCTTTCACCCTGCTCACAAGAAGTGCTCTACCAATGATACCAATCTCACGGTTTTTCAGCTCATCTCCCCAGCATTTGCTTAGCTGGCTTGCCCATTCCATTTGTTTGTGATGAATGTTTTATGACATAAACAATTACATATTCCCAGGTGCATTTAACCAGAAAAGCAGGAAGAGAAAGAAGTAACAGTCTTGGGACTGCCAGGGTTTGCATGGTGGCAGCAACAGAAGTTTACAGGCTTCAAAGGCACTGATACAGCTTCCGCAATTCAAGGGACTCATGGTGAGAACTTAATGGGTGATTTTTAATTTGCAGGGGACTTCTTATTTTGATTTGGTTTAGCTTAGCAGACCCCTCACACTCAGCACCAGCCCTGCTACTTCAGCAGCTCAACAGATTCCTAAGTTTTGTATTATTTGGGGCAGCAATGGCTGAATTAAATGCCATGGTTTGAATCATGACATTGATTTTTTCATTTCTTCAGGAAAGTGATTTATTCTGTCCTTACAACCCCAGTAACTGATGTTGTATTATCTAGCATTGCCAAGTTTTGTCAAGGGCTTGAGAGAACGGGTGAATAAAGACATAGACAAAGCTTCTCTCTCATGCTCGCAGACTACTCCTACCTCTGAGCTGCAGGTAATATCATATAAGTCACAATAGCTCTTGTTCCCTCTTTACCCTTGGTTGCCATAATCAGTGAAAAAAAAGCTGATGTAGCTGCTCATAACACAAATTGAATCTGTATCTGGCAGCAACAGCAGTGTGTAACGTGACAAACTACCCAAACCTGTGTTCATTGTGCCTTGCTCTGTAAAATCCAGGCAATGTGCCCTGTTTTCAGCGCATGGTTTTCAGTTCGGATGGTGTAGGAAAGAAGACTTTTGTTAAAAAAAAAATTAAGAAATAGGGTCTGAAACTTTGTATTACACAGAAATGATCCCCAAGGTACATTAAGACCTCAGTCTCCATTCAATTAGCAAGTGGGAGACAGCTGTCTGTCTGTCACTCTTGCTCTTCCTTGAACACAAACACATTCAAAGTCAATCTGAATCTTTTTGTTTATCAGCAGGTTTGTCTAGTTACCTGCAGGATGCAGGACAAGTTTAGGTACCAAATTGTATAAGGTAGTAATGGGCCCAGCATTATTCTCCCTCTCTCTGCTGTCAAAGGAAAGAGGAACCCTCTCCCAGAGGGAGACTTTGGGATTCGGTTCTCTTCCCAGACTTGCCATTTTCCTGTCCCTTTCCTAAGCACAGTTCAGGGAACTCTGAGTGAAGAATAAGGCCTTTTCTCCTATCCCCTTGGAGAGATTTCCTATTAGTCACTAGGATAATTAAAGGTTCCACTTGCATTGCATTAGCACCTTTCATGTCATTAGAGTCCAGCTGCAGCGCAAGAATCACATATTTGCTGAGACTCCTGAGCCAGCCAGCATGCCGGGAGCAGAGTTTTACATTTCATCACTTTGTAAAAGAAATACAATTAAGCAGTGTTCCCTGATCGTATTGCAAGGCAGCTTGCGAGGGGCTCTGAGCACCAATCGCTGGAATGTCTGGCCAGGAGTTGTATTGAAATGGTGCCTTGACAAGGCTTTATGAACACATTGTAATAAATCCATGGCCACCTAAGACTTGTTAATTGTCAGGGTACCGCACACCAAAGCAAAGCCCCACGGTGGAAATGCCAGCTGCACGTGGGCACTGGCTTCGCACAGCACATGGTATCGCCACTTGACTTAAGAGGGACACCTTCACCCTCTGTTAGTAGTGCAGGTGTCGTGCCACAGGACCGGGGAGCTCTGAATTCACCCTGCAAAGGCTGCTGGTGCAGAGATCTAGTTCATTATAACATTGTTAATTGACAGACTGGTGTGCCTGTCTAGTCAATAACAGGCTGCTAAAAATATGCATTAACGCGAGAAAATGAATCAGCTGCAAATAGCAGCCTGCCTGATTGTCAGCTTCTATCCATCTTGGGTGTTTGTCGGAACCTTGTCACTATTGTACTCCGGCAGCTCCAAGCCTCTAACATATTTATCCTCCAAACACCCCTCTGGGGCAGGGCGGTTGTTGCTCTCACCAGTTTACAGATGGGAAACTGTGATACCGAGAGGGAGAGTGATTTGCCCAAGGTCACACAAGACATCTCCAACAAAACATGGAATACCACATCGGCCTAGCAACCCCTGGGGGATTAACCTACCCCAACCAGGACATCCTTCTTGTCTCCTTCCACTTTCAAATCAGAAGAGCTACAGCAGTTTACAGAAGTAGAAATTCTTTGAGATTCCTTGAGAATGCAGAGCCTTCTACTTATGCAGGGATGAAGTATTAACTGAACATTCCCCTTTCACGTTCCCAAAAGGCTGATGTGTCAAGGCCAAATTTTAAAATATTAAATATGCACACCTCAAAATTTGTTTAAAATCAGTGTCTCCTTTAAACCAAGTTCTACCTCTTCTCTCTGTGTGCATTTCCTCCCATGGCTAACCCCTCTGGCTCCAGGTGCAGGGAGAGCACGGCTGCCCCGCGCAGCTGTTGGGAGGTCTAGCATGAGCAGCGGTGCAAGAAAGAGAAATGTGAACCTGTGATCTAGCTTTGCGTCTTGGCAAGAACACGAGTCCTTTAGTTCATGTAACAAATATGTTCGCTTGTAATTCAGTAACCTGACATAGGATCTTAAGGAGCATTAACTCATGTGTTACTGTGATGCCGTGATTGATTATAATATTGCTGTTATTAATGTTTCTCATTTGCTTTTGCCATAAACAGATATAAGACAGACGTGATCCTTCATGTGAAGTTTGCCTTCCAAATATCGTATGATAAAGGATAAAAGATAAGGAAATAGTGGGCAGTTGATTTCAAGAACATAGACATAAGGTAACTAATAAAGGGCTGGAAACTTGCCCAGGCTGTGGGAACCGCGAATTCAGGCACGGAAGCTGAGCAGTGCCAGTCACACTGGAGGGGAGGGATGGTGTAATCAGGTGAGAGGAGGAGTGCCAAGTGCACATTGCTGCAGCACGGCTCCGTGTCTCACTGCACCAGCTAAGAAAATCAGCCAGGCATGTGAAGCCCCTTGCAGAGCCCTAGTGTTTGGAGTGGTGCTGGAGCTCTGCTCCCGAGTTCACAAATTAAACAGGCGAGAGTTTTTAGAACATGGCAAGTCTAGAAGTAAGATGGTCAAACCAGCAAGATCTAGTCAAAGAAGAAGTTTTGGTTTACTCTCTTATCTTTCTTATTTTTGCCTCGTACTCCTTTTCAACAAGGACCACGTGCACACTGTATGTACTACAGTCAGGAGTGCCTCCTAGTTCTCCTTGCTTCAAAATCCCAGGTTGTAGCCTGGGAGACCACAATTCTACACAGGGAGGCACTGTCAAAAGAAAAGCACTGCGGTTTCTTTCAGGCTGGGGGGAGACCCAACCACCAGTCCTAGTTCCTCTGCCTGCCTTTTCTCCCCAGGACTTTTCTTTCTCTCCACAGTTTCAGCAGGGCTGCTTCAGGAAGGCAAAGCCTCCTGCTCCACACTTGTGCGTCTTGCAGGCAGTTGTGGCTTCGGCTGCTGCAGAAGGCGATGACGCTGCAGGTTTCCCCTTCCTGCCCTTACAGTCTATCACCCTCTCCATCAGGAGGAGATACTCAAGTTGACAGTTGGTACAGCTGCTGTAGCCACCAGCCATCCTAAGCAGGATCACTAAGAGGAAGAGAGGTACCCAGAAGGGTCTGTCCAGTTGTGCCATAGACACAAGACATGTACAGCTAAGTAAAGCAAACTTCTACACCACCTAGCCTGCTGACCCAGTAGGGAAAACCTCATTAAGGTAGTTATTGACAAATACAACATCAGCTTTTACTGTGACAGGCCTTGCTAGAGGTACCATGTCCTGCGAAGGCAGAATCGAGGTCAGAGCTCCAAGGATAGTGTTGTTTGAATATCTGAAGTGTCCTTTTTCAGCTCACTGAGGTCTGGCATTGATAATTTCTACTTCTCCTGAGGCTAAAATATCAAAGGCGAGAAGTGAATGGTCTTTGCGAAAGGAATGAATGCCAGCACAGGGAGGATTCCCCAGGCAGCTGACACTCAGTGAGCTGGGCGAGTGACTTCACCTATTTGCGCATCTGTGTCTACAAAATGGAGATGACAGCTAGTTCTGGAGATGGCAAAATTGTGTGCCTATACTTGAAGCCAAAGGGTGACATTAAAAAGAAAGGTGCCTACGAAATCGCAGACAGCACTGTAATGGTAAACAGCAAAGTGGGTAAATTCACTCTGTAAACAACTAATAAACTTTCTCCCAAATGAGAACTGGGTTAACTTTATTTATTTGCTTTCCCCCTTGTCTGTCCTCCTGGGAATATTAATCATTAAGGAGTTGTAAGACAATTCAGAAGCAAAAACCCTAACAGTCCATAACAGTCCCGTGAGTTAAGACCCTGAAGTTCCTTTGCAGTAGGTGCGTACCTGTCCAGTGCCAGACACAAAGCTACCAAAGGCAGTTGAAGTCTCTGGACTGTCAGCTACTTGAATGCTCACAGATATTAATAAATGCACAACTTCTCAGTGAGATGGCTCACTATGGTTAACCCCATTTTGCAGACTTGGATATTAAGGAAGAGAGAGGGGAAGTGACTCACCGAATAACACCCTGTATTAGAGACAGGAATAGGACTCAGATCTCATGACTCCCATTCCTGAGTCTTAATCACTGTTCGATCGAAGCTGTACGCTTCACAGTTTGTGACAGCAGCAAGAGAACAAGGGAGAAACAGAGGTGGGAAAGGTGCAGAGCTTCTCCCAGTCAAAACTAAATGCAAGTTTCCTGGAATGGAGCCACCACTAATTTCAATAAATTTACTTAGATCTTGAGCTTCAGGATGGCATGAGCAGCTGTGAGTCATCTTGGCCAGTCAAAGGAATAATTAATTGTTGTGGGCAAATCTCAAAAGGTTTAGGGGGTCAGGTAAGGTAAGCAGCTAAGCTTATCCTTGACTGCTCTTTTCTGCTCTGCAAACTATGCTGGAGACACTCAGTAGAACACTTTCCCCATGGTTTCCTTATGTCAGATCTGTCCATCTGTTGCACGCATTTTCTATCCTGTCTCCTGTTTTGATTATAAACTACTCAGTGCTGGGATTATCTTTGCTTTAGAGGGGTTTATAGCACCTGCCATTGAAAAGCTTTGATCCGTATAGGGATAAAGCAGTACCAGAGGTACAAACATTACCCAAAGTGCAAGAGAAGGCTGAACAGTTTGGCTCCTGAGACTTTTTGTGCTTCCTGATTATAGCAGGAGTGGTTTCCTTGTGGCGCTTTGATAGTTTTGCTCCCAGCACAGCTCACAACCAGGAAGTACAAGAATGCAGAGCAATGATAGCCAGAATTTGCAGAACAGCTCAGCATGCACGTTAAAAAGCAGATTTGCAAAAGAGCTCAGCTCCCATTTAGGCACCAAATTGGTATCTAGGTTTTCGGAAGTGACAAGCTGGCGAGGTACAGAACTCTTCAGAAAATCCAGCCTTCATGGCAGCTTCTGGATGTTTGAGGATCTGGCTCAGCTTTCCAAACTGAAAGGGAACCACAGCTATATGAACAGTGTCACACTGCTCAGTGTTAGGTATTATTTCTAGCCTGCCTTAGGTACTGTAAGATGAGCCCCGCAAAGAAGTGTTGTGTTCTCCATCAGCTCTTGACTCCAAACGAAAATGCAAAACTCAGGGTAAAAAGACACCTTTCCCTATTTTCTTGCCCTGAAAACTCAGCTTTTCTTCAGCTCCACTCATTAGCAGTGCCTGAGGTTGGTAATTGCCCTTCATTTCTCCAGAAGTCATACCCAGGCAAAAGGAGATCCCACTGAAAAGGGAGCGTTAGCTGTACACATTCCTTCCTAGGGTCCCTAAACCATGAGTCATTTTTGAGGGCGGGAGGCAAGCAGTATCCTGCGTGATGGATTGTCACCCAAGGCCACTGGTCCTGATTACACTTAGAATGGGAAAGGAAAAGGAGCTGTAAGTGGGTTGCTGACAACCTGCTGCAGCTCCATGACTTCCAACACTGCGTCACCTCACAGCAGACCACCAAGGAGCATCTGTCTGAGAGGGGTGACTCCAGGGACCTCCTACTTCATGCCAAAACTCATAAAGGCTGTCAGCAATTGCTCTGTTTGTTGGCATGCTTGCAGAGCACAAGTCTTGGCATTTAATTATGAGTTGATACCTAACAGCACAACCTCCTCTGAGTTGGGCTGGCACTACAAGGATAAAGGGAAAAGGGGTGGAGGAGAAGAAAGAGGAGAACTCCAGGCTGGTCTCCAAAATCAGCAGACTGGAGTCTGATGCACAGGGAAAACAATCCAGTTTGAGGAGATGTTCCTCATAGCTGGATGAGAATTCACTACTGAAAATGGCAGAATGGCAGAATCCTTGAAATTCAAGAAACTTTTTGGCTTGTTAGATTCCAAATAGTCCTGACCAGCCCTGCCCGTCAGCGCACTACAGAGCGCAAGTTTTTGTGCCGTACCATCCGAGGAAATTGCACTGGGCAGGGAGCTCTGGAGCTGACCAGATCAGCTCTAGCGTGAATGTTCTCCTTGCAGACTGGGCCCAGCAAGCCAGCTCCAGCGTTTGTGTGTTCTTTAGTTCCTATTTGGACCTTATTGCACAGCTGCACTTTCTGTGTTCCAGCTCTAAGTCAAATAGTTGTGCCAAGCTATCGGTGGCTTCAGATAAGTTTGATTTTTTCACTGGGGTAGAGACACTCCACAGCTCACACTGTGCTTGTCTGGGAGGTGACGACTAACATACCTGTGGAAGCCCTGAGAACCTCACTGAGAGCCGATAGGCATGCAGGAATTTAAAAGCCCTGTAGCCATGTCTGAACCAGGAACTTCAGAGCACAGACTTTCAGGTTCAGTTTCATTTTGAAATGACTGTAATGAAACATTTTGATATTTAAAAATTATTATAATTCACTTTCCTTTCCATGGGAAATTTCACATGTCAATTTTTTTTTTTTTTGCACTGAAATAGAACACTTCCTCCCCTCCACAAATTTTCCAGGAATTTTCCCAAATTTCCAAGTTCTAGGATCACCCACAAAGCAGACACGCTGACTTTCAAGCCTATGTAGCGCCATCACTCCACTGTCTTTTTTTTTTTTTCAATTATGATTACATTTTAAAGAAAGAGTTTATAATCCCTTGCCAAAAAAAATGAGCTGCTTTTAGGTTCCAAGTCTGGAGAAAGGTTCCCTTTTGTTCCTACTAAAGAGATATGTTGCCTGGTGCTGACTGGGAGCGGAGACACTCCTGCATTCCCAGCCCTGACACTAACTGCCCCTGTGGCCCCAGGCTAATCGCTTAAATGCTCTGGCTCAGTCTCCCCATTGGTAAAACAGAGATAATGATACTTACCATCTTCTTCACAGGGGTGTTGCAGAGAAATAATTAGTTTGTGTCTGTAAAGCACTTTGAAGATAAAAAGCACAATACAATTGATAATAATTATTGCTATGCAGACTGGTTCTCCCCTCCCTAACAACTTCTTGGAGCAGGAAGGTAGAGAGAGCCCTGAACTGAACCGAGCATCTCTCCTGGTAAAGTACCAGTTTCAGCAAACGTCTATCTAAGCCAAAACCATAAGCCAGCCACCCCAAAATCTTGTAAGCATCAAATCCAGTTTAGTGACCCTAGTTCTAACTTGCTGAAGTTCAATGTATCACTCCTTGGGAAAGAGATTTGTTTTTCACTGTCTCTTTTTCTCTCGTCCCTCTCAGTTTTTAATAGCATATTGTGCCTTCAAAAGCTTCCATCAGTCCCTGATACCTCTGCCTTTCCTGGCATGGGGCAGCAGCTTATTATACTCTAGTTTGTCACAGCCCTCACTTCAAAGATCTGCAGTTCAAAGGGTCCTAGAAGTGTTGAGCAGGTCAGTACTTTAATGCTGATCCACACATCTTTAGAGGACAGCAACATCGCCATAGGTTTGTTCCTGGGGGAAAGAGAGAATAACTGGCTTGTAGAGTTCTCTTTGGCCTTAAAGCCGGCCACAGAATTGGATGCTCCCGGTGGCAAAGATCAAGCGTCATGGAACCCTGCAGTGGATGAGCTTGTAGGGCTGTGATGTAGTGAATGAGTAAAAACGTGTCTTTATGAGTCACTGACTTGTGGGAGCTGTAGAGGGACAGGGAAGGAAAAAGAAATAAGGGAATAAAGGAGAAAAAAGAACAGGAAGGATAAATTAATCTGAGCTAGTTCTTTTCATGCACTTATTTTTTAAGACAAGTAACAGAATGATGGCAGACCCAAAGATTCTCAAAACCAGTTCAGAGAAAATCCTACCCTCAATATACCCCCACACAACCTGAACCTCTTCTCAGAATGGGGGGACAACACAACCAAAACAACTTCAGATATGGAATATTGTCTAAAATATTTGTCCTTTGCACACAGACTTGAACTTCCTGTACAGAGGGTCAGAGCCTTCTGCAAAAGGCCTGTGCTGCTGCATTTATGGCACAAGAGGAAGCAAAAAAAAAAGCAGAAATTGTCCTGTTCTGCTGAGATCATAGACTGTTTTCCAAATAAGCAGTTGGAAGAAGCAGCACTGGAGTCACTGGATATATCTTTAGACTGAATCCACATATCTTCCTTTCTGACATCAGCCAAAGTGGAAGGAACCATTTTTGCACTGGTTGTATTCATTGTCTTCTAAATGGATATGAATGAGAGACAGTATCAAGCCCCAGAAGAAGCTTTGCTCTTTACAGCTCTATGTGCATCTCTATACACACCAGTTTTAATCAAATGCAACATGCATGAAGGCAGAATTTGCCCTGCAGTATCTAGCTGGGAGATTAATATTAGCAGATTGCTTTGAGTAACAGAACCAGAGACATTTATAAATAAATCCAAACCACAACAAAAAGGGGTCTGTGAGGATGTTACCTTCGGAAGAGCTGTGTGCTACAGCACATGGATTAAATGCATCACTGATATATATCACAAACCAGCCATATCAGAAGGCTGCAGCATCTCCTGGGTGTGATTTATTGCAAAGCATCATTTAACTGCAGATGCCTCTGGACTGTAGATATCTAGACTGTAGACATCTCCAGACAGTTACTGAAAGACTGATTTGATGGTTTAAGTAGAATGGGGGTCTTGCAGTAGAGCGAGCTGAATTTCCCACCAAGGGAATTATCCAAACGATACAGTAAAATGAGTCTGGGCTGTAACGGAACAGGCTCCATCTCAGGTGCTTGACTTCGGCTAGGTTGTCAGAAAATCTAGTCGATAATTAGGACCCCACTCGCTTCTTATTTCTGTTATATCATCCTCTTGTTCCTGGGCCCTCCAGGAAGGGTGTTCTCATTCACTGCGGAGATGGCAGGAGCCTCAACACCATCCTGTAAAGAGTAACCGGTACTCTCCATCTGCAAAGGTGAGTGCTTACATTTCTGAAAATTTTTTTTTGCCATTACTCATCCAGATCCACGTCTGTGTCCAGAGATCTGAAATTCTGTCTGCACAGCCATAGGGACTGGAGCAAACCCCTGTATTTTGTGAAAATACAGAGTAATGATTGGAAGCATACAAAGTGCACAGGTGCCTGCCATAAACAGAGATTTCATTTGGGAAGGAGAGGATGCTGCCTTTGGCCTAAGCTATGCAAATATAGCTCTTCTGAGTCTCAGGTGAAACCATAAACCCACCCTGTCTATAAAGCCTCATCCTTCTGCTGCATCAGCCTTAGGCTCAGCTCTCCTTGCACCTTCAGAAAAATACTCAGAAATACATTTCCCTACTTCTTTTTCCAGGGCCTGGGTGGCATGATCTCTTAATGCATCTGCCTGTTTACGTTAGCAAAATGGAAAGCAGCTTTGTTTATGGAAAAGATCTATTTTTGTTTTACTTTTTTTCTCTCAACTAAACTGACTTTTATCCAGGATTGTGTTTTGCTTTGGGAAAAGAAATGTGCTGCAATTCTTAGCCCTAGTTTAACAGATGGGTCAAGAGGAAAAGAGGGAAATCCTGATCATATTATTTAATTTTGTAGGATTACATTGCAGCCTGGAAATTTAAAAGAGCGGAAGAGTTAATATCCCCCTCTCCTCTGCAACATCTCGCTCTGTGTCCCTGTGCAATGGCATTTGCTGTTCTCCTACACGGTTTTATACAAGCCAGATCAGAAACAAAACCATTATTTCCATCTTACGAGCAGGGGGATGTTGTGTGGCATCAAGGGGAGAAAGAAATTTCAGAAAGCATAATGCTCCCCTGAGGATAAATCATGTCACTGTGTGTCTTTCAACTTCTTCAGACTTTGATCTTGTAAGAGATCAATCAGGGTCACGACATGGATGGTAGATTTTGAATGAAAACCCAGAGAGGGCATTGTGACGTGGAGATGGTGTGGTGAGGCGTGGGTCACAGTGTGCAGCGTTCTCCCTCTGCAGATACCAGGGAGTCCCTGAGAACTGGATGTGTATACGTGTGCACTGCTTTTTTGCCCAAAACTGAAGGGTCCTCCTCTTGACTTGGAAGTCTAACTAAGGTCTGGCCAGTCCTTGTCACAAAAGGCTGCTGGACAGTCTTTGGCCAAAGCTGATACTTGGGTTCTCATTTAGCTGCAGTGCTGACTCACAGTGTGGGTTTTGTCAATTCTCCACACCTTCCTCAAAGAGCTGGAGATTATATTTTCCTGCTCTGTAGATCTATACTGACTTCTTTGAATGTGTGGTACAGGGTTGGGGTTATATGTCCCATGTTTTACGACATTTAACAATTGGTGGTGAAACACAAACATATACATGTAATATATCCTTAAAGTTCTGTGACGCAGGGAGTGTGTCATCCATGTTTCAGTTATGAAGATTTAAATGTGCGTGTGCATTATGGAAAGAAGTAGTGGTGGTGGTAGCATCATCTGCTACAAAAGTTGCCTGAATTCCACACTAATATATTTGCGTACATGTGTGTGAGTTTGTGTAATGCATGTCTACATAACTGCATTAAAAACCACTGCAATGTTATTTTGATTCCAAAGCAAAGTGCTTGAAAATGAAGGAAATTACAGACTTTAGGTGGGCCGTGCACCTTCAGTTCAGCCCCACTGTGCATATGGCTTCGTGAGACAGTCATTTAGCGTATAATCACACACAGTTTTCATTCCACATTTTTCCTCCTTCCAATTTCAAAGCGTGGTGCAAATCACAGTGCCAGTTGCACCCTTCAGACTAATAGGCATAGGAATTTTTAAATACAAGCTGTTTAAGTTACCAAAATGTAAGAATTTGCTACTACTACCCAGTAATAACACAATATGCCAGGGTATGCACTATTAAGGAGGATAATGAACAATTATAATAATCCTTAATAAGTCATAAGAAATAATAAAGTAGGTAGTGAGGTGCTAGTTGTCATTGCTAGCTGTGAAACGTTTCTTATGTTGACTTCAGAAAAAAACATATAAAGAAGATGAAAATGACCATTTCTGTTGATTTACTCTCACTTTCAACATTTCTTCCTACCACTGAATTTGTGAACTGGAACGACAGAGCTTAACTATGTTCTGACACGTTTGGTGCAGAGAAATCTTCTGAAAAATGCAGAATCAATTGAAGAATAAGGAACAATATCAGCTAGTTTCTGGCTGATTTCCCATCTGACACTATAAAAGCATCCAAGACTATTTGTTTAATTTGAAATAGACTAGTGAACCAGGCCATTCTGGAACCCCTCCTAGCACATATGCACATTACGCAGACCCCAGCAACAAGCTCCCTACCCACAGCCATCTGTCATGTGTGCCAGTTGGAGCAAACCACTGATATTACTCAACATGGTGCTCATTATACTTTCCTCTTCATCTACTGGGTGTTTGTAAAAGATCACAGTCTTTGGGAATGTGCAGCAGGGAGGACAGGCATTCTGGAATGGGGAGCAGTCTTTTCCATTGCTACACGTCCACATCAAAGTCTGCGCATTTCAGTAACAACTATTATTATTGCCACTCAGGATAACATCTCTTCTTCCTCAAACACAGGCCAGCTTGTGGGATCAAGAGAAAAATGAGTGGTAGCCAGTCCACACTGGCCTTCTCTAGACCATTTCAAGAGTTCGCTTCTTTTTCTCTATCTGTCAGTCTGTTTTGAATCGCCCGTTTAATTTCAATTTTTCCCAGTTTCCCATCACCACAAGTGAAGTCCTCACTGTGGCAGATTTTCAAGAGATATCACAGCTTGGTTCCACCATCAGACACTTCATTCCCTGTGATTTCAGTGCTGGTCAGCCCATATTTAATATTTCAGTGGAGTTTCCTGCCCTTGAAACTCCATAAACTCTTCAGGATAGCGACGATTTTATTACATGGTAGTATTCAGTGGCCAGCATAGCGAGGCCCTGGTCACAGCTACTATAATATATTAAACAAAAAATGGCAGAACTACAGAGAAAAACTTTGGCAAACAAACCCTTTCTCTTAACTTCCACCTGAGGCAGATCCTGGTGGTATATTTAACGCGCTGGGCTTCGCTGATTTACACCCTTGCAAAAAATCAGTATTCAAAGCTCCTTTTCATGTGCAGCTTCCATCTAAGCAAAAGGGATACTGCATATCAAAGGCAGCTGCACCAGCCACTTTAGATTTGTTAGTAAATCCATTGAAAAAACATTTCCAGTGAAATAAATCTCAGCCTGCTGACTTCCTCCTATTCTTTACTTATCCTCTTATTGATTTTTGTCTCTGAGATTTAAACCTCTCAATTTGTTTTATGAGACACTTGTCGAACAGAAGACAAGAAAAAAGACAGCGCTGGATATTTTCCTTAGCAGTTTTAAGTAGAAATAAAGAGCATTTCTTTGAAATTAGTCTTGCTCTTGTGACACAGTAGGAAGAATCCATCTGACAAGCCTTTTAGAAGGCTTTAGTTTTGTGCGCAGAGAAAGCTCACTGGCTGCCACCAACACAGCTTTGTGGCAGCAGCGCCCCAGAAGCTCATTGACAAGTTTGACATGTAAACAAGCTGTTGCTAAAAATATTTAACCTCGGGGACCCGAGCTAGTTGAAGGGGCTAGTAATGGAATACAGATCCTTTCACCTCTAGGCATCTGTTCAGTGCGAGGCCAGTGACTGAAAGTCATTATCGTCTGATGGCTCTTAGGAGGAATGAGTAGGTGGGCTCTGCTCTGTGTCTTGTCAGCAAATTGTTGCATTACTGAACCGCGCTGGGAATCTCAACGGCAAGCTGGGACCTGGCACCTACTGGTGGTTGGGGCAGCTCCTCCTGGAGCAGGAGAGAGGGATGGTGATGGAGCAGCACGAGGGACACTCACCAAACCTCTGCTCCTGGGGCAATCCCACTGTATGGTCCCACACAGCAACAACAGCCACGGTCACGCATGTCCCAGGCCTCGGGCACCGCACCCTAGGGCTGAGCAGAGCAGAGGGAACGCTGAGTACAGATGAGGATGGGGAGATGCATCCTGTCCATCCAGCGCTTTGCGGGGATCCAACCCACCCAGCTCCAGAATAAGGGACAGCATCTCTCCTCAGCTCCACAGGAACCTGCTGTGGGCTGGGAAGACAAGGATGGGGAATGTCTATTCCTGCACATTTTCCTAGAATCATAGAATCACGGAACGGTTTGGGTCAGAAGGGGCCTCACAGCCCATCCAGTCCCACCCCTGCCATGGGCAGGGACACATCCCACAGGATCAGGGGCTCCCAGCACCATCCAAGCTGCCCTTGAACCCCTCCGGGGATGGGGCAGCGACCCCTGCTCTGGGCAGCCTGGGCCAGGGCCTCCCCACCCTCACAGCAAAACATTTCTCCCTAAAATCTCATCTCAATCTCCCCTCCCACAGGTCAAAACCACTCCCCCTCGTCCCATCCCTGCCCTCCCTGATCCGGAGCCCCTCCTTACCTTCCCTGCAGCCCCTTTCAGCGCTGGAAGCTGATCTGAGGTCCCATCGGGGCCTTCTCTTCTCCAGGCTCCAGCAGCCCCACCTCAGCCTGTCGGAACACGGGAGGTTCTCCAGCCCTCGGGTCACCTCCACGGCCTCCTCTGGTCTCACTCCAACAGCTCCACGTTTTCAATCCCTGTCGTATCGCTCTCCCTCCCTCGCTCAGGGCCGTGCGCCCCGAGTGGGCTCTGGCAGCCTCCAGGCCCCACACCAAACAGCTCTCCCTCCATCTTAGGCTCAGTCTGGGGCTGGGCAGCAGCTTCGCAGCTACAGTCACGCCCTGAGGAGGCACAGAGGCTTCAGCAGCAGACCCTGGGCTCCCCCATTTCAGAAACACTCGCTCGTCCTGCTTTGTTACCCCCTCATCTGCCCACAGCCGGCGCCCAGCATCCACAGCCCGTGTGCCATGGGGCTGCTCTCTCAACATGGTGCCCTGACCCTCACAACCTCCCTGCAGCCCTGAGCAGAGACAGAGGTGAGCAATTCCGTCTCCTGTTGTGTACTCTATATTAAAATATAAAAGAAAAAATAGCCTGGAGAAGAGGAGGCTGAGAGGAGACCTCATTGCTCTTTACAACTACCTGAAAGGAGGTTGTGGAGAGGAGGGAGCTGGGCTCTTCTCCCAAGGGACAGGGGACAGGACGAGAGGGAATGGCCTCAAGCTCCACCAGGGGAGATTTAGGCTGGACATAAGGAAAAAATTTTTCACAGAAAGGGTCACTGGGCAGTGGCAGAGGCTGCCCAGGGAGGGGGTTGATTCACCTTCGCTGGAGGTGTTTAAGGGACGGGTGGATGAGGTCCTGAGGGACATGGGTTAGTGTTTTGATAGGAATGGTTGGACTCAGTGATCTGAGGGTCTCTTCCAACCTGGTGATTCTATGAAAACATATGTATTTATATATATATACGTTTGGCATAGGTGATACAGATCACTCCCAGGCACTGGGGTTGGTGTGGGTTGAGGGCTGCAGGTGCAACCATCCTCCTGGGCAGGGCAGCCTGTGAGGAACCAGACTTGGAGGAAAGAGCTGGGAGACGCTTGGCCGGTCCCTGCTTTCTAGAGAAAAAGTCGCTTTCCCAGGCTGAGTGTTTCTGCCCCAATTGCTTCAGGACAGCAGTGCCTGGCAAGGGGATGGGGCACTGCACTGCCAGCTGCTCCAAGGAGGATTTGGGGCTGGATTCCTCTAGCACACTGTGGCTACAGGTCTTTCTGCCCCCAGAGTGGGAGGATTTAAATCCAGTCATTTTTTTTTTAAAACAAAAATACAAACCTGGCACCTCTCCTAGTTATTTGTTTCATTGTGAGGCTTTTCAGTTCCCATTTAGAAAGAAACTTCTCATCCCGAGAGCTGGAAGGCAAACTCCATCTCCTCGCGCATGGGAACATGATGTTGCTGGGCAAGGTTGGTGTTAATTTTACTTTGGGAATAGCAGGAACAATAGGCCTGGAAGGGGCCTTCTGGTTCATCAAACTAGTCTTCTGTTGTTAGAGGCAACTATGTTATATAATGCCTTTTGCAAGCGAAGCGAGCTCTATCCTAGAGCCAATGAGGTTATTTTTGTCCCCCTGTGTCCATGGGAAGGCCCTTGGAGAACCTCGCTGCTGTACAGATGTCTCCATCTTAGGAGCATCACGCTCACCACGACACATCTCTTTTTCATCTCAAACTGCACAGCCTGAGATCTCATCCTATTGCGTTTCATCCTTTTCCTAATGCTATAAAACCTAGGATCATACAGGTCCTCCACATTTGCAGTGCTGACCTTAATCTTTGAGATTTTTTTTTATATTTCTAGCAATCTCAACGTTTTGCCTTGAGAAATTGTGCCAGTTAGGTGCCAACAGCTCCCCCACCCCCCATCAGCACAGTTGTCATCTCCCTTTTTGAACGGAATATACTGAGAAGGGGGCTCCAACCTAGATAAATCTATTTATTCCCATATAGTTTATTTCAGATTCAAGAGTGTATCTGCAACTCGTATTATTTTGTTATATATTTTAAGGATTATTATGTCCCATATTGGCTGAGAGGTCTGTGAACTCCAGACCTCAGGAGAACACCTGGATGACACACCTTTGGCTCTTATTAGGGCCTCAGCATAGGCTTCCTCTATTTATAACCTCCATTTTCTTTTTCTCTCACTCCATTCATATTTTTGGACACAATTGGTGTTGACAGGATTTTTTTTATATCCAGCTTCTTGGCAGGGCAAGGACAGAAGAGGAGGAATGCAAGTCCTTAACTACTCAGGGCAGAAAAATCCAGAGGACCTCTGTGTATTGTGTGAGCAGTTCAGAGAAGGAGGAGGTGTCCTTTTACAAAGAGACCTGTTTCCCACCCTTTTTTTTGGTGTTTCTTAGAAGGCCTCTTTGGAGACACTAATGGCCCTCTGGGACAGGCCCCCTTCTGCCAATAACTGTAGGTCAAAAGTTAAACTGAGCAGTGAAGAATGAAAACCGGATAAAATGCGCTATAAATCTTGACATTCTAATTGAGAACTGTCCAGTGCAAACTGCAATAGTGTGTCTGGTTTACCTCAGTGCTCTGCAAGAGGCCAGATCCCACTTTCCTTAATGGCTTGAAGTATCCTACTGATTTTTACTGGGACTTCTGATTAAGACAAACAAGATCTGGGCCTAGGCGTTCTCCTTGAAAAGACCTGAAGTTTGTTAGTTAATGTAGTTTCTCTTCTGCAGTTACAGGAGCAGAATGATGGTTTTGATTTCACGGTAAAGGCATGTTCATCTCATCTTTCAGGCAGAACTGACATGACTGTGTATGCGTGTGTCTAGGGGCAGAGATTTGCAGGACAGAAAGACCTGTGGACAAATATAGCTCATACAGAGAATTTCTTACCAAAGGAAAATTTGCCTGAACATAACCTGTCATCTAAGATGTTTTATAGATATTCTTGCTGTCTGAGGTAAATGGGGGAGGATTATACCTATTTTACAGACTGGTGAAATCAGCGCATGAAGAATTTAAATGACTCATCCCAGATTACACAATAACTCCGTAGCAGACCCTAGCGGAGCCTGGAGTCCCAGTGCCTGCCTGGAACACTAGCCCAAATAGCCTCTTTGGCCCTGTCATCTCTGTCAGACGTATGTCACTTTCAGACACCTAGAATACATACGGAGTCAAAAATAGAAGAACAGAGCTTGTTTATTCTTCTGCTTATATATTAAACATAAGTTTGCCTTCAGTGAATAGTTTTGTTGCTTACATTTTCATAGGAATTCTAATTATTAAAGCAATTCATTCCAGCCTTTTGCTATTCCCTTTCACAATGCAACATGAATTCTATGATTCTATGATTCTATAACATATACATACTGGAATAGAACTACCACTGCTACAAGCAGACTGCTGTGGTTCCCATCCTGGCAGCTCAAGAGAGTAAATCTGCAACAGAATAAAATAGCTTTTTTCATTAATGTTACACCTTGGAGCTCTTCTCTGAATAAGGAAATTTCCCCCCAAAATGTATTTGCAGTTATATCCCTATAACCCTGAGTTAAATTTTTTTCAGCCTGGTTAACATTATAAAATGGATCTTGAATATGTCCTGTGAAAATGATGCCCGTTCTGTGTAGCTTGTACAGTCTGTTGGTACAAAGCAAATTTCTCCTACTGTACAGCATGTGTGTGCCAGAGAAGGGAGAGAGGTTAAGGAAGGGAAAACATACTGGAATGTAGTGGCATGACAAATCTACCCCTAATCTTGAAAGCTCCACAGTGCATGAGTAATGAAACTAAAGATGAATTATTACATCTTGCTCTCATAATTTACAGGTATGTGTGTATTATCTTACAGCATAAATATTCCATTTATGCTTTGTGATGATGTTTTTCTCCATATAGGAAAATAAAAGTAGTATTAGTCACATGTCCATGGCTTTGTCAGTGGCTGGAAATGTTTTTCTTTCCAAGAGGAAAGCATACTGAATAATGCAACACTTATAGTTAGGCTGGTTTTTCATGCATTGACACTTCCAAAATCTAGAAAGAGTTCTTTTAATTTTAAGAGCTACAATGTCTGCTCCCCTTATTTCTGTCCTTTATCATCTTACACACCATGTTCTTATAGACAAGGGGGGAAAAAAAACATTCCAGTGTCTAATAAATCTGAAATCCATCAGGGGCCGCAAAGCATTCATTCTCCTTCCTTGGTTCAGATCAAGTTACATTCACCAAAACAAATGCACTTTGTGCACAAATGCCAATAGATTAAGCACTTTTGTTCATTTTTCCAGGGTGGGAACTGATTCCAATTTTTTTTGAGTTTTGAAAAATTCTAACAAAGAAGAGAGTTGTGCGATTGATTTTCAGGCAAGGAGAGGGAAAAATTTTATTACAATAGATGTTTCTGAGCAGAATTTTAATATTGTTAAAGTATTTTATGGTAGTAGCCTTCCATAGTGCACAGTGCTCTACCTTTGGTTTTCTGAGCTAATTTATGACTCTCTCTGTGTGCAAGTCTCAGTCGGCCTTTTTTTGTTCTTAGACCTTTTGCTGCCTGTTATAGTAAAGTCGCACATGCTGTGCTTTCTCAAATGGGAATTTCACTTTTGTTCTTTTCTGTTGCAGTTCGCTAAAATAAAAAATTTTGGGGGAAATAATGTATTTTATTACTATTCGTGAAGGGAAATGTAATGTGAGGCTCACTTTCTTGGCACACTGGGACTGGTCTTCTAGTATATGATCTCACAACTATGACAGATTTTATTTCAAAAGAGCTCAGTTAACAGCTATATACCTAAAAGAGGAGTAGATTAGTAGGTGTCAGGCATCTTAATAGTTTCTTTCTGACCCTTGTAGGGAGATTTTTTTAGAAGAGCTGAGCCCTCAGCAAGGTGAGCTCTTCCAGAAATCAGAAGCCAATTATGCATGCTGAACCCTTCTAAAAATGATAATACTTCTTTCAGATCCCAGCATCTCAGCTTCTGCTCCTGTGAAATGGAAGCATTAATAACAAGCTGAATCATTATTAATGAAATGATCAGTGAATTATATCTATGAAACACTTTTAGATTCATGGATGCTAAGTCACATTAAAACAAATAAATAATTTGCAGAACCCGCCTGTGAAGTTTAAAAATGTGCATGGAGATAATCTTTCAAAATTCGTTCCACACAAACAGCAAGTTGCATTTATCAAATCCAGAGCAATTTGCAAAGCGAATACTAACCAGTGTGTATGCTCTGAAGGAAGAAACGGTGGTTAGCTCGCCCAACTCAGGCACTTCCATATGGTACAAGTTTCCAAGTCTAAAGGAGAAACATCGCAAAGCAGTAGCAAAGAACAAGCAACAGGGCAGATGTTCAGAAAACTTTCAAATAGGCAAATGCTGATCTGAATGTCTTGCTGGATGTGTGTGTACAGAGTTTGTGGGGTGTGCAGTCACACATAAGCATTTTTGTATGTACTGAAATTAAGCACTTACATGTACACAAAGTGGCACTCTTTAAAACTTCTGCATAAACAGTGTGCAGACACATGGGGCAAAACTGATAAGTATCGAGTCTCAACAAGGGTTCACTGTTTTATTAATTTTTATTCTTTTCCTTAGGTTAAACAGGAGAGCAAAGCCAGAGCAAACACTCCATCCCATCCCACCACTGGCTTCTGTGCTGGATTAAACAAGACCAGAACCTAGACCTCTCATAGCAGGTAAGAAAAATAAGTGATGTTACTTCTGCCAATCCACCACTTTGTTCTTTTCATTGTGAGGGAAATGGTATTGTCAGACCTGGAAGGATGCAAAGAGGTTTCTTGTTTCCACTTATCACGAGGTTTGATATATTGAGTGTGCAGTGGACACCCGTGCATTGTAGAAAGGAACTTTTGCTCCACTCAGTTTCCATCAGGAGTAGCTTATCAAACACGAAAAACTAAATGGTTGCTAGTGCTTCACATCACAAGTTGTCCTTTGAAAAAAACCAAAGTGCTGGCATGAAATACTTGCCTGAAGAAAAAATATTATGGTCCTTAAGAAATCCTAGGTGGTAACAGTTAGGTAGCGCAGGGAGAAAAGCACTGTGCAGAGATACCTTGGTGGTTTATTTGTAAGGAGTCATTCATTTAAGCTCAGGAAGGTGATTGTATTTTAGAGCAGAAGCATCTGTTTAGAGCCGCAGTCCCCAGTGAGTAAGTATTTCTCAAGAAACGGTTGAAACTGTCAGTATTTTAGGAAAGCTGGAGGTATTGCAGCCATTTCCTATCAGATGATGTCTCTCTATGTAGGGTAATAGGACTTTTTTGAGCAGATTAGCCTAAATACTAAACCTGGCTTCATCAATGCTGATGGGAACAGGGCTCAGTATTCTGTGCAAAAGCATGTTTTGAAGGAATACCTCCTTTTAATTAAGGCAAACTGTGTCAGTTTAGAACTGGTGAATTTGATACTGTTGTAACACAACACATTTCAAAACAAAGTATTGTTTTGAAATAAGAAGTAGAAATATTCCAGTCCTGTATAAGCAAATAATACATTTTTACATTATTGACAGTCTTTTTTTCCCCTACATTTTAGATTAATTTCCCTCAGAAAACTTTGTGTAGGAAATAAATGTGGCAATCTTACTCTCAAGGGTCCTGAGGCTAGTAATTACTCAATAAGTTTTTTAGGTCCATTATTCTGATTATAGCAAATAAAGTAATGATCGTTTATCTAAGGCCCTCTGTATTTTTGGTTTGCAACGGAGAGCTCAGAAAGTAACCTTATTGCCTCAACAGTGTTGGCATCCCTGATGATTCTTGTACGCTAAAAGGATAATAATAAACAGAAATGCCTTTTGAATTACAAGTTCCATTGGAATCACAGGGGGAAGGTCAGCGTTTGCCAAATTGGGGAAGACAAAACTAGCATGAAAGGAATTTTATGTTCAAGCTTCTCAGAGGGATTAGAAGTGCTTTCCTAACAGCGACTGAGAGGAAGCTGGGATGGTGTCACTGAACATACAGACATTGCCCTGCTTATGCATATCCACACACAGCACCATGTACAGAAGCACAAGGAGCACATGCTTAAAGTTGCTGCAATATTTAAGGGAGGGTTAAAATATGTTTTCTTCATCCTTCATCTCCTCATGCTTAATATATAATAAGATGCCTTGTTTTCTTGCCCTGTAGACCCACATGACCAAAATGAGGGACATTAGTAAGTGTTAGAAAAAGTATTCAAGTGTGAAATGAATTTCTCAAACATTAATAAGTATTTCTAGAACCTCAGTTTCATAATTTGACAGTTCCACAGTTAATAAATCACAGCAAAAGGAAAGTGTGATAACAGCAGAGCAAAAGGAAGCCTGGATCTATGAAGTGCAACTGAGGGATAAGTGAAAGAAGCATGCTGATGACCCAGAGTTTACTTTTGGGTTTTCTGAGCTTTCACTCAATTAAATTCATTCCTCTCCTCTAAAGACCTATTATGTGCCTTTACCTACGTTCCTAACTGATTTTTCATGTAATTCAGCTCCTTTGCCAAGTTATTTCCATGATTTAAGGAGCACTGATTAAAAAAAAAAAAGAAAAAAAAAAAAAAGAAGTAAGGCTGAGATGAAAGGAGCATCCACGCTATTCGAAAGGGTTTTCTAAAGAGGTAGGTTGATTTTAATTAACTTCCTGAATGAAACAATTCAGTTCTGAAGCTGGCAATCTCCAATAATCACTCTTTGGCCTCTGGATGAAAAAGGGAGTCAATTACACAAAACAATGAAACAAAAAGGCAGCCAGTGGAAGGAAGTAGTTATGTGTATTAGGCAGTACACACAGTAGGAGAGGGCCCAGCATCTAGAAGCCCAAAATGAGATTAGCCCCCACTGCAGTAGACACTAAATACAGACTGGAAGAGGCAGCCTCTCTAGTCCGAAGCTTATCTTCTCTTCAAGACTAGTTCCTGTTTATATATTTTGAGCATTTCCCCTAATTCAAATTCTACATGCACACAAAAAGCCTTAACTTTACTGCACAAGCTGCAGACTTAGACCACGCTTTTCCTAGGAGAAGTTAATATAGAGACTTCAGGGAGCGTTCCAGACCTTCCAGTTGAAATAAAGCAAGAAAGGACGTGACTGAGAGGGGAAAAGTGGCTGAGAGAATGGCTTGCCAAAGCTAACAATGACAGGGTGATATGCAGATCTTTGTTCAGCAGGTTCTTGGTCTTTACTGGGACCACTACCTGCTGCCATTACTTATGTAACCCATGGTAATAGGCAGGCTGGCAAGCTTGTGAGAAAAGGGAGCATCAAAGCAATGCGAAGATGGGAAAAACGAAAAATATTCTCAGGCCCTGCCCATCTCTGACAAAGGTGGTTTCATATCAAAGTGTCCTAGGATCTGATGTGTCCCTGTGACAAACCTTCCAGTTGCTGCAACTTTCCATAAGTCCTGGGAAGTCGCAGATCCTTGTACTAGATGCACTGAACACTGTTGAAGAGCTATAGCTATTACTTTGGGGTTTTAGGTACTGAAATTACCTTCTAGGCATCTGCAGACTCGGTACAGTTTGAGGTTTTGAAAAATCTGGTTCTTCTGTGTCTTGTGTTAGTAGAAGGGAGCAGCACGATTTTCACCTGGGGTAAAATGGAAGCTGGAATAGCTACCAAAGACCACAGTAACCAGGGAGAGACAACATGAAAACAGATTATCTTGAAAGCAGCTTTTGTTTTCCGTTGCAAGATAGGTTGGGGGGGTGACCTCGTCTCCTTTTTAAAAGGTAGAGTCAGAAATTTTGCTGCTGTGATTTTGTTTCAGCCAGCATATGGAAGGTCTGCCTATATTCATCTACTCTGCAGGGAGAGTTCATTGATTTAGAGACAGAATCCCAAGAAACCAGCATTAACCACACAGTAATGGGCTTGATATGCCAGATTGGTTCCTTCAGGTGACTAACATTTCTTTAGGAGTTTGAAGCCCTCCTGAAAATCCATTTCATTCTCCCAATAGAAACACCAGTTCAGCTCTACTAGCCATCACTGTCTTTTAGCTTTGGCAGAACCTGAATATTTATTGTCAAACATAACAAAAATGAAGGGAAATCATAGCAGAGCTAATCCAGAGACACGAGCCCAGTTGCATCCTCTCAGCCATTCACCTTTCGCCCTCCTTGTGCTTCCCCCACAACAAAGCATCCTCTCCCTTTGCAAACACTCACACTCTGGAGGCCACAGCCGAACAATATTTGAACAGAAAGAACTCAGCAGAGTCAAGGACTTTTTTTGTCTCTTTTTTTGTGTGTTTCTTCATTTTCTATAAGTCCTGGTCTGAATCTAATCCCATGGTCAGGTCAGCAATACTTTAAGACAGATTTAGTTCACAGCAGCCTGATACACCCTCACTTCAGACATACGTCTGTGCTGCTGCACCCTCAACCTACCCAGCAAAGCTCCTGGGCTTCTGCTGAGCAGAGAATGTAAGTTGAGAGGATTGTGCTAAAACTGCTCAGTGGTTTTCTGCTGCTGGGAGAAAGAAAACCATTGTGATGGAGTTCAGAGTCTGAACTCTGTCACCTGTCAGTTCCACTGACATTAGTGTAGCAATTCTAGGTTAGGATTTGGTTTAGGAAAGCATCCTCAACCAGTGAGCACACTGGTTTAAAAGCAAACACATTTATGAAAAGTTGCCCTGGAGTGGCTGTTTTTATTGATGTAACTTTAATCAGAATCTGACCCCCTGACTCTAAGCCCAGGAGAGAATTACTGTGTAGTTTAACCAACAAGGTAGCCTCTATGGTAAGAAAACCAAACTGGCTTTTAAAAGTGATATTTCTTTTACACTTCCCGGTGTATTTTTCCCTCTGTCAGCAGAATTAGTGAGTTTAAGAGTAAACAAAGGGGCTGCAAGAGGAGTAGGAAGGCTTCAGGGTTGTGCTTTTATCAAAATGTCACATGTCCCGTTTCTTCATTCAGAATCACCTGATCTACAGCTTTAGCAAAAGAAAATCTGAGGCACTTGAGAAATGAATAAAAATTATCCTAAATGGGAAGAAGAAAAGCTTAAAGTAAATAGCTTGAGTCAATCTGTCCAAATGTCACATGTAAAGATGGCTCTGCTCTGCTTAATGACAGGAGAGCAAGAAAGGTGAGGGGGAGGAAGGGACCCTTTTGTTCACTGTTGTTCTAATGTACCTGTGTTTATTTTAAAAGCTTTTCAAGGAGGTAGGGAGGGAAGCTACTGTCTCTCAGCGATAAAAGTTGACTGATTGAAGACATCATTTGGGGGCAATCTGTTCTGTGTCTCTATAGCTGCCCACAAAATTCCTGAGATGCAGGTAAAGCAAAGTCAGAAGATCATGGTTGATGGGAGAGGACTAAGAATCAGGGCTTCTGGATTTTATTTCTAGTTCTGATGCTTACTGTGTGTGTAGGCAAGTAACGTGAAAGTTCAGTGAAACCACCCATCCAGCAAGTGGGGACAATAGTCTTTACTCTCATCATAAGGCAGGGAAGTGATGAGTTTTAAGGAGTGTCTGCCAAACAGATTGGTTTCTTGGGTCAAAAGTGACTCAGACACATAAAGTATCTGGTAGTTAAAACAGACCAGTGTGTGGAGCACCATCCTTATGGAAGGAAACCTAATTTCTGCAATGTATCTGTCCCTGTTCTAATGAGATGTGGTGTGTGCCTACCTGCACCCACCATCTCCCTGTTACGTGGCAAATAATACCAAGCGGTTTGGCTCCTCGGTTACAAACAGATTCCTGCTCAGTACCTGATATTAAGTGTTTTCAGGCTGCAGTCTACTGTGCTGTATGTGAGCTAGTCTGTTTTAAAAGACAAAAGCTTTTGCTTCAGTTGCTGTCGTGTACAGACGCTGTAACCTGGCTCTTGTGGAGAAAGCTGGCTGCAGAACATCTCCCGGCAGGTTGCTGAACATGAAGGTATTCTCGGTTTTAGTTCCAGGAGATTGTTCTGCCAGAAGTTCAGAGTCAGTTCCAGCACTCGCTGACCCCTGCTGTCCTCACACACCTCAGAACAGCCCTTATTTAGCAGATAGGAAAAATATCTCTCTTCCTCTTTCGTGTGCCCTCTCTCTCATGTAATATTGTCCTTTATGAACAATGACATATTCTCACTGCTTCTCATGTGCCCTTCCATTGAGATGAAAAGATAAAGTCTAGATTTGTTTTTGCTGTCATTCCAAATGAAGCCAGAAGACTTATTCCAGGAATCATCTGCACTCTGCACTTTACCTAAACAAATTTGAAAGGACAGGTTTTTGAATGCAACTGATCCTGCAAGGTGTACAGGGTCTTTGGGCAATGAGAGAGAAGGACATTCATAACCGTGCTGCAGGAGACTGGGCTTTGCCATTGCACATGCAAAATCATTCCAGAACTGTTTTCTACCCGTGTTTTATGATGTGATCAAATTAGTCCTCAGAAAACATAAGGAGAAAGAAAGAAGAAAGAAAGGAAAGAAAAAAAAAGAATGAAAGAGAAGAAAGAGAGAAAGAAAGAAAGAAAGAGCAAGAAAGAAGAAAGGAATTAAAAAAAAAGAGAAGAAAGAATGAGAGAATGAAGAAAACTAAAGGTAATAAAAGAAAGCCTGTGGAGAAAGCAACTAAATTGGAAAAGTTTGAGGACTAGAGGCCAAAGCTAGGAATGAGGATTTAGATTTTAAAATATGCATAGCACTCCGTGCCCAGCAAAATAGGATGTTTTGCAAGTCTGATAATTTTTCTGTGTGGCTAAAAAGGAACCAAGCTCTTAGGAGGGAAGTGCCTAAAGACTTTGAACAAATAATTCCATATTCATACAGACAAATCCTTGTCGCTAATGTTCCCTTTTGGCTTGTGGCTCCCAACCCAGTACTTAAATGTGGCCTTCCTACTTTAATGTGGTAAGAGTCACCTTAAATTAACTGTAAAAAAACCTCTTAAAATTCCTTGCTACTGTATTTTCAAATATATTTTCCAAGGACCCAAGTGGAATTTAGGTTGTATATTTAGGAGGTTTAACAGATGGCTACGTTTCAGCGGAGCAAATGGTGAACCTGAGACAAAGACTGAGGAAATCATAGATAAATTCTCAATAGACAGTATAGATGACAGGCAAAATGGGGAAGAGGAGGTTGAACTTCCTACAGAATGAGAACAAGGAACTTTGAAAGGTCATAGATAGAAAAAAAAGAGAAGATTACAAGATAGGGTGAGACATAGCCAGCATAGAACCCATCTTGTCCTGAAATCTTGCTGAAGATCGAAGATTTCCTTAAGCATCTTTTTCCCTAGTGAGTGCCATGAGGCAAAATTAATCACTCTTTGGAAAACAAGGCACTTCAACAAAACCAGGGGAGATTATCTTAAGGTTATTTAGTTCATATTAAAGCTCCCTACTACACATAAGAATTTTCCCATCTTTTTTATGATTTGTAGTAAATCAGCACAAAATTCCCTAGAAATCATAGAATCATAGAATCATTCAGGTTGGAAGGGACCTTAAAGACCATCTAGTTCCAACCCCCCTGCCATGGGCAGGGACAAATAAGCCAGAATGCTGTCTCAAAGCCAAAAAGAACAACTTCACCCCAGGTATTCTTCAGATAGGTTTGGATGGTTTTTAGTACCAATCTTGGAGCAGAACTCCTGCACGAGCAGAGTCAAGGCTCAGCATGGCAGAGCAGTGGCAGAGTTTTTATTTGGATTAGGTTTGAAGTCCCAACTTCATTTTTTTCTAACTCACCATTGGAATGAACTGCAAAGGGCAAAAATCACAAGTTCTGACCCTTACAAAATATCTCTGTGTGTGAGTTCAGCTTTTTGTCCTTGGGATCTCTGGCTGTGGCTTAATGGAGCTGCAGCCCAAGAAAGGAGACAGATGGTACTGATGGGCTGAAATTATGCACAGCTAAGTGCAAAGTTATAACTGCTATTTGTCATTCTAACTTCTCTGATTTGTCTAGAGAGAAAAACAAATAACTTGTTGGGGGAGTAAGCAACCAACTGGCTGTGGCCAGGCCAGATTGGAAGTGGGTGTAAGGCTGCGCACACAGAGACCCAGGAGCCACCAGCACTCAGAGGAGGCTATTAGGATGTCATTTCAGTTTCTTTCTGTCGGTCTGTCTATCTCTGCTTACTGTGGAGGTGGAAGGTGCATATGTTGTGAGATGAACTGAGGAGTGAAGATAAAAATCTGTGGTAAGGAAATGCTACAGCTTTATCTCTGTTCTTTGATGTGGCAGGACAAATTAATTGATAACAGAACCAGCCAAAGCAGATGTGGTCATGGCCTCCTGAACTGCCCCATTGCAGGGAAAAGGCCTAGCAACATCAAAGACAAAAGTCAGCCAGCATTCCCCGAGCACAAAAAGACAAATCCTGACAGGCAAATAGCTGCCATTGGGAAGGAGTTATTACCACAAAAGATGATGCTTGGCAGAATCCAAGGCGTAGGCCAAAGCCCACACAATGGAGTCAGAAAAACGACCTTAGGTGGTTTGAGTCCTCCTGTAGCCATGCCTTTCGGAACTACAAGAAACTCATCTTCTCACTTCCTGCTGAGAGCGAAAAGGTTTGGATTCTAGTCCCAGTTCTGCCACTTGCTGGCTCTGTGTGTTGAGCACGTCAGTTCCTCTCTTGCCTCTGACCTACTTCATAAAACAGAGGTGACAGAGAAGGCCTTGGTGAGACCTCCAGAGCTAACAGAACTCCAGATAATATTAGTATTTTTTACCTAGTGCTGTTTGTTTCTACTGTTCCTTTTACTGTTTTCTCTAAGTATCTTGATGTTTTTCCAAAATGCTCCCCATTCATAACAAACATTTCAGAAATCACTGAGCACCCATAGCAAATGAGCTGACTGCGCAGCATTTCACGGGTTAGTTTCTGTGTTCTCTGTTTCTCTATCTAAGTACAGAAACATTTGTCCTTCAAATATTATGACCTTCAAACCCAAAACCTTCACTCCCTTGGCAAGTAGTTATTAACTAACTTGGGTTGCATATGATCCCTTTTACCATAGTGCTGAACTTCCTACAGATGTTCCTGTATCACCACAAAGCATCGGCATGGTATGATAACATCAGCATGCCAATAATCCCTTTTTCTTCAAATATTGCATAGGTGTTTGTCCCAACTATGTCTCAGCTCCTTCCAGAGGGAGACCCTGGCATGCATCTCACGCCTCTGCCCACTAATTTTCTAGTAGTAAGAAAGCCAGCAGATTAGAAAATGCTTGCCAGAAGATGATGGCTAGAAGAGAGCCGTGAAATTTTCTAGCTTAGTTCCCCAACATCCCAGGACACAAAATGATGCTACAGAGAGCAGCTGCCTCGCACTTGAGATGTAATCAGGGAGTCTAAATGACTGATCCACCCTCACCTAGGAAACCAAGGTATATCGAGGTCTCTGATCACTTATTCCATCCATGACTTATAACAGGGCTCTAGCTACTTGTCTATTGTTCGTACCAGTAGAACTACTACACAAGAGGCACACTATGTCATAGTCTCAGAATTAGTTTGTTTTCGGTACAGTAAGACAATTGAGCAGCAGATCTTGGTGTTCTCAGGCACCCCAGGAGAGCTGCACAGCACTGGCTACTGAGAGATGCTCCCTTGTTCCACTTTTAAGTGTCCTTGTGCCCATTATAACACTGTAACAAAAATAACCAGAAGCGGGTATGTGTTCCCAGCAGGCACCAGTGATTCATAGCAAACTGTAAAAGCCAATGCATGACATAGATAAAGGCATTTGAAGCCCCAAGACACAGTTCTGGTGTGTGTATGCACCCTAGATTACGTCACTATAAAGCAGAGGACTGCAAGCACCCATCTCCTATAGTGTGTGCAATAACTCAGTGGGACAGGTCACATTTATAATCAGCTGGATCCTGTCCTCCCGCAGATAAACTTAAAAGAGAGATCAGAAAAGTAGAAAGCTCTGTGAGTCAGTCCGGACAATGTTCTCAAAGCTTTCCTACAAGGAATATGTACAGGATAAACAGTGGTACCCAGGGCAATACAGAAACAGAAGGAGGTTAGGTCTCCCCCTGCAGACTTGTGACTCCCCCAGGGAAGAGAAGCTCTTGATCACGGTGAGGTGCCTGTTTGGCTCATTGTGTTTGTTTGTGTACTGGAGACAGGGGTTGATTAGTTTTGTCCCTCTTCCCCAGGATAACCTTGCAGACAGGGAAAGTTACACTGCAGGAAAATGCTGGATCAGAGAGGTTAGTCAGTGTGCCACAGCAGAGAAACAAAGCAGCCAGGGGGATGTTTAGGTACGAGAGCAGTTCTACCATTTCAGGCATAAAGAGCCCTGCTGCTTTCAGGGAGAAGCTTGTTTAAAAAGGTGAGAATCAACCCATTAAGGTTGTTTCTGATTTAAACTCAGGGTAACTGCAGGAGATTTAGACCAAACGAGCCCAAATCTGACAAGTCTGAGAAAAAGAGGAGCTGGTGAAATTTGTAGTTTGAATGTGAGAAGCAGTGCCAGTCCAGGCCAGGAGCATGCACACTGGGAAAGCTGGAGCTGGGTCTCCAAGCGACCCTCAGTCACCTACAGTTTCTCTCTGCCTTGATTCCCATGCCTGTCAGGGTGGGTAAGTGGCACTGACCCTTTTTTTGGGAAAGTGATGTGACAGGCATAAAGTATTAGATTGTAAGACAGCTGTGGGAAGCAGTGAGAGATCTCTTGGAATTACAGTACAGCAACAAGGAAAGATTTTGTCAGCTGGATTCAAGGACTAAAAAAAAAAAAGACTTTCTGACATGCTATTGCTGCTGAAGCACCCTCCCTAGAGAGGTCTGGTGAGGGCATTTCTCAGTGCCCACTCTTTATCTGAACTCCTCCACATGCCGCAATCCTAATCCAGCACAGCAGAGAGTCATCCTATTGTGTTAAAATCAAATGTACTTACAGGTAAATGTCACTCTGCCATAAAAAGAAGGGAAAACACTTAACTTTCTGTTTCTTTGTCTATCTCCCTCCATAATAGTTCTTGTCAATTTGCATTATTCATGACTAGCAGTGCTAACCTAAAATGTTTCTTTCAATGGAATATAATGCAAACAGTTTTCTGTGTGGGCAGGGTAAAACAAAATAATAATTACAGTGCACGATGATAGTGCTTATAACAAAATATTATTTCCATAAAAAGACTTTTGTGGCAGGAACACATACTACAGCAATAACAGAAAATAGTGAGAAAGAAAAACATCTTTGCTGGCATATTATATTCTATCAACAACACTGATGGTTTCGTTGTCTAAATAAATATTGTGTGTAGATAAAATGTGACCTGCAAAGTGAATGCTTGGATTGACAGGATAAAGCAAATCAACTTCTGTCTGCCTTTATGCCTCCCACAAGATCCACACGCAGGCTTCTCGCTGCGTGGGCAATCCACCAGCAAGCATCTGCCAGGATCATCTATTCTCCTAGTTTAGGTTTGGTAGTTTGTGATAATCTGACAAAATTGCGTCAGATCCATAACATGTATGGAATTTATTTAGAAAGTAAACATGCAGCGATGTAGGTACCCTGTCCTAAACCAGTGAATGAGACACCTAAAGGGAAGCTATTTCAGCTCTTTTAGCTAAGCTTCTGAGAGCTTTTTTCCACTTTAGTAGATTTTTTTCCATTTTAAAAGTGAATTAATCACTCTTAAGTTAAGGTACTCAGTATACCAGGCCCCCAGAGTTGTGCAGAGCACTCAGAGGATATTAAGATGATAGAGCTGACATAAAATAACTGAAGCAAAATCCCCCCCTAACTCACAGCTCCAGGTGAACCCAAAAGACAGCCGATTGCACACAGAAGATAAGGTGACAGGGACAGTCACTTAGAGCCTGAATTAGTGAGGCCCACAGACCACAGTCCACACAATGACAAACTCGATGCAGACGAAAAACTACTGAAAGACTCACACCTGTGAAGTGATTGGATTGGTGCTGCATTGTGTGCAAAACGATAATCCAGAGCATCCCCTGCCTCCCTCCAGCTACTCTGAAAGTGCCACTGTTAAGAATTTTTGGCAATATTTCTGCTGGAAGAGGTCCCTCCTCTGTTCCTACAGAGTCCTGATGAACCCTTGTTTATTCATCCTCCCCAGGACTATGGTGACCTTTCTGCAGGGTGGAAATGCTTTCAGAAACTATTAATCTCTCCTCTGGGTTGGGTAGAGAGGACCCGTGGAGAGAAAGGCTTCCACAATCTTCCTCATCCCTGTCAACAAAGATCAGAGCCAGAAACTAGGTTTCTTGTTTGGCGACATACAGAAATAAGTAGGAAGCTGTTACAGGGCAGGGCTCTGTAAGGACGAAGGGCTGAGAAACAGAGAATGGAAAAGCAATGCTGCTCAGTAAATATTGATAGATGTTTCCTGTACTCCCTCTGCCTCCTTTGCAGAGCCATCCCCTCCACCACTGCCTTTCATGCTGTCACTCTGTAGACTAGAACATTACTTCCTTCACCTTCTGGCTGTTTAATTTAAAGCATGTTTCTGCATTTGTTCTGAAAACTGGAGAGGTGAGAGAGACGGTAGGAAATTTTCCACTCGAGACATTCTGCTTAAGGACAACAGCACAAACGGAACCGCAGCTTATTGCACCAAACAAGGTGAAAGGTATTGTCAGTGTTGATCAGTGTTCATTTCAGTAGTACTGATTGCCCATTTTGGGAGAAAGATCAAGGACTGAATGCTGAATGGGAGGAAGACTGAACTAACCTTTCTTCCCAGGAGATGATCATCGTAGGTCAGGCTTGAAGCATATTAGCTGGGTATTATAAGAGGAAGCAATGCTGAAATTCCTGCTGTGTCTGTTTGGCAGATAAATAAAGAATTTCAAGCTCTGGGGCAGACAGATCAGCAGTAAATTCACATTAAGAAATGTCTGTGAGATTTGCAAAGCACTTCAGGTACCTCAGGGTAGGGACCATGGACTCTGAGGTTATAAATGAGACTCAACTGAGCCCTGGTCGTGGACAGGGCAGCCACCTGGCACCATAGTGCAGCCAAGAGCTGAACCCCAGGCCTGTGGGCACGCATGTGCAACCAAGGAACAGTGCAACAGGACAGCCAGTAAAGAGTTTTCAGTGCTAAATGTGCTAAATCCAATCTTCTCTCCCTACTCCTACCAAGCAAGAAAGTTTCTCCCCAGATACAGGCAGAGAAGGGTGTTTATTAACATCCTGGAAGACAGCTATGATTTGAGTTGAGGTCTGACCGTCACAAACTACAGAGTGAGTCCAGTTCCTGCTCCACCACAAGTTTGGTTCTTAACCGAAGAGAAAGAACTTGGCCTGGGATGCTCTGATGATGTATAAATTGCTTAGAAGTGAGAGAACTGACTGAAGCCCAGAGTGCTCCTGAGCTTCTTGCTCTTAGAGCAGCGTGCCTCATCCGTCTGAGCAGCACCCATAAAACTGAAGGGAAAATTCAGCGTAGAAAGGTGGTGTGAGGTTGAATTTGATAACTTTTGCAATGCACCAACATAAATACTGAGTGTCACTCTGCAGTAGCGAGAGAGAGAGAGTTACGTGAGGTGAAGGAACAAGGTTCTCTCACCAGATTGCTTTCAATCAGCCACCTATGCTTTTGCCATGCAAAGCTGAGGTCGTGTTCCCCATTCGACTACCCCTCCCTATCATAATGGCATCCTGGCTTCTGCCAGCTTCCCTCTTTCAAATTAAACAGGTTCAAAATGCAAAAACTTGACTTGGACAGGGTATTCATGGAGTGGTTTCGGGCTGGGCAGGATCTGAGCCTAGCATGTTGTCACACACGAGGTGGGAAGCAGAGGGACTCATTGCTGCTTAGAGTTTATATGGACAGCAAATTTATCCTGGCTTCAGGAGGTCTTGCTTTCACTGCCCCCACTCCATCATAATTAGACACATCAAAGAGCTGATCTGTCATCTGAAATGGCAAGATGCCTAATATTTATATTAGAAGGAGTGGAGCCCCGAGCAAACAAAGATCAAGAACACGATGGTGAATGTGAGGGGGTGACTGAAAGTCTGTCTGTGGACCCCAAGGAGGCTAAAGTGATGGGAAGTATACAAGCAAAGCAGAAAAGGCAATCAACCTTCCAATTAAAATCCCCAAGGATGAGAGTTTTGTCTGTGTTTGTATCAATCAAGGATCAGAAATCAGACAACTCGATGAGACAGGAGGAATTGTACTGAGGAGTAAAGGACAGAGAAAAGCTGGGGGTCACTGGGGGATGGGTGGATGCAGGAGGAAAGAAAACAATGACTAAAAATTTAACTACAAGGTGCTTAAAGGAAATAAAAATCTCCCCAGGTGCCGGGAGTGTTCTGAAGGCAAGACTGGCTTTACTCAACCCTAGACCTAAGCAGCAGGCTTTCTTCAAAGCAGAGACCTGCTCAAATATGCTTATGCAAAGCGGTTTTAAAGCTTTTATTGACAGCACTTAGCGACTATGGCTTTCCTGAACCTCAGCTTGCCTAAGGTGAACATTGCGTAGGTGTAATTTCTTCCTCTGGTCAGGAATACCGTCCTTCAGTCCAGGGACTCGCTGGGCATGAGTTGGTTGCAGCGGAGGGAAGGTTCTGGCTCACCTCTGAAGCTCTGAACTAGGAATTGTGCAGCCACCCCTTCCTCTTGCACCCACAAGGAGCAGACCTCAGTCAAACCCATACCCACCGGCCTTAGGCAATAGATGGTGTCAGTGTCAGAGCCAGGATTAAAACTCCAGTGGTTTTTGGCTGCCAGTCTGATGCTCAAATCACTAGACCACACCTCTCATTATAAAATAATTGTCTGATTTTCCCTTTGAAATCAAAGCTGTTTACAATTATATGGGAGAGAGGGAGAAAATGCAATCTGGGATGATTCTCTTTAAAAGCATTTGCACCTTTTTATGTAAGACTTCAGCTCAAACAAGCCCTGTGCCTGCAGTTGTTAGGGGACTCTCTTTGATCCCTCCTTCTCCCTTCAATTTGGCTTTAGGATTTCTTGTCCCTTTTGGAAAAACTCTACAGATTTAAATGAATTAATATATTTTTATCTTATTGTGATCTCACCATAACGTAAATGTCTGTTGCTGAATGACTAGCTGGAGACTTTGGCTATGGATATCTTGTGAATTTAGGAGTGTTCCACAGGAGCAAGTTTTTTTTCTGAAACAATTCAAGACAAGCCCATAACATCGTAAAAAAATAAGTACTGAGCATGCATTTCTCTATGATTTAGGTAATATTCTATTACTGCTAGTGAAATAGTAAACTTTTGAACAATTAAGCACTCGTAAGTCATAAACTAGTGAGCAGACTAACCTACTGAGTACCATGAACTTCCTTAAAAACCCACAGAACTGCTCCAGCATTTCAAGTTGTGCAAGTATCTAAACACTGACTGGATTAGACCTTATTTAGTAACAGCATGGGCAGCACCTTCAGAGGGCTTTGAGTTGCACTGAAATGTATTAATACTGTGCATGTATCTGCTTTCTTGTATGGAGTTTGGTGGGGGTTTGATACATTGCTCCTAAGCTAGATGAGGCAAACATCAGCAGGAGTCTTTCCTTTAAGGGGCTTTGGATGGGATCCTGGATCCTTGAAGAGCTGTAGACAAGTCTGTATTGTAGTCAGCCTTCATATTTAGATGGTAATGTACGTTGCTCACGGTTATTATGAAAATGATTCCAATTAGAGATACCAGATGCCATGATATGAGGTAAGCTAAGGAAGCCGTCTTTAGCTAAGAAATCATATCCAGACCTATCATTAAAAAAAAAAAAAGGCTGAAGCTGTTGATATTTAAGACTGCGCATAAATATTAGTCATTAAAAGCTGTGCAATATGTTTTCCCTAATATTTCATAACTAAACCCAGCAAGAAGCAGAAGATGCAAAAATGGAATTTTCAACATTGTCCTTTCTCCAAGTCTTAGGCAGGCATAGGAAGGTTGCATTTCTATTATCAGTGACTCCAGAGTTGATGTGCTCCCAGACAAATCTGGCTATGGAAGCAGTAAGAAGAGGAAGGGTGAAAAGGAAGGGCAAATTTAACCCCAAATTGCCTGCATCCTCGTTATTTTTTTTTTCTTCTTGTGCCCTATCTGCAGGAACAAACCTTTTTCTAGGCTCAAACAGAGCTTGGGTGACATGTATACAGCCTCCTCTTCCTGGGTGGCGTATCACAAATGTGTTGACACCAATCATGATAACCACATTTTGTTTTAGTGTTAAGCATAATGATAATGATGTAACCTTAGATAGCGCTGTAGTGTAATTACGCAGTTGTGCCAGTTATTACATAGTTATAACACAGATCAGCTTCTTGATCAGATATGCCCAGGAGCTTCTTTTGCTTTACGCCTAATGTAGGAACAGAAAACTAGATCCCTAATTAACTTTGATTGAACCTTGATTAGATAAGGGAGTGGGGCCAGTAGGCACCAAGCGGGCGGGGAAGTCAGCCCATATGTAGATGTGTTCAGTGTGTAGGCACCATCCTGACTAGTCACAGGAAAGAGAAAGGAAACTCCCTTTTCAGGAATTGATACCTCCCGACAAGCACCAAAGAATTAGCCCGGACTAGCCTTCAGAAGTTCAAGAAACTTCTTACCTTCCCCATCTTGCAATGCCCCCGCCCTGTGAAGATGAGATTCTCAAGCGATTCCCCTTGGGAACAGATAGAGATTTCTGTCTTTCTCTCGTGCATCACAAGAGGGAACTGCAGAGAGAGCTTTGTACAGAACAAAACTATTCCTCCTAAGTATCTGATCCTTACTCCTTTTTTTTTTCTGGTAGAAGTGCTGTACAAAGTCCATTTGGCCTCTCTGAACAATGTCACTGAATACATGGTTTAATAAATCGGCGACAGAAGCCAGACTTGGCTAACTGTCTGGTGGACAGCTCAAACCTAAAAAGCAACAGGTGTGTCAGTGTAGAACACAGCAATAATTTGCTCATAAGACAGGACATATGCAGATGCCATCTCACTTTTCCAGAGCTGCCCTGACTCTGCAATAATCAGTTTTTACATCTATATTTTAACATGTTTGGGAACTATACCACAGAATCACTACGTTGGAAAAGACCCACCGGATCATCAAGTCCAACCATTCCTATGAACCCCTAACCCGTGTCCTTCAGTGCCTCATCCACCCATCCCTTAAAGCCCTCCAGGGAAGGTGACTCTCCAGATGAGAGCTTGGTTCCACATTTGTCCCGCTCCAGTCATTTTTGTTTCACACAGAAAAAATAGCTTAGCAGTTTTGCCCACTTTACAGCCAGCAACATGGTGTAACACAGAAAGGTGTAATAAATAGTAGAGAGAACGTGGCTGATCTGTGCTTCCAGAATTTGAACCTCTGAAAAGAATTATATTTCATTTAGAGCTCCAAGGACAGAGTGTGCGTATAAATACAATGCTGGCTTTATCTTCTTCCATGGCCTGGAATCCCTTTGCCATGGTTGGCTTCTCTTTCTCCTTTAGCAAATCATCGCGATTTCGGCAAGCCCTTCATTGACTGCCAGTGCTGTGCTACCAATAATTCACCAGAATTGAGAAACTTTGTGCTTTCATTCTGCACAACTAAATTATCTCCTGCATGCCTGGATCTGTTCAGTTCTGGATTATGTACTGGAGGCTCAATCCTACCCTATACTGGGGACTGTCTCTAGGTTTTTTAAGAGTATGAGTGGTCCCGAGGATTTAAAAGCTAAGATAATGGGTGAATGCTTTGGTTCAACTGAGGACACTGCTGTGCATCTTGGAAAGGAATTAGGGACTTGCATGAACGCTGTAAATTGGAAAACAAGAGCACTTGTTCATATCACATTTTTAAGGCTTATGTAAAATGTGATTTCTGATGTGCCAGATCCAAAGGCAGCTTCTGCAGGATGTGACGCAAACACAGGTTATGAAGGGTTCCCATTTCAGCAGTTTGGGAAGTTAATATAAAATGAGATGTGGCAGATGCAGGCAGGACTGTGGAGTTTTCCTACTGATATTTGGGGGTAAATTGTATGTACAGCGAGGAGATGTTGCATAAAGCTGAAATTAAATTTCTCACATTAGCCTTAATGCTCAGATTCAAAATGGTATTAACCTGGGAAATAATATAAATGCCATTTCAAAGCCTATTCTTGTAACATTTCTGACCCACTTCAGACTCCTTTTGGTAATCTGGGAAGGGACCTTTGTTCCCATGGCAGCCCATAATTTCCTGACTGAAACAGTTCAGCTGAGCTCTGAGTGACACAGTCAGGCGTTTGGATGCTTATCTTGCTTCCAAGTGTTCTGAGGTTCCTCATTTCTCACTTATTGCACAATGCCCCAATCTCTCTGGGAAGGTGAGAACTGGATCAGAAAGAAATATAATTGCTTTTTTTTTATTAGCTTATGATACAGTCCCACCCTTCTGTATTGCCAGCTTACCCAGTTATTCACAAACGATGAGATACATCCAGCGAATTATATAATTATCAGCCTATAATTACAGGTATATAGATATATACATCCCCCCGGAGGAGAGCTGAGCTTGGCACATACCTGCTTGCACCTCTGGGTCTTTAGGGAATTCATGCCCATTTTAAGCAGAATATCATTTATTTATCAAATGCTCGAGACATTTTATGGAAAATGAACCCAAAAGAATCCTTTGATTCTTTTTAATAATGTTCATAAAGTATGTAACTGAACAAATCCGGGCATGTAGGAGCAACCTCTCCCGTGCAGAGCAAAAGCAGAGCCGTTTCTCAATAGCAGTAAATTATTGGTAGCACAGCATTGGCAGTCAATGAAGAGCTTGCAGGAGCCACGCTGATTTGTAAAGGGAAGAGAAGATGCCAGTCTTGGCACGGCGATCAGAAGCCGACACTGCGGAAGCAGAGCCAGTATTGTATTCCCATAGACGCCTTCTTTTCTGAAAGCTTTAGACAAGAATTAGTTTATCTTATGATGCTGCTTTAATGCTGTAACCATAGATAAACCCTATTGCCTTCCCACTCTGTTTCAGTGCCTCGTTTTGTCATTGGGGCAGATAGCGATTCTCAGCTGATATAAATCAGCAAAGCTCCACTGATTTTTAACAAAGCTGTGCCAGCTTCTGCTAGCTGAGGGTCCGCCTGGATATTTCTCTAGCTGTAAAGCAGAGAATCCAGCAGGCAAAGCTGATGTAAGCTGGATATTTTTTTCTTTGGCCTGTTTTTCTTTGTTCTATCTTTCAAATGTTGCTCTCATCCATAATTGCTCGGATGCTTTCAAGCCTCAGCCTAAGAGTTATGGGGCCTGATCTGGCTCCTACAGTGGTGCAGAACTAGGGTAGCTCTATTTAAATCAAAAGCATTACTCAAAGGTATTGCTCTACTGTAAAAGCAGTGTACTTGCACAGAGCAACTGATCTGTAAATCTCGCAAGAGTTTATTTGCTAACAAACAAACAAACAAAACGAATCATCACGGCTGAACAGTCTGATTCCAGGCCCAGGAAAATGGACTGAGCCTCTGCCAGAAATAAAATGTAGACACTTGCTAATTACAGTTTGTGGCCAGCTTACAAAGTTCAGTAAAGGAGAAAACTACCCCATTCAGATCCTCTTTCCCAGTTTGATGACATCATTCACATCATTATGTTGTGATATGCCAGATGGGAAAATTTGAGGTGGGGATGGAGTGAAAATCCCGGTTACACCTTTTCTCCAGGCTATCTGCCTCCCCATCATTTTACAACATCACAGAGAGTCTCAGACAGTTTGACTCTGCCATCCCCAGCTGGTTGGGACCCAACAGATAAATGCTGAACCATTAAGAATCAATACAGGTTTCCAGCACCGTGACAGGATGTGCGGCACGTAGCAAACCTTAATTTGGTTAGTTCATTTAAGCTCACTCATATATTTAAATAGAGAGTGGAGGTAAGAGTATAAACTCTGTGATTTCTGTTGCCTGGGAAAAAAAATAGAAACAGTTCTGCATCAAATGCTTATTGAAACTGAAACATATGTATTAACATATGGCAGAATTTCACTTACTGTATGTTTTAGTGCGGAGCCGATGAGGAAGGCATCTGTGCTGAGAGCATCTGAATGGAGGCTCAGATAATGAACAGAGCTCGAAAAACACACTGGGAAAGGTTGGGATGTGTCACAGTGTCCTGCAGTTGGTTTGTGTTGGAGCTGAAAAAACACACTCAAGCCTCCACCAGGTACATTGCTGTGCTTTGCTCTCCGTGCTGGGACCCACTGGAGTCTTCATGCACTCCTTTAGGTACCTCCTTTGGAAGTCCTGAACAAATTCTAAAGCCCCAGACAAACGGTTTCATATCAGAAATGCTGACATGACATCTACCTGGAGCTCAAGCGAGTGCTGTTGTAGTATTGCTATTTAACAAAGAACAGGTTAATTGGAGAACTTTAACTTCAAACCCGAAGCTGGATCCAGATTTGAAATTCTCTTAATGACAGCAGCTCTTTGGAGCTGGGATTTTGATTTTGCACTTTTACAGACATGCAGACAGGTATAGCTGTAAGCAAAATCTCTATCTTCAAACAAGAGACACCAAGGAGTGAGAGCAAAGCTTCCTCTGCTGAGATTCTCATCCCAGTCACACAAACTTACGAGGTTTATACAAAGCCAGGTCTTTTGGTCCTGGGGTGAACCCCTGAATACTCAATATTAACTGTTTTTCCAGCCTGAAGTGATGTAGCATTTCAGTAAACTCTATAAAAGACTCTCAGAGGCTCTTGCTGACAACTACTAACAGTATTAATGGGCACTACAAAGCCACATTGTTCTACACCTATTTACTGCAAGTAAGATATGAGGATACCAGGTGTAATTACTTTACTGCCTTAAGGATAGAAGTCTTTCTTTCTGATTTGACCACAGCAGAACATCTGCATCACTCAACCACAGATTACCTGGCTCCTGGGAGATGCTTCCCTGTTGCTACTTTGTGATCCTGAGGAAAGTTTACCACCTACTCACGAAGCCTCATTTTGCAGTAATAGGCCTCCTGTAAAAGCGAGGAATCTTAAGTTTCCTCAGAGCATGGGCCAGGTACATTAATTGCATGAACTGCTTGGGCACCACTGTACGAATCACAGCTTTTGATATGAAACTGTATTCCAGGGATAATTCATTTTCAAAAAAACCCAAACAAAACAACCCCAAAACTCAGGATATTGAGACTAAAGAAAAGGATTTGACACACATACATTGCTTTTCATGAGAGCTTGCATGGAAATAAAGAAAATTATTTGGGATGACTCAAACCATATGTTTCCTGGAAACACCGAAGTGATGCAGAGAAGGTGTCTCTGTGTATGAATCTAACTTATGTCTACCAAGAAGGTCTGAATCGGTTGTATTTCCACTGTTAGCTCTGTCAAGGAACCTTCTGGAAACCTCAGCTCAATCCCTCTGCTGCAGGCTTCCCAACAGAAAGGAGCAGTTCCTCTCACAGGTTTCAGTTTGTGGCCTTGGAATACAAATATTTCACACAAATTATTGAACTCCACCCAGGAGCAGACTTCTCTGTCACAGGGAGGACAAGTCATCTACTTGGGGTAAAACAAACTGCACCAGGGATGACTTGGTTCTGCAGGGTAAACACTGAGGTGGAAATGTCCTGGCTGGAAGTGCACACACGCTGCTCTCCCTTCGGTTGTTGGAGATGCCATTACTCCTCTGCTCAGGCTCTGCACTGGAGGTTACCTCCCACAGAAGCACAACAGGCAGGAGATACCTGCCTGCACCTCCACTGCTTCGAGACAAAATCAAGGCAAGCAACTTCAGCTCTTTGAAGGCAGGTTTGTGCTAAAGACCCAGATTTTATGCTGAAGTGACTGACACTAATATTATCTGGGGGATAAGGGGTAGCCCTTGGCAGCAGACAACTGGGAGTTGTATCATCTCCAGCCAACACAGGAAGATTTTTCCAGAGCTTGTCTGTTAGCACTTTGAATAAGCCCCTGACCTAAATCCACCTTGACTGAGAAAAGAGCAAAATAGATTATGTATGCACAGAAGCATTCAAAAATATATCTAAATGTCTGTTCAGGTGTCTAAGTAACATCATGAATAGATTCTCGGTGTTTGCTTTAAGTGAGGCAGAAACATTTGGCACAGTCCTGGACACCGAACTTGGGTCTCCTGAGTCCCAGCCTGACGGTTCAATCACAAGACTATTAGTCTCTCTGAGTATAGATTTGTCTATCCCCTATGTCTTTTCCATCATCTCTAAACTTGAGTGACTCCTATGACTAATGTGATTGTAAGTCATAAAACATTAAGTTATGACACAATCAAATCAAAGCCAAGAAATTCATAGTTAGGGTGTAGGCTACATTCTTAACTCAAAACCAGAAAAGCAGCATTACAGGGTAAACAAAAGGATAAAGTGTCAGCCCTCATTTTTCATTTTTGGGCTCTTATCAGTTTGTATCAATTTAAGCCTTTTTAAAATACGTAATTTCTTTGACTTATTTTTTTTTTCCCTCTAGGAACTGAAAATTATTCTGCTTTGAGGTCTGGAACCTGCCATACAATAAACACTACTTAATTGGGACATGCTTAGTAGAGATGGCCACTTTAATGGGACATCTTCGAGGGAACCTGTTTATGTTAATGAGACAGAATGACAATGACTGGTTCTTAAGTGGGGCAACAAAAAGAAAAAACTCCACTCAACAGGGATGCCCTCAGCTGTTACCAGTTTCTTTGGTGTTTATCCAGGTGCTAAATAGGTCCAAAATTCTGGGTTTCCATCTTTTAATTAAAAGATAGGAAATTAAAACATTTACATAATGAAGAAAGGTGGTGTTGTTATTTATATGATTCGCTGCATTTAGTACAAAGGAAGCTAGAGATGGAGGCTCTCTCCTCCAAAGAACTCAAAGAACCCTTTTCTCCAAGCATGGACGTGTCTGCACATTGGATTTGTTCAGACATTTGTTGCAGAAGCTGGAAGTAAAACCTACCTGTCCTAATTCTCCATCCTATATTTTACCCTCTCACCCCAAATCCTTCCACTTCCAAAGTAAGAATAATAAGATGGAAGTAAAAAAAATAAAAATAGGAAAGCTTTTAAAATCTAAGTGCTCCTAAGATCCCCAGGAATAGATATCAGAAGACTTTCAGGAGCCTCCAAAAGCCTGTAAGCCATTTGGAGGGTTATTCTCTTCCTGAAGATCTTCTGTGTTCTGCGGTTGCCTCTGAAATACACTCGTTTCAGGGGGGAATGAGAGACCATGTTCTGAAGTTGTCTTAAAAACAAAAATCCCATCTTAGGCGCCAGCTAATGTGAGGACTCTCCCAGGCAAACCAAGACATCTGATGATGCCATTGTATCCTGTTTGGCACAGCAGAGAGTGAAGGGAAGTGATAGACATGCGGGGCAGATGGAGTTTGCCTAATGTGTCTGTTCTTTTCTTCGCTGCCTTTTCAATTTAAGAACGTAGCAAAATAGCAGCTGCTCATAATTTCATGAATCAAGAAGTATGTAAATTTCAGCTACAAAACTCGGTGCATAGTTAGACACACACGCACACAAAAAGAAAGGAGGGGGAAAAGATATTGCTTGCATCTACAACTTCCTTAATCTTGCATGCAAATTTAGCTTTCAGGCCCCATTCTCGTCTAGGAGAGAACCAGGAGTGGCTCAATTGATTTCTGTCGTCGCACAGGGCAAACGCTGCGGGATGGTTGTGTTTTAAAGGTTCGGTTCATTTCTGCTTGTTGGCCTGGTGCTTGCAGGAAAGGCTCTTTCCACCCCTGAGCTACCAGAGGGCTTGGTGCCGCTCCTCTGCTTCCAGGTGGCAGGTGGAGGTGAGGAGGAAGGGGGTGGGACTGGAGTGGCCATGGCTGTGAACAGCTGAGGCCGCTGACAGTCACTACAAACTGAAATGGAAATCACACTCCTCGTATTTCAATCCTGAGCAGTCCGCGAACTAAAAGATGGAAAAAGTGACTTCAAATGCATCACCCGATCGAATGAAACAGTGCCTAGAGGAGCCGGGATCAGGGCTCCACAGACTATACAGCTGGTTCTAGTTTTCAGACAAGATTTACTAAACACATGTAAACCATGCATATCTGTTTGAATACTTTCTGTGCAAATAACTTCCTCTGTGGTCAAGCTGTTCCTCTCAGATCCAGGCTACAGATTCGTGCTTTATACTCACTGCTTTTTTACCCTTGGATTTCCACCAGTATCGGTTCACACTCAGAGTACGAAACTGTGAAGAAGGGAGCTGAGTTTGGCAGCAAGAGTCAGGAGAATTTACAATGCAAAACACTGAGCGAACTCCTGATAAAGGGCAGAAATCATTCCTGGCCTAGCTCCATCCAAGCCAATGGGCCAGATCCGGAGCAGCTACCAGCAGACCCGACGCTCCGAATTGCACAGGGGCTGCATCCATTGGCCTCATTGGGCCCAACAGCCTCTCCCAGGTACAGCATCTCCCCACTTCTGGGAGGATTTCTCATGATTTATACCCTGAGCGCGCAGAGCACTGGCCTTTCTTCACAAACTAAAACTGCCCCACAGCTCTGTCTGCCCAGTGTCAGGAATTCAAACTGCAAACACAGAGCAACAGCCGAAAGGGAATATGGAGAAGTAGGAGGGCAGAGTTTTATGATCGACGTTTTATTGGAATCACATAAAAAAGAAAAGCATTTCCCATATTTCATGGTGGTATTTTATGTGCAAATTTAATATGAATCCTCCTCTTGTTAAACTCGTACGTGATCTATGTACCTTGGTGCATAAAACGCAGCACAGAACAACTACGAACAAGTTTATTAAAAGATGAGCTTAGGCTCCCATTGACATCACCAACCACACAAGTGCTTGCTCAGGGTTGCTGTGATCTTATCGGTCGCTCCTTATATTCCAGGTTACCTACTTGTTCGTTTCCCCTATATATCTTTCATTGTTACAAGAATTCGACTCATGGGCAGATCTCTCAGATAACTCTGTGCTCTGTTTTGGGAATATGGCTCTAGTTCTAATTTTGCAGACTTCGTTCAGGCAATTCTCCCTTTGACTTCAGGGATTTTTGCCTGAGTAATCCTTTCAGAATTGGACTCTCTGTGATTTTCATTTACTTAACAACTTGGCACCGCGGCTGTAAAATATGAGCCTGGTAACGTAAAATATCAAATTAGATTTATGCATTAATCTAATCTATACGTGAAGCTTGATATTCAGTTCTGTTACACTGCATTATTGCAATTCCAGGCATTCTGTGTCACTTCAGATTTACGCTGATGATGTAAGAGAAATAAAAAGTGAGGTTTAGAGATAAAATTTGTTACTCGCGCCCATGAAAAGGAAGTCTAACGTTTTAAACTAAATTTAAAATAAATTCCCACTTTCATATAAGCCAGGTAAATGTTCCTCTCTTACCAGTGAAGGAGGGTACACGAAAAAAGACTAATCTGAATTAATCAGCAGAACAAGAAGCTATTAAAAAGGGAAAAGCAGTTCAAAATAAATATCTGAGCTGCACAGTATTCTCTAAAAATCTTTGAAAAAGACAAATAAGCAATTGTTTCTTTTCTGTGTGACAGGGGAGGTCTGAAAAGCAAAAAATTACTCTCTCCTACGTGTTCACGAACTGCATTTACAAACACTTCACAAAATTACATTTGTTTCCTCCAGGTTGGCTGCCCTTGGACACTTTTCTCCTTCTTGCAGGTTTTAAATTTTTTTAGCATAATCCTTTCATGAAAGTAGGTTTTATGCACACGGCGCCAGTTCAGCAGCCTGGTCAGTAGGGCCTTGGAGAGCACACAGAACTGAGGGCTCGTACGTGCCTTGGTGCTTTTCAAAACTGGATACTTGGAACGAGCCCACCAATACATTATTCTTACATCTTAAACCCATTTCCTTCTCCTTCTGAATGCTTTCAATTTGTTTCACTCTCTTTGGGCCCAACCCAGCTTGTTATTTACAGAATGAACACAACAAGATTAATAGGCTCTGGGTTGCACTAGCCTGCACCCCGGGAAGACCACAGCGATCCCATCGCTTGCCGTATCACTTCTTTGGCAGCACATCAGGTTAAAACCCCAATCCAGTATAACGCCAAGCAGATGCAAACAAGGGCCAGCACAGGAATACAGAGAACCATGGCCAGAATAAGATGGGGTGTGCTTGTTCTAAAGGAGAAGGCAATGTTTGGGTACAAACCATTATATGGTTTCATTTTTCCTGTTTGGTAACCCATCACCAGCCAAACACCAGAGAGAGAACGATGCAATACTGGGGAAAAAATATTTTGTAGATGCTATTAAAGAAATGCTGGATCAATGCCCTGTCCCCAGTGCTTTTGGGTGTGTCAGGAAAGGCCCCCAGTATGATCTTTCCAAAAAGGAGTTCTCCATGCTAAAACGTTTCCCCTGGGACACGGCATCGGTTTTGCCAGCATACGGCAGCTGTGGTGAACTTAACAGCTCCTCTAAGGGCGCCTCTTTTCTCCCGTTCTGCATTAATCCAGAATTACTGTTTCTCCTACCCTGGCATTCAACTGCAACAACCCCAAACACAGTTGTGTTTGCAGGAAATCACAGTTGTGCTAAGTCAGTCACAGTTGTGTTTCTAAGAAAAGATGTGCTTCCCAAAACAGAATTTCACACTTATTATTGGGAAAAAAAAGCACCTAAACATCCTAAACATCCCATATCACAACAAGCTGGCTTCCCAGTTGCCTGGGTAGCTCTGGCTGGCTCTGCCGCCCTGTGTCAGAGTTTGGTTTCCCAGCGGTGCCCGAGGCAGGTGAGAGTAGTCCATCGTCCCGGTATCTCCCATCTCCACATACACCTGTCTCTGTGTCCTGGGCACCCGTCTGCCTCTCCTCTCCTGTCCCTGCGTGTTCCAACAGGACCCGAGCGCGGGTGCCTCTCCCCTTGGCACCCACCTGCCGGAACCGGCAGTGCCAACTCGGGGCTGAGCCACCCTGGGGACAGCCAGCACCCCTAGAGTGACCACCCCGGGGTGGGGACAGGCCAGGACACAGAGGGCGAAAAGGCCGACTGGAGAAAAGGAGCAGGGAGATGTTCACTTCTTCCCTCCCACATGAAGTATTTGTGACTGCAAAGAGAGAAAAAAAAAAAAAAAAAGCCAACTTTTTTCTCATTCTGTTTCCAGGACTGCTCAGCTCTGTGCTCAGCGGCATTACAGGCCCTGTCTGGAAGTGAATGAAAGGGAAGCTGGTAGGTGAGGGAGCCGCCTCTGAGCTGCCTCAGTGATGGATTTATTGCCCTCCATCTCCTCCTCGCAGCTCCCCTCTTCTGCTGCCTGGGCAATGCAGTGCCCAGCAGTCATCATGACATTGTTCTCCTGGTGACTGCCTGTATTTTACAGAATGGAGAAACTGAAGGAAGATTCAGTGAATTGCTTGATGTCACGAGGAGCCCTGTGACAGCAGCTGAAGGCAGCTCCCATCCTCAGCTACAGCCACCAAACCAGCTCTCCTGCCACAGTGGAAGCAGCACAAAAAGCAGAGTATAATCATCCCAGCTGAGGTTCAGATAACAAAAAGGGATTTAAAATTATAAGGCTGGTTCCAGCTCCTTAGTCTTAAGTAATATGTGAAGTATTGGACTCGAAGATTCCGCAGAAACTGGGAGAAATACCTGACACAGAGCAGAGAGGAAGGTACAACCAAAACAATCCCTGCGTATGAGAGAAAAGTCAGTAAGGCAAGGACAGTGCTTACAAACGAAAACTGGTATGAACCATACAAATAAATGAAGTATGAGACTGTGATTTGCTACTAGCTGCAGGGAGCGGACGTCCTGACAGGCCCTTTTCTTCTCCAAGTCTCTGGGTTGCCTGTGAGTATCGTTATGGCTTACGTTGGCCAAAACATGACCACACATCTGGATAGGACAGACCGCTAGAAAAGCAGCTACATGGCAGAAGTGCTGCAAATGCCTTCAGTCTGGGGAGGCGTTAGGCACAGGGATGTATTCCTTCTTTCAGGGTCTTCAATAACTCCTGCTGGCAGAGAATTCGGCTACAACATGATTGTGTGTTTTTGTTGGTATGGGTTAATCCACAAATCCTCAAAGAAGATCTGGTTTGGGTTACGCTGGATACTTATAAATGTCTCCAGAGTTAAACAGTGAGTAACCACACCACCCAAACCTACTTTGCTTTTAATTGTGGCTGTTTTCCCTGCCCTCTGTGGGGACTGCTTTCCTCTCTTCCACCTACTGGCGTGCATCTGTGGCTATGCAGCAGTCGCAGCGTTTCACGCTGAGATGGTGTACACCACCGTCTACGTGGTGAGTGCTAAAGTGTTCACAAGTTACCAAAGAATGTGGGAATTGCTGTGTTGGTTCACAACAAGGGTCCATCCCGCTGAGCCTCCTGTCTCTGCCAGCGACCGTAGGTGGACACCCAGGGAAGGGTGTGCAGGCTCATGAGGTATTCTTCCTGCTTCCAGCTGCTCAGGGGGGTTCCTGAGCTTGAACTCACCCCTGTGTCCACAGCACTGGCCACATCCTCTGCCAGTTTATGTGCTGCAAAACTTCTGGCTGCTGCAACAGTGAGAAATTAAGCACAATTGGACTCACTGACAATAATTGAGAAGAAATATCTGTGATTTGGAAGATATATATGGGTTTTGATATTAGTTTGGGCTAAATCTATGGCAACATGAATCATCTGCTTGGCTGCCACTCTGCCATCCCTACGGAGTCTCTCCATGCAGCAGCACAGTGTAACAAGGATAGATGGAACACAGCTCGCTTTGCTCTCAAACCCGGGTTAGGAGAGAACAGAACGATGTTTTCACAGTGGAGAGGGATGGGATTGTGGAACGAGACACTCCTCTTTAGCGGGCACAGGCACGTGGAGCCAGGCAGCTGGGGACAAGGAAACAAAGATGAAAGCCATGAAAGCAAGGAAGGAGCAGGCTGGGCAAGGAGCAGAGAGGGGCACAGGTAAGGCTGGAGAGGAACTCTTTTATGTGAACTGGTAGAAAATTGGGCGCTAGTTTAAGTGAAAAAGAGGAGAAGGAAGAATAAGAATCCATGGAGAAGAGACTCTTAAGTTCCAGCCTCACTGGGAGAAGCAGAACCTCATCTTTCAGTGTCCTGGCCAAGGCAAGAAGCTGGATTCGCTAAGGCAAACAGAAGCCCAAGTCCAGTGATTAAAATTGGACTCACGGGCCAAAATATCTTAATGAATGCAGACTGCTGCCCAGAGGAGCAGCTGTGACGAGGAATTGTTTCTGACAAGTTTGGGACCCTTGGAACAAAGGTCCATTTCTCTTCGGTATTCTGGACAATGACATGTGAAGTGCAACAAGACCAATTGCTGCTGATGGCCCCATTTGCAAATGTGTTGATTAAATAACTGTATTAGTGACACTTCATGACAGGATGACACTAATAGGAAACAAATTTTAATCAGATATTTGCCTAGTTCCTAAACCAGAGCCGATATGAGTGCACCTAGGAGAAAATGCAAAAGAAATCTGCACAGTGCACCTACAAATATTTCAGATGAAGGGAGCTTTACTGAAGCACTGCTGGTTACCACCAGCATTTCAGATTTAGATTTCAAATGCGCTGCACTCACTTTTCAGTTCTCTGTCAGCGCATGTTGAAAGAACTTAGCATTTACACAGATCAAGTCTAACCTTAGGAGAACCTTCCTCAAATGAACATACGAGACCAATCTCGCAAAACAAGATAATCCAAGGAAACTTCATTCTGCCTGTCTTCTTGCCAGAGCCCACCAAATCTTCCCAGACCTTCCTCCCGTCTTGCATGGGTTCGTTTCGGCAGGAACACAAAGCAAATTACCACTCGCTCCAAGGAGCTCTGTACCCCGCAGGATCTTTGCAGAATCCAGCCTGAAGAAACACAGCACTTTGAGAAAACAGAGCTGTCAAGCGAGCTTTCCTTGGGCTTGCTGCCTCACAGAACGGCAAATTAGGGACTTGATCCTGCACGGGAGACAATAGGATTTATAGGTGCCCAGTGTTTGTCCTCCAGTAGAGTTAATGTTTCTCAGTACTTCCCAAAATCAGCCGCACTGTTTATTCTTGTTCAGAATTATGAAGCTAAAAGCTTTGGTATCCAGCCACAGAGCTTTCATTTCAAATTGCCAATAATGTGACAAGATGTAACTCCCGCAAAAAAAGCCTGCAATTATGTTTAAAATATCATAAAATATTATTTACATCAGGATACATTTTTACCCCATATGACAATCATTCATATTTCTTGACAGATATAAACCTCTGCTTAACACATTAGGATCATAAATATTACCAGATATAACGCTGTAATTTAATACCTACCAAATGTATTTTAAAATATTACTCAATTTAAAACTTTGGATTTTAACCAGATGTGTTTCCAGAAAATGATTCAGGTCAGATGCTTTTTTCTTCCCCTTTTTCTGTGCGTGCGCGTTCAAAGCAGAGCGTTACTGTGTGATTTATTGTACGCTGACTGCATGCCCCGAACCTAAAACAGCACCAGGATACTTCATCCTTGAGGCTTACACACCTGCAGTCCGAGCTAACAAGAGAAAACATCTACACGGCACGGCAGGAGCCTTTGAAATGTCTCTTTGCAGTTGCCTGGACACAGAACAGACTGGTAGAACAGGGAGGCAGCCGAGAAAGGGTGAAGACAGGAACTCCAGCCTCTTTCATCTAGAAAGGGGGGACCATGGAGCGATTAGAGGAAAGGATTTTGATTAGATCACTGGAATGTGAAACGATGCTTCCCAGGATTAAAATCCTATTTTAGAGCTACCAAACCGGTTACGTCGTTAGTCAGAATCGGGAGGCTCGCGTGGCTCCATCCCCGCGGACGGCTGTCGCTCCGCAGCGCCCGACAGCCCCTCACTGGAGCAGGGGGACCCTCCCCAGGCGCCCCACATCCCCCACCACCATCCCCAGCCCCATCATCCCCCGGAGCCCCATATTCCCAAAGGAAAAGGGGTGTCCTCCTCCCACGGCATCGCTGGGTCCAGCCCGTGAGAGCCGCACGTGCCGCAGCGTGAAGGCTGCGGGGTTTCGGTCTCCTTGAGCTCCCAATCTACCTCATCAGGTGGAGGCCTGACATTTTCATATCCGAACGCCATTAGTTTTATTCCCAGCGCAGCCAACTAACAATTTGAAGGTCTACAGTTGTCGGGCTGATCATTAAGTGGAACCCATTAACATAAAACTCGCCATCGCAATTAGTATCTTCGTAAGTAGCAGGCTCAGCAAAAAGTGGGAATGGAGGCCAAGACGATGGTGGCTCCTCTGAACGAGGACAGGGCGTGTTGGGAAATAAGCCGTGGCAATCGCTCGGCCGCTGCCTCTGCCGCAACTTGTGGAAAGACAGACAAGAGCCATTTTCAGGTCGCCAACCCCGATCCAGTGAGCGCTGAATTCGCTCGCTGATCAAACGCAATTTGAGGAAAAATCCACCAGCGCTCGCTCCCCCAGAGGAGGGTGGGTTTCCCTTTGTAGCTGAGGAGCTGGGCTTGGGGGAGCACGGGGCAATCTCTTGAGGGGCATAGACAGGGCCCGTGGCTTTACCCCCTTCCCATGAGGGACATGAGATGCTCTCCTGAGGGGCAGAGACCTGGGCTGCCTGCATACCCTCCTTAGTTTTGATGAGCCTGGTACGACGTCCTGTGCTTTTCAGGATGGGAACGAGGATAAACGTTCATATTTATAGCAATGTGAATATTTAGAAAGAAATAAATTATCCCACCCTTTTAATCTCGGGTTCTGCGTTCATCCCACGCGGAGATGGGGTCGGATTTTCCACCCTGCCCTCAGCCCCTTAGCCCCTTCCCTGGGGTGCCCCTCCACTGTCCCCACACTGCTCCCCCTGCACCCCCACTGTCCCCACACTGTCCCCCCCACTGTCCCCACACTGTCCCAGCACTGTCCCCTCCCCACTGCCCCCCCACTGTCCCCACACTGTCCCCCCATCACTGCCCCCAACTGTGTCCCCCTCACTGTGTCGCCCCCACTATCCCCCCACTGTCCCACCCCACTGCCCCCTCTCACTGTCCCCTCACTGCCCCCTCCTCACTGTTCCCCCCCATTGTCCCCACACTGTCCCCTCCCCACTGGCCCCCCACTATCCCCACACTGTCCCCCCCTCACTGTGTCACCCCCACTGTCCCCACTGTGTCCTCCTCACTGTGTCACCCCCACTGTCCCCTCACTGACCCCCCACTGTCCCCCCCCGACTGTGTCGCCCCCACTGTCCCCTCACTGCCCCCCCCACTGTCGTCCCCCCCAGGCTGTCCTCCCCACTGTCCCCCTCACTGTCCCCCCCCGACTGTGTCGCCCCCACTGTCCCCTCAGTGCCCCCCCCAGGCTGTCCCCCCCACTGTCCCCTCCCCAATGCCCCCCCAGGGCTGTCCTCCCCACTGTCCCCTCACTGCCCCTCCCACTATCTCCTCCCCACTTTTCCCCCCGGGCTGTCCTCCTCACTGTCCCTCCACTGTCCCCCCCCCACCCCGGGCTGTCCTCCCCGCACTGCCCCCCCCCCGCTGTCCCCGCCCCCGGTGCCCGTTCCGCGCTGCCCGGACTCCGTTCCGGGCTTTGGAGTCGGCCGTCGGCCCCGCCCCGCGCCGCCCCCCGCCCCCCCGGGCCGCACTCCAGCCCCTCGCTCCGATCGGCGCTCACTCCGTCTCAATATGTCTCAAGATGGCGGCCAATGTGGGATCGATGTTTCAATATTGGAAGCGCTTTGATTTACAGCAGCTGCAGGTCAGGCTTCGCCCCCCCCCCGCGCCGCCCCGGCCGCGCCGACGGGACCCCCGACGCCCCCTCCCGCCCCTTCCCCCGGCCCTTCGGCCGCCCCCTCCTCCGCCGCCGCCCCCCCCCCCCCCCCCCCCGGCCCGCAGCCCCCGCGCCGCCCGGCCGCGCCGCCCCCCCCGCCGATCGCCGGCCCCATCGGAAATTGATCCCCTTTGTTCAATTCATCGATCAGCCCAAGATGGCGCCGCGGCCGCCCGCTCCGTCCCGGGCTGGGGAGAGAGTGTGTGTGTGTGTATATGTGTGTGTGTGCGTGTGTCCGTCTGTGCGTGTGTCCCCCTGCCCCGCGCCCGGCAAACTTTACCGAGTGCGGCACTCGGGGCGGGGGCGCTGTGGGGCCGCCGGACCCCGCGGGGACCCTACGGGCACCGGGTTGGTGGGGGGGGGGGGGGCTGACACCCACCCGGAGGGAGCAGCGAGGGGAGGGTGGCTGCTCCGCTACCGCCTCACCGAGGAGAGGGCAGCGGGGGGTGACTGCTCTGCTGCCCCCGACATTGGGATGAGGGGGGGGGGCTCTGCCCTGCTGCCGCCTCACCAGGGAGAGGGCACCGGGGGGGGGGGGGGGGATGTGTGTGACTGCTCTGCTGCCCCCGAGATTGGGATAACGGAGAAGGGAGAGTGTGGGGGGGGGGGGCTCTGCCGCCTCACCAGGGAGAGGGCACCGGGGTGTGTGTGTGTGGGGGGGGGGGGGGGTGGCTGCTCTGTTGCCCCCGAGATTGTGATAACGGAGAAGGGGGAGTGGGGGGGGGGGGGGCTCTGCTGCCGCCTCACCAGGGAGAGGGCACCGGGGGGGGGGGGGGATGTGTGTGACTGCTCTGCTGCCCCCGAGATTGGGATAACGTGGGGGGGGGGGGGGGGGCTTTGCCGCCTCACCGGGGAGAGGGGAGCTGCGGGGGGGGGGGGGGGGCTGCTCTGCTGCCCCTGAGATTGGGATACTGGGGGGGGGGGGGGGGCTGCTCTGCTGCTCCCGAGATTGGGATAACGGAGAAAGTGGGGGGGGGGCTGTGCTGTGCTGCCCCTGAGATTGGGATACTGGGGGGGGGGGGCTGCTCTGCTGCTCCCGAGATTGGGATAACGGAGAAAGGGGGGGGGGGGGGGCTGTGCTGTGTTGCCCCTGAGATTGGGATACTGGGGGGGGGGGGGTCTGCTCTGCTGCCTCCGAGATTGTGGTAGCGGAGAAGGGGGGATGTGGGGGGGCTGTGCCCTGCTGCCGCCGCCGCACCGGGGAGAGGCGGGGGGAGGCTCTGCTCCGCTGCCACCGCGCGGTGGGGACCGGAGACCCGGGGGGGGGGGAGGCTGTCCGGCTGCCCCCGAGCTTAGGGTAAGGGTTGGGGGGGGGGGGGGGGGGGTTCTGCCTTGCTGCCGCCGCCCCGGGAGGAACGGGGAGGGGGGGGGGTCCGTTCAGCTGACACCGAGCTTGGGTGGGGGTGTCCGCTGCACTGGGGAGAGGGGAGCTGGGGGGGGGGGGGGGGGGGGAGGCTGTGCTGCCCCCGAGCTCGGGGTGCGGGGGAGCGAGGAGCCGGTGTCGGGGCTGGATGGAGCCGGGGGGGGGGGGGGGGGGCTCCGCTCAGCCTCCCTGCGAGCGCCGGGCGCTGAGGCTGGGGATGGAGTTCGGGGTCCCTTACGTAATTGTGGGTCTGTGCAGCCGGTCGTGCCGCCCGGGAGGGGGAGTGGGGCTCGAGAAGGAGCCGCGTTGGCTCGCAGCACCCCCGGGGGGGCTGCAGGGTCGGTGCAGCTCCCGGGGCTCAGCACCCAACCTGTCTCGGCTCCAGCCCCGAGGGGGAGCGGGTGCTGAGCCCCGGGAGCGGGTGCTGAGCCCCGGGAGCAGCATCGATCCCAGGAGCAGGACTGAGCCCTGGGAGCGGGTACTGAGCCCTGGGAGCAGCATCAATCTCAGGAGCAGGACTGAGCCCTGGGAGCAGCATCGATCCCAGGAGCAGGACTGAGCCCTGGGAGCGGGTCCTGAACCCCAGGAACAGGGCTGAGCAGCTGTGGAGCCCCAGGAACAGGGCTGAGCCCTGGGAGCGGGGTCAAACCCCAGGAGCGGTTGGGGAGCCCTGGGAGCAGGACTGAACCTTGGGAGCAGGTGTCGAGTCCCAGGAGTGGGGTCAGAGCCCCGCTGAGCCCCAGGAGCGGTTGCTGAGCTCTGGGAGTGGGGTCAGACCCAGGGGGCAGCTGCATAGCCCCAGGAGTGGGTGCTGAGTCCCGGGGGCAGCTCTGAACCCCCAGAGCAGATACTGGTCCCCAGAAGCGATGCTGAGCCCCGGGGGAACCACAGCGCAGGATTCACAGCGGGAGGCAGGTTCTCCCCCCCCAGCTTCAAGTGCTGCAGGAGAGGGGGTAACGTCATCCCCGCTCGGGGTTTTCTCCCCCCCCCGTTGTGTGTTTTATTGCTTGAAAGGCTCTGGATTCAGGTAGTGGTGGCTGAACTTTGCTAGCTTGAAAGGGTTCTTAATAGCGACCCGGAATACCTACAGGAATAGGGAAAATGAGCTCCAGATGCGGAATTGTATAAAATAAACCGGATTAAATTAAGATGTAGTTAAACAAGGGCTGACATCTTTAATTGTGGACTTGTGCTTGTGCCTCTGTGTGTGCGGGTTGGACTCTCTGAGCCTGGGGAAACAAATGCTCCCGACGTCACCGCCGTGGCGTTACTGTTAGCGTTAAATATTTCCTGTAAAAATAAAGCCTTCGGAAGGGCTTGTTGATTAAAACGTATTGCGTTAAAGTATCTATCACGTAAATTAAATTCTAAAATGTAATGAACGCGGCCAAATGACATTTTGATAGATTGTTCTATTCTGTTTTTAGTAAAAAATAGCTCACTTTTATCATAATTTAATTTCTGTGCGCACTGCAAAACCTGTTGTGGAGTATCGCCGTGCAAGCCTTAATCTGGTTTTTGCAGACTGAGTGTGACAGTCTGACTGGAACAGCTTGTAGGTTCTGCTTTGAAGCGCTCCGGTAACGCTAGCTCCCAGTTGTTTGAACAATGTTCATTACCTGCTTTTGAAGGCTGGTGATTATTTATACGTGTTGCGGGTTGCGGCCGTTCACCTGCTGGCAGGTTCACCGGGCAAGCTGCACGCAGGGCAGAGTTTATTAACTCCGCACGTGGTCTGTCCGCGGAGAGTCCCGGACTGACCGGGGAGGCAGAGGAGTTAATTTGTTCCAAATTCGCTTTTTATTTTTTTTGTTAGCCACCCATCTGCGTGAAGAGGTAGGGTAATATTTACTCCCACTTGCAGATGAAGCAATAAGCTATGCAGACTGTCCTTACAGAGTGAAGTCGTAGAATCGTGGAACAACCAGGTTGGAAGGGACTCGTCGGATCTTCTAGTCCAACCGAGTCGAGTCTCTCAGAGCTGTCCCTGCCTCCCTCCCTCCACCATCCTTCATTTGTATGAACCTATTCTGAGTGTGGAATTGGAGAAAATAAAAATTGCTTTCATCTGCGCTTCAGTTGCCCGGTTCCAGGATGAAAACCTGCAGGGTTTGTGCTTAACACAGTTCTCCTGTGCCCCGTAAACCCCAGCGCTGCCTGTGGACGGCTGACAACCTGTCCTTGTGGGTAAAAGAAAGTTGTGAGGAGCTGAGGCCGCCTGGTCCCGCAGAGCTGCTCCCAACTTCCTCTTCTGCTCCAAGAAGTCATTTAACTATTGATGAGCTTCGACCTGTCTTGTAATAGTGAGCAGCAGGTTTCTCCAGATTGTATCAATATTAATTAAAAACAGCCAGGAACACTTTAGGGTCTGACTCCCTTAATTATTTATTGCCTTTCGCTAAATAACCTCTTGTTTATGGGAGAGATTTCGGGAGTTGGAGGCAGGATTAAATAATTCAGAACTTGGATTAAAGAACAAAAAGGTCTGTTCGCAGATGGAATATGAGATGCAGAAGTGGCAGTTTCCTACAGGTATCAAAGTGTCTCTGCACTGGGGACTGGACCCGAAAGGCATGTGGCTGAACACGTCACCCTTCTCCCTCTCGAGGTTACATCTCCTAACAAAATGCTGGAATTGCTGTGGCATTTCTCACCAGTTTGCCACGTGGCTGAAGGGGGACTCCTGCTCAATAACTGATGGCAAGGGAGCTGTGGTGCGTAGGGAAAACACATCCCTACAAACAGTGAATTCTGTGGCTGTGAATGTGAGTTAAATGTTGGAGAAACGCTGTTGCCCTCGAGTTCCAACTTTTTGGAAGCGGTTCTGGGCCAGGCTGACGTACGGCAGCGTGAGGGTTACCTGCTGCTTGGGTCCGTAGTTTTTGGTGTCACTGTAGCCCTGACCGTCCACTGGAGAGCAGGCAGACCTTGCTGTCTGCCTGGGGATCTCGCTTTGCGTTCCTGAGTGTGCGTGTGTCTCTGTCAGAGGAAACTGGGGGTCCTGCCGCATCTTTTTGCCCGGCAGTGTTGCATGAGTAAGTCTTGCCTGGCTCTCAGATCTGAGTCGAATTTGCAGGATGGATGGAAGAAGTTAATACCGTTTGAAAACTAAACGAGCTGCGTGTTGAGTATTTTGGCAATAAGCGCCGGTCTCTCCTGCTGTCAAGTGAGGGATTGGGAATCCAAAGCCAAGTCTTGCTTGTGTTTCTGCTTTTTTTTAAATCGCATCCTGGTTATTGCATCAGGTATGATGAAAGTAAGGATGGGCTGTTAGTTCCTTGCATGCTGTGACAAATTGTTTAGTGTAAACCGCTGATCTTACAACATTATAAAATTTGTAACGAAATCTGGAAAACCCAAGTAGTAACGAGTAGTTTTTACATACCGAAGGGCTTCTATTTAATTAGAAGCAGGTGGAGTTCTTGGCATCTTTGAGTTAGATCTGATTGTACCCGAGCACAGCCTGATTTGCCTTAAGTAAAGGACTTAGCTGCTTCATCAGAAGTGGAATTAGTGATCGCATGCGAGTGTTTCATTTTATCTGCGCAGATCACTGTAGAACTTGGAGTTTCTGTCCTAAAAGTGCTTTAATATTTATAATGGTAGTTAAATGCGTATCAAGAGTCTCTAGCTACTGTAAATATGTATCTGCTCCTCCCCGCCTGATCGGAGATGAGTGGTGAAAGCGCTTGATGGTCCTTCAGGAAGATGCGGTACGGGGCCCTGAGAGGGATGTAAAAGCCGGGGAGCGCTGCCAGCGTGTGCCGAGAGCTCTCGGTGCTTCCCTGTGCCTGGGAGGCTTTGCCTTTTTGTGACGGTCAGCGCGCTGTCCTGGGACCTCTAATGCATGCGACACCTTAGAAGAAAGGCCCTTGGTGTGCTTCGGGCTCGAGAACGCAGCTTTCATAGGATTCCTTGGGTCCTGTTCCTTGGAAAGAAACTTCTGAAAGCTTTTCTAGCTCTCTCTCCTGCTGAAGTGGAATAATGGCCATCTGAAACACGGCAGAATTAGTGCCTGTTCCCGTCGCTCTGCTTTCTGCCAACGCTGTGGCTAATTGGAATAAGGTGTGGAGACATGCAGCAGTGAGGATCTGGAACGTGGGGACGGTTGGGATGTTTCTGGAAGAAGATTTCACTGCCTGATGTGTAGAACGATACGAAATAAATAATCGGTGAAACAATTATTCCTTATTTCCAAGCTGATTTGTAATGCGAAGAGTGGATGCAGAAAAATGCATAACCCAAAGTTTCAGTTTGATTACACCGAGGCCGAAAATGAAGGCGTTTATTTATTGGATTGGGTACGTATGTGGTTGCTTAGTGTCTTTTAAGACGCCGAGCAGGCAGTGCTTACTGACTTGTGCTCCTTTTTGTGTAAGCAGGGTAGCAAGTTCCCACCTTGTATATTCAGGTTTCTTTTGCATGTTCTTCACATTTTATTCTTTGCTTGTCTTTGTGCTCCGTTGTTTCCCGTATACTTTATGGGCAGGGTGTTGAAAATACAGCGTTTGCTGGATTGAGAGCACCGTGACGGTGTTCCTGCCTTGTGTGGAGGGAGAAAGCTGGAAGGGAGTGGTGAGCAGAAGTGAAGGAGTCTGAGGGGATGGGATTTGTACAGCGCGGTCACACGTGGGGTGGTAGGTGTGGTGTTAGATTTACTAGGGAAGCATGAGAGAAACGTAGACCTGACAATCAAATAGTTAATGCCCTTAAATTGGTAAAGTAGGGTAAATCTTGCTTTTTTTTTTTTTTTTTTTTTTTTTTTTGTGACATACATGTTCTCAGTTTGGTTTTGTTTTTTCTGGTTTAACAAGGCAAATAAGTTGGTGATTCCCACTTTTCCCGTTAGCTATAATGACTACAATGAATCGCTTTGCTGGGGTTGTGCGGAACATGGAAATCCAGAGATAGCCGAGTGTTAGCGATGTTTATAGGGCAAAGCGTGCAGATGCTGGGTGTGGGTGGCTGGGTTTCACAGTGGCCTTCCCTGTTGGGCAGTACTTGCATTTCTGGGCAAGCAGTGGGCAGGGAGGAATTTGTGCTGCATCCACTGAAGTTCCCTGATGGTGCTCATGCTGGTCTCTGGCAGGACGCTGTGGGCTTTGCGCTGCTGTCGCTTGGTGCCTTCTGTGGCTTCTCAGGGGGAAGGACTTCGCACAAACGCATTTCTTGGTGTTGGAGCTGGGTGACGGCCTGATGGCTCTGGGAGCACAGAGGTAACTGTGCCTGCTGTATCTTTGGAAAGCTCAGAAGCAGATGCACAGGAATATTTAAGCTTCTGTGTTTAGATGCTTTAAATTCCTCCATATCTCTGTGTTTCTGCCTGTGAGCTTTATAAGGTGTGGAAGGGTATAGGTTGTGGCTGTCTGTGAGGTGTTTGCAGAGGAGTTTGTACATCGGCACTGAGCTGAGCAGGTCCTGTGGTTACTGGAGCACTGAGCTTGGACACGGCAACATCTGCCTTCTGTGAGGGATGTGAAAGCTTGGGCCAAGGGATTGGTAAGTGCCTGGTCTGGTTTTTAGCTGAGGTAGAGCCCTCGTTTCACTGAATCTTGCGTTTGGCTAATGGCAGGATGAGCCCTGGCAGCGCAGCAGCGCGAGACCATGCTCTGGTCCTGTTCCTCCTGACGTTCTGGAGCATCCCTTTGAGCTCTGGAGATCCTGCCCTGCTGCATTACCGCATTGCTGTGGGATCTTTCTTATGGTGGGTGTGTGTCCAGGGGGCCTGAATCTCTCCTGGTACTTCCATCGGAGAGGTCTTTCCTTGCTGAGCAGTGCTGGCTGCAGCCCTTGGCTCACGTGTGACACACTGAGGGCAGAAACCCCGCATGGAAGGAAAAATAAAAACAAGCAGCGTGGAGGAAATGACACTGCTTTATGATGGGATGGGAGAGAGGGACGTGTGAAGAAAGGAAGGAGTTAAGGCTTAAGCCTAGGACTTGGAAACAAATCTGAGTGCAGCGTAGCTGGGAGAGAGCTTATTTTAGAGTTTCTGTAAATACTGGGCAGTGCGGCCGGGGAGCACGGAGGGTCTGCGGTGCCTCAGTCAGATCCAGCTGACCTGCACTTGCTGATGAAAGAATAGCCTGGGGTTTACCACCCACTGTTCATATGGAAACAGCCTGGGAAGATGGTGCAGGAGATACCGGGGCGATGGGATGACTTCAGCATACGCCAACGGATTTTTATGTTACCCTGTGACAAACAGCACTTGCGTTCCCGTTAGACTTAAATGGCTTTTAACCATTTGGATGATATTTTAAAGGTATTATGAATAGTAGAAACGCTTTCTTACTGTTCTTACTTAAAGAAAAGGGAGGTGGGGGGGAAATGAAGTCAATTAGATATTTTTTAGGGGACTTGTGCCCATGTACAAAGCCTTTAATTGGTGTGGATTCAGCACGAGTGACAGTTTTGAGGTAGTGGCGACTCAGAAATGAGTTGGGAGTTTCAGTGCTGCCGTTTGCAGTGGGTACGTGCCCGTTCTCGGCTCTGCCATGGGCTGCTCCGGCCTCTGAGTGTGTCCCGCAGCCTCTGCCGGTTTGCTTCCCCGTCTGGGAAACATTGATAATGGTTCTGACCCCTCTTTGAGAGCACTCTGAGATGCAAGACTGTGAGTTAGCACTCACTGGTGCTTTTTGCTACTGCTGAATTCTGCACAGAGGATAAATAAGGCTTTGTTGTTAATTTTCTGCACCTTTGTTTGCTTTCTTTCTGTATGGATGAGACAGGGGATACTCTGCTGTTGATATGAGAGTACTTATCAAGCTGGCTGCTGGAAGCAATGTCTGTGGAAATGAATGTGAGAAGAGAACTGGATAGTTGGGTGTCCTGAAAGGATATTGTTGATGATTGGTACTGAGTCACCGGGAGGAAATGTTTCCTGCAAATGGTATAAAGTTATAATTCAGAGTTGTGTGTGCATATGCACATGCTTACTCTAAAACTAGCCTCTGTGTGCTCTGGATGCTGCTTGAAGGCAGGATGTGCAACTTATCGAATTTCCCTGCAGGTTTCTCCGCATATTAAAGGATGCTTAAAACGTCCAGTATAGGCACCCAGTGATAGGAATGTTGAATTTAATATTCAGCAGTTTGTGGTTGCACCACGTGAAACTGCCGTCCCCCAGCCATGGCTTTCAAACGGCTCCCTGTTTCCCAAGGTAGCTGCCTCTGCGTGCTCCGGGGAAGGAGCTTCTCCAGGCGCTGGCACCTTTGTCCAAACCGAGCTCCCATGGCAGTAGGTGCTGCAGTGGCAGCCAGAGAGCAGTGTCTGTGTAAGGTGTCAGCTCCTCTGATATTCCTCCTTCACCAAAGCCGTGTGATGGGTAGCTTGAAACTTTCCTACAACAACTTTTATCTTTTATCGAAATGGTTCAGGCTTGTAGCCTGTATATCAATAGCCTTCTGCTAGGACCGTCAGCAGGGTTAGAGGTTATGATTTAGATGTCTACTGGTGCCATCAGAAGTATCGATCGCCTGCTCGTTCCACACGAATAGCTATGAGGCTGGAGAGGTGCTGAGCTCCACCCGTTGCCAGTGGGTCTCGTGCTCAGCTCAGTGAACTTGGCAGAGGTGAATCAGCTTTATCCCTGTTTAGCACAGCGCAAAGGCCCTGACCCAGGAGGCGTGATCGCTTGTGCTCCGTTTCAACACGTGCATGGTCGCAGCCTCCTGCTTGGCTGGGAAGGAGCTGCCTGCTCTGACCCGGCCCCTGCTCACAGAGATGGATCTCTCAGCACTAGTCCGATGGCTTCTCAGTTTCTTCCTTTATCTCATGTTTCTAATCAACTTCATTATTTTGCTTTTTGTTTCACTGGTGTGAAATACAACTGCTGTCAGAATAGCTCAGTAAAATTTATATCTATGTTCTGTCTGTAATTAATTTTAATTTTATTTTTATTGGGTATTTACACGTTTTATTGCCTGTGCATGTCACATTCAATTTGTATCGTGTTGTCACTTAGAGATGTTTGCTTCATTTACAGGCATAAATCAAACGTAGCTGTTGATGATCTGAAATAGGGTAATGTTCATTTTATCAGCAAACTATGTATCTGTTCTGCTCTTGCAGCTTCTGTTTGTGTGTGTCAGTATTGATAGCGCTCAGCTTGGGCTTGGAAGGTCTGGTATGAGCATGGTTGCTTTTCAAATACTAATTGTGGCGATAGGATAATATTAAACATTTAAAAACAAGGAGCCAGGAGTCTTGCAATTGATTTTCTGTGGAGAGCCCTCTATGCGAAGTTACTTACACAACTGCAGCCTCAGTCTCTTTCATGTGACTGCAAGAAGAGTTTCATGTGTTTGAAAAACATAAAAGAAAAAAGTTGTGAGCACACTGGTTCATCCTCCCTTCCCTTCCTCCAGCTCTGTCCTGTCTTTCAGGAGCTCCTTTCCTTGGCTGCAAAGGTTTCTGCACGTTTTCTCCAGCATGCAGCCTTGCCGTCAAAATTCTTCAGGTGTTGGAAGGGGGCAGCTTGCTGATGCCGTGTCTTCAGCTCATTTCTCCGTCGCTGTTCACAACACCCTGCCTCTTTCCCCAAGCAAACCCACTTTGTGCTCATGCTTACTGCTTGGACTCGGAATATCTTTTTTTTTCATTCCTTTCCGCTGTGAGTCGATACCTGCCATGTGTAGGGGTAGCTCAGGGACTGCTGGGTCGCAAGCTCAGGATGCAGGGAGCATGGGGTGCGTGGTGAAGCAGGCAGCCAGGAGGGAAGGATCAGCCTGCGAGGATTTATTCAGTGTACTCTCCTAATGAAGAAAGCTTTTCTAATGCGAGGCTTGATCCTTCCAAGGCTGTGGGTGCTGTCTGGGTGGCTGATGGTTCACCATGCTCTCAGTTTCAGGTATAAAACATGGTTTGCTGTTGCTGTGCTCAGGAGCAGCCTCGGGTCAGGCTTTTTGTCTGTGTGCAGGCAGAGCTTTGGTCAGTCCCGTGATGGGAAAGTTATGTTGCACAGCTGTTTTATCCTTCTGGTGCTCGATTCTGCCTTAGAGTCGTTTGCTGTGCTCCATGGCACCAACTTGTGAAACTAGAGCTGTGTGAGCTTTTTTCTTGGGCTGGTGTGTTAAGTACAGCAGGACCGATTAAAAGTGCACACACACTGTGCTGCGATCAGCTTGTTTCAGATAATAAATTAAAATCCGTTAGCATCTGAGATGTCCTGGCATTTCCTGAGAACAGTCAGCTCTTTAATGTGCCACGCTAAGTAAAACTCGATTAATGTCACTATCTGGGATTTTCTGTCCTGTAAATACGACTTGAAGTCTAAAATTGGAACTGTGAAAACCTGCTTAAAATAGGATTAGAAGAGGTACTTAGTAGTTCAGATTGTTTTCAGGATCTTGCAAAGTGGTCACTGTGCCTCAGAGCTGTGGTCCCTGCCGTCCTTCCGAAAATTAACCTTACGGCAAAAGGGCTGAAACGTGAGCCCAGGCTGCAGCTCGTGCTGTGTGGCTGTTGAGTGCCATCCTGCCAGCTCTGTGCGTGGCTGCTCCTTGCTCTGCCAGACGTTGCTCTGTCCGCAGTCTCACGGGCTCACAACTTGGGATCCCCAGCAGGATCCTTGTGGCAAAAGGTGATGGAGAGCTGGCATTCAGTAGTAGAGCCGTTCCAGGGCACGGCGAGCACATGTGGATGCTTTTGATAGCAGGAATTGGTGGGTACATGCATTATTTTTCATTTCCAAGTGAACTTTGGTCTCGAACGGAGATTAAGTGGAAGCTGGTAAGTCAGGTGGTGTGACTGGTTTGAAAAAGCTCACCTACTCCCATTGTTTTGGGGCATTCATTGCTCTTTATCTTGTTTGCTTCCAGGACTGTCGTGACAAAATGCATTTGTATATCTTAGTGTTTCTATGCCCTATTTATTTGCTGCGATAATTTTACCAACAAATTGTGAAGCTGCTTTCAGTGCTAAGAAATATTCACTTTAAATCTAGTATTTTTTTAAAAAAATGCAATGGTGGCAGCAGCCTCTTTGTACAGTCCTTAATTGTCAGCTCTTCATTATAAATTTACTTTCTAAACGCTGACTTAAGGCCTGACGTTTTGTTTGTACAACTGTCAGTTACTCTAGTGCGGAGCCCTAATAAAAGCCTCTCAGATCTTCCTGTTGAATTAGGCCATCCTCTGCCACCCTGGCGAGGGAGGCAAAGCGTCTGCCTTAGGATCTCTCGGTACCAACCCTCTTTTTGCTAAAACCCTGCTGAGGGTGACATCTGACACGTGTCCTCACTGTCACAGCCGTTGGTTCTGGTAAAAGGTCGCTGCGATGTTTTAATTGGATTTTTCAGCTGCGAGGTATATAAAAATATAAGTTTATTATTAGAGTGGCTTTGATCTTGAAGGATTCCAAAATGTTTGCAGCGTCGGGCAGGCAGGTTGTGGTTTGGTTTTACTGCTTGTTCAGGGATGATCAGTTTTGTCTTGGAGCGTGGAAGCTGGAAGTTCCACCTGGCAGGTCGGGAGCGAGGAGGAGCACATCTGCACGAGGTGGGGGCGATGTGGGGATGTTGTGCCCAAACTAGAATTTCTCCAGGACTGTGTTGCCGTCAAAGGTGCCAAAGGATCTTTCACAAGTTGTTTTGGTTTTCATCTGAAATCTTTGGAAAAGGTCACGGGCAATAGACAATTGGGGAAACTTTGTGGAGTGACTGTGCTTTGCAGCGATTGCTGCTTTCCATCTGTTGGGTAAGGAAAAGGAGGGACGGGAAACGGCAGCTTTAACTGGGGTTTTAACCAGAACTTCTAGGTTTTATTTCTTCCTTGACCATGTCAGGTTAATCTGCTGGGTACAGCGCGCTGTGGTTTCAAGGAGAGGAGATCAAAGTGGGAGCACAATATGGGTCACGATAGCAGTTTCCTGTGTGTGGAGCACCCTCTCCTTTGAGCAGCCCTCCGGTATGTGGTGCAATAGCACCCTGGCACCAGCCCACGCTGAGGGAAATGCTCTGACCATGGCTGACAGCATGGGAACCATTTAACTGAAGGGTTTCATGGCCAAAAAAGATCCTTTGGCTCATACTGCTGCTTATTTCCAGTTGTACCTTAGTGCTCTCCATGGGAATGACCGTGTGGTACCCCCGTGGAGTTTCTCCCCGCTTTTGCTAAACACTGTTGTGATGATTAGAAGCTTTAACATCGCTCAGGGCTCCATGGTGTTGAGCTCCCTGTGGGCACCGAGGTAGCCGAGCGGACATCGCGTTTAGTGCTTGTGGCCATCCTCTGTTTCTCTGTTTCTGAAGAACGGTGGGAGAAGGAGCCCACAGATGCAAGAGAACAGTCTGGGTTTTTCACCTGGTGAAGAACAAAGCAAAATGCAAACCTTCTCCAATGTCCTGCTGTGCCACTTGTGGCATGCAGTTTTTCTTCACCTCGCTGCTCTCTTTGAACCTGTGGATGATTTGTTCTTGCTGGGCTGCTTGCAGCTGGCAGGAGTTTCAGGTGGGATGGAAAAATGAGCCTGTCTGGTGGGAGAGCTGTTTGCAGGGATCCTGAGCAGGGTACAGTGCAGTCATTTTCTTTCTCTAGCTCCTTCACCAGTGGCTCAAACAGATGTCCTCAGTACTGTTTGTGCTGTAAGATGTTAAGTAATTAGATCATTCAGATTCTAGTTAAATATAATTAGAGTCCTATGTAAACTGAGTGAAGCTGACAGGTTTTATAGGTTGGTCATAGCAAAAATATCAGATGATATAGCTCAGCATTAATACAAGAAGATTTAAGCCTCCCTGCCCTCGAATAAAGAGATGTTTAGACTCCAGATTTGATCCTTAATTATAACTACAGTTTCTGGAACTTAGTCAATGTTTCCAGGATCTCAGAATCTTCGCTCACAAGTGCTTCTCAATAGCACGTGCTGGTTAAAGTTTCCTCTCCTGTGCTCTAGGATTTGAAATGGAGAACCTGCCCAGAAGTTGCTGTGTAGAGATAACAGATTTTTGTTAAGTTTCCGTGTGAGCCCATTGTGGTGCTGCTCCTCGACTCCAGAAGAGTTTGAACAAGTAACTTCATCTCTGCTTCGCCCTCTGGTTTCCTTGCACAGCTAGTTAGCTGCCTTGCCTCTTCGGATCATCTGGCTCTAGCACAGCCTGTGTGAGATGCCCTGTTTCTCACCAGCAAGCCAGGTTCGCAACCATCAGATTTCTTTGGCTGTTGTTAAATAGCAGAACTGGAGCCAATCTCTGTGCAACGTAACCCTGCGCCCAGGTACTGTGAGGTAACAGGAGTCAGTGCAGGGTTGTGAGCACAGGGCTGAAATGGTCACTACCTGCATTTGATTATTGCTATTTTATTACAGCATTATGAGCTAACCCTGATTATTTCTCTCCCTCATCTTACAGATATGACACATTGTTTTGTTGTTTGTTTGCTGGCAGGCAAAACGTGTTTCCTGGAGGAAAGTGTTAACAGGTACACTGATAAAACATGTCTTCTAAAAACTGTTTCAGGACAAGCGGAGTCTTTGTCTGTGTGTTGCTTGTGCTGCTGTTGTGCTACCTACCAAACAAATGAACACGGTGACTGCTGCCTATTATAGCATGTGAGATTTCTTTGTAGATATTGCTGGAGTCTGAAGTTGTGAACTAGGTCCAGGGTGATCCAGGGTGATTGTTTTGCAGATTGCTCTGTTGCTTTGCTGCGGTTAACAGAGAAAAAGTAGGTACAGAACACTCACAGTATGAAATGAAAATGTGCTGGAAAATTCATATAAAAGTAGCTAAGGGGATTTTGCTGTTGCACTTAGTTACAAAGGAAAAAATCAGAAGAAAGAAAACTCCAGTTGTTTCTTGATAACCCTAAATGATTTAGCTGTCTTGCTGGGTACTGAAACCAGCTCCTCTGCATGCCCTGCAGAGCTGTTTCATGCCATAACTTCCCACGTCCCCTCCAGCCTCTCCCACCATGCTCGGTTGTGTCACTTGTGCGATGCTTCCAGCCCTACTGTCCTGGCTGGAATCTTGAGTCTGTTTCCAAGCTTGCATTTCTCACTTGGCAGCACATGATGCGGCTGGTGGGCAATCTGCCGTGTCCCTTTTTTGTCAAACATCGGAGTCGGTGTCTGACACTGAATCTGGGAAACGGGGAGAGTGAAACATACAGCAGATCTGAGTGGCTTGGTGCTTTTTGCTCTAGTCACTGCTCGTGAGAAATACTCTGTTCTTGTGGTGACAGAATGGCAAAGATCTTGCTTTTTCCCTTCCTATTTTTAGTGATTAGCACAACCTGGTAAGAGGGATTTTCAGCTCCTTTTTTTTTGTATCAAGTGCTGTCTGCGTACAGGTGAAAAACCCAGTTTGAAGAAAATCCCCTAAAGTTCTATGGAAGCAAACCAGTTTTCTAAAGGTGTGTGTATGTGTGCGTGTATGTTTGTGTAAACACACAAGCTCACACAAGCACAATCTCCTTTCTGGATCAGCTCCCACCATGCAAAATACAAACCTGAAAGTGCTATAATTGATTATGTGCAATAGGAGACAAACAGCAGGGATTTTGGGAGAGGGCAGGGCGTGGTCCCCATCTGGCAGAACATTTAAGAACTAAACATTATTTTTTCAAAGGTAGGGAAACTTCTAAAATGCTGGTCCAAGAGTTAAGACTGGTTGGGAGAAGGAAGAGAATTCAGTAAACTGAGATGTCGTCTTTGTAGGGGGAGGAATTGGGAAGAAAGAACACGCAAGTTTAGGTTAGTACATGTTCATGTTCTTCTGGTTTTTTAACTTCATTTGTTTCCCTGGCAGATGTCCCATGGCTCTGAGGCCTTTGTCTGTGTGAGAGAGAACACGAAGGAGGGCTTGGCAGGACACTTCGGGTTGTGTGGGGTAGCTGGTAGTCGTATTTATAGTTAGTGTTGTCTCCTGGCTTATGCAGTTGTGATAACTGGCAGTTGCTCCATGAAGTTCCATGCTGTATTGCCGAGGCAGCTCTCCCTCTAGTTCTTCCCCTGGATCTGTGCTGCAGACAGGCTTCACGCACAGGCTTTTGTGAGGTCTGAGCAGCACTTATCACATCCACCGTGTTTTGCTTTAGCAGGGCGCTTGACTTTTCACAGACACACCTCCATATTAAGCTCTTTCTTAGAACATCATTCAGTCTGAGATATTACATGCAACTCTGCTTAATTAGATTGAAAGAAAGAATATTTTGAAACAGATCTAGCAGTCTTTAAGTGATAGTAGCATGTATGTGTGCTGCATCCTCCTTTGAAGGCTTCTCGTTCTTTTTTTCATGATTGTTGTGCCTCAATACTTGATGTATTGCTGAACTTCACGGCGGAGTTTGTCCCATAGCTGCCGCAGTCTGCAATGGAAGAGGAACAGCATTTGACTGCTGGGAGGGTTTGAACCTTCTGGTAGCCATTCACTTTTTCCATGTCTCTGACTCTAAACAGATTTATAACTTGAGCTTTATACCTTTAAAACACCTGCTGTAATTGCCTAGAAATCCACTCCCATGTCAGCAGTTACTGCTCACTGTGATTACGCTTCTGGTAACCGGACTTTTTGGTGGACTCGTAAATTAAGTTTCTCATAATAGGATTCCTAACAGAGTTAAACAACAGGCAGAGTTTAAAGTGCAAATCTGTTCTATTGGGGAAAGGAGGTTACTCTGCTCTTCTCAGATACCTTTAATTTGGGGCCTCAGAAGGTGCTCTGAGTTAAGAGCATGCGTAAGCTTTAGGAAGCCATGTTCTACCCATTTCACTGACGGGAGGTGCCGGGGGTTGTTTGTACAGCAGGTTTATGGGTGAGAAGAAGATGCAGGCAAGCTCTTCGACTCCCAGACACTTTCTTATCAATTAGCACGGTTTGGATGTAAACTGTACAAAAGGCTGAAAAAACGCTGCTTAATGTGGCTGATTTCACACCCAAGTGCTGTATGAGTACAGAAAAACCCTGGAATCAGAGGTTTGTCCCTCCAGCTCCGGGAGGATCCTGCGAAGCCGTCTGCAGGGCGGGATGGATGAGCTACCCACACGGTCAGTTGGGGTTATACATTACATTTGATCATTCCCTATGCAAGAAACATGCAGTTATTTGTTCTCACAACAGCCAAGGAAGGAGGGGATCAAAGATAACTCTCAGCAGCCTTGGTTATGTTGTTCTCCTGCGATCACAGTGCCCTGCCTGGCACAGTTCAGGTGACCGTGAGCACGCTGGGAAATTCTGCTTCATCGTGGCAAATCAGCTTAGTATATTAATTCTTGTAAACTGTTTCTGGAGATTGCAGGATTGAGGAGGTGTTATTTATCGTCACTTCTAGCTAAAGAGTTCCACCCATGCAAAATTCTTAGCGCTAAGAGAATTAGGCTTTTTGGTAGGCGGGTTGTTCTCAAATCTCGAGGAGAGGAAAAGGTGATGGCGAATAGTTATTTTTGGGCCCTTGTAAAATGTGAAAATAAAATTACTGGGGTTAGTCAGTGTTCTTTCCATCAGCACCTTTATCCTCAAGGATATTTTGGTGTTTTTGCCTTTGAAATTTAGGCCAGGCTTCAAAGGGGAGATGGAATTTCCTGGAAGAAGCAGGGTGCTGTGGAGTGGTAGAGTTGGAGAAGTCAAAGTAAATGAGTGTGAGTTGCTTGGTACTGCTGGTCCATCGTGTCCCAAATGGAGGCAGCTGAGCCTCATCTCATGTGGAAGTGGGAGACCTTGCGAGCGTGTAACTGTGCTTCTCCACCTGCAGTGCTCCTGCGGGTTCAGCTTGTGGTGCAGTTGCTGGTGTTGCTTGTCTGCTCCAGGGTTCCGATGTGCTTGGACACAGCTTTGAAATTCTGTGTTAGCTGGTGTGGGGGACCAGGCTTGTGACACCCTGTGCAGGGCTTTGCGCTGCTGTGCAAAACCTGCTTGAGAGATTTTAGTCGTTTCCCTGTGGGACAAGGAGAATGACAAGTTTAATTTCTTTTTTAGGCAAAGAGTACATCACAAAGGTATAAAATTGACTACTGTGGGATGGCAAACGCTGTTTTTTAAACTAGCTGGCTTGTTGTAGCTGTGATAATCTGTGTTGATCAACCCTTTTGGTGTTTGCTACAAAATTTATTCTAACAGGCATGGTAGCTCGTTCTTGTTGGTGACGGTCCAAATCGGTTCCGCTGCCAGACTTGGCACTGGTGCCAGTGGTTTGCTTTGCTGATCTAAGAATATGATACAGATGGTTTGATACTCGATACAGATACGTGCAGATGGCTTGAAACTTGGATTGCTTTATGTCGCGCCATTGTTCATTCTTGGTATATCACATAGCCCTGGTTAGATAACTGGTGTTCTTAAAACAATCTGAACCCTCTTTGGTTCAGCTCCTGCCTGTTTTTGCTCCAAGAATTTGTCTGCGAAAGGCTGCTCTTCTGTGCAAGTTCAAGTGTTCTGCGTGTCCGTACAGGCATGTGTATCTATAATGCACAGGAATAGTTCTGTTGAGCTGTTTGACCACCGCACCTGTAGATGTTCTTCGGTTACACAGGATGTGGAAAGGAGATCCTGTGCAGCGAGTCTGGAGACCCAAAAGTCCACAGGCTGCAGTCACTGACACTGGCTTTGCTTCAGGCTGCTGCTGACGCTGGCAGTGGTATCTCTGCAGGGGAAGCAGGGAAGTTTTTAGTCTGGTGTTAGAGTTCAAGCAGAGATCAGTGAGCTCTGGGTCGCAGCTGGATGGTTTGTTTGCAGTACCCATCGCAGCCTGTTGAGCTCTTGCCAGCAGAAATTTCTAGGTTGTGAATCCGTTTGTGTTGTATGCAGGAGTATGACATCAGTCGCCTGCTAGCAGGACAGGGCAGAAATAGAATCGTGACAGCATCACTCCAGTGCTCTCCGCGGCTCTCCATGCAAAGCATGTATTGATGTTACAGTAGCTGATGTTGACACAGCTCATCGCCTGGGCAAACGGTAAAAGTGGCCTGTGCTTTGATTTACTCTGATCTCATCGTGCGTGGGAAATCCTCGTTGGGCGGTTGGGGGATATCGACAGCTCTGCTCTGGCCATGGTGGTTTGGGATGGTTCTATAGACTTACTTTTGAGCAGTGATTTACTTAGTTGCCTTCATAAGGTCGTTAAAGTGCTTAACAATGCAATTAATGTAATTTAAGGGCAGTTAAAACCACTAGTGGTTCTTTTCAACTTAATTTTAAATGCAGAGGCAGATTAACCAGTTTGAACAATGACAAGATTAGGCTCTATGGCCATTGAGCATATAAATAAAATCTGCCCTAGTACTTGGTATTTTGGATCCAAACCTTATGGACCACTGAAACGAATGATTAGGGATGTATTGCCTTGATGTGGGACCATAAGACATCTGACAAGGTAAGCTTGATCGGTGTGGGTCAGTATTTAGCTGTCAGACCTGTTATGAATATTTCACTGCTGGGGGAAGCACTGCTGGTGGCTTCAATGTGCTGTGCAGCTCTCGAGTTCATTGCAGTTCTACTGCAGGTACTGACATAACGATAATTCCAGAGATTAGACATAAAATAGATTGATGCCTCTCAGAATGCTTTTCTCTTCCATTTGCACAGAGGCATTAGCATTTTATCCAAGTAGTCACTCAATTTTTGTGTGTGTAAATGGTTTATGTTTTGCAGGCTTTTTCCTCGTGAGTTTCATTAATGCTTCAGTTAAAATATTAATTGTACTAAGAGTATTTAGTAGAGAGAGGGTCAGATTTTGCTAAACAGGAAGGAAAGGTTCAGAAGAGGACTCTTAGAGGTCTGGCTGGCAGCTTCTGCATCACCACCAGCTCTGGAATGAGGCAGCACAAGTCTTTTTGTGGCTTATTTGGAGTGGTATAGTTCTACCTTTGCTGATCAGCAGAGATATGTTGACTGTCCATGTTTGTAAATATACCAAGAGTAACATGGTACGTAGCTGGTCCTTGTTGGTCACATGAAAGCACTGAGGGTAGGTGGGATGTTGTGGAAAGCAGTGGTTTGGAGTGAATGCAGTGGGAGCCTCATGTCTTGAGAACAAACTCACTGGGGGTGCGCAGAGATGAAAGTGGGTCTGAAAATGAGAATGACTTTATAAAAGTTGTAGTTGAAAAAACACTTGTAGTTTGAAACCAGTCACTTCAATCATATGTAGATGATGTGGGGCCGTTAATTGACTTCAGAGCCCATTTCCAGCTCAGCATTAATGTTCCTGGTGAGTCTGCTGAGGTGGCTCAGTACTAAGAGCAGACCCATCTTTTACCAGGCTGATGGGGAGCAGTGCCCTTGGTAAAGCTAGTCTGACCTTAGATGCATTTAAAACAGTTATTTTTGAATATGGAGGTTGTCCAAGAAAAAAGCAGGTGCTTATGAGATACCTTTATTCAAACAGGTCTGTTCTACCAGCTTCAAGAACTGCAGTTCCTTTTCAGCCTTATTTGAGGAAAATTGGTTGTTAGAATTTATCTTCATCCTCCCCTAGTAAGGATGGTGCTTAACTGGGGTGTTTCCCAGGGCACTGGTTTAGGAGTGACGGACTGGTAATGATGAGTGACAGAATTAGCATAAATTCAGATTAATGGAGATACGGTTGGTGAGTGCCAACTGGCTATGTGGGTTCACGAGTCTGCTCTCCCAGCGATGACAGAGGATGATTTTTATCCCTGCCCCCCCCACTGCCTTCCCACCCAGACAGCTGAATCTCTGACTGCATGTTAAATACTTGAAAATCAAGCTACTTAGCAGCCTCGGTGAGGTTCTAGGGACAAGATTTTAGGAGGGAGAGCTAGTTTGGGCTGGTTTCTTACATGTGTCTCGCCAGGGACTGCTGCAGAGAGGCCGCTCTGGTGCGCTGCTACCCAACATCCTGGGGGTGTCCGGCAGCTGAGGGATGCTGGCGGAGGCCCCCGGGGAGGGCACTGCACTGTAGGTGCCCAAGCCATCTCTCCTTGGCACCCAAAACGCTCCCGTGTTGTGTGATTCCCTGACGAGCGTTGCTGGTGGTGGCGCCCAGCCAGCTTGTCATGTCAGTGTTGAAAAGTCCTGTGCGCTTCTCCAAACGGTTTGAACCTGCCCTGATCCGCCCGGTAACCCTGATGTCTCTGCCAGCTCCACGCGCAGGGCAGGACTTCTCAGCTGACAGACTCTTCAGCTGGATGTGATCACCTGTATGCTCTGTGTTAGGGGTGCAGAAAACCCAGGGGGTGGTGGGGGCACAAGGGGCTGTTGTGTGGCCACCCGGTGCCATGCACCATGGGGCCAGGCACCTCTGTATCTGTGAGGCATCACCAGCAGAGATTTGCCTTTTTAGGAACTCCCTTTCCATCTTTTGCCGTCCTGTTACTTTTGGTACCCACTGTGTTGGGCTGTGACCTAATGATGCCCTGAAATAGCGAGGGTGAGGGATGTGCAGCCTTCAGCTCATGCCAGCAGTGGGTTGCCGAGACCTTGACAGCCTGAGTGCTGTGTTCAGCATCCACCGTCCAACACCCACCCCTCCCAGTCGCACCCTGTCCCCACACGTCCTTACTCAGCAGGATAACCAGAGGGGCTGAGCTGATGGGGCTGCGGAAAAGCACCTGCAAAATCAGTAGTCGCTGCCGAAACCCCAGTCCCTGTACGCTGATTAGGCTCTTGTTGTTAAAAAATTGCAGTGAATAGGTTTGAATTCTGAAATGAAGAGATTTTTCCCCAGTTATTTTCTTCTATAAAACACGTTTTAAATTGCTGTGATGCTGAAGAATACTTAATGCTTCTTCCCTTTTATTGGTCTAAGTGCAATCCTGAAACATGATCAGTTGTTCTGTTATTATTTCTAATGTTTTTTTAATGGTTTTTTAATCAACTTTTTTTTTTTTTTCCCTTTTGCTTGTTGAGGAGTTCTGTGACTTCTTGTGAGAATAGAAGACTTGGTAACATTCGTATTAGACTTCTTATTTTTTAATTGCTTAGAAATAACATCCTGGTTGTTAAGCATATGCTTATGGCACTTTGAAGGCAGGTTCATTGTGGAATTTCTCGGGTCTATCTTGTTGAACTCCCTGCTGGTCCCCCCACCACACACAGACATGATACAGGTCAGGTCATGCAGTTTCTCTGCTGTGTGTTACTGCTGGGGTTGCTCAGGTGAGATAAAAACTTGTTGAACTACTAGACTGGACAGAGTTTAACATTACAGACACGTTGCCTTCCTTCGCAGCCGTAATCTGGTTTTTTTTGGCAGGCACTCTCTTCGCTCTAACAGGGAACAGTTCCTTTTTTTGTGATTATTCACTGGTCTCGGTCTCACAGCATCGAGCATTATTCATGGTCCTGGAAAAAATTACTCTTCCAGAAACCAGAAGCGTAGGAAGTACCCTGAGCTGCCTGCTCTCCGTGGCTCTGGGGGTCAGTGATCCACGGATGCACCTTCCGTAACGCTGTGGGTTGAACTAGTGAGCAGCACCGGGTGTTGGGGAGCTTGGGGGTGGCCGGGCTTGGTGGTTACGCCCTGGCGTGGTCCAGGTGAGGATGATCCGTTGTGGATCCATCCCGACTGCCTTCACCTGGGCTAGTGCTGAGCTTCTCCCACATGGTGGAGCTTTTCCCCTCGCCTTGACCACAAGAAGACATTTGCCAAGTGCAGGAGAGACAGCTCAGAAAGGAGGGCTCTGCCCGCCTCCTCTTTGATCCAGAACATTTTCATGTCTCTTGTGATGCTGTGTTGGAGCGGCACAGACCTGCCAATTGATGAGCGCTAAGTAAGAGAGAGGCTTCTTGGATAGAGGCCAGTGTGAAGTGGCGCGTGGCTGCTGAGAACCGGCTCTGCTCTGAATGGAGAGGGCTCCTCGGATAGCGTTGTGGTCACAGGTGTTTGCCCTCCTATCCCACTCAGCTTTTCCATTTCTGGTTGCCTTAGTGGAAGCATCTTGCTATTGTTTTTCTCGGAGTACAGGAACAGAGGTAATCGATAATTCCTCCAGCAAACAACTTTTGAAAGAAGTCTTGAATGATCTGGGAGCTTGTGTGCTCTGAACCATACCCAGGAGTGTGCTGGTGAGGGTGCCTGCCTGCTCTGTAGAACTCAGCTGTCCTTCTCAGAGCTTTTTCACAGTGTTCCGATGCTGTGCAGTGTTTTAAAGCTGTTCTCTGAATTCCAGTCAAACTGTGATTCACTTCACTTCAGTGCGTATCTATTTTCTAATAATACTTAAAACTAGAAGTGGTATTTCCTTTTTTTTTCCCCTTGGAGAAAAGGAAAAGAATAACTTTGATGTCTGGTTTTTTTTTTTTTCCTTCCCCTTTGTTCCTTGAATAAGGAAAATCCCATTTCCTTCTCTGGAAATGACTCAGTGATGCAGAGCAATTTGGACTTTTATATTTGGCACTTGTTTACGTGTAAGTGACCTGTTCTTCTGAAAATGTGTAATTTTCCTGGGAACTGTGCATTAGTTCTAACCTCACCCTGGTCAGAGCAGAGGAGCATGTTTTCCACCTCTTATTCCCATGGTTGGAATCACAGTTTTCCCTGCTGTCCCCCGTCTCCTGGAGGATCGGATCGGCTGCTGTGGTCCCGTGGTGCCCACGTGGCTGCGTTCTCTGTGCTTCCCCCTGGCCTGCTCTCACTGCCAGGCTTTATCCTTCTCAGTGTTGCTCTTTGCTGTTTCTGAAGCAAATCCCTGAAACACCTTTCCAAGTTTCCTCTGACTTCCTATTTATTTTCCCTTTATAAAACTAAGCTGTGGGGCTGCTCTAGCTGTTGCGTATGTGCCTGGCTGTTGAGGAGCTCTCCCGTACGGTGAGTAGAATCACTGACCCTCCACCTGGGTTCTGACTGCTCACCAGGCTGCATGCTTAAGATTATTTTTTTTGTTATTGTCGATCTCTTTCCTAAAAGATTTAGGTGGTTTTATCAAGTGATGGGTGAGCTCAGTTCTGTGTGTTGTAGTCCAGGGATAAACGTTTTAAAGTGATAACATCTTGTAGTGAGTAAACTTGATGCTTCCAATCAATGACTCGTTCTTCTTTGGCAGCGGGAAGCTTGGCTTTATGACTTGATATTTTCTAGTTGAGAGTAAGTAATGGCTTAATAAATTCAGTAATCTTTCTGTTTTGGAGATTCACTCTTCAATATAAATATAGTACAGTGACAGGCTTTGTGCTCTTAATTTTTAGGGCTTTTAACCTTCTTAGAAGCCTTTGTTAGTAAAGAAAACACACTCTGATTGCTTGATCTTCTATTTTAACAGGTTTTAAGAGCATCCTAATGAAGTCAGTGGCACTGTCAGTCCCTAAAAACTGTCTGAATTTGTACAGTATTGTGGGAGAAGGGGGAGGATTGAGGTGGAGGGAAGGGTGTCTTATCAGAAGACTTACTGTATTTTTAGCTAGTGGGTATGTTTGGGGTGTCATTCATTGTAGGGAGGGAGACCATCCATTTGTTGTAGACTGCTTGAATTTCATAGAAAAAATAGAAATTCAGTAGAGTTTGCACGTGGGGATGGTTTAGAGTTGGATGATTCTCGGCTGTGAAAGGAATATTTATGTTGATGATCCTTGCTTCACTGTTCTCTTCTGGATTTTGAGAGATTGTGCCTAACGTTTCAGAATTAGTTGAGGACTCCTTACAAAGTGCTGAATGACACCCAGCAGAAGGCTACAAATCAAGGGGTGTCTGCCTGCCTCCACTGTGGCTGCTCTTGACGGCACCACAAATAAACGATGTGAGCAAACTATTGTGAAAGCAGTAGTTTGCAGATTGGGACAGGGCTTCTGTGTGTGCTCATACCTCTGCTGGAGGTGGGTAACAGGTGGCTCTGAACAGCAATACCTCTTGTTTTCAGACAAACACGATGCACAAATTCTCCTTCTTTCTGTCTTCCACAAAGAGGAAGGAAGAGGGAAAAAAAACCCCCAAAGCTATTTTAGTGCTTTCTCAGAAGATTGCTTGTATAAATTTCTCTTTTTCTGTGAAACTGTACTTTAAACCCAGCCAAGTTCGTGAAGGACTGCTGCTGTAATTTTGGTTTTTAACGAAACGTAATGACTAATGACTGACACCGAAGGATCTGTCTGGGACTTCTACAAAACACTGTTTCTTAGTTAAATATGCAACAAATGACTGCTCACAATTTTGAGTCATTTTAATGTATTTTTTAATCAAGGTGGGATTATCTGATGCTTTTGCATGTTTGTGCAGGGGACCATGTGCTGGTGGCCCTCGTGGCTCTTTCAGTGGAGCCTTTTCCTTTATGCTCAGCTCTGCTCCAATGTCTTTCCTGACCTAGGAGTCAAACAGAAGCCTTTGGTTCACATTATGAACACAGACATGACTGAGTTTAAGAGTTTTGCCTCCTAGTCAGTTTTTTTGTTCTTTGTGGTCTTGTAATTACATTTTCTTAAGTGCCGTTCTCTGCCCTGTTGCGGTGCAGGAGGGTTTAAGGCAGGAGCTGTGCATGTGCAATAGCTCATGTCTGGTCGGAGCGTGCAAGCTGAGAAGAGAAAACCGTCTCTTATCTTTTCCGTTATCTCGGCTTACCTCACCCTTTTGGGGGTTGGTTTTCACCTTAAGAGCATACCCCTGCGGAACGGCTGTAATGAAAATCGTAGAAACAGTGCTTGAGGCTTCGTGGCGATTTGTTTCACTGCTAAATGAAATATTTAGCTGTACTCTTAAGGCCCCATTTGTTCCACATAAATCAGCACGTAATATCGAGTTAATGTCATGTTCTTGGAGTGCTCTTTGTTACTGGCATTCTGACTGGGTGTGGTGCTACAGATTTTGCAGAGTTTTGTTGAAATTAGGGATTACCTTTTGCGTCTTTAAAATAATCCGAGTGAACCTTAACCCCTGTTGCTTCTCTGGGAGGGAGGGAGCTGCTGGCCCCACTCAGACACCCTGAGACGAGTCCCATAAACCTGCGAGCGGGGCTGGTGCTTTCTCTGCGAATCGAGCAGCGAGGTGGGTGCCCGCGGTCCCCGCTGGAGCGCGGCCGCCTCGTCTGGGTGCTGCGCCGCAGGGTTTGCAGCAGCACTCAAAGCAGCAGCGCGCACCAAAGTGACTTGTGGTATTTGTGGATTATATCGACCTCAGTGGGTTATCTGCAGGAGGAGGAGAATCGAGGGTGAAGAATGTACTGAACAGCTAACTGAAGTGCCTAGCGAACAGGGAAGTAGCAGAATTAGAGGCTCTGGGGCTCACGGTTGTTTTATGCTTGTCGTCCTTTGGTAATTTTGGTTAGAAAGGTTGGAACAATTGAACGGAGGGGGTGGCAGTGAGTAGCAGGGAATTTACTGAGCAACAGGAGTTGTTCTGAGCAGGGAGCTCAAATACCTGGGGGGCTGTTGTAAGGCAGGAGAAGGCGAGTCGTTCGCCTTTGTAGGGGAATGCTGGACACGGCAGATGGAGAATTTCTCAGCAGTATTATTTGTTTCAGCGAGAACTGGCTTGCTGGAGTGTTTTACTGGTAGCCAAAGGGAGAGATAATTTAAAGAAAAAAAAGAGGGGCTACTCTTTATTCCTGTAATCAATATCTCCCACTGTACTAAACCCTCACCTGCTTACAAGGTGGTATTACCGGAGGGCATTGTAGTGAGCTAGAGGCTGTGACTCAGAGCAGGGATGGCAGCATGAAGCAAGAGCCTCAGTGTGGTTTGCAGTGTTTGTCTGCCAAGCGTGGTGTTCAGTCGACGGTAGCGTGTTTGTCATTCAGCCCTCTTGGCCAAAGCAGAAGAAGCTGAGCCAAGAATTGGATGCCCCTCAGATCCAGAAACTACCAACAACAGCTGAATTGTTGGCTTGCTCTTCATAGTTACTGGTACCATTGGTGTCTAGAAACAAGAATCTAAATGACTCAAGTATCCTGGATAGTTCTTGATGCCTTCGGTAGGAGGCAGGGCTCCGGGAGTAGGTTCTCACTAAATAAAAATAATAATTCTCTAACTTTCCCAAGTGCAGTGTTTCCAGCTGTATTTATCATCAGCCTAAATTATTTAAACCGTAAAGCAGCATCTTGCAAGAAACTCCTAGTCCTATGATCTTTTTTTTAAGCATATAAATATTTCATGTCCATACAAAAGACAAACCTTGTATAAAAATAATATATCACCCGTGAGTAAGAGAAGTTCTTCAGGGTAGCACAGAGCGGGTGTTGAATTGGGAACATCAGATTCCTGAGAACAGCTTGGTTACTAAGGGATGCGGAATCAGAGGTAAAAGATCTCCCATTTCTTCTGAGACTTTTTTCGTGCCTCTTTAGTTATGCCTTGAATTATATCCGGCGTGATGGTGATCACGCACGTTGCTCTGGATAATAATCAGCTGTTGCGATAAAAGGGGTCACTCACATTTTTTTATTTAGGAAGCAGAATACTGATTTTTTTTTTTTAAAAAAAAAAAAGTGGCCAGAGAGCAGCAAACACTTTCCTAAATAAAAGGTGGAGCTCTGGGTGTGGCTTTAGTCTTCCTTCTCAGCAAGAGCGTGCGGAGCTTTAACTGTTTGGTCAGAATTGCCTTTTTCAGCTTTTATATTCCAGTCGTTCCTAAACCTGCAAATAACATTCTGCTCAGGGCTCAGCTAAAACAGAGTCATTTCCTCCTGTCTTCCCAGTACTCCGGAACCAGTTTGTAAGAGTCTTCCCAGTGGGAAAATGAGGAAGACAATATACTGGAACCAGAGCCCGGAGGAGAACCTTATTTAAATTAAATAACCCTAAGAATCCCCTTTTTGCTGTGCTGTGTACCTGCACATGCAAGGCAGTCCCTTCATCTGCCAGCTTTCCGTTTTAATACACTTTTAGGTGTTTATTGGAAAGTTTCCTGTTAACTTGCATCTATTCCGCTCCAGGAAATCGGCTGTTATCATCTTGTTGTCCTTTAAAACGCTCACTGCTCCCTGTTTGAGACTGTGCACCCTCAAATACAGATTTATTAAGGAATAGGAGGTAGGCAAAGTCATCTCCAGACTCTTCTGTTTTCCTGTTGTTGCTAGAAATAAACATTAAGAATCCTTCCAAAAAGCAAAATCCTCAAGGATCCTTCATTAGATGTACTCCTGGGAATTGGTAATAGATACTTGAATATCATTCATTTTAGGAGCGAGGGTTTGAGGCCTATTAAAATCAATGTGCATGCTAAATATTTACTCTGTTTGTTTTGCAACGCGTGTTCCTGGTTAAAACAGCTTCTCCTGCATCAGTGCTGCAAACGCACAGCTCGCTGAGGCACGAGGAGCGATGGGCTCGTGGCTCCCAGGAGATCAGTTTTTCCTGACTGAGACCTTCATATTCCCGATAAGGTGCCGTGTGGGTCGCCTTGGACGGGAGCGGATTGGATAGCAAGAGCCTGCGAGCTCTGCAGGGCAAGGTTTATGGCAGGAAAAAAACCAGTGTTAATACAGAAACTTGAAAAATCCCCTGATAAAGAGAAGGGAGAAACGCCAGAAGGAAGAAACAATAGTGTTCTGAAAGTGGTGCTCTAAGCTCCAACATAAAACCAAAACTGTCCTGATCTCATCCCTATAAGGTCTATAAAATCCAATTACTCGGATATGTGGAATTTAAATAACTAGAAACTTCTATGTCGAGTCTTGTCTTGCTTTTAGCTGCCTTTTCAGTGGGAAGAACTGTCCCAGTCAGTGATAAGGAACCATTTTATTTGGGGAGGAGTTTTAACCAACACCCAAGGGTGATGTCATTCCTGACACTGCTCATATCCTGCTTCTAAATCTGCCCCGGCCAGAGAAAGAAGTGCTTATTAGAAATGCTGTATCGCTCTACACCTCTTCGGCGTTGGTTTAGGTGCTCAAAAACAAGTCTTGGCATATGGAGCAGCTTACGGGGTTTGTAGGAGACTGATCTACCTCTTAGCTGCAAGAAAAAAAGTCCTTAGGCAGCATCTGATAACGTGGGGGTGCGCAGGTTTTGGGCTACTGTGCCTTTTTTATGTGTTTGAAATGGAAAAAGGTTTCTGCAGGTAAAATCCTACCCCTTGCTTTTGAAACATTAAAGGAGAAAAGGCTTGGACGCGTCTGAAAAGGAAGTGGATCGTTAAAGTTGCTTGAGAATTTCTTTTGCTGTCTGTTTAGGTAATCGTAATTAAAAAATGCCCGAATGATCTTAATAACACATGATTCAACTGACAAGCACTAATTGCTCTCTATCAGGCCAAGAGAAGATGAATGTTGTCAAGAAAACCACAAGTCAGACAAGCTGATTCTCTTCTAGTCTGACACCATGTTCCCATGTACAAACCAGTTTTTACTGGAGCCTTTCCAACATCAAAAGAAAATCCTTGCCTTCCCATTAATTTTCGTTGCTGGCAGGCCCGAGCTGTTTGTGACGAGTTCCTTTCGTTACTCTTGCCGGGCTGCGAATGCACAGGATTGTGCAAAGACAAAAATGTAAACAGGTTTCTCAACTTCTCTCTATCTTTTGGAGATTAAACCGACTACGTTCTTACACTGGAATAGAAGGCATTGGCTACAACCCTCCTCTTCTCTGTTGATTGTCATAGCAATCTTTTTGGGTTTTTTTTCTTTGCCCTGGATGTGCAGTGTGCTTGGCCTGGTAGAATAACATTATTTTTCTTCAAAGGCTCCTTTTCTTTAAAGACATCCAATGCAAATTCTCTCCTCGCAGTGAAAATCCCACTTTTAGATAGCAGACGCTATCTGGCAGGATTTCCTGCAAGGTGATGGGTATACACTGCCATCTCTTTTTTTTAATTTTGTTTTAAAGACTCCTTTTTTTTTCTCTTTGCTCTTTGAGGTGCTGAGGGACATGGTTTAGAGACTGGTGGGAATAGTTGGACTCGATGACCTGGTGGGTCTCTTCCAATCTGGTTGTTTTATGATTCTACGATTTTATAGTCATATTGAAAACGTGTCCTTTGCTGCTTGACTTTGCTGTATTCCTTGATCCAGATATGAACAGTGGTGTGTACTCTGCTGGGGCGTCGGTTACTCTGCACTGTTGGGAGGGATGGGCCACTCGGGCAGCCGTCCACCCAGATAAATCTGATGACCTTTCTTATAAACACTCTTCAAAACATGATGCCTGCTTTGTGGTAAGCAAATTAGAACTTAGTCACTCCAGTGATAAGTATGAAGGGAGATAATATTGTGTTTTAATGTTGGTTAAAGACTCAGAAATGTAAAAAAGATAGCTAGAAACTACAGGATCTCTCTGTAAACAAACTGTCTGCTCTAAGCAGGTATTTTGAGTTGGGTCATTAAACCGCAGAGTTCAGCAGTACCCTTCTCAAGCTCAGTTCTTTACAGCATGTCAGTTATCAGCCTCAGTAACATTTCCCTGCTCCATTTGATGGCTGGTTTGTTTGATGCCCACCTTTAGCATGTCTGAGACACGGTGTCTTTGAAAAGACCGATTACTTTGTGCAGAATGAAACTTTTAAGTTCTCCCTCAAATTTGCATCTAAGCTAGAGTCCCTTGTCAACATCTCAGCGTGATAAACATGGCTTAGAAGCAGCTGTAATGAACACGTTTTCCTTACCGGCTTCTTTTGCTGGTAACAAAACCACCCAAACCCATGATAATGGCTGGTTGGAAGCACAGGGGAAAGGATGGGAGGAGAACATGCAAGGAGAGAATTCTCACTCGCTTTCCAGCAAGGTGCTGGTCCCTCCTGTTTACTGTGTCGCCCTTGCCGGTGTTGTTCCCCCATTTTTGGCTCACTGGCAGTGGAAAGTAGTAAATAAATCAGAGTAGATAGGCGAGACCGTGAGCTGACAGTGGGTTGGTTTGTCATTTCAGATCTCCCGAACACAGAAAAGTACGTGTGTTTGTATGTCAAAACTATTTTCAAATCTATCTGAAATTATAATAATCTGTGACAGTTGAACAACATCACAGGTTATAAAAAGCGCAGGGAGAAATTCCTTTTCTTAATTTTTGCGTGTGGTGGGGGTACAACAAACTCCCTCTCTTCCTCAGAGGTGCCCTGAGATGCTGCTCGACGCCCAGAAATACAAGGGGACTTGTTAAAGTGCGAGGGCAGAGCACTGAGCTGTCAGCAGGAGCAGAGATCCTTCCAGCGCCAGGAGAGGGTTTGTTCGTTCACAGTTTTCTATAGAAAATAATGAGAACCCCAGAGTCTGTCCTCAAATGGTGAGATCCTTTGCTTTGGTAGAAAAGTGAGCAGCTGTCAAAAAAAGAGAGATGTGTGGGTTAACGTTGAGGCTGTGACTGTGTTTTTGGAAAAGCACAGCCAGCCATGGGCTGTTCGGAAACAGCAGTTAGCAAATCTTGTTGAATTCTTTGCCTGTGATTTAGAGATGCAGGTCTAGTTCGTGTTCAAGAAATCGTGTTAAAAATTAGGATCCATCACTTTCTGCTGTGCGGAACATAGTAGTGTTCGTATGTGTCATCTCACAGGTTTCTAGGGTATTTTTTTGTAGTGGAGCTAGGTATTTCAGTAAATTATTTAAGAAAACCATTTGGGAGTTTATTCATTGGCTTTGTAGAGCATGGCATCTCCAATGGCAGTTGTGTCTAACCACAGTTATCAGCCCACCCCTTGGCAGCAGCACTCTCTGCTCTAGTGGGCTGAGGATCAGTCTTCCTCTGCCACTCCTTTACTCCTTTACTGGTGTAGGAGGCCTTGGCAGCACTGGGAGGTGTGAAGGCGTTGTTGTCCCTAGGAGGGTAGTTGTTGCTCTGCCTTTCCACCCAGAGGCTTGCAGAGGGCCGTGGCAGCCTTGGAGACCCTCTGCTCTCCTGCAAGGTGGCTGAGGTTTCAGCACATACCTTGGAATGTATAATGGGTGTTATGATGAGTATGTTTGTTGGCCTGGTTCCTGTGGGCGAGTGAGGAACATGCCGGGGAGCGATAAGCAGTGCCATCTAGGGTTGAGCCCAGCCTAGGATGTGCATCTTAAGAGCTCTCAGCAGTCACCCGGAAGGTTTCCGAGGATGGAGGTGCTATTACTCTTACAGCAACATGGTTTCCTTAGGTGGTGATGTGTATTTTTAAAGAACTGAACAATGCGTGCCGAATCTACCAAGAACTTGGAATTCTGATCATAGAGTCATAGAATCACCAGGTTGGAAGAGACCCACTGGATCATCAAGTCCAGCCATTCCCATCAAACGCTAAACCATGTCCCTCAGCACCTCGTCCATCTGTCCCTTAAACCCCTCCAGGGAAGGTGACTCAAACCCCTCCCTGGGCAGCCTCTGACACTGCCCAGTGACCCTTTCTGTGAAAAATTTTTTCCTAACATCCAGCCTAAACCTCCCCCAGCGGAGCTTGAGGCCATTCCCTCTTGTCCTGTCCCTTGGGAGAAGAGCTCAGCACTCTCCTCTCTACAACCTCCTTTCAGGTAGTTGTAGAGAACAATGAGGTCTCCCCTCAGCCTCCTCTTCTCCAGGATAAACACCTCCAGCTCCCTCAGCCATTCCTCATAAGACCTGATGTTGTATCAAAGATGCATTCTTGTGCTGGGCAGATTCCACATGTTTTGGCTGAGTCAGGAATGTTACCTGCAGTTCAGGAAGCTCCTGATGTGTAGGTGATGAAGCGTTTGGATTGTTCTTGAGAACCAGAGGATGTCACCTTCTGGCTGATGCATGTGGGTGAACGTCTGCTTGAGCAAAAGCTGCTGTGTATGTTTGAAGGAGAACAATGTAGTTTACTGCTGCGGCTGAGCAAACCTGCTCTAGCCAGGTGGGTTGGCCAGATGTAACCAGGCATCCTGTCCAGATCGTGATGTCACTGCAAATTACTTGGGGTTTGTGGGCAAGGGTCAGAGACTTGAAGTAAAAATTTAATGTTTTCCATTGGGTTGTTTGAAGTTGTGAGCAGTGGGATGCTCTGACATATTCGTATATATGCCGTGTATCACCGTTTCTTCTGCCAACTCCCAGCTGCTGCTTGGTGCCTGTAGGCAAATGTAGGTTTGTGTTAGTTTTTAGTAGTATTTAAGTTCAAATGACTGTAACTTATAGCAGCAAAATCATAATTTAGTAAACAACAGCAGTTTGTTTCCCAAAGTGCTGAGCGTTCTGTGCCTTCTGTATCCAGATACAGCAAGATGCACGGTGATCTCTGGATTTGATTTCTTTTTTCCTGAATTAGATGGCTTTCCTAGGCAGGTTTGCTGCGTTGAAGGAATATCGTGTGATCTTACGTGAGGAGAGCGGCTGCTGGACTGGTCACAGCTGCCAACTGCACCTTGCGCTTAGCGATTCTTCCTGGCTCTGTGGGCATGAAGGACCCTTTCCGAGCCACGTACAAAACCTTTCTTCAACTTACGTTTCATCTTTGAAACTATTTCTTTTCCAAGGAATTTACTTCCTTTTTGGCTGGATGCATTAGACGGGAGGGTTGGCCGTGGGCTCAGACTACTTGAAAGGTCATTATTTTGAAGATGCCCTTCGCCCCACAGCAGCAGTGTGGTTTGCCTTGGGGTTCCAGGTCACTGCTTTTTCCTGTTGGAATTTCTCTGTTTGCTACGTTCAGGGTTGCTGCCCCACCTACCCCCCCCCCCCCTTCTTTTTTCTTTTTTAACTCTTGCTTTTCCTGAAAAGTACCGGTGAAAACTTCAGCAAGTTCTTTCTTGGCTCTGCTGCTGAAGCGACTGAAGGCTGGGGTGGGAAGAATGTCTGTGATCTGCTGATTCATAGATAAATGTCCTATAAAACGCATAGTTGGGCTGCTCTAAATTCAGGGCTAAATATTCTTTCATGATCTCTTTGGGAAAACAGCCACGACTTGACTCAAACTTTCCAGTTGGGCATGTCTTGCTTCCAGCATTATGGAGTTCATCAGCCTGACTTTAAAGGGAGGTCCTGGTCCTTGCTCCCATGTGTTGAATGTTTAAAACAAAACTAGGTTTGAAGTGTTAAAGAGAAAAATCCAAGACAGCTTCTGTCTACCAAACTGCTCAAGATTATGTGCAGGGAAAATCCCAAAAGCTTCCTCACATGGGTTTTTTTTTTTCCCTGAAATGGGAAGTTCGGGTAGGAGATGGTCTATGAAATTATTCAGTTTTCTGTGATGAATGAAATCAATACTTTTGTAGAATTTGCATGGTCTGACTTGAGGGGGAAAGAAAGGAGGAAGAAGAGGAATGAGGATGAGTACTGGCACACAGTGATGTGCACTCCCTGCTTGGTTTTCTGAGGGGAAAAAAAAAAAAAAAGTCACGTAGCGAAATAAATTATGTATAGTCTGAGGAGCACATGTTTTCTTTCTTGATCTTGTTAAAGCATTTCTTAACACAATGGCTTTTTTTCTCAAGTATTAGCATTAATTACAGAAAACATTAATAGGTTTTGCGGCTTGTACAAGTGGGAAGGCTAGCAACAACCTGGTGTTTCAAAGGAAAATTATGTTCCATCCTTGAGATTCAAAGATAATTCGGGAAAGTAATAAAAGCTTGTGAAATCTTGGGGAAGAAGGCTTTATGTCACTTCACTCCATCAGATAGAAAGCAAATACCTCCGTTCATTGGCCAAGCCCCATGCCTTGGAAGTGCCCCTGGAATTCTGTCTTTTGCAAGTTGCTGAGTTTCACCTGTTTCTATGGCCTTTTCCCTCCCCTTCAGCACCAACCCTGCGCCCTGCGATGTCGTGGGGCGTCCTGGCAGTCTGTGCGCGGATCATCGCTCTGTAAATCGCAGGGCAAGGCTTCATTAAACACTTGGAGAGCCGTGTTAGGACTGGGCTGATGATCTCATGTTATCCATACCTACTGCTCATTAACTAAATACCTTTGGAGCGTAGGAAACCGTCTGGGAACCAACTTGTGTTTCTTCCTCTGCTCTCTTATCTGAATTTGATGGGTAGTACAGAAGTCCAGAAAATATTTTCTGAGGGGAATATACGTTGGAAATAACGCTGTACTATTATTAGCTCTTTCTGCAAACTTCCTACTTTTTTTTTTTTTCTGTGGGACTTTGCTGCTCTCCAAGTGCTTTAACGTATTTACTCTGATTTCCCTCGAGGGGAGGGCTCGGGGAAGCACTGAGCACATTTCAGACCTGGCTCCAAGGCAACAGGAGGTTTTCCAAGAACTAATTCTGGCCTTTTCTGCGAGCATCCTCGTCAGCACATTTTTGCTGTAATGAAACGGTGAATAAAGCGAAGTGTTCTTGGTAGCAGTGGCACCCACAGCTCCGCGGTGCTCATCCTTTGAGGATGCGTGTGCTTGGGAGGCTCAGGAATTGCACGTCTTGTGTGTGTTTCTGCTTTAGTTATGAGGAAGTGTTTATGCCGACAGGCTGGGACAGAAGCTCTCGTGAGTGATCGCTTACTTTTTCCCTGTGGATAATAATCAGCCTCGCGCCTTCTGCAGTAATTAACTGTTGAATTGGAGGTTGGAGCCCTGTAGAAACCAGACTGATGGTGTCACCTTGTCACCACCAGCATCCTTTGGAGGCATCTGTGGATGGGAGGGTCCTCTGCCCCATCTCCAGCTGATGTCCTGCTCGAGGAGGGACTGTCACCCGTACCAGGAGAGCTCTGCTGCAGCTTCATCCTGCAGAACGTTGGGAATCTCCACTGACAGATTTCCCTGTCGCCATCTCTCAGTGCTTTAGCACCTTTACAATGAAAATGTCCCTTCTGAGCATCCCATGGAGCAGCCTTGGCTGGTGCTCAATTCAAACCCTCCCGATGAAGACTCTGGTTAATTTTCACATCCAGGGACTGTTGCTCCCAGCATGAAGCGAGCTGCTCTTAGCTGCCAGGGCTGGTGACGGGACTTCTCTGTTTGGAAAGCCCACGGGTTCTTTCGAAAGAGGATGTAACTCTTCATCTGGGCCTTAATTTTTGTACATTAGTGGTGGTAGCTCTGTGAGGCAAACTTCTGCATTTGGTACAGAGAGATCTCGGTGAGGAGAAGGCTGAACCCCCCAGCATTTCTTTGCATTGTGTTCTGGATTTTCCAAATTGGATTGAACGTTGTGATTGAAAAGATTGTCAGCACTATGCAAATGAGAGAGAGAAGTGAAAGTGCATCTCATGCAAGTAATTTCTATGTAGATAATTTGCCATAAAAATTTATATTGCAGTCCTTAAAACCTTCAGAGATTTATTCTGTCTAGGGAAAGGTGATTTATATGGTATTAAAACACTTTTTATGTTCCAGTCCTTTAGATTTAATGTTTATTGCCTATAAAAATGAAATCTTCCTGTGGATATTTAAAAGTTTTGGTACTGTGTGAGATATATATTCGGCTTAGAATGTGAAATGCTTTAGAGATGCAGTAAATAAGTGCTGGAGTGTTACCTCGGGTTCACCAGCCTCGGCAGTCCAGCCTTACTTCAGGGCTGAACCCATTATGTAGAGAGCTTTCTGCTTACCTGAGACATACGGTAACAGAGAGCATGTAACGACAGCAGTAACGAGCAATTCTGTCATTCTGGTTTGGGTGAACGTTTAGGGCACTTTGTATAAAGGTTTGTGAAGCTGAACTTGGATGGAGGTGTATAGTCAGTATGAAATGCAGAAGTAGGCTTAGTCCTTACCCACAAAGGGCTGGATTAAAGCACGAGATTAGGATGTGCTGTAGGAATACTGAAAGAGGAAAAGACATTCTGCATCACTTCTCTAAGCAGCTTCTGCCTGTGGTGACAAAGGGGATGGAGCTGCAGTCCTGGAGGATGGGTGGGCGTGGAAAAGCCCACGTTCTGGGTTCATTTCCAGTTGAATTGTTGGTTGGTTTTGCTCTCCCTAGTATTGTTTGGGCCGAAGCACAGAAGAAGCTGTACTTCATTCAAAGCATATTTCCCCCAACTTCAGTGTATATCCCTCTCCCCTTCTTTCCTAGACAGGTTTCTGAAGTGTAATCTGTCTGTCTGCACATCCGTAAAACACAAAGCACGAAAGATACGGGAACAGCTCAAGTGAGGCTTTACACAAAAATAAGAGGGTGTGTGTAGGTGGTTGTTTTGCCTTGTAACTTCTTTAATGGTGGTGCCGTGAAGAAGTAAATGCCGGAGCATGCACTGCTCCTCCCAGGCATTTCTCAGAGTTTCAGAATTCATCCCACAGCAAACCTACACACGTTAAACTCTGGAGCTGCGTCCCACTGAGCACCGAGAGAGATCAAGGGAAGATTGGCAACTCCTTGTGAGGCTTTTCATCTGCAACTGCAGAATCCTGCGTATCGCTGCACCCCGAGCACAAAAATTAAAGTTTCATTTATAGTCGTGTACCTGGTATAACCGGAGACATTGTGGGAGGGAATTCTGGGGGGTTACAGATAATGCTTAATTTGCAGTGCTACATCGAATAGCGTCTTGCGATTCCTTTCCAAATTATTCTCTTCTGAAGGCATCTGGCCTTGCTGTGGGTGCCCGGGCTGGCTACAGCAGAGCCCACAGCCCATCCAGGGCAGGAGTACGGCACAGGCAGGCTCGCTCACCCCTCTGCCCCGAACCCGTCTGGGAGAGCCAAAATCTAGGTTTTCTTCATGAGCGTCTTAAGTAAAGGACAGAGACACTGGGAGCAGTGAATCAGAGAGCGAGAGGCTCCAAGTTAATCCAGCTATTGATTTGTGGTCTGTCTGAAAAGCACATGGGGATGGGGAATGGCAGCCGGAACTTCAGACTGCTCACTAAAGCCTGCGCCGCTCGAGGTCACAGACTCGAATGCCATTTCTGGTTGAAAATGTGATACTGATTAAATGCATAATATGGATAGGAAATTACTCATGACAGTCTGACTTTTGTCTCTGAAGCGCTTGGGATAACTCGAGGAGCAGAAGCCAAGGGCAGCGTTCTCAGCGTAGGGAGGGCTGCGTGTTTCAGGTTTCGTCTAGGGGAGAGGGAGGTGTGTGCGTATGGACTGGAAATCCTTGGGTGACAGGAGGCCTGAAGAGACAGAAACCTAAGTGATCTCCTGGTAAAGGGGTTGCTTCCCTAGTGCATCAGCTGCCTCCCCAAGCTGCTGGGGAGCAATCCGCGTGGATTGTAGGTGGCTATATTGGAGCTTTTGGTGTGGGGAGGGAACGGGAGTAATCTGTTCCATCAGCTTGTAAAACTGAACTAATTAACAGACAATCAGTGCTGATTGAGACAGCTGCATTCTTTACGGAAGGATTGTAAACACAGAGTCTGCACAGAATTGGTTGTACTGCTCTGAAGTGCAAGAAACTGTCTTTGATAGCCAGGATCCAGGACTTCAGTGGAGGCTGATGGTGCTGCTGCTGCCAGAGCTGCTGTTTGCATTTTCATGTGATTTGTTGCAGAGTAGAGGGTTTGTGCGTGTGTATAAATTATCCCCAAAGAAAAGTTATTTATGATTAAAAAAGATACCATCTCCCTTGTTGTGTTTGTGGGGCAGGCAGGCCCTGGCTGTCCGCGCTGCGGTGCTCCTGCTCGGCTGGGCTTTGGCTGGCTCCGAGTGACAGATTTGCAGTGTTTAAAAAAATATTTCGTGTGCCTCTGTTAATGTGTGATCTCTAGAAGACCTTTATAGGAATTCCTGAGGGAAGGTTCAGGGTGTGTTACTAGATACCAACATGGTTGGTCTGGGCTAGAAGTACCACACAGACAATAGCACTTCTGGCTCGTGATATTCTTGCCATGAAGCACGTTACTTTTTGTTGTATGCTGTGCGCTCTCCTCCCAGCCAGCCTCCTGGTGACTGTACAGCAGCTAATTTTACCTCATGAGTCAATTCTGCTCTTTTCCTTTTCGTGTCACAGAAAATGAGCTTAACCCAGTTCTGCAGCCTGTTGCTGGGAAGGGCATCCTGCATCCCACCGTGGGGAGTGGGGTGCTGCTGACCCGTAACTGTCCAGATAAATATTGGAAATGATAAATTTCCTGAAAGGCTTCAAAATCTGATATTCTGTGCGATCATCCAAAATCTATAATGCTTGCTACCAGTATGGAATGTCAGACACACACTTGCCCATTAAGTATTTTGAACCTGTAAGAAGGAACTCCAGGTTAAGACTAGCTCCAACTTTATAAACCATATTGGTCAGACCAGTGGTGGGATAGTTAATTTGTGTGTTATAGCCCTTCTGCAGTGTCCCAGAGCATGAGAAGGGAGGAGAAATTGAGGTGGTTTGTTAGTTCAAGTCCATGGTAATTTTTTCAGTCCCTCAAGGAATTGCTTCATTGGTTTTAAAAGCATTTTTAGGTTGCTTTTTCTCCGTGTGTTTATACTTTTGTTGGTAAATATTTTATGTCCGAGTGTTAGGAAGCAGCTTTCAGATTGGTGATTGCCTTTGGAGATGGAAGGATTATTGAGTGGTGGTGGCGATGGGCTTCAGGTTGGGCTGCCTGGAATGGTTAACGGTGTTAAATAGTCAGAGGAAAAATAATGGGAGTTTTTCTCCTAACTGACGGTTGATGTAGTTAGGATTTGGGTGAAGTTAAGGTGTGAGCAGTGTTTGTTTTAATTTAGAATAGAAACAAAACAAAAAAGCTTGAGGTTTTTATTTTTTTAATTTTTTTTTTAAGCAGTGAGGCTCCAGAACTCTGGCACCAGACTCTGTGTGTGTGTTACTGATCTGTCAGTGGCAGCCAGCACAGCAAGTTGCACCCCCAGTCCGTGTCCTGACCTGCTCTGGCCCGGAGCACGGTCACGCTTCATCACCAGCAAAGCTTGGGCTGCAGAGGGAGTAACGGAACACTCCAGAGGCTGTAACAGAGCTTAGGTAGAGGGTTCCACTTTTTGTTATTTAAGCCACTCTTAAGACTGCGTTTTGCTTTGATCTGTGGTCAAGAGCTTTATTTAATGTAAGTGGTGAATATGATCGCGCTTGGCAGCGAGACAGGAGCTGGTGTTGGTGACAGTGCGGGCAGCGCGGCCCCTCCACCTGAGTCTGCCTTGGAGTGAGGATGCCAACGGCACATGAAGGATTTTGTAATTACTCAGCAGTCGATTGCCTTTTCTTTTAAGGGCCAAAGCTCTTTTAAGAGTTGCGTACAAAAGCTGTGGTTTGCAGGGCATGGTTACTACACACCCTGAGCTAAACCCTGGTCGTGTGCTGGTGTCTGAGCTGCGGTGAGAGACAGCAGGGCTCAGGTGGCCAAGGCCAGCAGCACCCTGGCTCGGATCAGCCATGCAGGAGCAGGGGAAGAATTATCCCCCCTGTATTTGGTGCTGGTGAGGCTGCCTCTTGAATCCCGGGCTCGGTTCTGGGCTCCTCTCTGCAAGAGAGCCGTGGAGGGGCTGGAAGCATCCGGAGAGGGGAAGGGGCTGAAGAGCAGGGGTGGTGGGAGCGGCTGAGGGACTGGAGGCTGTTCAGCCTGGAGATGAGGGGAGACCTCATTGCTCCCTGCAGCTCCTGGAAAGGAGGAGAGAAGCATTGGGTTTAGGGTTGAGGATGCTATGAGTGAAGCTTGAGCCTTGTTTCTGAAGAGAAGTTGGAGCATATTGCAAGTGGTGTTGCTGCTGCCAGTGGTGGAGACCCTGCTGGGCACTGCTCCTTGACCCCTGGCTCGCTGAGGCGTTCTTCAGAGCCCTAAATGCACATGGGCTTGTGGAGGGTGGAGAGAGGGAATAAATACTGCTGGAAGATGAAAGCTGCCTTTTGGAACAAACAGGCAATATTTCATTATTTTCCTGAGTGAGAGGAAAAGCTTGTGAAGTGCAAACCTTTGGTGTTAAGGTCTTTCTGGCTCTGGATGGTGTCCCATTCTTTGCATTTTCTAGCAAGTTTTCCATTCAAAGTGTGGAAGAAAAGACAGACAGAATCTGTTGGCTCAGGCACTGGGAGCTTTTCCCCTCGTGGTGCGTTTGTTGCTGGTGCAGGTATTTCTGACTTGTGCTGATAGTGGTTGCTTCTGAAAAGCCAGGACCAACTTTCTCCTCCTGCAAGACTTCTCGATTCTACATCTGTGGTTAGTAGCTGGTGTTACCGTGAACAAAGTCACAGCAAACTTAGCTACGTTTTCCTTTTGGTTTTGGGGTTTTTTTAAGAGCCTGTTAGCTAATGCATCTTATTGATAGCTTCATCTGCACCTTGAGATTTGTTCTCCTTTTGCTTTGTGTGGTGACCACCACATGTGTTGCCTCACTGGCCAAAAACATTGCAGAGAGCGCAAAATTTGTTCCTGTAAAAGCTTGTTTAAAATCTACTTGCAGCTAAATTACTCGAGTACATGGAAATAAAACGTTTATTGAAATGTCCTAACTAGTTCTGTGTGCAAAATGAAGCTCCATCAATTTGCCAAATGGCAAAAAGCTTCTCGAGAGAAGTATTTTGTGTAATGCTTATGGGGGTTGATTTTTTTTTTTTTTTTATTTTATTTTTATTTCCAGGATGTAACAAGCAGAGCTTCTGCTCTTTGCTTGGTTATTTGTTTGTCATTCACTGCTGATTTGTGAGGCAGGGGAAGGATGGTTCTTGAGGTGTTGTAGGTGTACAGCGAGGCAGAGAGAAACTCTTTCTACGGGAAAGAATCTTCTTCCATCGTTGCGTTCTCATGATGTGTTTTCTCTTCCTGAGAAGAGGAGCCTTTCAGGCTGAAATTGCTCCTTGCTTTTTACCATCAACACAGATTAACAGAAAATCCCAATGTCAGCTTTGTGGTTGCTTCCCTGGCCGTGATCTGGAGCTTTATCAAGTACTCGTACCAGTTTGTTTTTCCCGAGAAGGGCACGAAGCTCGTAGGGCAGTTTGTAATTTCTGAAGTTGTGAAGCCTGTTAGGTATCTCTGGCTTCAGTAGCATGAGCCTTGTCGGCCCAGAATCGATGGGACTGGGGCAAGGGGAAGGATAATGGTCTCTCAAACTGTGCCCTGAGCGAGTGACTTTGCTTTCTGCAGTGGCTATTTTTTTTATAAAGTTTTATCAGCCAGGGTTGGATCTGTGGAGTTGAAGCTTCCAGGCTTTGAATCCTTTCTGTAGCCAGGTCACTGCTGCGACACCTTTGAACCTTGGGTGCTGTTTGCTTTTCATTGGAGCCTTTTTGATTTCAGAGGTGTGGAGAACAATACTGAGACGTGGTCTCCTGGTTTTGTTACACTCAAAAGGATGCTCCAATCTCATTCTCTCTGTACGGAATTGCATCTCCTTTCGCTTAGATATCTACTTCGAGTGGTTACAGGGCTTGGGAAGCATGTGTCCCTTTGAGTGATATACAGTACTTGGCGTTGAAATCTCCGAGTTAATGCTGCTTACCTTTAATATGTGCTTGCTTGCAAAAGTCACACATTGGCTATGTTGAATTTGTAAAATAATTGGGGTATCTCATGAGATCAAGTCACAAAAGTATGAAAAATCTTCCGTTACCGTTTGTGGGTTGTAATTCTGTACCTGTTAGTGTGTTTAAATAGATGAACTTTGTAGAGTACATGGGAGAGATCAAGTAAGGAAGTAAAATACAGTCATTTTTCCAAAGAGTTTTGATTTGGGGCTTGTTAACTGGCATAGCTTGAAGATTTGATATCTTGTTTTATATCAGATTTTGCTTATGGAGCTAGATAACTGCTGTTTCTGCTCCAGAATCACATCTTGTACCTGATGTCTGTAAATGCTGGGCAGGAGCTGGAGCTGCTGGGCTTCAGCCCACAGCATCAACCAGTGGGTGTAGTTGCAGGGTGCTGGTTCTCCTTGGTGCTCTCTGTACCTGAGATGCCACCTAAGGAGACGTTCTGAGGTGAGGGATGGTCAGACCTGCCCCAGAGGGGGTTCTGAAGGCGGTGAGTGGATTGGGACACTGGTGGCAGGCAGGCAGCAAGGGTGAGAAGGTCCATCTCTGTCTGCCACCTGACTCGTCATGCTGGCACAAACCATGAGTATGATTTATTCTTCACTCAGTTCTTCCTTTTTTTCTCGTCTCTTGGAAGTACAGGCCTTTAAAATCCCCCTTCCCATTTGCGAAGTTGCTTGCTGGCACTCTGTTGTAAAACACGGCATTTGATTCTTCGCTCTGCTGCAGTTCCCTCAAACTGTATGCTTTCTGTTTGCTTTACTATGCTTTAAATGTCTGCTTCCTTTTTAAATATAGTTTTCCAAGTTGCTGGCCGTACCAGATTGTTTATATTTTTTAAAAGCCTTCTGCTTAGCCGTTACATTGCTCTTTATAGTACTGCTTAACCACATTGGTTTCTGTTGCTCTTTTTTCTTGCATAAACTTAGCTGGGATGAATTTCAAATGTGGTTTATCCAACTGTTAAGTATTTCCCACTTTTCTGCAATAGATTTCACATATGTTACAGAATTCCAAACCAAGATCTGGTGGACATATTGCCCTGTTATTTTTCTCGACGCCAGAAATAGAGGGTTAGTTAAGCATCGCAGTGACAATATTTAGGTCACTGGCTCCAGCGTGCTGCCTAGCTTCAAATCCAGTTGTCATATTTAGCTTTATTTCCAAGGATTAAGGTAACTATGGCTCATATATTTATTGGGGGGAAAAAAGAGAAAAAGGTCTCTTAGTTTTGTGGTGGTAAACCTAAAGCGGGGGAAAAAAAGCATTGATCCGTTCGAGCTGGAAATTGCAGAAGGTTTGTTTTTCCCCTCCAGAAGTCAGATTGTGGAGTCAGGTAAACGACATGCACATTCATCCCGTCGCCCACAGTTACAGGATTTACCCACACAAAACTGTAACTAAGAATCTGGAATTAGGCTTTTCCACACGGTATCTAGAAAAGAATTCAGGAGCTGAATTACCTTTTTATTTTTCACCTGCTAGCCCCGTGCGTTCTTTTTTAACCCTGAGGAGCAGGGGTTGGCAGGTGTCCCGTGGGTACCTGTTGCTATTTTTGACACCTCTGCGAAAATAGGAAGAAGCAAATCTTTAGTTTTCCCATTTTGTTTCCCCAGTCCCACTGGGAAGTGTGCGTCACCTGGGGCACAGCGAAGCTTTTGCACTAACCGTCTCGCAGTAACCAAACCTGCTCTGCTCTCGCTGTGGTGTTTGTGTGGGGGGATATCAGGAGATGACCTAATAGGAAATGGATTTTGTCATTAAACAAGGAAAGACTGAAATGGAAAAAAGAGCCCTGCAGGAACAGGCTAGGATTGTGTACAGTTTGCCTTTGGGAACGGAGTGAGCGTAAGCGTAACACTAGCTGGGAGTTGAATTTCAGTGGGTTTTTTTCACAGTAACTCAAAAAGGGAGAATCCGGGAGCTTTAAAAAGTAGGCAGGTGAAAATAAACCTGAATTTGGGGCATTGTTAGACGTGTTGCACGGCACTGCCACTGTCCTGTGTGATGTGGTGAAGGCAGGAATGCTCGGGCGGGAGAGATGGTTGTGAGCTAGAGTCAAAAATATCGTGGAACTTCATCTGATGTTATGAGGAGGTCCAGCTTCTGGAAACTCGGTATTGTGTTCTGTACTGCCCTTCATTCATCTCAATGTTCCAAGCAAATCCATGAACATAACTTATTTTTATTTCTGCAAGAAGCTGAGCTCTAACGGGAATTGCTTTTTGTTGTTGTTTTTCTTGACAGAGAGAGCTCGATGCCACAGCAACGATATTGGCCAACCGGCAAGATGAAAGCGAGCAGTCCAGGAAAAAACTTATCGAGCAGAGTCGCGAGTTCAAGAAAAACACTCCAGAGGTAAGGAGAAAAGCTGTCCCTGTCTCTTGAATTTCTTTGAGCAGTAGCTGGTATTAGGCTGCCTGAGCGGCCTTTTTTCTTTTAATGGTTTGTTTCCATGATTTTTCTTGTGTGTATTGCATAGTTCACCATCTGAACCAAGGCTGCTGATCTTTGATGGCTTTCTCTTCAGGCAGTTTGCGATAATGAAATGGGAATCGACGGTTTTAGAGGGAGGATGAATGTTAGTCTTCAAACAGATTGGCTCTAAATTTCGTAATGATGTGAAAAAAAGCCCAACCCATTCTTCTTTACTAATCCAAACTCTCTTAGCACTTGGATGTAAAGTGACATTTCGTTGCCTTAAATAAATCTCTATCAAGGGCAGAGCTTCAAAGATGCTCATTTTTCCATCAAAAATCAAATTAAGTTTTGCTGTTGATTGCACTGGAAATGCGGCGAGGTCAGTGCAAGCTCTTTGGAAAGCCCCTCGGAGGAAGCGTCGCAGGCAGCAGCGGCTGCGCACGAGGTGTCAGGAATACTGTGTGTGGGGAGCTGGGGGTGTTTAACCAACCAGCTCGCGTCAGCAGGGGCAGCGAGTGTCTGTGTGCAGGTGTTCATGGTTGTAGCAAAACTACACACGAACTCGTTTTGTTAACTACCAAACACAGAGCAGCGTGTGGGGCTCTTGGTTTGTTTGCTTTGTGGATTTTTTTCCCCCGATGACTGGCAGCATCTGTTCATCCAGGAATGTTCCAGGGCTTCAGAGCCCATTCCAAGTAACCAATACACAACTATCGGTTCCTTCCAAGTATCGTCCTGGGATAGAAGCAGCAGGCAGCTCTTCTAACCTTTACTGCTGCTTCTCAAGGAGCAGATGCTGCTTCACTCCCTGTTGATACAGAGGGAGAGATGCTGGAGAAGCCTGACCCGGAGAGGGAATGTCAGAGCTGGAGTGACTTATGGGGAAGGGGGGGTGTTCATCTGGTTCCCTGTGGCTTTTTGGGACAGAAATCGGTTCTCTGTGAAAAAGAGAAAATTTGTGGACTGCAGCTTTGAAGGAGCAGTTGTTCTTTAAAAGTTGCAAAAGAATATGGAGAGTGAGTGCAGGAGCCCTGGGAGAGAGGAACGCAGAAAAGAGCAAACTGTGGGCATGAAGAGGAGAGGGGAGAGAAGTGAAAGTATGTGGAGGGTTTAGGAAGTTGTACCAAATCCCGAAAATAAACATACTTCTGGGGCCACATTGTTAAATTGTTTGCTGGAGCTGAAGCTCGTTCTGTGAGACTGGCTGGAGTTTCCGGCTGCCTGCCTGCCTTTCCTATAAGGAAAATAACAGATTCTGCAGAAAGGGGCTGTCGCTGCCAGCTCCTCGCTGGTGGCGTCTTTGCAGATTTGCCTCAAAGACCATTTCTTTTGGCTGTTTTTATTTTTATGGAGCAGAAGGTTACTGTGGAGGGGGATACCTTCCCAAACACGGCACGTGGAGGTGCACTGGGAGAGGCCCTGGCAGTGTGGGGCAAGTTGATGTGCAGAGGAAAATCTGCACTCTGGATGGTTACTGTGAGAAATCCAGTGGGAATATGATAACGCAGTTAATTCTTTGCCGTCAGCAAGATAGGGAAGTTAAATCATTTGGTGGTAAGGTTTAAGATACAATTGTACTAAATGCAATTCTGTAGCATCTATTCTCTTCTAAAATATCATATGGAAGGTGTTTGATTCATTCAGGGAGTAGGTTCAGAACAGCAGCTCTAAACATCCCACATGTTTAGATAGGAATGGTTGGACTAGAAGATCCGATGGGTCCCTTCCAACCTGGTTGTTCTGTGATTCTGTGTGATTCTGTGTTTGGGGGAATTTGGACTTCTGCTGGATTCTACATCCTCATCTTTTGTCCTGGGGCTTCTGTGATTATTTCTGTTCTTTCTGTGTCCTCTGCAGTGATGTTCTTTCTGCAGCTTTGTTTCAAACAGCACCACAATCCAACTCCTCTTCTACTTTCTCTGGAGGGATTGAAAAATGAAAGTGGGATTGAAGAATTAGAAGAAAATGTCAGTAATAACATTGAGCTGTAACAAACCTGGTGCTCAACTTTCAGTCTCAGAGATGTGGAGGATGTAGCTCAGATGTAGGAGGCCTGATGGGCCACCTTCTCCTGCCCTGGCCTTTCCAAACTGATGTGTTTGCATTGCCAAAGCATCAAACATGCTCTTTTCAATAACAAAACAAAGAGTTCTGCAGTAGCAAACCAGCTTCCGTGCAGGACTGCTCTTCACATAAAAAATAACCCAGCGTAGAGCTTAATGTAAAATTCCGCAATGAAGTAACGTCTTTCTTGGTGTGAAAAAAGCACCAAACCCACAAAGATGGAATTGTTAAATGTAACAATTTGTTTCAGAATTCTACTTTCCATTTTGTTTTTCATTCCTTGTGCCTCCCTGTCAGCACCGCGCTGGTTCAGCCTGCCCCAGCCTCGCTTTTCCTGAGCTGTAGCCAGACTCGCCATAAATCAGCAGCCGAGTGTCGATTGCCTTGACTTTCCTACCCATAGCTGGCTGGGCTGTCCTCTTGACTTTCCATAGTGTCTGCTTGAAAACAATCTCCTCTGTAGCAGAAAAGGGTTCGAAAATTTACCAACAAAGTTGAGGATATTTATACTTCTGTTTCTGTTTACTTGAAAAAATGTGACAGATCTATTTGGGTCGGTTCCGCCTTCCTCGCAAATTATCAGGTGGCTGCAAAAGAAAGAGAATAGTCTGAGGTTTATAGGAATGACTCTAAGTCTTTTGGTATTTAAAGACCCGTTAAAGTACTGTTCCTGACTTGGCAGACTGGGAGATGACTGGGAAGAAGTAACTCATGTTTTGGGAGCCTTACGGAACAGAAAATGCGCTGGTGGCTGTTACGTACAGAAGCTTTTGGAAAGGGTTCTTGATTCCTCTTAGCCTGAAAATACATTTTACTTCCTCACACCTTTTGAAGCAGTCGGGTCAGACCTACGGCTCGGGGATGTTTGGGGGTGTTTTCAGTCTCGGTTTGTTCCATCCTGAGCCGCTGCAGAAGGCTGGGGCTGCTCGGGAGATTACTTGGAGTTTTACCTGTTACTAGGGTGACGTCTCAAAATATATCCTGTGAATTGCCGCCTGCATCAGGTGGTTGTTCTCTTACACCGATGATTCCCAAACTATTGTGATGAGCTGTGATACTTGTTGGGTATTTTAACCTCTGAAACTATTGCTGTGATTCACCTTGTCCTCGTGTGCTAATTCCGGTATGAATAACCAAATGTCTGAAGCGTTTGAGAATTTATTCTTTTCATTCTTTGAGAATTTTTTTTAGTCTGTGAATGATTTCAGTTGCACAGTGAAGGTAATTCCTAATGTTGATAACCTCGCCTTTGTTTCTATGCAGACTCTTAGTTGAGTAACTGCTTTTACTGACCTATTTCTGACTTAAAGATTGACAAGGCCACCTCCTATTTGCTATGGTGCGTACTTTTAAGCTAAAAATAATAAGGAATAATAGCAGAAGACAAATAGCCAGGCAAGCCCAGACTTTGTAAATAAGTAATATGGAATTGTTGGATACTGGTGGAGACAGAAGATAATACAACTTAAGCCTCTTCAGCCTGTAACTCCCCGTTGCTTTTCCTTTGTGCTTTAGCCAGGCAAAGGAAACTGTGCGGAGCTGCTGGCTGTTGCCAGGCTCTCCCCAAATATGGGTCTCTGACCTGAGCAGCGCCACACGACTGCTCTGAGGGGCCTGGGCCGGCTCGTGGTGATGAAAGGAGAGAGCACAAGCTCTCACTAATCAGGCAGAGGTGACGTGGTTCATAAAGCAGAGATTTGTGTACAGGAGCCTGCCCCACGAGCTTGTGGGTCCCTGCTGGGCTCCCTCCTGATGGAGAGCTGGACCGGAGATGCCTCCTGGTTGTTGCCCTTTAGTGTTGCCTGGTGGCGAGACTGAGAAAGTCAAGATTGCCTTTAAATGCTCAACTTGCCGTCGGTGTTTTGTAAAGCAGAGCAAAGGTTGGCTGGGCAGGGTTACCGGAGGACACGGGAGGACCTTTAGCCACAGACAGCGTAGGTGTGTGTTCTCAAGAAGCTGTAAAATGCCCTGCAAAGTGAAATATTGGAAGGTGCCATAAAACAAAATAGTTGAGCACGTGAGAAGTGTATCTGAGCAGTGACGGAGCGGAGGTGGCTGCCTGCCCACCGATATAAATAAATACGAGGCCTGTGGTGAGAGCGCTGATGCCACTGGGTCCCGTCCAGCTCATGTGGTCCCCAACCTGCCGTGGGGAGCAGAGCCTCGTGTGGAGGTTCAACTGCGTTTGTTCTGCTCCATCTCTGACCTGGAGCCATTGCTGCCTCCCCTCCCGCTCCTGTCCTGCTGCGGCAGAGAGAGAGAAACCAGTTGTAGAGTTTCTATTGTTACAGAAGTTGAGTTCTATTCGTGACATTACCTATTAGGATGAGGCACTCTTGTAAGATCCTTTTCTTTTCTTAATAAGAAGCCAAACCAAAGCACGTTCTGATTGCCAGCCACCGCTAACGAAGGGAAATGAGCACCGTTATTGGACCAGCGCTCCATTTTTTTAAATTTAAAATTCATAAATTTGTAGTCTCCAGCGTTTTTGGATCAGTCTATTCAATTATCCGGTCTCGACAGCAAAAGATAATCAAATAAAGCTTAAAAAAAAAAAAAAAAAGTTCTGCTGGTTGAATTAGTTCTTGTAACGAGAGGGGTATTTTTCTAATTGTTGGCGGTGAATTGTGGTTGGTTCCAAACGAGCCTGTCTGGGCTGTCTGGCACAGCAAAAGCCATAACTTACCTCGAAAAACTCCTGAAGATTCCCAGACTGTCTGAGAGCAGTCGGTGTTTGCAGGGGCTGTGCACAGAGGGGCGAATACCCATCTGCTGCCATCTACAGCTGGGTTGTTCTGCTCCCTTTGGAAATTTTTATTCATTGATTTATTAATTCATTTGTTAAATTCCCTTTCCCGGTGTCCCTGCCAGTGCCTCACTGGGGCATTGCTGCCTCCCCTTCCCCAGCACCAGAGGGGAATCCTGGGGGTTTGGATCCTGCCTGGGGAAGAACACACGCAGTGTATTTCTGTAAAATTTAGCCTAAATATATGTATTATATATATATTATATATATTATATATTCTGTAAAATATAATTAAATGCAGTTAATGCAGCTTGTAAATACTAAATATGTCTGTGCACGATAGGGAATAACCCCCTCCCCAACCTTTTGATGTGTCTCCTGACCTCCTACTTCAAAATTATTTCAGGGATAAGAGGAAGAGGGATGCTGCTTACGTTGTCCACTTTCCTCCTCCCAGGATTTGGAAAAGGAGGTTTCGAGGGCTTTGTGAGAGGAAATTAATTTGCAGTTAAGCAGTTCGTTCAAAAAGAACTGCTTTTCTGTTAATTTATATGACTCCAAGGCAATTATCGGTTTCGTTTAATACTATGATAAAATTGTTTCGCAACTTAAAGTAATCTTCATACCTGTAAACCCCTAGCAGAAGGCTGGATGCACAGGACAGTCCTCTTGCGGAGATAAAGCAGCAACATTTCTCTCCTTAAAAGAACAAAATGAGGACGACAGAAAGGTGTGAGTTCCCTTGCAGGTTTGGAATGAGGATGGATCCCTGCCCTTCAGGACAGTGATATTTAGGGGCCGTGTGTTCCCTCTCAGTATTTTTATTGACCGTTCCCATTTTCTGAAGAGGTTCCGCCTGCAAAGCGAATGCTGTTTACAGTCATTTTTTCTGCGTTGGTTTGTCAGTTCAGAAGCATAATGGAGTTGCTGGTATTGTGACTTCTTTGCAGAAAAATACTATAAGTCCATGTCTTAAACTGTCATCTTAAAACTAGTCTCTTGGAGTCAGTTAGGTTAATTCAGATCAAACCTCATCCTTGGAGGTCTCTTATTCACCAGTTCTCAATAATTTTGTTGTCATTATTTAATACGTATTTGACTTGAGTCTAGTTTAGTTGCTAATAGGGAAAAGATCAGCGTTTCTGACATGCTTTTCTCCATTGTGATCCCTTGCTGCCTTTTCATTTCATTGGAAGTGAGGGAACAATAAAAGAATTCTAATTCACGGTTGTAGTTTTCAAGGATTCTCGTAAAAGTGACCTCCGTTTTTCTGGACGTTGCCCATTCTTAGCACTGTAATTACTCCACAGTATGATTTTATTTTTCTTCAGTTGTCTTTATCAGCCATAAAAAGCTCGGGCAGGACCTCTGGCAGGCGGCATCTGCCCTGCCATTTGCTGGGCACGCGTTGTGTGACGCTGGCAGGATCCCTGCTGGAGCACAGTGCCCTGGCGAGCAGCAAATCCAAACCAGGAGCAAAACTCAGTAACGTGAACACCTTCCCCTGGTGAACCTGCCTCTGCTGGGAACGTTCATCAAACCGCATGATCTGGGATGCTTGGGATACTGTCTCAGTCTCCATTTTCTACCACGCATTTACCTCGATTCTTTTCCCAGAGCTGCGACTCTATGGGCGATTGCTTTATTCAAGAGTCCCAAAAATATTCAGGAGGGAGAGACCCGTCTGATTCACCCACATGCGTCAGAGCAGTGGGAGAGATTAATTCCTGTGAAGTCACTCCTTCCTAGTCATTTAGATTTGATTGATTTAAGCTTTTTTCTAGTTAAACCTGCTTGCCGGTTGAAGAATGCAGTTTTCTTCTAGCAACACCAGTTGCAGGTATTAGATTTCATCGTGTCAAAGGTGCCGGTTTTTCCGTTGTGGAAAAGGAGAACAGGGGATGTTTTTGGCCAGGCTGTGGTTTACAAAGGGACGTACTTGTAAGCAAATATTTACAGATTAATCGCTCTCGTTAAGCTCTCAGTGCTACCATGAGCGTCTCCTGTCACTGAGAGTGAACCCTTGCCAAGCAAGCAGTTTGTTTTCCCCGTCGTACCCGCTGGGAGGGTGGCCAGTGCGGGGCTGGGTGAGGAGGATGCATCCAGGCTTGGATCTTGAAGGAAAGAACTTGATCTCACAGAGCGTTTGTCGTCCTTCCTCCTGAAGCATGGCTGGAGTTCAGATTGATGTGGGTTAAGAGTAATAATAATGCTGAATGCGGAAAACATTTCCGTTTATTTAGCTGAAATCGCTGAGATTTTTCTCGCTGCGTTACCAGCAATTAACAGTCATTGTTGTGTTCTGTATTATGTTATAAGTAAGTCTAAAATGGGGGATTTGTATAGAGATCCCACAGAAATCAAACCGAGTCCCTCTCTTAGAGGAGGCAGCTCGAGAGATTCTGTTGGTTCTGCTCGAAACACGAGCAGAAACAATGAATAAGTTGGATGGAAATGCTCTCAAACCCAACACCTGGGTCGCCGCTGAGAAAAAAAAAAACAACAAAACCAAACACCATCTCTTTCTGCAGGATCCTGCTTTTATGTTCAATTTTGGATTAAGTCTTGAGATAAATTTTTGAGGAGAGAAAGGTTTGTAAAATGCTCTTAAAACCCATTTTGTTCCAAATTTTTTTTTAGTATGTTTTGATTGCTTAAAACAAACCAAACCAAAAAGCTTCCTGGGAACCATTTTTAAGTAAATTAAATGACATGTGAGAATTAGAGCAGTTGAGAGTAATTTTTATTTTAGAATTCTTTCTGCATTAACACATCTGCAGTGTTGATGAATATATGGAAAAATGAAATTGTGCTTCTATCCTGCCGTGTCTCCAATGTGACAATAAATCAACTTTTTTTTCCTTTTAAAACGTCTAGCCTTGTAATTTATGTTTGCATAACCCATTACTGAATTGGTGGTAGGTGTTTTACTTGGCAGGCACCATTCCAGGGATTCAGTGGACCTATTTTAATACTGAGCTTTTGTTACTGTTCCTAATTATGTGCAGAAATATATGTATTTTCTTAATTATAACAACCAGCTCGCTCTAGCTTTGGATCTCCTCTCGCTTCCTCGACACAAATCGTGCTTTAAGGCTTTGAAAGAAATAGTGCTTTGGGAGGCTTGAAAAAAGAAATGAGCTTACCAGGTTGGGGTTGTTTTTTTTTTTTTTCCATTCTTGAAAAAAAAAGCCAGAAACAAAACACCAGAAAAGTAGCAAAGTGCAAAGGGAAAGTGGTGTTGCCTTCCCGGTGCTGGTGATAATTTTTGAGGATGCTTTTATTTTATAGTCAAGTTGTAAATATTTAGGCCAGCGTCAAGACAGGATGCAAATAAAAGAAGTTTTATTAATAACCATTATCTGGACCCTAGTGATAAATATGTATGACTCGCGTAGGAGTGAACCCACCCAATAAATATAAAAGCCATACGAAACCATTAACAATTTTTAATGGACTCGCAGATGGAATAATTTAATGCGACTGTAGCTGCTCAGGTTCTAGCTCCGGTAACTATTTCTCATCTGCTTGAAAGCTCGCGGCTGAAAGGCATCGCTGCCGTCCACGGTTCCACCTTGAGTCTGTTCAAACCCATAAAGCTGTGGTTTCACAATTTTTGAAGCCGTTAATGCTTATTTATGGCCAGGTTCCTGTGTAGTACAGAGGTGGTTACTTCTCTGTTGAATATATTCTGAGTTCAGACAGGGTTTGAGCAGGAGGGGAGGGCTGGTCGCTGTGCGGGGTGGGCAGTGAGCGTCGTGCCCGTGCTCTTAATGAAATCCGTTAAGGACCAGCCCTTCTGCCTAAAACTGGATTTCTGTCGTTTTTGTGAGTCTCTGAAATACAGCAAGGGGATGTATTAACTTTTTTTTTCATTAACTTTTATTAACTAAGACAGTTCAGCCATTAAAAGTCCGAGCTGTGTAAAAGCTTGTTATTATTCCAAATAATACGTCTTTGCTGTTGCTGATTATCCCCTTTACCTCTGACTCCTGCTGCTGAGCAGCTGAAGGAGTGGAGACGGCTCGGTGCTGCCGTCACCCGCAGCAGCCTGGCAGGAGCCAGGTTCCCCCCCATCACCGCGGTGCCCATCACAGCCCCTCAATCCCTGAACCGTCTTGACACGCCACCCGCTGCTCCCCGTGCGAGCTCGGCAGAGCCTCCCGGGCTGGGCAGCGCTCAGCTGGAGGAGCTCGCTTCCCATCTGCACATCCCTCTGGAGCTCTGCAGCCATCCACGCTGCCTTTCAAGCAAAAAGCCACTGAGGGCCCTATGAGGAGCAGCGGAGAGAGCTGGGGGTGTTTAGCCTAGAGAAGAGGAGGCTGAGAGGAGACCTCATTACTCTCTCCAACTACCTGAAAGGAGGTTATGGAGAGGAGGGAGCTGGGCTCTTCTCCCAAGGGACAGGGGACAGGACAAGAGGGAATGGCCTCAAGCTCCACCAGGGGAGATTTAGGCTGGAGATTAGGAGGAAGTTTTTCACAGAAAGGGTCATTGGGCATTGGGTGAGGCTGCCCAGGGAGGTGGTTGATTCCCCTTCCCTGGAGGTGTTTAAGGGACGGGTAGATGAGGTCCTGAGGGACTTGGTTTAGTGTTTGATAGGAATGGTTGGACTCGATGATCCGATGTGTCTTTTCCAACCTGGTTGTTCTGTGATTCTATGAGGGGCTGGTTCTTGAGAGTGGACAGAGGTCTCGACGACTGGCAGTGCATATGGGCAGGTCTTGTGTTAGTTGTATGAGAAGGGAAGGAAGGGGAGTGCTCTGATTCTTGCAATGCAATTCTCTTCCATGCTACAGATGCAGCCAAAACGCTTTTCTAGCTTAGAAGGAAGAACTGTCAATAGTAGAAGGTAATTCTGTGTTGGCATGATGTCTCCTTGCAGTTCTGCTCCCTCTTCGTGCTGTGTCCTCTGTGGGGACGTTCCTCAGTGTGGAACGGGCTCCATCACCAGCCCAGCTGCAGGCGGTGGGAGGAGATGCTGAGGAGACCAGTGATACTATCAGCCGTGTGGATGCTGAAGTTGAGAGTTGGATGTGGGCAGTGGCCCTGTGCGGCTGTGCCGCTCCCCGAGTGCCTCGGACCTTTAAACGCCGCCTCCAGCGCCCTCGGTGCAGCCATGCAGTTAACGTAAGGGCAATAAAGAGACGGAGTGCTGCCTTTTTTAGGAAAGGGAGACATTTTTAGTCCAGCAATATCAGGTAGCTGGCTAAAGCGGTTCCTCAGTTAATGCTAGATAAAGCAATAAGCCAGTTTAAAATGCACTTTCTCTTAGAGGTAAAGGCAGATATTAAGCTCACCTGTTGAGAGGATTATCTCTGCTAAACACGCTCATTTTGCAGGAGACCAAAATAGATCCTTAAAAAATTAATGCTGCAATAGGTTTACGGCCGATAGAGAGAATTCCTTCAGACCTGTTTTGCGGTGTGCTCATCTGCTTTTTCTGGAATTTTAAGCATTGAAGGAATGAAGTCAAAGCTGCTGCTTGTCTTTGAAATGGATGCCTCTTTGATAAGCCTCTGATCTCCGTACCTGGAGTTGTAGCAGCAGATTCAAACACTGATTGTAAAATTGGGAGACTAAAATGTAGCCGCGACAGCTTCAAACACTCTGTCTCTCTGTCAGATTCAAGGCGCAGGACATTGCCAGGAGTTAAAACGATGCAAAATTAAAGTAGCCTACTAAATTTACCTGCCGTGGCGAATCCACAAAAGAGCTGCCACTTCTAATCCTCAAATTCGTTTCAAATTATTATTTTTTCAAATTGGGCTCCCTGATCTCTTCAGCTCAAGCTGTTGTACAGATTTGAAAAGCTGTCTCTTCTTGTCAGATCACTGGTTTAATAATAATGATATCTTACGTTTATATAGTCCTTTTCATCCTGCAGCTTCCTAAAGTGCTTTTACAAGCTTTATATATACAAAACCGAGCAAGCACCTCTTGGGTGGCTGGTGCTAGTCAGGCGGAGGAGTGCTGGCAGCTCCTTACCCTCCGGAGCATCAGGGAAGAGTAAAAGACATGGAGACGATCCCAGTTCTTCCCAAGGGGACGATGCCTTCATCTTCTGCGGCTGAGAACCAGGGTGAGGATGTTGTGTCCACTGAAACTGGGGATGCAGTAAATTAGAAACAGCACTGGCTGGTTTGGGTTGGTGATTCCCACCCACCCTGTGCTCTTGGTCTGAAAAACACCTTGATCGCTGAGGACCGAGAGGGGTAACTTTGCATAACTCCTTCAAACCTGAACCTGTGAAAAGCACAGGGACCTAAATATAAAGCAGTTATTTAAAAAAAAGAACAATAACCACCAAACCTCTCTCCGAATATTCTTCCTGGTCCGTTTCTGGTGGAGACTGGACAGACAGACAGTTCTAACCTGCCAGTAAACGCGTCATGAGGGTCTCTCTAAACTTGAGGAGCTGGGGATAGCCACGCAGAGGATTAGTTCACAACTAATTAGTTCTGACTCTTGAGGGGAGTCGTTTCTAGTTAGAAAGAGGTGTTGAAGGGGGATATGCGCTGCTCGTTAGTGGAACAGGCACAAATGAGTTGAGCCTCGCTGCACTGGTTCCCGAAGGAAAAAAGAGCAGGAAGGCCATTGATGGAAGCTTAGACAACATTAATAGCAAGACCAGTTTTCTGTAATGATTGATTTCGTTTAGGTTGTTTCTTGTGATTGTATTTCATGTTTCTGTTTGGTTTCAAGTTTGCTGTTTTCAAGGTTGCTGATGCTGAAAGGGAACTAGATTTAGACAAAAAAAAATAATCAGATCTCTTTGTTCCTAAACTTGAGAGCCACTGCCAGGGCAGGAGAACAACCAGCTCCAATGTCTTCTTCTGCAGTCTGGATCACGTCCGATCTCCTTGCTTTTAAAAATGATCCTGAGTTTGTGTACTAGACACCATTAGAGACCATTTACTGCATCCAGATCACATCGGGTGATTGTGCCTTCTCCCTTACCTGCTGCTTGGGGATATAGAGGATGCAGAGAGGAAGGTTCCTCGTCTGCATGAAGGGGGTGTTCACTTCAGTTGTTCTTGAAACCTAGGAAGATGGAAAGACCGAAACCCAAACGTGGTCTCAGAAGCTTTAAAAATGTGGAAGAAAAGGAAGCGAACATCCATAGACACTAATGCTAATGGACGCTTAGCCTGTCTCTGGCTGTAAATTATTGAAATCCTGCTTCTGTCTGGTAATGCAGCTTAATCAGAATCGGGTTTACTGCTTTGACCCCATAGGGAACCTTCTCATTTCATGTTTTTACATTTTGTCTAGTCACTGTGCTGGGAACCTTGGTATCCAGCCTCCTGGGGGCATTTTGAGGAGAGGTGCTCTTACGTTTCCCTAAAAAACTGGCATCGTGCTCAGCTGAGAGGATGCAGTTTGCACAGGGGAGAGGAACTTGGATAAACAGAAGGTAAAATTTTAACACTTACGAACAACACAACTGTTGCTGAGAAAAATCAAGCTGTATAGTTTTCAGTTCTATAAAAGAAGGTGAAAAAATGTGGGGTTTTGTTCCCTTTCAACACAAGTAAATGCAAAATGTTTCAGGATGGAATCACCTGCAGCATTTAGGAATGAGCAGATACCTGTGTGGTAACAGCATCTCTGGGTTTCTGTCGTCCTTTCTCCTCATGATCTGAAGGAAGAGAAAATGGCTCACGAGTCCTGACTCGTTGCTGCCAAACAGGGAAGTCTATAATTGAAGCTTTGGCATTAGTTGCATGCCCCTTTATTTGCTTTTTACCTTGCAGGATTAATAAAATTGGAAGCGAAACACAATTAGGTGTAAATGATGTTATATAAAATCTGATTGCCAAATCCATGTTGTCAGGAAATAAAGTGTTTCTATTGAAACTAATAATTTAATCTTACCCATGTCCTGACATTTTCTTGCTCTCCGAGTAGGAAAATTGGCAATTAGTATTCCAATAACCCACTCTTGTGGAAAGTTTTGTCTGTTGTCGGATCCATTGTAATTTATGTATTAAATAAAGCCCAGTGTGTTCCACACTTTGATATTCTTCAATCTGAAGAATTTGTGGCAGGAATTGGAATTTAATGTTGGACTTAATTGGAGTCCAGGACTTTCAACAGCTGCATTTGGTGACTCTAGAAGATAATAAACGGTAGCCGATACCTCGGTTGTGTTTGGAATGCAGGAGGATTTAATTCAGTTATCGAAGACCCTTGGATACAGCAAGTGCTGAAGTGTCTGGTAGTAAAACCTGCGCCTTTTCTCTTGTGTTGGCAGCTTCTAGAAGCGAATAGATTGGCATCTAAATGGCAGTGAGAGCTGGTTCCAAACAACAAACAGATGTGTTTGTGGCTGCTTTGCTGGGACCTCCTCCTCCTTCTGATTTAGGAGCAAACCTCTGGTTTGTAGTGTGAATTGTTGGACACTGATAGACAATTGCAGGTGGTGCCAACTGCAGTTGGCACCACCTGCAATTGTCTATCAGTGTCCAACAATGATGGGATGTGTTTAGTTAAATTGAGAGTAAAAGAATGTTGGTGTTTGGGCTTCGGTGCGTTCGCTTTATGAGCTCAACGTCCCGGAGCCAAAGCGAGAGGCAGGTATCTTGGTGTCTGTGAGAAAAAGCTCTTTCTGAGAATTGCCGTGACTTTTTATTAGATACAGAGGAACTATAAACCTTAATATCAGTGGGTGGGTTAATGAAAGATGCCTGGTGTATAAAAATCATGACCTTCCTCTTTTTCCAAAGCAGGGTCTTGCAGGTTGGGTTCTTTGGTTGGAGGCTTTCCAGAGCACGATGACTAAGTACGAAACGACAACTCCCAGAGCTGCCGGGTGGAGTTCCTAGGCTGGTACCGGCCAATTCCCAGAAAGGAAAACAATTGCTCCTTAATTGGAATTCTTTAATCCAAAGGGTAGTCACTTATCAATACTCTAAAAATACCTTGAATAGCTTCCCAGCATTCTTAAAGTGTAAGTAGTTGTTTTGATTGGAACAGGCGTGTTCTGCGTGTGCGGCGACGACACGTAGGATGCTTCTGTGTATTTTGTTAGTGAATAGGAGCTGAAGGGGAGATGAGAAGGGAACAAAATGGAAAATTAAGGGAGATGCGGTATCACATGGCCTCCTGACCTGTATGGAAAGATTAGGAATGGTCAAAGTGTTCTCCAAACAAAATCAGTAACTTTCTTCAGAATGAAATTCAAGGGATTGATAATTTATAGAATTTGAAATTTACCCAAAACATTAGATGTCGAAATACTCTTGATTGTGAAAAGCATCTTTATTACTTTGAGAAGACTTCCTACTTCTATAAATTCGGGATTTTGTTGCACAAAGTTTGATGTTTGCTTTGTATTTACTGTTAAGTTTTTACAGTGGGGCTGGACAATAGATTCTTAGCCCCTTCCCTGGATTCGTTTCATCTATTCTTAGTGATGCTTAGTGAAACGCTTCCTACCCATATCCTTTAGCACCTTCTCTTGGAGGACAAAATCACTGAGCCTGTCTCATGGAAGTCTTGTTTGGGCTTTCCGGGCAGACTCTTCTCCTGGGACTACTTAACACTTTGCAAACACGATGTGTTTATTCTGGCCCTTGGGTTGGACCTGCCAGCATAGGAAACCGAGCCAGAGGCTGCAGGGATTCCCAGAAGAAACTTCCCTCTCAGCTGTGGAAGAGAAATGTTTAGCAGGAGCCGAAGCTTCGCCGCGTGATTATTGAGCAGCGCAATCGATAGCGGAGTCGCTGTGCGGGAGCGTCCAGGGCCTGTGGCTGGGGAGGGGCTGCGGCCGCCGGCAGCCAAGTAGTTTTGCATTATTTTAAAGTATTTTCTGTGTTCACTGCAGAATTATAATTATGCTAAAGTAAAAATTGACATGTTTAGTGCTGTAATCGGGCACTTTGTACCCCGGGTGGTAGCTCTCAGTCCAGCTGTTGCTGCGCCTTTTTGCTTTGCTCTTTTTGTTAGTGCCTAGGAGCAGGAGGTGACAAACTGAATTTCTCCGTCCCCGTCTAGCAGCAGTGCTGTAATTGAAAATACAGACTGTAAGTGCCTGTAGGAGAGAAGTTTCATTGTGATTTGCTGACCATCAAGATATCTCCTAGTGGTAATTAACCCTTAACCTGGAGACGATTTGAGCTCAGTGCGGTATTGATCAACCCCAAGTGTTGAATGCTGCACAAAGCAGTGTGATTTCAGAAGGCAGACATTTCATGTACAAGGCGTGTAATTTTCCACAGCTCAGAGGACAAGATAATACCTTCTCTCTTAGGAGTCGCGAGTGAGACGGAGAAGTGCGCCGCGCTCCAAATGGACACGACTGACCCGGTTTTCGGGGCAGTGGAGCTCTTCCTCGCGTGCGGCACCAGATATCATGACTGTGACTGATCGCTCTGGCGTCTCCAGGAGTCTCTCAGGTTTATCCGTGCGTTCTTACCAGAGATTTAACAGATTAGGCTTTTTGGTGTTATTGTTGGCGAGATTGCTGGTGATGTTTTCTTTCTGTGGATGTGGTTAAAGTTTCGGTCTTGCTTGTGTCAGCCTGGCAGTCTGAGTAAGTTTGGTGGCTTATTTGTACAAGGAGTTAGTTCTTGGACTCCAGCTTGTACTTATTCTGGCCGGTTCTCTTAAATCCATGTAAAACAGCAAAGTAGAAATGCACAGGAGAGGAAAAACTGGAAAAACAAACCTCTGAGTACAACCTCTGTGCTGATTTGAGCAGATCCAGCTGCTGTGCTGCTATAGGAGACGGTCTCATCCTGCTCTGCCCGTGTGTTCTTAGCCCCTTGCTTGTGGCTAGTTTTTGTGTTGATCCAATTCTATTTATTCTTGTGCTTAAAAGTTATTTATTTGAAGACTGGTGAGCCCATCAGTAACCCTTGTCTGGCATTATTTGCACATGCTTGGATAACGCGTTTCTCAACGCTTGGACCTTGCAGAATCAAACTCCCCATAAAGAAGTGACAGAAGTTGAGTTGTGGTGCTGGGAGGGTTCCTTCCCTTGCACTGAGGGCACAGCCACTGCTGTTCAGACTTTTTGTCGTCTGGGGAGACTGATTTCTCCGGGTTGCAGTCAAAAACTCAGCCGACCTCACAGCCTCCTTTCCCCTGGTTTGACCCCGACTACAGAAAGTTGCCTGAAGTTCTTGCTTTTCTCGTTGACTGAGGGGAGCAGGTCCAAACAGGACTCACATTTCACCTCCTGCCTTATTCTAGGTGAGCTCCATCTTATCGTGTGTAAGCCTGTTACTGGCCTCAAAGCTGGAAGTGCAATATTCCCCGGGAAGAGTTCATGTTTCTCATAAAGGAATTGTCTGGAAGTGCCAGCTATCAAACTTGACTTTGTGGGAAGACGCTTTGATAAAGTTTTAGCTGGGAATGGTTACTTGCAGGCAGCTCATCCAGTGGAGAGGACAATGGTCTGAGCTGGGGCTGGGTTGATACCTAAAAGGGGGATTTGGATCAAGTTCTCTTCGCTGAAGTGATACCATGGAATTAAACCAGGGTTGTCTACGCCCTGAACTAATGGTTTCATACTCATCTCATGGGTCATTGGGCATTGGAACAGGCTGCCCAGGGAGGGGGTTGATTCCCCTTCCCTGGAGGCGTTTAAGGCACAGGTAGATGAGGTGCTGAAGGACTTGGTTTAGTGTTTGATAGGAACGGTTGGACTCGATGATCCGATGGGTCTCTTCCAACCTGGTTGTTCTATGATTCTATGATCTGCTGAATCTGTTTCTGTTGTGAAAGCTACTCGACTTGCAGTGCGAGGAGAGCCTGTGTTTCAGAGGTGAAACATGTGTTCTTCTCAATTACAGTTTTTCTGAGAGTCTGATCCTGAAGACACAAGGACTTGTGGTTAAGGTGGTTGCGTTGGTTCGTGACCATGACAGAGCAAACTCTGTTAGCTTCCACCTCTCCTTCCCTGTGCTGTGGGTGACTGGGAGAGGGTTGGTTGGTGCCTTTATCCTGTAAGGCTTTGGGGAGAAGGGACAGCTGCCACGTACCTCTGTCTGTCTGCATGCAGTAAGAGCCTGTGACAAACGCAGGTCATGCAGAAGGGATACCTGATGGATTCCCCTCGCCCTCTGCCCCACAGAGCAATGTGCTGGGGGCAGCGGGTGCCCCCACAGCTGGGGTGAGACTGGCAGAGCAGCCACCCTGCATGCAGAGTCTTTGAATCAAAGCACAGGAACAAAGATGAAGAAATTCCAGGGCAATTAACTTGTTGTGCAATATTTAAATTATTTTTAATCATAGTTTTACCTCAAATTAGAATTTCAGATAGATCATGTAATCACTAGTAATACCAAGTGAAAATGGAAAGGGCATGTTCTTTCTTCTGAGCGTTCCTCATGTAATAATCGGCTCATAACTCTGTCTGCTTTAATTCCAAAGTTCCACTCGCTCAGTTTTTGACTTGGCAGGCTGCTTTTTAATTCTTCGCTTCTAATTTGTTGTAACATGTACGAAATACATGCGTTAATTTGTGTAAATACAGTAAAGTTAATCAAAGGAAATGATTACAGAAGGAACCCAGGAGGGAAGCCTGTTATCGCTGGGGCAGGAGTTGTGTAGTTCTGCCAAGTTAATTAAATACTACTAGTTAAAATCAAAGGTTAGCAATAAGAATCTTGTTGAATTTTGGATACAGGTGACTTGTTCGAATGGATGAACCGCTGACCTGTTGGTTGAGCAGATTCTTTGTCGTTTTCTTGTCAAAGCCTAACAAGTTGTTTGCTCTTGACTGTCCTGTGGCCCTTTCAGCTCTGAATTTCCATATGGATTTCCCTTACTGGGCTGAGCAGGGAAGAAGCTCTGCGTCTCTTGCAAGATGCTTCAAGGTGGCTTTGCTGGAGGCCCGTGCACTCGTCGTGTCTCCACGTCACCGTGAAGAGTCCCCGCTCCGTTAAGAGAGCTATAATTAGCTCGCGAGGCGCTAGTCAGAGGATTCGGCAAAGTGCCAAGGAATCAACCCCAATTACTGTATTCACGGTGTCAGTAATGCCCACTCCACACTTTCTGCTAATTTGAAATGGCAAGTCCCAACTTCCCATCACAAAATTACCATTTTTGCACTCTTCTTTCGTTTTCTGCTTCTTACTCTCTCTGTGCCCTCCGTTAAATTACTGGACCGACAGTGACAAATCGTCTCTGAGCACTTTCATCAGGTAATTGCAGTGATAACGTATAAATACAGGAGATCCAGAACTTTGCGGCTTGTTTTTAATGCAGTTCAGCACACACCGTAAGAGGGGCAGTGGTGAAATACTTATGCTTAACAAAAAGTGGTATTTAGAATTGATCAAAATTGTGCCTGCACTTAACAGAAAGTTACTGGAGAGGAGGTTAAATCAGTACTGCAGCTGAAAATACCTGCAGAAGCCTGATTTTTACCTCTTTCCCATCACTGCAGATACCACCTCTTAGGTTTTCAGCGTCTGCTGTCCTGCTGATCCCTTGTTCCGTATTTAAATCCTTCAGTTCTTTTTTTGTCTTCTCTGGAATCGAAGGTTTGAGGGAGTTGAGGCAAGAAATTATTAACTTGCTGTACATGAGTCACGTGTTTCAGGGTGTTTTTCAGATTTTAGTGTCTGTAGTGCAGGTGGCGGAGGCAGAAACTCGTGGAAGCGCTGGGGTTTCCTCCTCTGGAGGATGGAGTCGGCAGTCACCAGTTGGGGCTGCGACACCTCCAGGAGGATGACGGCTCCGTAGAGGAGTCACTGCTCTGACTGTCAGTCTGCACCAGCTTTTGTCCTTCAGTGTTCAACAAATGTGATTATCTCTTTGGAGGCTTCTTTCACTCCCATAATGAGTTCCTGGTTTGTCACCTATTAATAATCCGATAGGGAGAAGTGAATTAATATGTTCCCCTCAATTTCTCTAAACATTAGCTTGCGGGCTAGATCACTGGGTAGGGGAGATGTTAATTCAGTGGATTCATGTTCCTTAGCAGATAGCGGCTTTGACAAGAAGATTGGTTATGCTGAGAGTTCGTCGAAACACATTCACTGGTGATTTTATACGGTTGTAGCTTACTTTGAATTCCTAGGCAGCATCCTTAGGAGTAGTGCTTGCCTTTCATTCCAGCAGCAGAAATACACTTTGTATTTAGATGACAACTTCCATTACCTGCCACTAATGAAACAGCTGTAACTACGACGGGTTTCGCTCTGTCGTTAACCAGAGCTGATGAATTGAATGGGCGTGAAATGCAAAACGTTCACCCTGCAAAACTTGATTGGCACAGTCGCAATAATGAAATGATGTGTTTGTGTGTATTAAAACCCAACAAAGCCCACACCTCACCTTGACTCCTCCTGTTTGCCTCTGGCCCGTGCCCAGCTGGCCAGCAGTGCGGCAACTGGGGGAGGGGTTTCTGGTCTGTGGCTGTTTGGCCTCACTTGACCCCGAGTAACTTCTTGTTGTAAAGCACCAGCTCCTTTCAGGCAAATTTAAACTGTGCTGTTAGAGCCGTGTTTCTAAAGGCTGCTTGATTAGCCTCAATAAAGCTGACGTGGTAGCCCACACTGGCCGTGGCCACTGGCATTTGGCTTGTTAACAGAGTGGTTCTTGAGGACAACTTTATGAGTGCTGTGGAGGTGACCAGGAGAGTTTATTCTGCAGTAAGTCTTCTCAAGTAATAAGTTCTCCTCTGCCCTTTTAAATACAGTAACTAACTATATTTTGTCCAAGTATTTCTCTTTTGCTACCAATAGAATTTACTGATACCTTCATAATTCAATTCTCATTGATCAGATTCCTCTTTTTCACTGATAACTGGCGTTTTAAGGCAAGGAATATGAAGAATTTTATCAAACTGCCAGAATATATATGTATTATCTCTATTTATTTTAGCCTTTTGAGCTTCCTGAATCCAGGAGGTCCTGAGATGACCTATGGAGAAGATGTTTTTTTCCCAGCCTGCTGCCGTTAGGGAAGGCTTTTGCTTATTTGGTTTGAAAGCTTGGAGCACCGGTGATTGAACTCCTGCGGCGCAGCATCGGTGCTCCCCACCGGGCCACGTCCTGAGCACGGCAAAGAGCGGCACACACTTCATAACCCGAGCCGCCTGCCTGCTGGAAGGGCCCTGATGGAAAATGTGAGGTGGCTTTTAAAGCACTGGCGCTTTCTCCTGCTTTCCTTCTGACCTCGTTTCAATGATGCTGAGCAAGGCTGCCTTTGCTTCGAAAGGGAGATTTGCAGTGGAGATGCAGCATATTGGGGAAGCAGTAGAGAGTTTACATAAAATACAGAGATGGTTTTAAACTAGAAGTTTTAAAACTAGAATAAAATTCCAGTTTTAAACTAGAATATTTCAGATATTGCTGAGTGCTGTACATCTGAAGGGGGCAGGAATAATTCCTCTTCAATTTTAGTATCTCTTCAGTGTGTTTTTTGCATGTGGGCGTTCCAGTTCCGTCAGTAACACGGGTTTTGCTCTCAGAGTAGTCAGATGATGAGGGCTTATAAGTCGTTTTCTCTTCCCTGATTGTGGTTTGTTCAGAAAGTGAGGTTGTGTAGCTGAGATTTAGTATGACTCTCATTAAAATCGCTCTGTTTTTTCAGGGTGCTGAAGAGCATTTGAGTTGCAAAAGGTATTTGGGGCAATGGGTAGTTGTAGTGCCCACAAGAAGTCTTGCTTTGCTTTCTAAGAACGGAGAGGGTGATTTTTTCAGACCAAAAGTGGGTTTTTCCCCAGGCAAAGCCAAACTGCCAGGTGAGTCCCCACCAGGACTCACTCGGTACAGGGAGTGGCACTGGGATGAGATCCTGGTCTCTCAGCAAGAAGGAGGTGAACAGATGTACCTCGGGTTTGACTGTGGTACAGAAAATGACCCTTAAATAACTTCTGTCCTTTTGGCTGTGTCTACGATGGCTTGAAGAGGGCTGGACGAAGGCTGTGGCCAACAGCACAGTCCCACTTGGTGGGATGGACCTGCTCCCCACCTGCCCACGCCCTTGGGCTCCGGAGAGAAGGATTCACATCCGACTGACAAAAATCCTGTCAAAGAGATTATTTATTTATGGAGAAATGCTGATAGTGCGCAACAGGACTGTAGTGTTGCTCTTTCCTCTGAAACCGATTATAACGAGGGTGGAGTTCGTTGCAGTTAATTTTATTGTGTTTTTACAAGTCGTACTGGTTTTTTTTCCCCTTCCCTGTTTGTTCTTACTTGGTTTTTGGGAGGATTCAGTTTTTGCTATTTAATTAGTAGGGAAAATATCCTTTTTAGTCTTGCATCATCTATTAGATCCATGTCCTGACATGGTGGAGCTTGTGGACCCTTTTAAGTACAGCTTCGTTATTTATAAGGCATTAATCAGATTAATTTCGTAATAGTTTCCTGCTAATCCTGCTATTGTTCCTTAACTCGGAACTAACGAAAGCACAATTTTAATACTCTTTTAGTTGCTACAACATCCTTCTATTATTGGTTCTGTTTCTATTAGAGAGCACTTTCAAACAGTTTTCTGAAATCTTCAAATGATAGAGCAGCATCTTCAAATTACAGCACTTTTACTGCCGATAAAAGGACAGTTTATCAAGCAAATCCTGTTTTTATTAAAATCATCTTTCTCTGTCAGGTAGAATTTGTAGCAGTTTTCCTATTTATGTATAATCCCAGCCCTTGTGCCAACTTCGGTTTTTTTCTAGCAGTGGTGGCAAAGCTCACTTAGAATCAGAGACTCACCAGGTTGGAAAAGACCTCTTGGATCATCAAGTCCAACCATTTTGCCTGTTGCTTTTCGCATGGTCCAAACCCACTCGAGTTGCTCTGTGCAGATAACCGTGTTCTTGTTAACATGTGATTGTGTTATTCTGGCAAGGAAAGCACTTCTCTGCACCCAGAGAAAACACAAATAGAAATATTTGGTAGTACAGTGTTTGTTCTGGAGGCTGAAATCTTGTATACCGGTAAAACCTTCACATCCACATCTTTTAACTCTGGTTAGTTGGGAGGTTTGTGTTCTTCCCTGCTTGACAGCAACGAGCTGCAGGCATCTTGATAGGAATGGTTGGACTCAGTGATCCGATGGGTCTCTTCCAACCTGCTTGTTCTATGATTCTATGATTCTATGATTCTCTCTCTTCTGTTCATTTTAAGATCGCAAAGCAGTTGGTGATATTTTGGCCTTTGAAAGCATCTTGAGTATCTTTTTCTTAGAATGCAAAAGGCAATAAGTCGGTTTTCTCTGCAGCAGCGTTTGCAGTGCCCCTGGAGGTGCCACGCAGGGTCCTGGGAAAGCAGAAAATGCAGCTAACCAGAGGTCCTGAGAGAGAGGAGGGAAGCAGGTAGTGCCGGGAGAGCAGAATTAGGGCCATTTTATAAATATTTGTGTGTTCCTAAAAATGCCATCGTGTATTATCTCAGTCAGTCATGACAATAACCAGCAGCAGGGGAGAAAGGAAGGGGAAGTGGAGAGAATACACAGCCCAGCGACGTGGCTGCAGCTCTCATCCACGACGCGATGGGCAGTTGATCAGAGCAGTGATAAACACCTCAGCCTCTTTATTTGAGACACGAGTGGAAATTACGGCTTCGTACACGAAGCCTCCAAAAGGCACGATGTCCGCAGATTTTCATGTATAATCATGCTCAGAATTTTATAGTTGGGAGCAGGTTCTGTGCCAGAAGCATGAACGCGTCGTTGTGAAAGCAGCTTTTCAAAGAGAGAGAGAAGCACGGTCCCAGCTCCATTATGAGGCTGCTGCAAGGAACTGCTTTGTTTTTGTGGCTCCGTATGCTTTGGCTCAAAATGTAGAAATCAAACAAGAGATTCTGCTTCTTATTATACAGGTGCATGAGTCAGCTTCTTGTTTAGATTTTCAAAGCCTTTTTCAATTGTGCAATGAAATCGTGTTGAAATGCATTTTCGTACTAAACATGTCGTTTCTCTAAAAGCTTCACTTCAGCTGTCTCTAGAATTATTCCATTTTCCGTCCAGAGGACGGGAATTACCTGCAGGAGAAGTTTATAGCTTGGCACCCAGATGTGCCCAAGCCTGACACAAGGTAGATCCTGGCTCTCCAGCTTACGATCAGACTGTGCTAACGAAAACTAAAGTGGCCAGAGAAGGCCTCTGGTCAAATATTATTCCCAGTGCTGCTCCCAGGAGAGATGAGCACTTACTGGAAAGGTCTAAGTTAGAAGGAAAGGAAAATTAGATTCTTGCTGTTCGGATGTCCGCAAACTCTTCGGAGGAAATGCGTTACTCATGCTGGAGCAGAAACCCATCTGTTGTGTCATGTGGAAGATGTGATTTGCTTTTCTTTTTTGTACTTTACAGAATAAAAGTTAAAGACCAACCCAGTAACAAGAACAAATGAAACAACCAGAAAACCCTCACCCCACCTTTAAAATAGACCTTAGAAAGCGTGTTGATCTCTAGGTTAGTCTTGATTTTCCTCTTCTACGACTGAAGCAATTGTTTCGGGTTTATTAAATGTAGAGGATAGAAAGTCTGGAAGGAGAGCAGAGTTTCCCAGCCCTTGCTCCCTGCCAGGAGTGCTCCTTCTCCCGCTGCATCTTCCCGATACGTGGCTGCAGGTACAACTTCAAATTCTCTGTATTCTCTGCAAGTAGGTTCAGGGAGGTTTTCCTGACAGATTCAAAACTTTAATGCTTTCAGAACAAGTTCTTTTTGTCTTCCAGTTAGAGATAAAGTCATTCCTGTTTGAGCGAAGCACGAGAAACTGCAACCCTGTAATTACAATGATGAATTTTAGGATATGGAGCCTTCCTCCAAGCACTGTGATATGCTTAAAAAGGAGCTTTTGGGAGGAAATAAACGAGCTTCGTATTGCACTTGAGGAATTAACTTCCGTTTTAGTGGTGAAAATTGGAAACACCAATATAGTGTGTCAGTAGCAATCGCGTAGAGAAAACAGGACAGGGCTGCACACTGGTGGTTATTTAAGCATTACAGTTTCTCTGGAAGGAGGTAAGTTAGAATTATTCCTACAGGCAGGAGATTCTGTGTTTGAGTTTTGCTTGATTGCTGAGAAGGTGTCCAGCATCCCTGTCTTCAGCTGCTTTGTCTGCCACTCTAGAAACTGGCTCTATATTTGACCTTTTTAGGTTCTCTTTAAGCTTAGCAGACAGTGTCTTAGATGATGTCAGTTTTTCGGCATATATAACAACAAAGTTTATGAAGCCAAGCCAGTTCAAAAATACCTGCGTTGACGTCCTCGTAATCCATTCCAGGTAAAGGTTTAAAACCTGCCATCCCTTCTCTTCACATTGTCCATCTGCTGGCAGATCAAAAGGGAAAAGCCCGTGTGAAAGGACATCTCTGTGCTCTTAGAATCATAGAACAACTAGGTTGGAAGGAACCCATCGGATCATCGAGTCCAACGATAACATCTTGTTGATGTCCCTTTTAGACCCTAGAGTAAGCAGCAGTCCCTTTCCTTATCATTCCACCGTTCCTTTAGTTATAAAGCGTATTTCTTGCTGCTTATTGGATTTGTTGCTAGTGCTGGATTCTATGCTGGAACATCTCTGGTTTCATTTCTCAGTGTTTCTGCTGCGTGTTTACACTTGCCTTGACAGCCTCATCCAAGTCTTTCACCTCTCGGACTTTCCTCTCTCATTTGAGGTCAGCGAAGAGCTTGTGCTTCAACCAGTGGAGCCTTTCACACCCTCTTTGGGGGCATCAGAACCTGATCTCATTCAGAGCTGGGAATGGATTCCCACTCTAAAAGCTCCTACGTTTGTTTTCTGCTTTTGGTCATGACCAGAGGCTTTTGGCTGGTTTGTCTCCTACAGGTATCTGAGTCTTGCACTGAATATATTGAGTCCCTTCTAGGGAAGATCCTTTTCTCCCTCCCTCCATCTCATTCTGCATTTTGCACCGTGCTCCCTGCTCTTGGCACAGCATCCCAGGGCACTCTGCTCAGCATTGTGCTCCAGTACAAGCTACGAAACCTGAAAGCAGCAGTAACGAGGTGTGACAGAAGTTGATTGCCCTGATTTTTACTCCTTAAAAATGTGCAGAGTCAAGTCTGCGGTGGTTCTCCTGACACTGTGATTGAATTTACGGAATTCACTGATGTAAACACATCCTGACTCCACGTATTGGAGACCTAGTTGGAGTTTGTATGTCTGTGCATTTATTCAGAAGCTCGTTGATCATAATTGGTGAAGACAAGGGGTGGGAGGGTAGAATTGATGACTTTGTGGGGGATGCTGGCAATAGATACTGTAAGGAAATTAAGTCTCTCATTAAACTTGGTTAACTGGACACGCTGACAATTCCTGACACGCTGCTTGCTGCTCAGTGCTCAAAGGTACGTTAGGAGGCACCTTCAGAAGAAAATTTGAGGCTTACAGGAAAGCTGGGGAGGGGCTCCCGATCAGCAAGTGCAGGGAGAGGATGAGGGGGAACAGTTTTAAGATGAAAAGAGGGGAGATTGGGGGAGGAATAGGAGAGAGTAGTGAGAGCAGAGGGAGGAGGTGGTAGCTATTTACAGGAGACAGAAGGAGAAGATGCGATGATAACGTGGGGCTGGTAGAAGTGAGCAGAGACCCTAGAATATATATGCTGAAGTTCACATCCAATATGAATATGAGCTGCGGAGGCTCTTTCTAACCTTCCTTGTTACTCTCTGGTTTTACCTTTACTCTCCCAGTTCCCTCTTCTTGGCCTTTTCCAACCCAACCAATTCTGCGATTCTGTGTAATAAACCTCACAGGGAGGAAAAAAGTGTTTTTATGTTAACCACAACGGCAACTGCATTTGAATCATGCTTTTATTTTCTTCATGTTGGGTGAGGGGTTTTATTGTATGTGGAGTTGTCAGAAATTGTATGGAAATGTTGCATTAAGGAGATGAGCGGCTCTGTCGAGTCCAGGATTCGCTGGGAACATTTCCTTAATAGTCCATTACTACTTCTTAAGAACAGCTCTCCTGCTCTTCCAGTTGCCAGCGTGGGGTCCTTAAGAACAGCATTTTGGGTGGAAGGAAACACAGTTGTAATCAAAACAATGATTACCATCATGTTCATTTAAATGCAGAAGGAGAAACTAATGTGTGCTCCGAAGAGATGTGAAAGATGCACCAGTAATTCCTGGGTTTGAGGTTGGGTTTCTGGTGTCCATGGGGAAAAAAATTAATTTCTTACCTTTCACTTTCAAGTGAGTATTTTTGTATTCATTTCTCACTCTGCATTTAAATGAAGATGATGGTAATCATTGTTTTGATTACAGTTGTGCTTCCTTTCCCCTGTAATGGTGTTCTTGAGTACCCCATGCTGGCAGCGCCAGCGCAGGGGAGCTCTTCTGAGGGGGAATAATGGACAATTACAGGAACGCTAAGAGTGAATCTGCGGACTTCTTAGGACTCTCAGCTCTCTCCGAATGCTACTTTTCCTCCTCCTCTGCCATGTGGGGCAGCTCCTGCATGGTCTGACCTCATCACAGCAAGTTCAGGTTTGATGTTCTCCGCCAGGCGGTTGCTGACAGGGAATGGATGCAAGCAGATCACAAACAGTCCCCGGCGATGCTGTCCCAGCCGGCTGGACGTCGCTAGTCCTGTGTGTAATTCTTAAATACCAAACTGCAGAAATACTCTGTAACTGTCAGAATAAATAGTGCCTTTTCGCCGTTAGCGAGGGGTGATGACATGCCGGATGAAGAACACATTGCCCGGCCCCGCTTCCCATCCTCCGACTCCATTAATGTTATTACAATTGTTATTATTTTGTGCAGCAGGCATCATATCTGGGAGCAGGGGATTAAAGGAATAATTCCATTTGGCAACAGGCAAGCACCATCAGTCCTGGAATCCTTTCTGTTCTTTAGTAACGTTAGTGCTGGTTGGATGTCGTCAGGAGGTGATTGGCTGACTGGAAACTTGGATATAAATAGAGAGGTTTATTTGGTCGGCATTGTTTCTTCAAACGTCTAACTGTACGAGAGCAGCAACACTGTAAAAACATTCCACACGTACGTTTTTAAATACTTTTAATCCCGATTTTTATTTTAAACCCGAAAGATCCTAGAAATAGAATGCATTTTATTTAGAATTATGGTGCTGGTCGGGGTGGCTGTCAGTACAAAGGCTAATGCTATTTATTAAGGTCCCGGTTTTATTTAATAGCCAGATGAATGGAACAGTTAATAAAAGAAATATTGCTTTATTCCCTGACATTTATGTCCTCGGTTTCCAATAAAGAATTGAAATTATGAATAGTTGATGGTTTAAATTGATGTTTTATGTTGAACGCTAGCTATAATTTCCCCTCTGAGGATTGTAATGCCGAGAAACAGATGGTTTTTCACAGTAACAAATTGCTGTGTGTGTACTGTATGTGGAGCTGGCGCTGAGCGCGGTCCCCGTCAGCGCGGTGCCTGCGTCAGAGCAGGGCGAGAGGCAGCGGGCGCCTCTGCCAAGGGGCTCCCTGGCTCCTCCCAGCACCAAGTCAACGGTGTAGGGACCGCGACCTGTTTTTTCAGGTGCTGGAGGGAGGCGAGAGCTGCTGCTGGATCTGCTCCGGTGGAACCAGGCAGTATAAACACAGCGGCTCTCGTCTGCTCGTTGGGTTGGAGATGCTCGCGCAGCCTCCTGCGCTCAGCGTGCTCCGGGCTGGGCTGCTCTGCTCTGCTCTGCTCTGCTCTGCTCACTGGGTCGGAGATGCTCGCACAGCCTCCTGCGCTCAGTGTGCACCAGGCTGAGCTGCTGCTGGGATGCTGGGGCAGGGTTTGGAAAGAGAAAAAGAGAGAAGGAGCAGTGGGGAAAGGAACCGGCAAATTGGGAGTTAGAGGCAAGCAGAGTCCAGCCTCAGCGGTTTCTTTGGGGCAGCTTCGTGGTGAATTTGCGCGTGCATCCGGCTCCTGGTGTCTTGAGGTTTTATTGATGTTTGGTCTGAAGTAAATGAGCTCGGAATGCTTTTGTTTATGCGTTTTTAAACTGTTCTTCAATAATTATTACTGTGGGGAAGTGGTGTGAGATGATTAGCGGAGAGTTTGGCAATCCACATTAAAAAATGCACTTTTTATAAGCTAATTATCTAGGAGAATAGTTAGCAATTATCACTTTTAAATGTTCTGCACTTAGATTTATGTGTAATGTTTGGTTTAAGAGTCACTTTAAGCTCCATTTAAAAGAGGAAGAAAGTAGGGCAGTGAGAGGGTCCGGGCAAAGGGAGCGATTGCAGCCAGGGCCGAGCTTTTCTGCAGCTTCTGGCTGGGATGGAGCTGCTGGACCTGCTGCTCTGGCAAACAGCAGCTCTGCTCTTCGCCAGCGCTGCTGCCATGAACTGTGTTAGCGACATGCATTTGAAACACAGGCTTCAACCTGAAAACAGCAGCTCTTGCACAAGAGGCGTTAGTTGTGCAAAGTTGAATTGTTTGGGCCACACGGTTACGGTTTTAGTCCTGATTTTCCGAACTCTTATTCTGAGAACTGACTGAACTGCTCTCAAAATCCTTTTCTGCTGTGGAAATCTAGGAGATTGCTGCTCATATCGGTGGCCTGAAGCTTTTCTCATATATCCCACAAGGCTGGGACCTGAACGCGGCTGTTGTCAAAACATCGTCATTGTAAACTGTAATTTTCATAAAGCGTCGAAGTTGCTGCAGTGAAATACCTCGTTAATAACCAGAGTTGGTTAACTAAATGTTACTTCTTCTAATTTTTTTGATTGTTCTGTGAATGGCTTGTATTGAAAATAGCGAGCGAAGAAGTGAATCGCAAATCCTGCCCTTTACTGGCTTCCCCTGTTGCTTCAGTGTCGGGAAACGGCACATTACTTCGGTCTGTGCGGCTCCGCGGTCTTGGGAGCAGAGATAAAGCGTCGGGAACACCCAAGTCCAGCGCTGGGACAACGTGTGGGCATTGACAAGGGCGGTGAAGGTCAGGAAAGGGTATCGTGGTTGGGAAAGTCATTTCACGTCTGCAAAATGTGTTTAATAAGTTACCCAGAACCAGTTTCCAGTGGTTCGCAATGTGGAGCTTAGGCAGAAAAACTCAACAGAAAACCTGTCTGGAATAACAGTGTGGGTTGTAATTTCAAAAAGAGATTGCTGGGGCCCTCTTTATAGAGCTCACGTAATGAGAAAGTTACAGCCAGAATAATTTAGAAGTGGTACTTTTTGTCAGCAGCTTCTACGTATCCCTTGATTGGAAAATACAAAACATGATTGTCCTTAATTTTGTAGTGAAAGGATTACTATGGGGAAGGGTTTCACATGAGCAGCTGTGGCAGAGCGATCACCCCACGGGCTCTTGCCCTGAGGATTATTGCCCTAATGCATCTCAGTTTGACATCCCCACGAAGGGAAAACAGGAGATGAGGTAGAGGGAGAATCAGGAGATCATGGGTTGGTGTTTGATGGGAATGGTCAGACTCGATGATCCGGTGGGTCTCTTCCAACCTGGTGATTCTGTGATTCTGTCTGTGCCAGCAGACCAAACAAAAGCACCTTGCACACGTGTGTGTGGTCTTTACAGCTTGCATTCCCCAAAATCCACGTTACTTACATGAGAAATTATACAGGTATTTCAGTACCAGCAAGTGCAGGAATAAACCTGGGAGAGCAACCATGCTTTCCTACTCCTCTTTTTGAAATTACATTTTCTTTTTTCCCTTTCTTCCTCCTGTTGACCTAACAATTGTGTCCTGCAGGGTTGGAGTTTGTTCGATTCGTAGAATCACGTTGTAGGTCTCTGGGTGAACAATAACGTTTTGAGTTTGTGCTTCCTTGTGAGGGGAACAGCGACGGGAATAGTAGCTCTTCAGAACTGGTTGAATGGAGAATGTTGGTGTGAGAGTTCTTTATTCTCTGTCTTCTGGTCCCAAACACCTCCGTATCTCTCACAGATCAAGTTTGGTCACTTTGATAGGTCATTGTGGTATGTGATGGACAGCAGGAACCAGTTATTTCAGACACATAAGAGTCTATGCCAAATAAATCAGCATCTGCTGAGGGTTTATTTACTTAGGAAAAAGCACAAGTACTAACAAGCGACTGTGTCTTTGCTTTATGGGCTCTCCTTCCCCCCAAAGCCTGCGGTGTGGGGCCTCTGGCTGGAGAAGCTGCGGCCGCAGAGCTCTCCTGCGGGGGAGACGCACACAACGCGCCAAACCGCTTGTTTGTGGATAAGGAATTGGAGCTGTTAGGCATTCGTGCATCGCAAGAAAGAAGTGCCCTGACTTCCCATCTCCTAATCCACTTGTCTGTTTAGTACATATGTGCACAAAACGTTATTGTAGCACTTTTTAATAAATGCAGGAACAGTAGACTTAGTGTTGCGTACAGCACATTCTCATCTCTGGTGATTGTGTGTGCTCAGCTTGTGTTATCAGGAGATGAAATGAATCTTAAGGAGACTCCGCTTTGCAGCGAGATCTGATTTTCCTCTGCAAGAACGCGGCTTCAATTCCGGAGCTGTCGCACTCGCGCCGCAAACAGCGGTTGGCAGCACAAAAGCCAAAAGTTTGGAAGCAGCTTCCCTGTCTTGTCCAATCGCTCACCTTGGCTGAGTCGGGAGGGCCCCCTCGTTTCAACATACGGCATGAATTATGGGCAGATGAAATGCTTCCTCCTTGACTGTGCTCGGGGAGGGCTCTGGGGCGAGAGCCGCACTTGCATCCTCCGGTGGGAACGGCTGCTCCAACCTGCTCCCTCTTTATTCACTATCTCAGAAACCTTGGCACGAGGGACCACGAAAACTATCACCTTCCATAAATCCTCGTAAGCTCTTCATGCTACTAGACGTCTCCGCTCGTGCTCTTCGATTCACAATCCTCTGCTCCCTTCGTTCTTTCACATATTAACGAGTTTGATCACTGCTCCATGTAAATGAGGCATAATCTGAAGCTGTCAGACCCAAACTGTTTCTTGAACATAGACTAAGTGAATTTATTCAAATTTCTCTTGAAAGCTAGGAATATTTATAATAAAACTTGTCAGAGCTTCAGTTAACAGTTTACATTGGAAGTATTTTTGGTTGTGAAACACAAGAACAAGTCCAAAAATGACTTTGTGGGCTGATGCTGTACTTGCCTCACATAAGGAGAACTTGTCTTGTGATTTCAACAACAAGTAAGAAAATTGTCAAACTCCTATGAAAATTAATTAAGCTCAAACTCCTATGAAAATTAATTAGGCTCGAATGAAAACGCGTTAAAACGCTTTGGAAATTTATACTAACGTGCCTTGTAACGAGCACAATAAAAGAGCAACAGCCGCTGTTGGGAATGCTGTTAATTTTGGTTGTGCTGCCTCCTCTGTCACGGACTGAAATTGGATATCGAGTGAAGTGCAAACAGTGGACTATTTTTTTAATTTTTTTTTTTAATCCTGTGATGTTCCTCGTGAGGTATGCTGCACAAAATCCTCTCCTGGCTCTTGGGAGCAGCAGACTCTCCTGCGTTCTCTGGCTGCTGTTGGGGTTAGCCCCCGTCATCCCTCAGCCCGTGTCTGTCCGTCCTCGTCTGTCCTGTCTGTTAGAATCCGGCATCCTCGCTGGGCACAGGCCAGCACGGAGGGAGCTCGAGCCTTGTCTGGGTTTTGGGTTGTCTAACGCTCGTGCAAATGTGTAAAATTTAGGAATACGCTTACTAGATGGTCTTAAAGGTCCCTTCTTACTCAAACCATTCTCTGAGTGAAAGAGCACGAGATTAACAGTATAAAGAGATTGTTATATGACTTAAAAACTGAATTCCTGACTTCAAAGGTGCGAGAGAGCCTCACTATAGTAAAGAACCATCCAGAGGAACAATAGCAGGAGGAAAATATGTCTTCTTTTTAGCTACTAGGGTAGTATTTTGGAACTGAATGAAGGCTACAGCTTATGGTAGGATAGATACAGCTCTCACCTTTCCGTCTGTGAACACCTTTCAAATACAATTAGAGCATCACCTGTGGCATCCCGATCCGTCATCGTCAGCGCTAAGCGCTTCTGAATCTTATTGACCACTTCTTTTAGAGGATGATAAATCCCTCTTCTCCCAGAGCAAATAGATTTAATAGAGATTTTTTTTTTTTCCCTTTGATTTATGTTTGCCATGACCAGAAAGCAGGATTTCTGCATCCACCAACAGTGCTCCCCAGGTACAGAGTCTGAGGCAGGCGGTGTCTGCTTTGCTGCTGGATGACAGGTAGTGTGAGAAGGCTTGGGGACAGTTTGTGAAGTGTCGCACAGAACCAGAGCACTTGTTGCAGTTGTTGCTTCGAGATTAAACTTCCTTGAAACTTAACTTTGGATTTATTGAATGCTTCTGTAGATGGGAGCTCAGTAACTGACTGGTTGGAGACTGACGAAAGGCAGAAGAGGCCTGTGTAAAGCCGAAGTGAGATGGGTTTAATCCTTACGGTCTTTAAAAGGTGATAGCATGGTTTGAAGATTACTGTGGACTCCTGGAAATTATTTTTGTCCCTCGTGGTGTAAGATCATAGAATCGCTAGGTTGGAATTTGATAGGAGTGGTTGGACTGGAAGATCCGATGGGTCCCTTCCAACCTGGTTATTCTATGATTCTTTGATTCTATGAAGAGACCCACCGGGTCATCGAGTCCAACCATTCTCATCAAACACTAACCCATGTCCCTCATCATAAGAGCATGAAAAGCAGTCCCGGTTGCTTTTAACCAAGCCACAGCGTTAGTGCTTAAGCTGAAGAAGCAGGGGATGACGTGTTAAATGGTGACTGTATGGCCAAGCAGAGCAGAATAAGCAAAATCAAATTTTGGCTGCTGGGCTAGAACTGCAGCGTCAACCCAAGGCGTGTGTATTGTCACAATAAATGAATTTTGGGGTTGGAAGTGTCGGTGATGCTGGATGTCACTGGTCTGCATTGATCGTAATTGATCAGTGATCAGTGGGTCTCTTCCAACCTGGTTATTCTGTGATTCTGTGATAAGATTGAGCGGCTCGTGCAGTGGGACCTCCAGCTGCTGCTCGCTCTGCCATGTTGTGCTGTCGGTCTGTGTGCCTTGGAAGGGGTGCCCGGCAATGTCTGGGGGGGTCTGGGCTGGCACTTATTGAACCATTTCATCATTCGTAGTTAGACCCGTGGGAGAGTCCAGGAATTGGTTTCCCTATTGTAGACATTCCGTTGGAACAGGACTTGTCTAACGAATGAAATCCTGAAGAATCATAGAATCATAGAACAACCAGGTTGGAAGAGACCCATCGGATCATCGAGTCCAACCATTCCTATCAAACACATCTAACAAACAAGAGCAGCATCTCACTTGAAAGCCGTACGTCAATAGGGCTTTAGAACCGCTTGGGTGTGAAGAGGATGTTACACAAAGTAGATGGATTCTGCCAACCGAGGGATAGGAATTGACGTTTTTCAGAAGAGATGTCATTGATAATTTATAGATAGCTTTAAAAATTAAACTTTATCTAGAAGCTGGCTTCAAAATGAAGTGTTGTCAATGTTCTAAATGCATGAGGTACATTAAGTGAAAATGTGGCTTCACCCAATGGTGTTTAAATACTGCAGAAGCCAGGAGAAGCCTGGGCTGCTCGGAAAGTCTGGTGATGCTTAGCGTTAAAGGCTTGTATCAGTCTGTTGGATTCTGGATAATGCGGTTGTGCTTGAGGAAGTGTTTTGAGAATACTAATTACTGATTTTATTTCTTATCACAGAATCACAGAACAACCAGGTTGGAAGGGACCCATCGGATCTTCTAGTCCAACCATTATGTTTCTGATTGAAATGCGAAAGTGAAGTACATAATTCCTGGAGAAAAAAAGACACTTGTACATCTAAAAATATTAGCTTAGCTTTCTGTTTCAGTAAAGTGTTATAACTCAATCTTGATGCCCTCCTCAGCTTGGGAGTCAGCTCAGAGCAGGAGGCGTCTGCTCACTGCAGGGACAGTGACTGAGCTGGGAAAATTGTTGGAAACCTTCCTGATGCTTTTGTGGAATCTGGATTTCCTTTTTTTTTTTTTTTCTTTTGTTTAATACCCTTTTTGTTAACCTGATCCATCTAAAATGAAGTAGGGGTTAATACACGCTTTGCTAAGTAAGAAAAATAAGAAAAAAAAAAAAAAAAACCACCAACCCTGAGGCTCAGCCCAGGAAGATGGGAATTGTGAGATAATATTCTGTGTGCCCGAAGGGACAATGCTGTCTCTTGTTGTCGCCGTCTATATTTAGTCCCGTGCTAATATGCAACTTAAAATACCTAGAATAGCAAGAAGAATTTTTTTTTTTCTCCCCTTCATTTGAAGTGGAACAGCGCAAGGTTGTTAATTTTGGCTTATCGCAGCTGACACTTGAGTAGGGGGAAAAAAAATAGTGGTTAGAAGGTTTAACTCTCTCCACGTGTGCCCCTTGCCAGCAGCCCTCGGCTCCTGTGGAACTTTCTGGGCTCTCTTAAATTATATCTCCCCCCTTCCCGAGGAGTTCACAAGCCATTTAGTTGATTTAAAATCCATTGTTGTTTGTGCAGCTGATAAGGGGCAGAAAAGCTAGGAGTTAACAGCCCAGGTCCGGAAAAAAAATTGTTAATAATTGCAGCTTCCTACTTGCAGCTGGAATTCTGGTCGGTTTATGTAAACGGTGCAAGTTGTATTTTAATGCTCCGCTTTACGTAAAAATCAGCAAGAATTTTCACGCTTTCGGGAGCGTTTCGTGTTGTTGCAATGTAAGTTTTTGTGTTTTAGAGACAATTTAGAGACGTTACAGAGACGATAACAAAGTATTTGTGTTTGGCAAATATTTGTGTTTTCTGAATGCCTCGCACGCTCCGTGGGCTGGATTTTAACAGGGGCATCAGAGCTCTCCAGAGCACTCCCAAGCATCAGAGCTCTCCAGAAGACCCAGCAGGAACGTGGAAGAGAGCAGAGTCCCCGAGGAAGTGCTGGATAAGTTGTTCATGGGGGAATAACCCTGTTCTGGATCATGCTGGTGGCTCACTCAGCCATGTATGTCACTCAGGGAGTTTTGACCCCTCTGGTTTTTTGCGTCCAGAATTTTAACCAGTTTGTTAGACCTCTCATGGCATTCGCTGTTACCTGGTATTTCAGGTAAGCAGGAACGGGAGACGTGTCCGAGGTGCATGTCTTCCACAGCAGCAGGAATGGGAATGGGAGCTTGACGGCATCTCGGTCTGGTTGGCTCATAGGTAGAAGTTGTCCCTCACAAGCACAAGTTGCTAACAAAAGTTAATTTGTACTTAAATGTATTTTAATACGAGAACTTTTTTAGCGTTAAAGAGTGGGAAAATGCTTTTGAGAAAAGCAGTTGTCGGTTTCTGTCTAGTTTAGCAACACTGCAGCTTGAGGGAACTTTCCGCAGAGATAGGAATAAGGTAGAAGGTTTGAAGCTTCGGTTGAAATGATTGTAGATAACTTGATCTGCAGTTGCCATATATAGTCACACGAGAAAAAGTCTGCCCAGGCCCTCCAGACGTTTCTGGACTCGGATTCATCCGTTGGAGCCAGACAGCTCCAGCCAAGAGATAGGGAATTTGTTCAACTGCGCCGAGTTCCCAAATGGCTGCAGCCCCGTGGAGCAGTTCTGCCTTTTACAGAGGGAAGAGTGGGAGGAGGAGAGTGCATTATGTAGTCTCTGCTTTTGGGAAGAGTTTCAAGAAGATGAGTAACATTCTGGAGCTCTTAAGAAAAAACACACACACACACACACACACACAAAACTTCAATTAATTTCCGTTGGTGTCATCAAAAGCTGCCGTTCTAAATTTAGCCGTTTCCTATGATGCTCAGCTTATGCTGGCAACAGTAAAACCATTTTTTCCTGAGTGCTATTTGTCACCTCCCCCTTCTAAGTTGGTAAAAGATAAGTATGTATTAATTACGTGGATTTATTATTACACAAGTATGTCTCATTTTAATCTGCTGGGGAGTTCATTGTGATTCAGTGCGGGGCTCTCGCAGGCGGAGAGAGTGCCCAGGACCAGGGCTGTGCTGGCTCGGCCTCTGCCTTTCCACCTCTCCTCTTTTAATCTGGGTTTCTTTCCCTGGGCTTCTCATCTCTTTTTCCTCCTCCCCCAGCATCCTGGAACAGTTCAGCACATGGATTTGGGACTCAGTCCCAGCTGAGGCCGTGTGTTGCAGCAGGGAGAAGGTGCTGCTGCTCCCAAGTGCTTGATGTGGGGTTTTTATTTCCGAAGTTCAACTAACAAACAGGGAACGCGTGGGATAAGCCTGCAGTGAGGCTGTGCTTGCTTTCACCTCGATCCGTGTCCGTCTGTGCCCTCGCAGAGCACGCGCATCGTACGCTGGAGCCTGTTTCCATAGGAATTGTGCCAGGAAGGTAAAGACAGGAGTTTGTTTTCCCTGAATTCCTTCTGCTACTGAGCCAATATGAACAGATCTGTGCTGGATTCTTTATGTAGGTCAGGAGGATGACAGTTATATCAACTCTGAGGTGTTTTTACCTGCTATGCTAAATTAGATGTAGTAAAGCCTTTGGCTCTATATCCTGATGTTTTCGAGGTTGTCAGTGTTTTTGGTTTTGTTTTTTTTTCCCTTCAAACTTCTCGTCTTTGTTGGAATCTGAAGTTCTGGCTTCAGCTGCAGCCGCAGGGTGATGCCTGCTGGAGGCAGGGGAACCACAACTCCCTGCAGAGAGGTTAGGAGGAATGTAAAGATCCCAAAGACAATGGTTGCAAGAGTTTTAGCAAATGGACGTGGATTTGCTGGATGTCAGGCTTGACGTTCGTGAAACGACAATTTTTTTGTAGGAGCAACTGGCTTTTGAAGAAAACTGAATGGTCAGGATCGAGATTAAGTGAGCAAATCTTATAAAAAGATTATTAGGGGATTGCTCAGGACTGGATTTTCTTGCATTGGAATGATGGAAAAAGGCTGAGTCTGTGATATAAATCAGTAAATACCCCTGTGTCGGTGCAGGCAGGTGTGTCAGCGTGTGATTAATGCACAGGCTCTTCACAGCTATATTTTTAACTTATCTTTAAAAGATACGTCGGGGAGACAGTTTTGCAATATCTGATGTCTCGGCGATGCACAACCTGCCCCGCGCCCCCTCTCATATGTACAGTCGGTAAGGACCTGCAAGGGTGAAGCCTGGTTCTTTATTACAGTATATAACACGGAATTGCTCTTTGTGGGAACAGCCTGACTTTAACACAAGATTCTTGCATTTTGGAAATCCTTCCAGTTGACCCGTAACGTGTTTTAAAACACGGATGTTTTTAGTGCTCTCACTTTCCATAAATAAAGCTATCAAAGTGCATGGTTTCCTTGTAGTCCTAACCGTCCTCTCCGTGAGACACAGGACGGACCCAAACCTCAACTCAGAGCTGCCAGAGAGCACCCAGGCTCCCAATTTCATCCAGGTTCCCAGTTTCATCATCCCAGGAGGTGAGACCGAAAGCTGAGGTCGGTTGCACCCTGATTCAGACACAGCACACTGCTCACGGTGGAAAATTACAGGTGCAATTATGGTTCCACATTAAATATTCCTCTCTTTCAATCCACCACGTGAAGCATTAGCCTGTGTTTGAACTGGGGGTGTTAATTGGACCGCAGCACTCAGATGTGTTTTCTGCAGAGTCATGGCCCGGGTCATTAGCTTCTCATTAGACGCGTTAATTTTTTAAGACTCATTATAATTACTTTTTTCCCGAAGTCCCCCGTTTTACATTGGAGAGAAACCTCTTTTCTGCAGGCTGTAATTCCAAATAATCAGGGAAGCATTGTGAACTCCTCTATAGGCTTTCAGAGTGGAAAATGAGAGCTCTGGAGTGGCTGGAGAAGGAGATCCTACGGCAGGTGACTTGAGAGGAGGGGTAAGGGCTTTTTCGCTGGAAACCTCAGTCGCCAGGGCAGGGAGGCTGTGGGACCAGGGGGACGTTAGAGGGACAGAGCGGTTCTGGCTCAGCCGTAGGTGAGGCTGCTCGCTGGGATGCAGAACCAGGCGGTCGGATTGGACACTTGTGCTCACCTGCTAAAACCTGCAGGTACTGGACTCTCGGTACCAGGTAATCATCATTCGTACGTGCAGAAATACTGACCTGAGCCCTACGAACGGTGCTTCCCGGGGTTCACTGCCATGTGCACGTCACAGGTTCTGCAGTGTTTCTTTGCCTGATGACATGAGGTTCCTGACCTGGCAGAGACGTGTGATTTCCTATCACGAGGGGCTGTCCTGGTAGGCTTGGTGCTGCCTGCAGCCTTCAGAAAGCAGGACAAACTGTAACGGGAGGAAAAATCTCCCTGGGGCCACGAGCCAGTGTAGACTTTTAAATTAATGGGTTTGTTAAAAACAATGCTTGGTTCTCTGCGAGTACGTGTGAGCTGTACAGATCTCATCCTTTCTTTCCCCTGCTACAATTTTAGTGACCAGGCTTCCATTTCATTAGAATCAGCTCCTTCCAAAGCTCTACCTGAAGCATTTTTGTTTCAATTTCTATTTTTTTTTTTTTTTTTTTGTTTCCTAGCAACTCCAGTTTTTAAGTTGTGAATTGTTTCTGTTTCATGTCTTTGGTCGCTCGGTGGTTTATAAACGACAGCAAAGCTTTAACCTGCTCCGAAAAAGCAGAGTTCACTAAAAGAAGTTGTAAAGTTAGTTAAAAAATCCTTTTTCCATTATATATAGTATGTGTATATAGACACAGAGAGATACAGCTAGAGGGGTGCAGCCCTTCTTCTTCGGTGCAGTTGAGTTTTTAAACAGTTGTGAAGGTAACCAGTCTGTTTAGACGTTGCTGCAGAGGCGCAGAGTAAACTTGTTAGCTTTATGTTTATTTTAACTGGGAAGAAGCTCCAAGGGGTTTCCATTAAGGCTCACGCGTGCGAGCAGCTCCTCTGGGAGGGCAGTGGCAGTCCCCGAGGCGGGCGGAGAGGTGTGGTGGCATCTTCACGGATGCCGTTTGCCTCCTGCCTGGCAAGAGTGTGGTTTGCTCCTCTGCAGGGAAAGGGACCTCCGGACAGGCCCCACGTGCTTGCTCACTCCAGACTCGTTTCCCTGTGGCTTGTTAGCAGCCTTGAGGTCTTTGGAGTTTCATACAATCATAGAACAACCCGGTTGGAAGGGACCCATCGGATATTCTAGTCCAACCATTCCTATCAGACACTAAACCAAGTCCCTCAAGATCTCATCCACCCATCCCTTAAACACCTCCAGGGAAGGTGACTCAACCCCCTCCCTGGGCAGCCTGTTCCAGTGCCCAATAACCCTCTGTGTGAGTTTGGTAGAAGAAGGGTGTTTCTACAAAGAAAGGCTTGAAGCTGCTCTGTGTGTCTGCAACCGCAGCTCCTTCCTTCTGGGACTGTCGTGTGCTCAACCCTCCGAGGTGGCTAAGCAGCGAAATTCCATCTCTTTTCAAGGAATCTCGTTCAGTGTTTATTCTGTAGGCTGGTTGTGCCCTGCTTCGTAACCTTTCTGGAGTGCAAACTTCTCCCTCTGAATTACAATGCATGTGGTTTTGCTTAATATTCCGCTTCAAGCCGAGGTCTGCTCTCACTAAATCTGCCTCTCACAAATGGAATATTTTTTCAGTTCTTGCTGGGTGGGTCCGTACACTGAAAAATAGGTCAAGAACAGTCATCTAAATCTACTGCTAATAAATAATTAAAGCTAATGGAATTTGCACAGGGTCTGTGAGCTAAAATATTGCAGAAAGTACCGTGGTGCTCGATTTGCTACTGTAAATCAAGATTTTTTTATTTATCATTGTGCCGGATTGAAACATATCTTTAAGTGTAGCTTTAAAAGATGGTTTTTGTACAGAGAAAATAGTGGCGCGTTAGTATATTAAAATAACCAAAAAAGATCGTAGAAAATGGATAACGTTGTGATTCATTCTTTAATGATTTGATTTCAAGTAAATACTTCAGCAGCCTTAAGCAATAAGAGGTTTTATATCTCATTAAATCACAGTGCATATTGAGCAATAAATTGTTTGTTCGTATGATTTAATTTGCCTTATATTTTAGGAATTAAATAAGTCATCTAAGCTGCTGTCTAGTACCTGTTTGGACAACTATCTGGGATTTCAGTTGCACATCTTTTAGAACAAAGCGAAGTGGAACTTGCTGGAACTAATGAAATCAAAAGGCTGAAGTGTTGCCCTCGGCACACCTCCAGTCACATCTGCCCAGGAGCTGAGGGGAGAAAATCGCTTATTCTCTATTTTTTCATAGTTGTGGCTGCAAAGAAATAATACTTAAAGTTCATGTATTGGTAGATAAGCCTCTGATTGAGGGATCCCAGCTCATTCACCACTTTGCCCCTCGAAGGGTGGAGCACGCAGGCTTGCTGACACTTCCTAACTAACCAGTAGAGTTGCTTACTGCTCATTATAGTTAACCTGCTGATTTCTGCGTTTCACAGTGACAAGTTGTGCCCTTGAAGTGTGTAATAACCAAACACACCTTGAGCGTGGATGCCAGCGTTCTTCCTAAACCCTTCATGCTCGGCTGCTTCTCCCTCTCCCCCTTTCGGCTGCGTTTGTGTGAAAGGGAAGCTGAACCACAGCATCACGAGGGCTGCTGAGGGGATGGTGTGTGAGCCCTGCCCGAGAGAGCACACGCAGAAACATCCCCTGGTCGCGAGAAGCAACCAATCATCACTTATCCCATCGCTGGAGGGGCTCAGGGCCAGGCTGGATGGGGCTGGGAGCCCCTGAGCCAGTGGGAGGTGTCCCTGCCGGGGACTGGATGGGCTCTGAGGTCCATTCCAAGCTAACTCATTCCACGATTCTGTGATTCTGACGCGCAGCCTGAAAGAGGCTGCCAGGTTTTGACCCCTGGCTAGAGATTAGGAGGAGTAGGCTAGAGATTAGGAGGAAGTTTTTCACACAGAGGGTCATTGGGCATTGGAATAGGCTGCCCAGGGAGGTGGTTGATTCCCCTTCCCTGGAGGTGTTTAAGGGACGGGTGGATGAGGTCTTGAGGGACATGGTTTAGTGTTTGATAGGAATGGTTGGATTTGATGATCCGATGGGTCTCTTCCAACCTGGTTGTTCTATGATTCTATGACCCCAGAGCTCCTCCTGAGGCCGAACTCTTGCTTCTGTGTCTTTGCTGCACAAACACCTTCCCACTCAGTCAATACCCATCAAAGTTTGTCCTGGGCTGGGTTTTTTTTTTGTCTTTTTTCGTATATTCTTATCTGAAAGTGTCTGCAGTCAGGACATGCACCCTGCTGGTTCTGAGCCAGGGCCGGTCTCTCGGCCCTCGTTGCGTGCAGGCTAACGAGGAAGGAAATGCAGAAGGGTAGGGTGGCAGGAAAGCCGCAGCATCCCGCTGGTGATAAGGCAGCTCAAAAATTGGTTGTGACAGCCGGGCTAATGATGTCACCGATGCTGATACCAGTGGGCTGCTTGTCATTACGATTCCTCTGCCAGAAACAGTGACGTTCAGCAGCCAGCGCGCGGCCCGAGTGGACGATACGGAGAACAAATCATGGGAATGCGGCGCGGGAGGTGGATGAAAGATCATCTTCCCCTTTCTGTTTTGTCTTATTTCACAAGCACACAATATTGCTGTGGATGATAAAGGTGTGTAGGTCAAGCTTAGCCTTGCTGGGCCACTTTATCAAACCAGGGTTATAGGGCTCTTGCTGTGACATTTCGAGATAAGCAGTGTGGAGGCAGATGAGGTGGAGCAGCCTGCGAGGAGAGCGGAAGGTGCTGTGCAGCTTCAGAACTCAAGTAAATTACAGACACGGGGCTGGTGGCCTCAGCATCGCGACGGCCTCTGGCCTCTACGTGGTGTATGGAGACAGCAAGGGATTGATAACCTACTGTAGGTGTCACAGAGATGTGTTTGGTGCCCACTTCTTCACCTTAGATTTATTCTTGGCTTATTTTCCATAGAGTTATTTTTAATGAGAATGGAGAGGAAGTTAAAAATTATTGGGATTCAGGTTTCAGCGTGAAGCTGCTTGATCAAAATATAAACCCGTTGTTTATACTCTCGTAAAGGCAAAATGCTGTATTGGCATTCAGCTGTCAGATTTCATTCAGGTAACGATACAGCAACCTAATTCATAGTCTCTGCTCGGATATTGGGTTTGGCTGTTAAAGAGCCTTTTTCAGAAACCTGCTCTGCCCCAATAGATCATCCAGAGCGAGAGAGAGAACGTCTGCATTTTGATGCGTGGAAAAACAGGCTAATAATGTGATCGTACCAGAGTATTCAAATATTTCAGTGCATCTGTGTCGATAAATTATCATTTGTTTTAATGCTGAGCCGCGTGTCCCCTTGCTCAGCGCCCTGCCTGGTGGCTGTGACGTGCTGCTTTGCTTTTCCTGTTTTGATCCCAGCCCAGGCAGCAAAGGCCACCACACTTCAAACAGATAATAAATCATCTGACGTCCTTGCTAACCAACGTTACAGGTTCCCCCAGGCCGGAACTGAACGTCCTTCTTTCTCTTCGGTTCAGTGCGAGGAAGGTAGGATCCTGTTTGCTGTTAGCGTAATATTTTGAGGCAGTTTGATGAGGAATTTTTCCAAACTGCCCAAAATAAATCTCCCCAGCAGAGTTTTAGCCGGTGACTCGAGGCGTATGTGTTCCTGACTTCTGTCTGGTTATTTGTCTGGTTATTTTTACTTCCCTTTCATTGCGAGCTGACTGAAGTTTCGATGCCCTTTAGCCAAAGAAGGAATTACAGCAGTAGCCTATGAACTCTATCTGAGAGGGAGAGAGAGAGAGAGGGGGGAGAACACAAAAACCGGTGTGAAGAAGGCAATTGTGCTGTTTGGTGTGGTGTGTGCCGTTCATCCACGTCCCTGCGCGATGCATGTGGTTGAATTTAAAATGCTGGAGCGAATACTGGCCCCGAATGCAGGCATTTGCTTTACCATGGACAGTTATGGTTACTTTCTTCGACGTTACCAGCAGCAGGTTGCAAAGAAAATGTGTTCTAAGCTGTGCTCAGCCCTCGGGTCTGCAGAGCAGTCGGGGAGCGAGGAAAAGCCGCTCAGCCTGTCCGTTTGCTTTGGTACGAGACGTGATTTGTGGGCGTTCGTGGTGCACAAGGACACCGTCTGCCCATTTTCAGCCCTAAAATAGACAGCAGAAAATAGCAGGGAACATTGAGGTAACTCCGCTTGGTCTAAGAACAGGCGTGTTTGCTGTGGTGCTGAAGCTTGTAAAGCCGCAGTGTTACCCTGAACTCGATTGGGATGAACCGTATGTGAGTGCAATAAGAGCTGAAGTTTGGCTGATCGTTTATCTCCGATAACTTCGTTTACCTTTGGCCCCGGAGCCACCTCTCAGGGAGCAGAACTCCTGACGCTCCAACTCTCTCTGCATGACTTTTCATTTAAATGACAAAAAACCGACAGGGGTTTGTTCTTTAGGCGTTCTGAGAATTTGTAAGGGAATTAAAACAGCTCAGAAGCGGAGCCACTGAGAATTTTATACTAGATGTGCATTTGTTGTCCTAAATTATCTTGGTTGCTAGGTAAAAATAGGCTATGAACTTTCAGACTGATTCTGTGGGTATCTTAATGAATTTTGTGGCACTGTGTGTGTTGAGTTCTACAGAAAGCACCAAACAGCTGCGCTGAAGGAGAGGGTATGACCTTCAGTTCTCTGATGGCCAAAGTCAGAGCACTCTTGAGAAAATAATAAATGGAATAGACCTCGTATGGAATGCTGGTCCCAAGCCATCTTCCTCTAAGCCCAGCTTCCACCTGGAAATATCTGTGGCGCAAGTTCAGAGGTAGAGCTGCTGTTGAGGTAGATAGAGGTATTTTCTCCTAATCGCATTAGTGTTTCAGCTGAATTATGAGATGGGAGGCGTTCAGGGCTTACCCAGCGTCACTGCAGCTTTGTTAATCAACACTGTTTGCAACGGATACAGGTTTGTGTCAGGCTGGGGGTGCAGGCTTGCTCGAAACGGATTCTAGGTGTGCTGCTGTTTCAGTCAAAGCTCCTGTGAAATGCATTAGGAATTAAAATAGTGTCTCAGAACTGGAAAAAGCATTAGAAAAAATTGACAATGACTTGTCCTCTCAGACTTCTCTGATGCAATATCTTGCTTCTGTCTTCTAGGACCTGCGCAAACAGGTAGCTCCGTTGCTGAAGAGTTTCCAGGGAGAGGTAAGAGCTTTTCCTTCTCACAGTGCTTTCAGTATTGCCTCAGCCGAGTGCAGGGTGCCGGCAGGCGGTCAGCGCCACTGCTGTTGGGTGGAAATCCAGCAGAAGGCGTTCACACCTCTTACCTGGAGTTCTCTTCACACGACTCCACTAAGAAACACGATTAGAGCCATCACAGGTTTAAAAACCGCTCTTGTTGTCCTGAAGAATTTCTGTAGCGAGGGGCAGCTCAGTGACAGAGTTTGGCCTCTGAGCTGTGGACAGCGCTGAGCACTCCCTTCCCACCAGTGCTCCAGCCGGACAGGATTTACTTTACAACTGAATTTTCCAAATATCGCGAGAAATAAATAAATAAATAGGGCAGCTTTGTCCTTGATGTATCTGGTAGCAATTTGTGAGAACAAAGAATGACTTGTGTGAGCCCATTTGCCAATGGAAATTTACACTTGTAAGATTGCTCTGAGAAGGCTGCAGTGTTCTTAAAACCTTCTAACTCGAATTTCAAGCTCGCGGTGTGCTGACTGAAAAGTGCACGTGTCCCTTCAGCGCTCTTCCTTAATGAAGGAAATGTCTGAGGATCCAATAAGAATCATAAACCCAGATTTGGCTGCTCTGAAGGTAGATTCTCCCGCGAGATCCTGCCTCGGGGACAGCTCGCTGTTACCTCGCTGTGGCTCTCGCAGACTCCTGTAGTTTTGCCTCACTGGTGTAACAGTGAAGTTTACGCTGGGATAAATTCAGCCTCACGACGCACAAGAGTAACATTTGTCGGCGGAAATCCCCTCGTACGTAAATGAAGTACTAATACCTTACAAGATTGTGCTGCTGCGGCTCTGAGCTGGTGATTCCAGTCTCCCTAACCTAGGAGAGGGTTTAGAAGCCTAAAAACCCCTGAACTAATCATGAGTGACTACATAAACGCAGAAAGTTAAACTGTGAATTATGGTATTTGGTGACAGATGTAGTTATTGTGTCCTGTTTTGGAGACAAAGCGAAACACTGAGCATACTACCCTCTGCTGTTGTGTTTTGTTGTTCAGTCTATAGATGTGGGCTGTGTCTGTTGTTACGGCTTTGGGGAAGATCAGGAGATGAATGCTCCAGGTAGCTCCAGAACAAGCCGTGTTCAGCGTGTCGGCTTTTCCCTTCCCCTGGAGATGTCTCTTTTCTGGCAGTGGAAGGTGTTTGTACGCGAAATCTTAAGAAAAGCGACATCCTTGGGCTGTGTTCGTTTCCAGAACTGGAGTTGTGGTGTGGAAATCTAACGTTGGAATCCCTCTTTGTGAAGTCATCCAATAGATATTTTAAGGCTGGGAAAGGATTTCCTGAGGTCATTAGCATTCGTTCCATGTGGCAGAGCAGCGCGGTGGTGATCCCGCCTTCCCAGAGCCCCTTAAGGCACACGCTCTGCCACGCACTGGACTTCGTTCTGCGCAAACCGCTTCTCGTGTTCTTCTCCCGATGCAAGTTCTTGTAATGATTTTGCCGTTCTGATGAGACCTCTCCGGCTCCCCACTTAGCTGAATTGCTCTTGAAACCATTAATTTGGTCAGTGCGGTAATTTAATAATTTTCCTTAGGCACACAACAGGAGTTGCAAATGCATTTGGTGTGATGGAACCCGCTAATCAGGCTCTGAATGAGAGCTCTAATAACCTGTGTGCCTCGACGACTTCAGACCCACTTCCCTTCTGCTGTTTGAAGGAGTGTTCCTGAACCGCTTCATCTTTTATTTTCTACCCCCTTTGATTTCCTTATGTTAAATTTACAAACCTAATTAATACGATTTCTTTCCTGTAGGTTCGCTCCATGATGGCTCAATTAGGGTAGCAGTAGAACTGTGGTTCAATATCCAGGCCAGATTCATAATTGAAAACACATTTTCTTCTCAAAAGCTGCAGCTGGTTTGGTTCTGCTCATGCAGAAAAGGATATAACCTTGCATAACATAGGAAATGAACGGTTGAGAGAGAAGCCAAATTCAATTTCAGTCAGATATTTTGAGGATAAGTCCATGATCTATGGAAGCGAGGGAATGAAAAGTGTGTGGATGTGGAAAGCGGCGTATTCAGCACTCTATTAATCACGGCGAGCCGGGGTGCTGTTGTGCGCTCTTGCCTTAGCACCGATTCTCGTACAGAGGCTGGAGAGCAGCCAAGCACTCCAGAAGTTAACCTCTTAAAGACCCTGAGCTGCTTTCCGTTGAATAAATGTAATTTTGTGGTCAGGAATAAATGCTTGTGATGTAGCAGGAGCTTTGAAAACAACAGCGTGGCAAGGCTATTACAAATTGCTCTGTGTTGGGGAAGTCAACAGGAGCCATCAACATTCCGAGCGCGCGCTGGGCTGCTTTAGGCGCGGAGCTTGCCTGCTCGGCAGTGCAAGTCCCACTAAGCCTCTCTGTGTAACAAAGCAGAGTAAATTTTAACATTTTTCTCGGGTAATTGTTTCCTTTTAGCGTCTCCCCCATGGGGCGTGGGTGGTGGGTAGTTTCCTTTGTGGACCAGGACCGTGGGGATGGTTTTCTGCTCCGTCTTGACTCTGTTTCCTGGCACTGGTGGGGAAGGGGGAAGGCACCCGACTTGCTTTCGGGGTTTAGCGGCGTTCGCAGCCTTCCCCTGCTTTGTTTACACAAGTGCGTAAACGATTATTTATTTATTTTTGGCTGGGCTTGATTGCGGTTTAAACAACATCTTTCCTGAGGAAGGTGATTTAAATACACGAGAGCGTCTCGAATGCGGATGCTGCTGAGCGTGGAGGTTGTCTGCTGTGTGCTGTTGGGTCGAAAGCATCTCCGAGAGCAGAGGAGCTGAGCTCCAGAGGGATGGACAGAGTTTTGAACCTCTCAGATACAGCCAGAGCCCGTCCTATATGTACCACTTCCATCTTCCCTGCCGATAAGTTCCTGGGACAAACTTCAGCTATCAGGGTCGAGCAAGATCCTGTGTCTCGCATACACCACCAGGATCAAGCGATAGGGACCCTGCACGTTTCTGGAGCTCTTACAGGTTCTCTTCCGTCCCATCCAGTCGGCACTGAGACAGCAGGTACTACCAGGGCAACTTTGAGGAGGATCAGCCCAAATCCTCTTATTTTTATAAAACTGACAAGGTGCTGAAGTTCCTGCTGGCAGCTGGTGGGCTGCCTGTGCTGAGCCGCTGCCACGCGTTGGGGTGAAACGCTAGCAGTGGGGGGAAACTATTTATGCAAAATTCAGGCAGGCAGCACCGTTTCGGTTTGCGGTGTCAGGAGGATCTTCTCATCCCCTTCAAAAACAAGAGCTTGAAGGGTGCTGGAAGGAATGGGAATGGGAGGGGTGCGGAATCCTACCGAGTGCCGCTTCTCCAAGTACAGAATTACTCTCGCATTTCTTACAAAATGTCTATGAGGCTCTCTAAAAGCCAATATCTGGTCTTGGTTTGCTGTAACAGAGAAGCAGGAGGGCAAGGTCGGTGTGAAATATTGATGAAAGGTTACATCTTGGTACCAGCTTGCGAGTGGATTTTGCACGGAAGCAGTTAATGAGTCATTCCTGCAAAGGATTCCTCTGCCCTAATTTTCAAAACACTTCAACAACAGTTTGGATCATCCATAAGGGAGGAAAAGCGATTGTGGGTTCTAGGTCACTGTTGATAGCGGCAAGAGGAGAGGCTGATGGGCAGGTGAAGGCACCCACACACCTCACCATGTGGCTTCTCCTGCCAGGAGGCTGGAGCTGATGTGGAATAGAATCGTAGAACCAGGTTGGACGAGACCCGTCGGATCATCGAGTCCAACCAATGGTTGGACTCGATGATCCGACGGGTCTCGTCCAACCTGGTGGTTCTATGATTCTATAATTCTATGATTCCTATCAAACACTAACCCATGTCCCTCAGCACCTCGTCCACCCGTCCCTTAAACCCCTCCAGGGAAGATCCTGTGATCCGAGGGAGCTGGGCTCTCCTCAGGGGATGTTTTCTCTGCGAAAAATCAGTATTTTCTGGGCATGAAAGGAAGGGAAGGGTTATGGGGTTGGAGGTTGCAGCTGCTTCACAGCAGAGAGAAGGAGGATTGGAAGATGGAAGCGTTTGACTCCCACCTAAAGCTCTCTTCGTAGCTGGAGGTTAAAGCAACAAGTGGCGAGGCAGGCAGGGAACTGGCAGCGAAGCTCGGCACGGCTCCCCAGCAGCCTTGTTAAACAGCTTGGTGCTGTATCCACTCCGGAGTCCTTATTTCTGTTCCAGAATTTATAGCACAGCTAAAACACACACCATATGCCTTAAGCAGATGCACAGGAACCATTTCGTTTTAATTTTGCTTCAAAAATCTTTAATTGCAGCAAAGAGGAAAAAGAGTACAAGATAAATTAACCGGGATGATGAACTGTATACTTCACTTAATTTGTAAAATTATGTTGTGTTTTTATTAATTAATTTGTTGATGTCGATTTCTGTTGGTATTAAGTAAGGGGAGCAGAGCCAACCGAGCGTGTACCCCACGTCCTGGCCCTCACGCTCCGAGCAGATTACAGAGGGGATGGTTTGTATTTAAGAGCAGCCAAGCCCTCTTGTAGTGGCTTCAAAGAAAGGCTGATGCTGTTGTGTAGCAGTAATAACTCACACTGTAACTGCTGTTTGAGTCCCACGATCTGGCACAGCTTAGAATAACATGCAGACCAAGGGGGTCTTGGAGAGGGAGTCAGGGAGGGGAAGGGTTTCTGGGATGAACTTGGTACCATGAATCATGGAGTCATAGAATCATAGAATTACCAGGTTGGAGGAAACCCACTGGATCATCGAGTCCAACCATTCCCATCAAACACTAACCCATGTCCCTCAGCACCTCGTCCACATGGCCCTTAAACACCTCCAGGGAAGGGGAATCAACCCCCTCCTTGGGCAGCCTCTGCCACTGCCCAGTGACCCTTTCCGTGAAAAATTTCTTCCTAATCTTCCTCCTGACCCTCCCCTGGTGGAGCTTGAGGCCATTCCCTCTCATTCTGTCCCTTGGGAGAAGAGCCCAGCTCCCTCCTCTCCACAACCTCCTCTCAGGGAGTTGTAGAGAGCAATGAGGTCTCCCCTCAGCCTCCTCTTCTCCAGGCTGAACACCCCCAACTCTCTCAGCCGCTCCTCTTCTTCTCCAGCCCCTTCCCCAGCTTCGTTCTCTTCTCTGGACTCTCTCCAACACCTCATCACGGCCCTTGACCTGGAGGAGAAGGTGGATGGAGGGAGGGCTGTTCCCAGGCTGGTGTCGGCTCCGGGGATGTTGTAGAGGCGCAGAGTGCGGCAGGGAGGGAGGCTTCCTGGTGCCTCATTGCTGCTCTCCCCTGCAGCTCCAGGGGTATTATCAAGACAAATCGTATGCCAGAACTTAAAAGTGAACATATGTTTCTGGGGGTGGTTGGGAGCACAGAGGTCACTGCTGTTTCTTTCTGCTAAGAGAAGACATAATGGGGCCTGGTTTGGATAAATTAAGACTTGGAGCTCAGCTCATGTCAAGACTGCGCTGTCGTAATTATAAGTTGACTTTTTTCAGGGTCCCTGAAGTTTTTAGTGTCAAATAAAAATGTTCAGCGAGAGTTTTATAACGTAGTCCGACTGTTTTAATGTGAGCTGATTGTAGCTCATGCTTGTCAGCTCCCGAACCAGTTTCACTTGGATTTGAAAAGTTTTACGTGAACTTCCAAGGACTTGGTGCCATTTCAGTGCTGTTCCAGTGCCGTTTCAGTACTGTTTCCTCTGGACTTCATTTACATTTTGCTATTTTTGATGTATTTTTCATCCCGTATTTCCTTATTTCCCTGCACAGCTGGAAGTTGCCATACTTGATTGTCCTTTTATTCCGGTTAAAGTTTTCATGAGGCTTTTCTTTTAAGATATCAAATAGTAGCAGCACTGAATTTTAATAGAACTTTAACCTGAACTGATCGAATGAATGATTGATTGATTGATTGGGGTTTTTTTTAACAACTAAAACATTAAAAGAATCTTTCTGCCTGGTGGGATCGTTTGGAACTCTGGTTCTGAATTTGGAGGGGGAGGACGTGTAAGTTTGTGTGATTTACAAACCATTTCCGTCAGAAAGTCTCTGATCTCCCTGCAAGATGTTGTTTCCATTCTGGTTTATATTTCAATCACTGCAGAACTGGTGAGGAGTGAATAAGTCAGAATAATTTGGGGGAATATAAGTACGAATTCCCTTTATTAAAACGTGGAAAAAAGCTGTAATAGGAAAACAAATCCCTCCTGTTATTTCACAGAGATGGGAGCGTTTTAAATGCTTTGGTTTTCTTAAAAGGGGCAAATGATTTTTTTTTTTTCAAAGTACAGTACAGAATCAGTTCTGTTATGCTAATTATATTTAATAATAGTAATTTAAATTTGGCTGTGTTCTGCTGAGCAGCAGCGAGAGAAGATTGTGTGTGGGAAGGCTGAAGTCCAGGACTCTGACATATGGTGTGCGTTGGCCTCCGAGTGTGCTCTCCACGAGGCAGCTCAGCGGCAGTGTCGCTCTGCCAGTTGCCCCTCGGCCCTCGCCCCTTCTCCAGTGATGCCCGAGAGTCCCCAGCACCGACCTCCTCTGCCCAGCACCTCTCTGCCTTGGGCAGTTTGTGCCCTGTCCTAATTCCGAATTCTACGTGTGTGAAAACGTTCTAACCGAATGGCTGACGTTCCCGTTCCCTAATGAGCATCGGTCCGTCTGTGACTGCTTGAATTCAAATTAATAAGCAGGTTATCCACAACCATCAATCCCTTGTGCTCCGGCACGTCTCACGCCCTGTGCGAGTCCAGTGCCTTTCTGGAGCCTTTCTTGGGGAACTCTAAAAGGCAAGTTTGATCAGTTTATCTCTGCTCTCCACACCCTCCATCGTTATGGCCTGATGCTCGTTGATTGTCTTTCTTTAATTGATAGGGATAAGTTCCAAACAGGTCAGGTTTCAGTGACACTGCACCTCCACCAAACTACTTATCCACCAACCTACTTATCCACCAACCTACTTAAATTCCTCCAGACTTTGGGGGATGTCAGCGAAGCGGGAATTTGTTGTGTTTCTCTCAAGACAGGATTGTGTTGTGTTAGGTAACCTGTTCCTCCTTCCCAGCCTCTCCTCTCATCTCCCAGAGTTTTGTTGCTGCTGCCAAACACTGTGCAGATGCTCTCCTGTCCTTATTTTCCACCTCTCGAGTCCTTCCTCAGTTTACACGCTGTGCAATGCGCTTCTTTCTGTTTTCTCTATTTGTCCTTTGGTTTTCCAGCCTTCATCCTCTCCGCAGTGATCTCTGCCAGTCAGAGCCATCGGACCCTGGACCCTCGGGAGCGGTTCTGCCCCTCTGCACTCCGTGGCTCACTCCCAGCAGTATTTTAATCATCTACATCATAAGTTTGGTTACCCCCTTCCAAAATCCTTCCCTTCACAAAGTCATTGTTGCACCGAGCAAAGAGGAGTGGCGCCAGGCTTGACCCCACAGCCCCCTCCTCCTTATCTCTCCTCCTCCCACCCGCTTCCGCCCCCTGGTTGCCTGCGGATGGCTGCGGCTCGGGGGCAGCTCTGCAGGTCTCCCTCCCGTGTAACGGGACATCGGATACTTCCCTGAAACACAGAGTAAACTCTGTCCATTGTTTCTGCCTTATCTCCCAAATCAATAACGCACTGAAAGAATTCAAGGACGTTTTTTCAGACAGGACCTTCCTTTTTTTAGTATGTGTTGACGTGTGCACCTTCAGATGGTTTCATAACATTCACTGCTTTTCGAATCCACCGAAGAATTTGTATCAAGCCTTTGTACCCGTAGTTCTTCAGATCCTTTCTTGCTTTTATTAAAACATGGGAACGATAATCTCCATACTCTCGGTTTCCTGCTGTCGGTAAGCTCCCCAAGAGCCGTGTAAGGCTTTCCTGCTTCCCTTTCTGTCTCTTTTGGCTGTAGAGGATTAACTCGACAGCCCTGGTCGTGGGGTCTGCTTGGGTTTTGTTAATATTTAGTAGCTGTAAATCCTCTGTTAGGGTACATGTTTACCAGTAAAGGTTGCTGTGGAATAAATATTCTCAGAGACATAAAGCTGCCTTTCCTTGTGAAATAAGATTCTGGATGAAAATACAGATTTGGAGGAAAATAACAAGATTGTAGGTGTAGCGTCTGCCCTCACCTGGGCAGGCAGCTTCTTAGGGGAGTGGTGTTTGTATTCCAAAATACAAAGAGAAGCTGGTCAGGGGAGCTGGGCTTGGGCTCATGGAAAGAAGGCAGTGCAGACTCCACAGGTCTGTGCCTGAGCTTTATTAGAAGACTCACTTGCAATCTGAAGATTCACGGTTGTTTAACGTTGAGTTACAGAGTTCCCGACAAGTCCATCTTGGAAAATTATAGGAAATTATAGAAAAAGATCCACACCCAGATAAAGGCAGAGTGTGACATCAGATGGCCATGAGGTTCCCATGTTGTTAGATCTTAGTGAGAGGGAAAGGGAAACGGTTGTTGAGGAGGGAACCTGCCTGGCAAATCTCATGCTTTTTACAAAGACTTAAAGGAAAACATCACAACAGTCAGTAGTGATCATAAAAACACTGTTGCTTGCTTGCTCTTGTGCTGCAGGAGGTTTAAATTTTATTCATAGAATCATAGAATCAGCAGGTTGGAAGAGACACACTGGATCATCGAGTCCCGTACAAGGTGCTGTACACACGAGACTCAGATTCCCTTATATATTAAGTAGTTTTACATGAAATAGATTAATCTATTTTTGTAGCTCTGGGTGTGGAGTCTGTTGGGAAAAGCCTAAAAGTCTTCTTCTCGCCCCTTTTAGATCGACGCGTTGGGTAAAAGAAGCAAAGAAGCAGAGGCAGCCTTCTTGAATGTCTATAAGAGATTAATTGACGTCCCAGGTAAGCAACTCGTTCCGCTCTTCCGAGGAGCTGTTGGCTGCTGTGGGTGTGAGCGCTGCTGGGTGTTTCCTACCTCCGATGAGTGAAATACAAGCAATGGTTTGTTTTGGAACGTGATAGGCGCTGGTACTGGCTTTAACAGAAAGAACTAGAACTAAGGCACTCTCCCTGTCTTGGCTTAAAACTGATTAGTGTGTTTATGTATTAATATGCGTGTGAATCATTTGCTAGTACAATATTGTGTGATTATCAGCAACTTAAAGGAGGGTACAGACATTTAGGAAAAAAATCCATCTTGAAGCTTCCTCTAGAAGCAGTAATATTCGTGCAGCTAAAGGACGGAGGAGATTTGGCATCCCCTCACACAAAAAGCCTTATTGAAAAGTAAATAGCTGCCAAATTTCACGAGTGTTCAGCCTAAGTTTGATCATAAATTTTATTCAAAGGCCTTTAACGTCTGTGTTTTCTCCTTTCCTTTATGTTTAGCGTCACGAGTGTCCACTTATTAATTTTGGGAGTTGATTTTTTTGTTGTTTTCCCTAACGGAAGATAAACACTGTCAGAACAGATTTTTCTGTTTTGCAACTGTACCCAGAGACGAGAGGGAGTGGGAGTTCAGGTCTCTGCTTCCAAATCTCAGGCTGACGGAGCTGTTGGCAGCTGACAACGTGTGCATATGATTTTGCACTTTCGGAAAATGTTGATGTTATATATAATATTCAAAATAGTTACTTCGAGAGAGATTTTGAGGTATAATTAATACTTCTGAGGGCTTTTAAGGCCTCATTTCGGAGTGTGCCTCAGTCTTGCTTTCCTTCTGAAGGAGCACAGTTCATGCAGGCTTTAAATAAAAATTAATTTAGTGTTTTGTTTACAGCTTCACTGGTTAAAAGCTGTGTTTTTCTGTCAGAGCTAGCATATATTTTTTTATGCTTTCACATTTCTAAAGTCAAGTAGTGCCTGGTGACCGGTACCTGCTGCATAAGGTGCAGCATCTTTAGATGACCGTGCTCATCCTCAGCCGCAGTTGCCTCAAAAATGCTGTGGTTTAGGTTGATCGGCTGCATTCTAAGAGTTTTTGTGTTCTTGTTTGCTGCTTATAGTCTTAGAATCATAGAATCATACAACAACCAGGTTGGAAGAGACCCATCGGATCATCGAGTCCAACCATTCCTATCAAACACTAACCCATGTCCCTCAGGACCTCGTCTACCTGTCCCTTAAACACCTCCAGGGAAGGTGAATCAACCCCCTCCCTGGGCAGCCTCAACCAATGCCCAATGACCCTTTCTGTGAAAAACTTCCTCCTAATGTCTAGCCTAAATCTCCCCTGGTGGAGCTTGAGGCCATTCCCTCTTGTCCTGTCCCTTGTCCCTTGGGAGAAGAGCCCAGCTCCCTCCTCTCCACAACCTCCTTTCAGGGAGTTGGAGAGAGTAATGAGGTCTCCTCTCAGCCTCCTCTTCTTTAGGCTAAACAACCCCATTTCTCACAAAAAAACCCTCTCTCTTAAAAACCTTCTGTAGGTGAGGAGCTTCCTTTGCACGTCTGCTTGTGCAAAGCTGCGACCCCTCCCTCCTGCCTAACGGAGCCGGTGTCCTTGCCTCCTGCCCTTGTCTGCAAGGCCAAGGTTTGGGTTTTCCATGCTGGGTAGTGGCGTCAAACAGGAGCCAGGGGGGATTCTTTGCACGCTCTTGTGCAAAGAGGCTGCTCTGTGAGGCCTGGCACTGCCGCAGCTGCTGGGGTTCAAGCAGCACGGTCGCACCAAAGCCTCACAGAGTAGGTGGAACATCTATCCCGCTGTGGGCTCTCAGTGGTGAGGGACCGTGTCAGTGATCCCTTGGAGGAGAAAGAGGCTTCTCCTTCCTTCATTTGCAAGAGCAAAATTCAGAAAACGTCTGCTCTCCTGCCCAGCCCTCCCCACACATGCCAAACATTGTGTGTCAGAGAAATAGTCCTTTGATATTCTTGCTGGTTGTAAAATTCCAGCCTGGCTGTGCTGTGAGTGTGCTGGAGTCCATGGGATCGGCAGTATCTGTGGGTTTTACCCCCACGCTCCGTCTGCAGCCTGAGAGGCACACAAAGAGCCTACGGCTGTTGCTGGAAGCAAATCTCAGGTTCTCCAGGAGAAGCCTGTCGGGTCTCCCGTCGCTGTGTGCGGGCGCGACACACGCTCACTGGATGCCACACAGACTTAGCAGCCAGTAGGGAGGTTGGCGCGAGGCACGAGGGATGAGTTAGGGGCTTGCTTCATGGTCCTGGGTTTGTTAATCCCCTTCTCATCCTATGTGGTCGTGCGCGTTGGGCGTGTGTCCACGGAGGGTTTCCTTTTGTATAAATGACCACCAGTGTTCATTTACCCGCTGCTGTTGGGTGGCATTCCCTATCTTCTGACCTGTCCATTCGGTATTTCAAATATTTAGGTACACTTTTAGCTTCCAAATCCTGCTGTGTTTTCTTTTTGGAGTGAGAAGGGAGCTATGATGTGTTGGGGAAGCTATGACTGGAATGCTGCCGAGTGCTTCTTTAGCATTAAGCATCCCGGTTACCCGACAAGGGGGCAATTTTATCAGGCTCCCAATATCCTTTCAAGGACTATATCGTAATCGCAGCTGAAGTCTGATTCCCGGCAGCCGGTTTTATGGTTCTTGAGGAAGGCGTGTTCTCCTCTCCTCGGTAATAATGTGCGCTCTTTATATAATTAAAAAAGACTTCTATTTTAATTTTACTATGAAGTGATCTGTACTGAAACTCTAGCTCCGGTGCTTTATGGATTCAGCTAACTTTAATGATTTTCTTTCCTGACTTGAGGAGTTTTCACGTGCTCTCACCAGTGAGGAATTTGTGGCCAGGCTGGTATTTCACTCGTAGATTTTCCTACGTGCATCGGGCATTTTCTCTTTAAAAGATAAACCAGATCTTTTCATCTCTCTCTCCAGCTTTATGATACTATTAAAATCGCATCATCATTGGATTGTGCTGCAAAATTTATCCTTCCTAAAGGAAAGTGCATGTCAAGGAAAATGTTTTGGTTTATGTGCATTTATACAGCTGTAATTCTCGCTCCGATCATTCTGTCTTGCTCGAGACTGAACATTTTTAATTAATGGAATTAATTTTCTCCTTTAATTGCCTTATTTTCAGTAGGCAGTAGAGAGCTGGGGAGAAGTGAATGCTGCCACATGAATTGCACTAATCAACAAGGTTGTCACAACTTACCTTTAAAAATAATGTGAATAGATTTATTTTGAAGTAAAGGGAGGCTGGGTCTGTGTTTCAAGGAGCTTTCTACCCTCTGTTCAAGACCTCTTTCTCTTTAGTTTTATAAAATAAGTTTATTGTGTTAGCAGCCTTGGTTTTTAGGGTCTTGCAAACACTTCAAGTGAAATCAGAGCCTTGTTGTGTTTGGAGAGTGGGGTTGCTGAGGTGTTTCCCAGCACAGTCAGAGTCACCGTCCAGCACCGGGGAATTCAGAGTAACTCATAATCACTTTGGCCTCCTTCCCTCTGGGGTTTGAATTTGGTGAAAGGACATAAAGTACAGGTTGGGATCGGCACAGGGTGAGTGTGCACTGCTAGCTCCGTAGTCCTTGTCAGCTGAAGCAGAGTCCCAGCTACTTCTCTTCTCCGTTCGTTCACTTCATCCGCGGGTTTTGAGCGGATGTCAAAATAACTAAAAACAGTTCTATTACCTGAGCGTGTGGCTTGAAACTGGGCTCGTCTGCTCACGTACTTCTTTCCTTTCGTTTTTCTCGTTGAATTAATAATTGGATAAATTCCTTTGTAAAAGCTGGAATAAATATTCGAGGGAAGAAATATCCCTAAAGCACACACTTTAAAAAATTTATTGTGTGCCTGTCAAGCCCTATTTTACTTGGTAGGCTGGAGGCACGGAAGGAAGAGAGGAGGCGCAGATAAGGGGAAGGATGCAGTAAATAGAAGCTGGAGGAATGTGCCGTATGAACGAGGAGCTCCCTGCGGCAGGGGTTGTGTTCACCTGGAGGTGGTAACGGCAGCAGCCCTGGAAAGCTGCCGCCTCGGGGAGCGGAGCCGGAGCAGCCCCTGAGCCTGTGGCCGGAGCGGTGGCGCGTGCCCAGCACAAGAGGCAAACCGTGCACGTGGTGGGGAATGCTGGACTTGACCTTCCTCCGTTCAAGGAATGTGAACTGGAATTCGAATAACCCACAGCGTTCGGAGGGTTTAGGAGCTTTTAGGGGAAAGAGGGGATGGTTGCACCAGGAATGCTTCCACACGTCGGGAAGGGTTCTTTTGTCATATTCTCCAGGTAGGAGAAGTGAAACTTTAGAGTGCTTAGATGGTCTGTAACTGTCCTTTGCTTTGCCCTGAGCTCAGGGTAAACGCAGTAAATTCCAGTGTCTGCAGCCATTACAGGAATATCATAGAATCATAGAACAACCAGGTTGGAAGAGACCCATCGGATCATCGAGTCCAACCATTCCTATCAAACACTAACCCATGTCCCTCGTCCACCAGTGCCTTAAACACCTCCAGGGAAGGTGACTCAACCCCCTCCCTGGGCAGCCTATTCCAATTGACGCTCTCTGAAGCATTTCCAGTTCCCGTGGTCCCATTCTCTGTCTCGTTAGGTCCTGCTTTGGTTGGCATGTTGTGGTGCCATCAAATATTGTAGCTCCGATTCGACACACCCAGCTTTTAATATTAAAACCTTCATTTTGGTGACTCCTTTGAAAATACTAGAAACTGGAAGGCAATTCATTTAGGAGTCAAATTGTTTACGCTACTTCTTTGGACCCTGAGGTATTGATGCATCTCATGATCCAGGGCAGGGCCAAAGCAGCTTTCGGCAGCAGCTGATCTGGAGCTGGCAGGTTGGTAAAGGATGTTTTAAATAGAAGAGGAGGCTGAGAGGAGACCTCATTACTCTCTACAACGACCTGAAAGGAGGTTGTGGAGAGGAGGGAGCTGGGCTCTTCTCCCAAGGGACAGGGGACAGGACAAGAGGGAATGGCCTCAAGCTCCACCAGGGGAGATTTAGGCTGGAGATTAGGAGGAAGTTTTTCACACAGAGGGTCATTGGGCATTGGAATAGGCTGCCCAGGGAGGGGGTTGATTCCCCTTCCCTGGAGGTGTTTAAGGCACAGGTGGACGAGGTCCTGAGGGACATGGTTTAGTGTTTGATAGGAATGGTTGGACTCGGTGATCCGATGGGTCTCTTCCAACCTGGTTGTTCTATGTTCTAAATAATAGTCCACAAGATCAAAGAAGAGCATTCTGGCCAAGGGATCCATATGCATGGAGTCACATTGGCTGGGACCATGTACCACCTTGCGTCGTGTCCCTTTGCCCCACACTCCTCGGCAGCTGCTGCCAGGGGGAACTTTTCTCATCATTAGTGGGGAGGAGAGGTGCCAGGTAACCACGTTTCCCCCCACCCTGTGCCGAGGGATCGTATCGGGGTTGCTTTGCTGTTTTTCTGCTCCTGGAGGCAGCAGAATTTGGGATTCTGCTTGTTTACTGGTAAGGAAAAGGAGACTCCCTCACCCTCTGGTGGGCACTTCAAGTTTCCTGCCCCTACAAAAAGCTGAGATGGCAGGAGAGTGAGGAGAATGTTGTAAAAAAAGCGGAAAGAAGTAAAAGGAAGAGAGAGATCCCAGTTGTGTGGGTTGGAGGAGTCAGGAAATATGTAGAATTTTTGATTGAAGGAGGAACCTTTTCATGTTTTTTATGAAGTGAGGACTCGGAGAGATTATGAGCTTTGTTTCAGACGGAATTACGGCTATAACTCTTGTGTCCCTGGGCTACCAGAGTCATGGGGGAAAAGGAGGAAAGCTATCATTTATTCCATGAAATTTTTGTCTCCGTCTCTCTAGGCTATTTCCATTTACCCCTGAAATTTCTGGGGAATAATTAATGAATTAATTAAGTATGCTGCGAGGTGTTTGAATATTCAAAAGCTACAATGTAATTATTATTTTTTCTAAAGCACATTTTCAGGTTATTTTCAGATCCGCAGCCTCCCCAGAAAGCTCCCAGCGCCTCGGACGCTGATGGAGCCGCTTCCTGCCTGGGAAGCAGCGCCCGCACAGCCCTCGGCCGGGCAACGCGGCCAGAAACGCCCTCTGCTCGGGGCCACGAGGGCTGTGACGCAGCAGAGCTGGGCCGCTGGCTCTTCTGAAACATTCATGTAGGTTAATAAAGTCATCTTGAGGGTTCTTCGCCCTCTTCATCATTCACTGTGGGCATTTCGAGGACCTGTAAGAGCCAAGAACCCTGAGCCCATGGTTTGGCCAACAGGAACGTGGGCTTGTGGAGCAGGATGTTCTGACTCTGTGGATTATTTTTAGATCCCAAGCTTAGGAAACGCATTTCCAGTGATATAAAATATTGATCGCTGCTGTCGTTCTGGCAGCGTTTCATAACTCGCCTTCCTAACGTCTCCAGCGTGACGAGCGGTGCTAAAGGGGAGGTAGAAGTTCTTTGGTTTGAAGAGGTCTCCATTGAAGGGGATGCCAGGATCTGTCCTTTGGTTTGTAGAGGTCTCTGTTGAAGGGGATGCAGAAGTCATTTGGTTTGGAGGAGTCTACTTTTGGTACTGGTTGAATGCATCATTTAGAGATGCGATTGTGTTGCCTGCGCAGGGATGCGCCAGAGAGCTCGGGTCACATCGCAACCCAGCTGGGAGCTCTCAGACTTTTGCAAAGGGGACCCAGAGGGCTCCCAGGGATCTGGGCAGCTTGGACCCAGGGAAACGAGACCTGGGATCTGGGCAGGTGGGACACACCAGCTGAGATCTGGGCAGCAGAGTCCCAGCCTGGCCACCCCTCCTGATCGACATCTCCAGGTGGAATTTGCAGAACACATTCCTTGGAGAAACCTCCCACTGAGCAGCGTTCCACAGGGTCATTCCTTTACCAGTCCCCTCTGTATCTACGGAGAGAGAAGGTGACTGGCCACAGTGTCCCGTACTTTGCACGTTTAGACAGTGACGTCAGGTTTCCACTTGGTTGGGCAAATCTTCCTCCCATCTCCCATCCCTCCCTCCTTCCCCATGTGCTGGGGACCAGGCTCAAAGCCAGTCTGAGAGATGCAGATCAGTTTGGGGGATCTCCTCGCCCCTCAAGCACCTCGAGCCAAGGGGTTTACCCGCAAACTTGCAGCCCTCCCTGCTCCCTCCGGAGCCGAGGTGGGCTCTTCCCCCTCTCCTTAAATAACGAGGGTGGTCCCAGCACACTCTATATCGAGACAGCTTTTCATCAGTTGCTCATCAGCATGCTAATTGCTGTATGACTAATTATGCCCTGAATTCCAGTTGATTTTCTTAATGAGACAGCTGGGTTAATTATGTAATCGTATGATTACATTAGCCCAGCGTGCCCTGGCGAAGCGAGGCGGGCGGGCGCGTGATGTCACCCAGCCCGGCGCACAAGGGGGTGCATTCATCGCCCCTAATGACAGGGGAGGGCCGAGCACCCACACTGCTCTTTGTGTAAACACTTGCTTTCGGTTATTAAGATCGGTGTCTTTTTTCCAGCTCGTGGAATGAGGGAGGAATGGGGGGTTTTTTTAACCGAACCCCACCTTGGAAGATCAGCAGGGCATCCTCGGTCCTGTTGTGTCTCCAGGGTTGGGGTTGGTGGAGCAGCGTGGGATGGTGGGTGGGGAGATGCTGCCTCCAGCTGTCACAGACTCTGCTGGTTCGATGAGGTTGTTCTTTGCCATCCTTCCAAAATTGTTCCTAAAATAAGCAGTTTGCGTGCGTACACGGCAGCGGTCGGGGGTAAAGGGTTCTCTTGCACTGCTCTTCAGAAAAGATTTACCATCGGGGCGCGTGTGCAGTGTGAGAGAGGGGTGAGCAGTGCTGTTGTGGCTGTATAGAATCGGAGAGTCAGAGAATCCTAGAATAACCAGGTTGGAATGGAAGGAACCCCAAAGCCCATCCGGTCCCACCCCAACCATGGGCAGGGACACCTCCCGCTGGATCGGGGGCTCCAAGCCCCATCATAGAATCATAGAACAACCAGGTTGGAACCTGCCCTCGATGGATGTGAAGGACTGTGCTGTGCAGTATGCGAGGTGAGGTCTTAACTGCTGTAAAAGTAACTGATTTTTCACGTCTGTGGCCGTTGAGGCACGTCCATCCACATCCTTCCCGAGGACAGGAGCTGAGCTGCGAGGGGCAGGGTTGGTGTGACACTGCTGAGCACAGGGAGGTGCCCGGGGAGCTGCTCGCGGTGGGTGCCCAAAGGGGGATCCACCGGGAAGGGAGGGCAGGAGAGGTGTTTAAGGCACAGGTAGATGAGGTGCTGAGGGACATGGGTTTAGTGTTTGATAGGAATGGTTGGACTCGATGATCCGATGGGTCTCTTCCAACCTGGTTGTTCTATGATTCTAAGTTTTGCAGCTACTGGTTTTAAAATAGCAGCAGTTATTCCTTCTCTGGTAGCACCGAAGAAGCCTTTTCGGGGACTGGACCCAGAGCTGCTCACAAGGATGTGATGCAAAGGGCTTTGTGGGCACGATGTGCAACAAGTGGATGAGGAAAGCGAACCAGAATAGGAAGTGATAGAAAAAGCAGACCAAATTTAGTATAAAAATAGACATCTCGATGGACTCTTGGGCAATAACGATCTTGCTAAACGCTTCAAGTTCTGGATGAACAGGTTCCTTTGCCAATTTTCTCATTTCTTACTTACCTTGTGCCTCGCAGGGATTCTGAACTTTGGGAAACTAGGGAAGATTCAAACCAAAGGGATAATTTGTGATGAGTTTTGTACATTTAAGTGTTAAGTGAGCTGATTTTCCCCTTTCCAGCTGACAGAAGAGGCATTTCCCTCCTTGCCTCAGGACCACTGGATTTTTCTGAGCTGCGTGTGCTGCTCTTTGTGTAATGAATTGAAAGTTTTGGTCCGTTGCTTGTTTAAAAATTCAGTGACCTCCTGCTAAATGACATGAAACACACTCTTGCCAGCCTGGTTAATAGAAAGAGGGAGCTTTTCCTTGCCTGTGTGTGTTGGGAAAAGGAGAGTATTTGTATTTAGTTTGAAATCCATTCCACTCAGGTAAGAAGAAAGTCACTCTGGCTGTGAGGATCGTGCTCGTTTCGCATTAACTGGTGTTTATAATACTTCAGAAATCATGGGAGTTTAGGGTTTTTTTTAGACTGAGGACCATGTTGGGACTGGAGAAGAGGAGGCTGAGAGGAGACCTCATTACTCTCTACAAGTACCTGAAAGGTGGTTGTGGAGAGGAGGGAGCTGGGCTCTTCTCCCAAGGGACAGGGGACAGGGGACAAGAGGGAATGGCCTCAATCTCCTCCAGGGGAGATTTAGGCTGGAGATTAGGAGGAGGTTTTTCACACAGAGGGTCACTGGGCATTGGAATAGGCTGCCCAGGGAGGTGGTTGATTCACCTTCCCTGGAGGTGTTTAAGGGACGGGTGGATGAGGTCTTGAGGGACTTGGTTTAGTGTTTGATAGGAATGGTTGGACTAGAAGATCCGATGGGTCTCTTCCAACCTGGTTGTTCTGTGGTTGTTCTGTGATTCTGTGACTTGCCGGGAGAAACAAAGCGTTTGTCTCTCTGTCTGAAATGTCTCGGTCGCTTCACTGTTGTGGACATTTAGGTGTGATTAAGGCAATTTATAAAAATTAAGTCTAAGAGGTGCTTCAGCCCCGTTTTTATTCCGTGTCCCGTGGCCTGTTGGATACCCGCAGGCCCTTAGTCCTTCACACCAGCTCTAGGAAGGTTTGAGGTTTAATGCGCAGAGACTGGTTCTACGTTTTGTTTGTTCTGCCACTGTTTTGCTACTTGAACATTAACCTTTAATAGAGCGAAATTAAATATACATGTCCTGATGAATAATTATGAGATCGCAAGCATTTTCATTTTGTACGTAAAGCTTCTCAGGGATTGCAAATTTGTCCGAAGGTTTAGTCATTATGCTCTTTATAGTGCCCGTGTTAGCTTCGTCTTTTAATTCGTCGCTGATTTAAATAAAGGAGTTCTGTGGGTTTGGAGCACAAATGCTCTTGAGATGTCCTGGCTCTTTGCAAGGGGCGCCTTGAAATAAGGGGGAACAGTGCACCCACAGTTTTGTGAACTATTGTGGCGTTTTCACTCTTGATTTGTAGAAGTAGCCCAGCTGAAACGTGAGATCCCTGCCTGGTGGGCTTTGCAGCTCCTGCAGAGGGTTCAGACACGGTGGATGGAGCCCATCCAGCCTCTTGCTGGGTTCGGATGATGCCCGTGCTGGGCCAGCTCCTTTGGGGCATCTCTGAGCTCCTTTGGGGCATCTCTGAGCTCTTTTGGGGCACCTCTGAGCTCCTTTGGAGCATCTCTGAGCTCCTTTTTGGGGCAGCTCTGAGCTCTTTTGGGGCACCTCTGAGCTCCTTTGTGGCATCTCTGAGCTCCTTTGGGGCATCTCTGAGCTCCTTTTTGGGGCATCTCTGAGCTCCTTTTTGGGGCATCTCTGAGCTCCTTTTTGGGGCATCTCTGAGCTCCTTTTTGGGGCATCTCTGAGCTCCTTTGGAGCAGCTCTGAGCTCCTTTGAGGCACCTCTGAGCTCCTTTGGAGCATCTCTGAGCTCCTTTTTGGGGCATCTCTGAGCTCCTTTGGAGCATCTCTGAGCTCCTTTGGAGCAGCACTGAGCTCCTTTGGAGAAGCACTGAGCTCCTTTGGGGCATCTCTGAGCTCCTTTTTGGGGCATCTCTGAGCTCCTTTGGAGCAGCTCTGAGCTCCTTTGGGGCATCTCTGAGCTCCTTTTTGGGGCATCTCTGAGCTCCTTTGGAGCAGCTCTGAGCTCCTTTTTGGGGCATCTCTGAGCTCCTTTGGAGCAGCACTGAGCTCCTTTGGAGAAGCACTGAGCTCCTTTGGGGCATCTCTGAGCTCCTTTTTGGGGCATCTCTGAGCTCCTTTTTGGGGCATCTCTGAGCTCCTTTGGGGCATCTCTGAGCTCCTTTTTGGAGCAGCTCTGATCTCCTTTTTGGGGCATCTCTGAGCTCCATTTTGGGGCACCTCTGAGCTCCTTTGGAGCATCTCTGAGCTCCTTTTTGGGGCATCTCTGAGCTCCTTTGGGGCATCTCTGAGCTCCTTTTTGGAGCAGCTGTGATCTCCTTTTTGGGGCATCTCTGAGCTCCATTTTGGGGCATCTCTGAGCTCCTTTGGAGCATCTCTGAGCTCCTTTTTGGGGCATCTCTGAGCTCCTTTGCAGCAGCTCTGAGCTCCTTTTTGGGGCATCTCTGAGCTCCTTTTTGGGGCATCTCTGAGCTCCTTTGGGGCAGCTCTGTGCTCCTTTGGAGCAGCTCTCTCTTGAGCTCCTTTTGAGCATCTCCGAGCTGCTATGGAGCAGCTCTGAGCTCCTTTGGGGCAGCTCTGAGCTCCTTTGGGGCAGCTCTGAGCTCCTTTGGAGCATCTCTGAGCTCCTTTGGAGCAGCTTTGAGCCGCCCGAGGTGACCAAGCGGTCACTCCCGCTAGCGCCGGGCATTGCTCTGTGGGAGGAGAGCGATACAGTGGCAGCCCTGCCGTCACTGGACCGAACATAAACACCGCAGGGCCTCTAACTCCTGCTGCTGCTGTGCCTTCAGCCTTATATTTAATTCCTTACCTGTACCCCCCTCTCTGCCGCAACAGCATTTTAAGTTTGATTTATTATAAATATTTTAATACAGATAATAATGACGAAAAGTATTTGGCCTAAAAAGCATAAATGAAAAAGCTATGTAGTCATAAAGTATGTATGTGCGGAGAACGGCTGACAGGCAACCTAGATTTTGTATTGTGAACGGGGGTGATGCCATGAGCTGTTGGAGAAGCGAGGTAACAAAACGCAGCAGCAGGGCTGCCACCGAGAACGTCTCGGAGCCGAACACAACCCAGTGCCGCTCTTCTGTAAACTATGGAACAGCACTGGCATCTTGGAAAAACACCCGGGCTCGTGCTTCATGTGTGAGCGGAGGTACAATAGACTTATTATGAGTTTCCAGAGACTGAGGGTGGTCTGAAAAATTAATGACTGTGGTGGCTGAAAATTAAGTGAACTCCCTAATATATACTGTTGTGGATCCACTGGGTTGGTGTTTAGCATTCCTCAACGGGAGACTAAATCTTCGCAGCCGTTTCACAAGAGATGCTGGCGCCCAGGGCAGAAATGTATTCAATAATCGCTGCCGAGTCCGTCGGGCTGCGGCGTGTCCCTGTTCTGACTGGGAAGGATCCCAGAACAAACCCCACGAGCCCTCGGCAGGTGCGTGCCCAGGGCTTGCTTGGCGGGAGGAGACGCTTCAGAGGATTAATACCGAGGGGACATGCGAAATAATTGCAGATTGCTCTTCAATTAGTAGCATAAGAGAAAGAGGGAATGAGAACCTCAGAGTTCGTGGAATTCACCACATCCACACAGCGTTTCTGATTGTATTGACGCATCAATTAGAAATGAGCATCAGTCGGATCTCTGTGACCCTGGTGAGCTCAGCCATGCAGGGGTGGACGGTTTTCCTCGGAAGCTCCTGCAGAGGCAGAGGAGTGAGTGGTGCCAGCTGTCAGCGAGCCGGGTGGCTTGGTTGCCTTTAACCCCCAAATTCTCGTTTTGCCAACAAAAACTTGAAACTTGAGGCTGTCGCCTGCCTTTGTGTGATAACTGTCTGCGCACAGGGGGCTGCCCTGGGGCTTAGCGCAGCAGGAAGGCGGCACAGCCTGGTCTAGAGGGCAGCACAGTTAAAATAGAATCAGAATCACAGAATCATAGAACAACCAGGTTGGAAGGGACCCATCGGGTCATCGAGTCCAGCCATTCCTATCAATAGATTCTGTCTCTGCGGTTTGGAGTTCGTAGGATGCGAATGAGGTACGTGCAGGAATAATAACCTAAAATGAGGTCTTACTGGCACATAAAGTGGATATTAATGGAGAAAAGAGGGCACTCGTCCTCTGAACTGCGTGAATCGCGGCCGTGTTCCTGCTATCTTACATTTTATTTTACTGTTTCTTTTTCAGATCCAGTTCCAGCCTTGGATTTAGGACAGCAACTTCAGCTGAAAGTTCAGCGTATGCACGATATTGAAACAGAGAACCAGAAACTTAGGGAAACTCTAGAGGAATACAATAAAGAATTTGCCGAGGTGAAAAATCAGGGTAGGTTACAAATTTCCTCATCTATCAGCTTCAATGCATATTGAAATGTGAAGACTGGGCTTAAATTCAGTTTTATTTCGTAGAGTTAGAGTTGATGAAACTCAGTCTGATGGTCTGTTAGAGCCCCTTCTGTACTGAAGTGTGTAGGTGCCGCTTCGGGTGCCCTCTTTGCATTACTTTACAAGTTTCATCTTCTGTCAGAGAACAGAGATCCAGTGTCCTAACCACAGACAAATCTGTACAAAGTGGAACTTTTTCAGTACTCGTTTCCCTCGTCTCAGTTTGAAAAGTGTTCGGCGCACGCTGCACATTTACTCTAGAGGCAATCCGCAGCGCCATGTAAATACAAGCTAATACTCTTTAATTATTGAAGTAAGTTTTAATGAGACTAGAGTACATGAAAATACGTTAAAATCTCCATGAGATTTAAAGCCTCTTGTGTTTAAGGCCGTTCACGTTTCCTTGTGATTCCGAAGGAAGTTTCCTGCACCAAGAAGCAAAACATGCTCAGTTGTGCTCCTGCTTGCCTGGGCACGAGACGCTGCATTGCCATGTTTGAAACTCAGCTCTGGGTCAGGGGAAGGTGAATTTTGAAGACGTTTAGGAAAACACAGCTTGTTCTTTTCTTACGCTGTGGAGATCATAGAATCATAGAACAACCAGGTTGGAAGAGACTTATCGGATCATCGAGTCCAACCATTCCCATCAAACACTAAACCATGTCCCTCAGGACCTCATCCACCTGTGCCTTAAACACCTCCAGGGAAGGTGAATCAACCACCTCTCTGGGCAGCCTATTCCAATGCCCAATGACCCTTTCTGTGAAAAACTTCCTCCTAATCTCCAGCCTAAATCTCCCCTGGCGGAGCTTGAGATGCTGCACCCGAGTGGGTAACGTTGGGAAGCTACTTTAGCAACAGAGTTGGTTCAGTTGCACTTCATTTTCAGAAAGAGCAGATGCACAGTTCTGTCATTTGTTTTAACACAGAGGGTGTGACCTGTGGAGGGGACAGGTACCAGGGTGCAAGGATTCCAACTGGACTGGAAAATATCTCGTGCGGGAGATGTAATCATACAATCGTAAATGCTGGAAGAGCCCTCTAAGCTCATCCACTCCAAAGGTGCCGTGTCCTTTTCCAGCCCGTTTCTCAGCCTTACCTGATTCCTGCAGGGCTAGCAAAACCCTGCTCTTTCCTTTGAAGTAGCTGCTTTGCTGGCAATCCTTTTCCTTTGCTTTGCTGGCAGCCCTTTTTCCCACTCTTCCCTCTCTTCTTGTGGTCGTGGTGGCCCCAGCTGCCCTTGGCTGGAGCCCTGGTCACCAGCTACCTGCTGTCTGGCTCTGCAGCTCTCCAGCCAAGGCTGAAAGGCGAGACTTTGGGAGGATTATTCATCCTTTCATGGTTTTGTGCGATATTGAGGTTTTTCCCCACAAGTCTGTGGCCTTTACTTTTCGCAGTAGAATTTGCCTTTCTGTGGTGTTTCTGCAGAATGAGGAACTTTCCACGGCCAAAGGTTCTACTAAAGCTTTGCTAACGGCGTCGGTTAATGAGCTGATGTCCCTAAGTCACCACACCTCTGAGAGGCACTGAAACGCATTGCGAGCTGTGAGGCTTCTGCAATCTTGCGTGTTTCCCAAGTTCCATTAGTGTTGCTCTGCTGAGTGCTCTGCCTTTCCTTAGGAGCCCTATAAGGACTCAGTCCTTCCCTGGGGGTGGGATCAAAGCCTAAGCAGCAAGTACCTGAGATTTTACTGCACTGGTTTACCTACTCGATGTTGGTCGACAGCCGACTGACCATGAGCCAGCAGTGTGCCCAGGTGGCCAAGAAGGCCAATGGCATCCTGGCTTGGAGCAGAAATGGTGTGACCAGCAGGGCCAGGGAGGTGATTCTCCCTCTATATTCAGCACTGGTGAGGCCGCTCCTTGAATATCGTGTCCAGTTCTGGGCCCCTCACCACAAGAAGGATTTGAGGCTCTGGAGCAAGTCCAGAGAAGAGCAACGAGGCTGGTGAAGGGGCTGGAGAACAGACCCTATGAGGAGTGGCTGAGAGAGCTGGGGGGGTTTATCCTGGAGAAGAGGAGGCTGAGAGGAGACCTCATTGCTCTCTCCAACTACCTGAAAGGAGGTTGTAGAGAGGAGGGAGCTGGGCTCTTCTCCCAAGGGACAGGGGACAGGACGAGAGGGAATGGCCTCAAGCTCCACCAGGGGAGAGTTAGGCTGGAGATTAGGAGGAGGTTTTTCACAGAAAGGGTCATTGGGCATTGGAATAGGCTGCCCAGGGAGGTGGTTGATTCCCCTTCCCTGGAGGTGTTTAAGGGACGGGTGGATGAGGTGCTGAGAGACTTGGTTTAGTGTTAGTGGATAGGAATGGTTGGACTAGAAGATCCGATGGGTCCCTTCCAACCTGGTTGTTCTGTGATTCTGTGAAAGGGATTCCACATAGGGATGGATCAGGCACAAGACGAGAAGCTGTCCGCTTGTCCGTCAGGGGCTGCGCTGTGACTCTGCAGGTTTATGCGTCGTCTCCCGTCCACTACAGGCACAGGAAATGCACAATCGCCGCTTGGTCTGAGCGGAGGCTTTCTGCAAATTCCCTGACTGCAAGTGCACTCAGAAAGTTAATGCTTCTGCTCAACCCAGTGTCGATGGGGAAGCAGCTGGAGCGATTGAGTCTGAAGGGCTGCAGAGCATCTACTGCATCCGATCTTCTGTGACTGCAGCACTTAGGTCTTAGCGGCTGCGGCTTTTGTCGGTTGTGAAGCAGGAGGTAGCTGTGTCCCAGATCCGTGTTCCATTAGTGTTAGACTGATCTGAGCACAAACATGCCCTTAGAACTGCTGCTGCTTCCCTGAGCCCTTCCGTGACGACGCTGCCCTGCACTTCAGCCGACACTGGGACTTTATGAATCTCCACTCGGCTAATTTGAGTGGATAAGGTGATATCATATTTTTACGATTGATTTTTTTTTTTATATTCTTTTTTTTTTTTAAAGTGATGTTAGAGGAACCTTCTTCGCTTTGCTTTCCAGCAAACTCCATTGATCCTCCTCAACCTAAACACTTAAAGTTCAATTTAACATTTAGGGAGTAAAAGGTCTCCAAAGGGACTCATATCCATTGATTTTGTGTCAGAGTTGAAGAGCTAAAGCTTAAAACACACTGAGCCTACAGGGTGAAGAAAGCCTCGTGTTGTGCAACAACGCGGAGCCGTGTAAACTCATTCTTCCCCTATTGTTTTTCTGTAGAGGTTACAATAAAAGCACTTAAAGAGAAAATCCGAGAGTATGAACAGACCCTGAAGAACCAAGCGGAGAACATCGCCCTGGAAAAGGAGCAGAAATTGCAAAATGATTTCGCGGAGAAGGAGAGGTGAGTGCTCGTGTGTGTGTCTGTAGGTGGTGTCGAGGAGGAGAGAGGTGTTTAATGTGCGATAACGATGAAAAACTGAGTTTTAACACTTGTTAAAGCCACGGCTCGCGTGGCCGCTGCCTTCCAGGCAGCGGCCACGCGAGCCGTGGCTTTAACAAGTGCCGTTTAGATAGGCTTAAAAGTCAAATGGCAAGTGGTGTGACGCAAAAACCAAAATCACGTATAAGAGAGGGGGTTGAGTTCTCCGAGTTTATCATTTGAGCGTATTGAAGGTTTGCTCACGTTATCTAGAAAATACCAGAGTGAGATTTGTGTTGAAATACGTGTGTTTTCTTAAGGCAGAGCTGCTAATATTTCTGCATCTTCCACCCATTGCATCTCTGATGAAACGGCTGCCGCATCCGCTCGAGTCGATCGGTTATGGCAACAGATTTCCTCACGATGACAGTAAAATGGAAGCGCATCACTCTTCTCGCGCTAACTTTTTAACAACAGAGGGTGCTTGGTGACAATTTTCTTAATGTGTGTGACATTTCCAAAAGAAATTATGCTGAAGAAAACCTTCCACTAAAGTTGTTATTTATCTCGCCGCCAATTTTATCACAGCTTGTGCTCTGAGGTGGATTCGCTGTTAAAATTTCAATAAGTGGGACTGCAAAGTAGGGCCAGTTTTGCAATGTGACGCGATTTCTGGGACCCGCTGAAGCGCTTGCAGTCCGTGTGGTGTTGTCAGTTGCCTGATGACAGTTGAGGCATTTTAATCACTCTGTCTTACATTTGCAAACTACAAATAAGTTGTTTAACGCGACCGCGAGCTCGGTTCTCACCTCTTCTCTTCCCTTCGTAGGAAGTTGCAGGAGACACAGATGTCAACAGCCTCGAAGCTGGAAGAAGCTGAGCACAAAGTGCAAGCTTTGCAAACAGGTTTGGCATCACTCTTGTGACCTATCGCAGTGATCAGACTGGGGATCAGGGCGAGATTACTGAGTGTCAGGACTGTGTGTGAACCGGATCCAGCAGAGCCTGAACGTGCTTTGTGGATCGAAGCTTCTCTTGGTCTTCGCACCTCAAGCGAAGCCTTGTGCTGCAGTCATTCTGGTAAATACAGTGAGTAAGGCCAAGCACGAAGCACTTAACTCACTAGAGCGTCACTGAGGTTAAGACGAGCAACGGGATCTTTCATCCATGTTGTGTTTCGCTCTGGTCTCGCAGATGGTAAATACATAGTGGTCTGGGATGAGTATGAACCCAGTTTCTCCAGGTGTGTCTTCCCTTTTGCCATGAGATGTTTGCCATTAACTATTTCTCTTCATCTCCGCACACGTAAAGATTCCAGGGCTGGACACATTTGCTTTTGTTTACTACGAGAACACAAGAAATGTTTTTCCCTGAATTACTGCAATAAATATTTCAAATGAATGAGCAGTTTAGCCACCTTTGTAGGGGATGAGTGATGTCTGGCTTTGTTAAGCAGAAACTGGGAATCTTTGCAACGTAAAAGAAATTGAATAAGAAATGGTGACAAATCAAAAGCTGTGTTTTTTCCAAGTTGTAATGGTTTGCCTAGGTAGGGAGATAAAGCAAAGAATTTTGCATTAGGAGGTGTACGGCTTTATTTATGGCTGAATAAAGAAATATGGAATAGTCTCTTTGCTTTTCACTGCGGGTACAGTGCTGGAATGATTCATCTTTATGTCTTTCAGCCTTGGAAAAAACCAGAACAGAACTATTTGATCTGAAAACAAAATACGATGAAGAAACTACTGCAAAGTAAGATTTCACTGTTTTCTTTCCATGTCTTCCTTCAGGGTATTGCTGCTTTTTTTTGTTTTGCATCTGTCTCTTGGAGACAGATGAGACTGAAGAGCTTCAGGAGTCCAGATTTGTTGGAAAACATGGTTGTAATTTGCCTTCCTGTAGAGAGATTATTAGTTTTCATTTTTTCTTCCACCCAATAAGACGCTTTTCCTGGCACACATGCCTCTGTGTTCCTGTTTCATTCTCAGGTGCTGCATCCCCTATGGATCTTTTATGCTGCATCTCTCATATTTTATTTAGAAAGAGGGCAATTTTATAAATAAGGTATTTACTGCGATCGTCCAATCTAGGTGAAAATCAAATCTGGTTTAGTCAAGGATTTCTGTTGCTCTGTGAGGCACCCCAGGTCTTTCTGGTTCTGGGGGAGCTGTCATCACTTCCGAATTCATCACAAATTACAGTCAGTAGCTTTTTTTTTTTTTTTTTTTTTTTTCTTCTTTACAAGTAAGACATGAAGTTAGTCTCAAAAATATCTGTCCTTGTCCTGGTAATGACTGCTGTTTCCAATTATCCTCTGCTTTTATTAACAACCAGTGCAGGAAACAACAGAAGAGAGTCAGACTTCTGCTGCTTTGCTTTGAACCCTTCCTATTTAAGGGAAATTAGTAATGAGGAGGAATTCTCCTCATCAGCAGTATTGAGCCCAGAGAGTCATTTCTGTGTCTGGAAATGGGAAAGAAGAAGCCGTTTCAGCCGCGTGTCTCTGCCCTGCTGGGAGGGGAAGGGTTGGGGGGCACACCCCACATCCCCGCTGCCTGCATCCCACACAGCCCGAGCCTCACCTCCTCTCCGGAGCAGGCAGGTGGTGGTGAACAGGGAGGAAAACCCTCACTCCTGCCCTCCCTGGTACAGGAGACACGGTAGGATGGGGTGTCAGTAGTCTCTATGTGTGGGGAAAGAAACGACAGCCCAGGCTCTGTGAGAGGAGTGACACAGGTTTGGTTTGTCTGTAGTCAGTGCTTTCTGCCTCATGGCAGTGCAGGTAGCACAGCAATTTCAAACCCACTCCAGTTGGCAACCGGTTCTCGTATCTTAGCAGGTCGTTCTCAAGCACTGAGGATCCCATTCCCCACTTGGGGAGCTTGGATCTCGCAGAATTCAGTCCATAGGAGTTAAGAATCGCCTTTGCCATCATTCCGCTTATGTTTTAGATAAATTTGGGGTTGGTCTTAAGTCCAGTCCCCTTTGAGTTCCATACAAGATGATCAAAAGATTGATTTCATCCTTCTCTAAGAGGCACAAACTAACGATATTGCTGCTGGAGCCTTAAATTAGTTCAGATGGCATTTATTTTTTTTTCCTGCACGTAGCTGATGGTACCAGCTCCGTTGCTGTTATTTTGTCTTGCGGCCACTGTCGTGGGATCAACCAGAGACCAGGGCTCAGCAGCTGTAGGCGCTGAACCCAGTAACCCCTCACCCTGCTTCATGTTTTTATTTGCAGTGTTTGCTTCATGTTTTTATTTGCAGTGTTCGCTTCGTTCTTTTAATCCTGTTTCCCCAAACCCTGTGGTTTACCTTGTGCTGAGCAAAAAGATGGACTCGAAAAATGTTTGTTTGCCTTTCTGGCGTGTTCCATTCTTTCAGAGAGATTCCTGCGGAACTGTTTTCATATGATTTCTGACCTAATATATGTAGAATTACATGAAATTAGCAGCATCTGCAGTAACAAGGAATCCATTGTGTTCTGTAGGAGAACGGGGATGAGGGCTGGAGCAGGGATGGAATCGTCAGAGATGAATCCTGAAGCAAACTAATGGAGTGTGAAAACAAACTTGTAGGTCCCAATAACAGCAGAAATATTTTATCATTGTTTTGGATATTTATGGCGGGAGTGGTTCTTGCATAACAACAGTCGCTTGTGGCATTTCTAGCCCCAATTTTGCAATATGGAATATAGAAAAAACATGAAAAGGGAACTGAATGTAGACAGTGGAATTGAGTCATCCGCTTTAATTGTAAAAGCAGGGAGAGATGTTGAAAAAACATCAATAAACCCGGTGAAAGACAGTTTGATTCTTTTCTAAATAGAAACCCTCTTTTCATCCCAGTCTGAACAGCTACTTGTGCTGCTAATTTTAACTTCGTGTTTTAAAAACATGTGATTTTTATCTTGGGCCAGAATTTTACTTTTACAGGCGCTTATTTGATGCAGATGAAGAGGGATGATGCCTTCGGGGAAAAACAGAGATAACCGTCAATTTTTTAAAGCAAACAGTACTTTTAAGATGTTTGAGCGGTGCGGGTGCCCCCGTGCAGGGCAGCGAAGGCGTTAACGGCGAAAAGGAGTTTGTTCTGTGCAGTCCTTGCAGTCTGTCAGCTGGAATATCAGGAGCTGAATTTGACAAGACGGCAGCAGCAAAGTTTTCCATGTGTAGGCTTGAAGTAAAATGTAATTAGCCTTTCTGTGCAGAACAAGGATCCATTGATGACTACAGCTGGGCTTTGTTTGCCTCTCTCGTCGAGTGTGGGAGGTAAAAGTGTTCTTCTTCATGTTTATTAATACAAGATTCCTTAGACAAATGGCAAGCACAGTTTAATATTTGTTGGAACACAGAGGGGCCTGCCGAAACAGTTGTTGGGTAAGAGGATTTCAAGGTTTTCAGATTATAATCATCTCTGGGTTAAATAAATGAATGATTACTCTGCCATTTTCAATTAAAGAGGCACATCCTCTCCCGAGGCCCGAGACTGGTTTTGTTTGCTGTCCCACACGTTTCTATCGGCAAACCTGGCTTTAAGCAGCACTAATGAGTTTGATCGGGAGATTCTATCGGAGCAGGAACAGGAAAGCAAACGCAGACGAGAGTTTCGGGAAAATTAAAGAAGGTTGGTGGGTTTTTCCCCTGATGCAAGGGACGGTTTTTTCTTCCTCCTGAGTAAAAAAGAAACATTCCTGTCTATATCTCCTTCGTTTTCTGGGGACAAACTGCTCTTGCTAACTTTGCTCTTTCACTTCTGGTTCAGTGCGGAGCCCGAGCGAGTGTTTGGGATTCCCAGCTGAGCAGTGAACGCTCCCAGCGTCCCAAGAAGGCTTGAATTCCAGTTTTACATGAATTCCAGAGCCACCTCTTTGCTCCGACCCCTCCTCTCCCCCAACCTGAACGAATTCTAATTGGAAAAGGATCTTCAGTTGTAGTGCATACAGTAGGCTTGTTCCATTACTGTTAACATGTGGGCTGAGGCTCTCTCTGCCTTTGATGAAAGCAAATATCGAATTTCACTGAAATGCTGCGTTTTCACCAGTAAACGTTAAGTAGTCTTGGGAGGATTTTAGGGACTGCCCCCCCTCCTGCAATAAAAACGCAGCATAAACAGCGCTGAGCAAACAGCATCTGGGTTAACGTTGTCAGGCAGAGCAGCTCTGCTCCCAGTTTGTACCTTGGGGGAGTCAGGTGAGGAGATTCAGTGAGGAGACCTCACTGCTCTCTACAACTACCTGAAAGGAGGTTGTGGGGAGGAGGGAGCTGGGCTCTTCTCCCAAGGGACAGGGGACAGGACGAGAGGGAATGGCCTCAAGCTCCACCAGGGGAGACTTAGGCTGGAGATTAGGAGGAAGTTTTTCCCGGAAAGGGTCTTTGGGCATTGGAATAGGCTGCCCAGGGAGGTGGTTGATTCCCCTTCCCTGGAGGTGTTTAAGGGACGAGTAGACGAGATCCTGAGGGACATGGGTTAGTGTTTGATAGGAGTGGTTGGACTCGATCCGATGGGTCTCTTCCAACCTGGTTGTTCTATGATTCTATTCTTTGAGTGATGCAGACAGTCTGGCCTCCTAAAAGTAGGGTACGCGTAGAAATCATGGAATCACGGAACAGTTTGGGTTGGAAGGCAGCGTAGAGCCCCTCCCCAGCTTTCCTTTAGCCCTGTTTCAAAAACCAGGTGGATCAGACACCAAAAATACTGTGACAGAAGGGATGTCTGTGAGGTTTGGGGTGAAGAGTTCTTCTCTTCCTCCTCATTATCCAACAGCCTCTTCCTCGGGCGTCAGTGTAGAACTGCTCTCTACAGAAGCAGCTTTCTGTGTGCAGGTGGTACAGGGACTGGACTTGAGGACAGGACCAGTCGTTGATGAAGAATTATTTCTACCTAAAGTCATGTTACACAACTGAGGTTCCAGTATTCACACGAAATCTTTGTTACATTGGGGCAAATCTCGGTTGACTTGGACTTTAGGGCAATAATTCCCAATCTGTGGTGAGAATTGAATTTACCCTGTGAATTATTTACTTTAATTGCTTTTCAGAAAAAAAGTTGAAGTGCTGGTTGAAGTGCTGGCTGGGACCGATACATCACTTCTCAAATGTTTGTAGTCTTCCGTTTCGGTGGTGCCCAGGGTCAAACTGAGTAAAAAATAAAGTCGTGCTCCCTCCAGCATCACGTAATTACTGTGATCGATGCTCTTAAATGCTGCTTCCCCCCATTGAGCATGAAATACTGTAGCTGGGGCGGTTGTGCGGTACAGGCCATGAAATAGCTTCTCTTTGCTTTGCCTCTGAGGTCTTAAAGTTTCCTATTTCCTGTTCTTTTGATGAGTCATTAACTTCTAATGCTGGTCTCTGGAATTATTGCTGTATTTAAAGTGGTTTCCCTAAAAACAGGAGACCGAGAACTTCACAGGCCGCGTCTCTCACAGTTTTTTTGTCTCTTCTTAAATTTCCCAGTCAAACTGCCGTCAGTGAAACCTTGGGAGTGCTGGTAATGGGGAGATTAGAAACCAGGGAAGATGTTACGGAAAATTAATTTTTTTTTTTTTGAAGGGAAGAAAAATTGAATGTCTTAAATCTCACAGAAAGCCCTGTCTGCGTCTTACAAGTTGAATAATGCGTTCGAAGTTGTAACCGTGCCTTCTGCAAAACTCAGCAGGCTGAGAGTCGCTGTGGATGCTGGTAGTTTGCTTAAAAACCTGGAAATGGAGATGACTGAAAATACTTTGGAGATCTGCTTATTGCTATCTAAAGGTCCCGTGTGACATAGGGCTCGGAAGCTCATGTGTAAACCTGCCTTTTTGTCAAATTCATAGAATCATAGAACAACCAGGTTGGAAGGGACCCATCGGATCTTCTAGTCCAACCATTCCTATCAAATTCTTCGGTTTATCCTCCAGCAAATCTGGATAAACTGCAAGGTCGTGTGCTGAAGGCAGCAAATGACGGTGTCACTGTGGGACACTCACCTTGGGGAAACACCCGGTGCTTGATTTGAAGAGTTGTCATTGATCTTTACTTTTGGAGAAGGGAAACTGAGACATGAGGACGAGGTGCAGTACTCAAAGCCAACCAGTCCAGTTCTGACTGGAGTCTAGAAACAGGCAGGTGTGGGAATCAGAAACCACAAACTCGCAAAAAGAGTTGGGTTTTTTATTATTTATTTTTACGGGTGCATTTCTGAGAACTCCACACGAAGGGAGCATTGGGAGTTTGTAGGAGTTAGTGCTGGAGCTCGACTCTGCTGTCTCTTTCGTTGGAATTGCAATGCACACAATTAGTTCATGTAACTTTGTGACAGCAGAGAAGTGCCCGCGGTCCTCACAGAGTTTTTTCCTGTTTGTTTTTTAACCTCGAGTGAGACCGTTTGGTTCCTTTTTCTAGGATGGCCTGAAAGCTGGTGTTATTTAATAGCCCAGAGTAGAAAAAAATAGCCTTGGGGTATTCTAGTCATCACCCTGTTATCTGTAACCTTGGGTTGACATGTGATCCTTAGATGGAATTCTTTAAATAAAGGCAAAGCGCCGCATCAAAGGCTCCTGTGCCGGGTGAGCCGGGCTGCAGCCAGGGCTCCTTCCTGGCCCTCAAACCGCATGCGAGAGGCTGGTGGTGCCTCAATCTGTGTGAAATCACAAGGGAAGGAAGCGTCCCTGCCCACTCTGTTCTCACTTGGCTCTTGCGGGAGCCAAACGTCTTGAGGCGCCGGCGAGAGCAGAGGGAAGGCGACCGCGTTGTGCAGCCCCAGCCGCCAGCAGGAACCGGCAATCCTGCCAGTCCGGCCCAGGGCAGCCCAGGGGTTTTAGAGCAATCTCAGCACAGTAGCTCATTTTATCTGTAAGAGCTGAACTCTCTGAGGTGCCCGAGAGGGCTCTGGAGGGAGAGGAGGAGCATGTTACGGTGTTGAAGGATCTGCCCCTGAGCACAGACAGGGTCCCACGCCCTCCGTGTCCCGGTCAGCTGAGTCTGGTTTTCATGCAGCCTTTTCATGTATGGCCACCAATTAAACTCGTCTCAGTTTTTCTGAATGCAAAGTAGCAAATCGACAGAGTTATTTTGGTACAGCTCCACTCCCTTGTGCGGTCTCGTCTGGGAGCACAGAGGGCACGTGGTTCTGCCCTGGCTCCCGCAGCCAACTCCTGCTGGGCTGGGATCATGGGGAAGGCGATGGGCATAAATCCTGGAATCATCGGAAACAAACGGTTGTTTTCAGGCAGGAGCTGCCCTGCGGTGTGTGCAGGGTCACCTCTTCCCAGTCCCAAAGCAGAGGTCTCTGTCAGGCTCTGAGCTGAAGCGGCAGTTCCTCCAATAACATCTCCGCCTAACCAGGCGCTTAATGGGGAAGCTCTCTGTACTGGCATTTAGTTCAAACTCTCCTCGTGCTCTGTAGATGGATTCCAGCTGCTTTTCCCACTCCCACGCGGTGACAGTGCAGGCAAAAAAGTGAGTCACGTAGTGTGTTTTGTGCTCCCTCATTTATTAGGAGGAGATGGCTGGCCTGAACGACAATGGAAGCTCAGGCGACTTGGTAAGATAAGATCTCAAGCACTAGAACTCTGCATCCTGAAAACCAGTCGCCTCCTTCTCCCTCTTCAGCTTTTTTCCCCTTTGGAAAGATGCACGTTTGCTGCGAGAGCTGTCAGACCTGCTCTCTCTCCCCTGTTGTTTACCTCTTTCAGGGGCAGAAAGGTGAGAACTAGAAGCTAAGAATCCCAAACATAAGGAGTTGGGAGCCGGGACTGAGCAGGCATTCGAGGGTTTGGAAGAGGAGGATGTTGGCCGGTTCATAGAATCGTAGAACAGCCAGGTTGGAAGAGACCCATCGGATCATCGAGTCCAACCATTCCATGGAGCAGAAGGGCTGAGGCAGGATGGTGCAGACACTCAAACCAAGAAAACAATAGGCAACACGCAGGCCTGCTAATAACTTCATTAGCATTCCTGTAAAGCATTAAACAAACCGACCCGTTTACAGTCCTGGAAGCCTGATATTATTAACCCTTAGCATGTACCTCGTGTGTTTCTGCAGGGGCAGATCGCAGTAAGGGCTGTGATTTGTCTCCCACATCAACCTTGCTTCCCGGCATTTGAACAGCTTGAGAAACCGAGTCCCAGGGAGGTTGGTCAGGGACACAGAGCACAGTCAGGGACACAGCAACAATCCACACTAAGAAATCAAATCACTGAAGAGAAGGGACTAGTTCTTCCCAGTTTTTTTTCTTTATTTGTGAGGGGGGTTAGCTTGTCTGGACTTGGTTTGGTTTATGCTGGTTAACAGGCTTCAATCTCTTCCGTTTTCCCCACTGCCTGCTTGATGGTGTCCCTGCCCTCCCGCACCTTCTCCTGGTGAACTCGTGTGGTTCAACCCTCATAACCTGTGCTGCTAGGTTGAAGTCAGGCTGGTTTCCAGCTCCTCTAACAAGCGTATTTATGGATCTGTGTACGTGGACTTGTGCAAAGCATTCAACAGTGTCCTGCACAGCATCCCCTCACCTGTCCACGGCCGGAGGATGGAACTCGTGGGCTTTGAGGTCCCTTTCAACCCAAACTATTCTATGATTTTCATATAGGTATGAGAGAGAGAGAGAGATTGAGAGAGAACCATGGCAGCTCCTGTTCAAGGGCTTCCGTTTGCTTCGTTTTCCTTCCTTTGATGCAAAATTTCGCACTGGGAAATGTGACTCTTTCTGTTACAGTTGGTGCCAAGCAGAGTTTCAGGGGAGGATTGTGAAACAGGTAACTTTCTCTGCATGGTTTCCTCAAGAAATTGTATTTACTGGTGTTTCCTTTCCTGTGCATTTCCCCCTTTATGAAGCGTGGATCATTAACTCCCCTGAAGGCAGTGGTTGCGCCAGACAGATAACCCGAAGGGCACACGTGGCTTTCATAGAGACGTAACACCCGTTTCCATCATTGCAAATGGTGTTGCCTACCCCTTGGGTTGCCATAAATTGCCCTGAAATGCACGCGGCCTTAACCAGGAGTGAGGAGCTCGTAACTTAACCACGACCAACCGTCCTAATAAATCTGAATTCAGTCTCTGCTGAAGCCACTTGAGGGGGAGTGGGAGCGGTTTCTTCAGCCCTAGTGTCCCAAACGGTGACAGTAAAGGGTAAGAGTTGTTCTGTGGAGATTCCACCCCCTTGCTCTGGGTTTCGCCCTCTGTTTGGGAACCTCTGCCTCGTGTAAAACAAACAGCAGGCACGGCCAAGCAGGCAGCCGGAGCGCCTGGCGTCCCTGCTCAGGGCCGTCATTAAAAGATTCCCCGAAACGGCCTTAAAAATGAAAAGTTTCCTTTCGGAGAGAGATAATTGAACTCATTGATTTGTTTCACGGTTTGTTTGCCCTTTCATTCCCTTCCTGAGGTGCTGTTTGTTGAGGAATGTCTCCAGTTGGCAGGGAGGCGGTGGGGTGCCTCGTGTTTCCCCGGCAGCTCTCCTTCCAGCCGGAGCCGAGCGCCGCGCCGAGCCCGCGATATGAATTTTTAATGCAGAACTTTATAACACAGCCCTTGCAGCACGGCTGCACTACTCTCTTGAGCTTTCAGATTTAATGCTCTGATGCACAGAGCACAGACTTGGGGCATTCGGCAGCAGGCAGGATTAACCCCTTGGTCGCCGAGCGCGCCGCAGTTATTTCCCTGCAGATTAACGCAGACGTGGAAGGGGGGGAAGATTCCAGAATCTCCCGCATTGGGAAAGTGTCAGAACCACTTGGGACTCGACTCCCAAAATTAGCTGCAATGTTACAGAATTGCCAGGTTGGAAGAGACCCACCGGATCATCGAGTCCAACCATTCCCACCGATCTCTAAACCGTGTCCCTCAGCACCTCGTCCACCCACACCTTAAACACCTCCAGGGAAGGCGACTCAACCCCCTCCCTGGGCAGCCTGTTCCAGTGCCTAATGATATGTTTTCCCTCTTTTGCTCCTAATGGGAGTGCAAGGCTCTCTCCCCTCCCTGTGCTCCCGACCGCTGCACTGGGTAAAGCGGCAGCGTCTGATGGCCGATGATGGCCGATAATGGCCTGTGCTGGTATGCTGGATGTCCAAAAAGGGGAAAGAATTAAATCAGCTCTGTAATGCGTCGTTGTGGATTCGTTTGCCCTAGGAATGTTCTCCCAGCTCGTATCGTTTAGTTGTTTACGCCGTGAATCATGGGGGGTGTCTGAGGGGGTTTTGCTCGGTTTGGAAGATGATGTAACTAGACGTGGGTGTCCTGATCAGTCCACCGCCTCATTTACCTGGAGAGATGTGGGGAGCCCAGCGTGGTTCATACGCAGTCCAGGTTGTTAGACCTCAGGACATTATCCCAGGGTCATCAGTGCTGAATTTTATCTGCCGTAAAGCTGCTGTTCACCTGCCTTGTTTTAGCATCTGGGCTTTTCACTCTGCTGCAGCCTGGCTAATAATAATTCTGCTTTACTGCAGCTCGTGCCGCCGTACCCTGCGCTAGCTTTTCTAAATCATCCTTTTACTTATTAAACATTACCAGTCCTGATGTATTATCTGGAGGAGAGTTGCTCTTAGAGCCCTTTCCCTTCTGTCCGTAGGGTCCACGGGCTTTGCAGCCGGTGCTGTTTGGCAGCAGAGCGTGTCCGAGCCAGGGCTGGGGAGCCCAGCAGGGCTGTGTCGAGGGAAAAATGCAGCATTTATAGGTTTAACTTCGATAACGGAGAAGGAGTCTGATGTATTTAAATCGTAATAGGACTGATGTGAGGTGGAGGGAATTAAACAGGACACAGAACAAGCAGAGGTGTTAATGGTGCGTGGGAGAAGGACTCAGCGAGGAGGTTGCTGATGTTAAACCATTTGCCTTAAGCCCTTGTGAACGAGGCACGTGAGTTGTTCCTAACTGATACCACAGAAGTACATTTACACTTTTTAATCATAAATCAGCGTCTCCGCCTTGGTGACACATTTACACGCGTGTTTCAGATGAGGTCTCTTAAGCAGCTTGTCTTATTGATTACAGACCCAAGGTTGTCTTTGCCTCCTCGGCTGGTAATACTGCCTCAGGAGATGAAGGTCTCCGAGGCTTGTTCCTAAACGCAGAGATCCTCTCATTTCATTCTGTAGTCCCAGGCATCTATTAGCTTTATTTCTATATAAAACCATCATATTTTGAGAAATATAAGACTTTGATAGGAATGGCTGGACTCGATGATCCGGTGGGTCTCTTCCAACCTGGTGATTCTATGATTCTCTGATTCTGATTCTATGATTCTATGATTCTTTGCCTTATGGGAAGGACACTCGTGTTGTCACGTACTGTACTGGTAATTAGCTCTACGTCTTATTCTTGTGCGGCTCTCGCCACCTAAAAGAAGGCTGGTGACTCAGTTTTGCCGTATGTGAAAGGGCAGCCGGGGTGAGGCGAGGTTTATTCATGTGGATGGCCTTTCAGTCCTTGGATAGAGAAGTGGAAGTGCTGTTGCGATGCTGCGTTGTAGCCTGTAAAAATAAATGGACATAAATAAAAGCACATGAGATGCCTTTGCTGACTATTCATTTGAGCAGTGCCATCCATTAGGTCATTCTGTGATGAATGGAAATATTCTTCTTTTCTGAAGACCACACCAAAGGAAAGAAGAAAAAAAGATGTGTGCGGCATCTGTCATTATAATAATGCTGTATTAGCAGCGGCTGCCCCATGGCGTGGGCTCCGTAACTCAGCGGAATGGGCGATTTTAGTCATTCTGGCATTTTTCATTGTTTCACCTGTGTGGTGCTTTAATGTAGGAGTCTTCTGCTTTTCCTGAGCCCAAGTGGAAATATTTATTTAATGAGTTGTAGCAGATTTTTATATGCATCGTGGTGGACTCGAGGAGCGTGACTCATAGGAAGTACAAAGATCAACAGATGGGGTGAGTTTAACTCTTTCAAGGTCTTTGCCGCTGTCCTTCCCATTTCGGGGAAGGGAGCGAAGCCTGCGGAGGAGAAAGGGGCAGAGTCTCCCACCCTGGATTCCAGAACCGCCTCACGCTGATGCTCCCTTTTTGACCCAAATCCTAGAGATGAGCAAACGGGGACCTTCTAGAACGTGTCAGCTTGGGCACTCTCAGCAGTGCTTTCCTTCTGTGGCTTTGAAGTTTGCCTGCATGGTCAGAATGATATTTTCCTTTTACCGACCCAAGAGAAAATGTTGATTTCTCTTTTTTTTTTTTTTCCCAATTGTATGTGATCATAGGAAAGTAGCTGTTGTAGTGAGTTATGCTTTTTAATTACAGATTGTGATGTGGAGACAGGCAGGATCTGAATCACAAGGCTGTATCTGGACTTGCTTAAACTTGGGGCTCAAAGCCAGAATCAAGATAAGTTCTCTTTTAAAAAATGCAAGCTAATTACTGGAACGGCTCGTATTTTGAGGGCAGGAATTGAAATAATTAAATTGCCGCAGAGTACGCGATAGTGGTGCCTTTGATAGTCGTGGTAAGCGAGATTGCTCAGTCACAGACGGTAGCACTTGTAATATCTTCACACTCATGGGATGGTTTCGAGTTGGAGAGCCGAAAGGGCCACGTGGGTTAGCAGTGCGACTCGCCGGCCGACTGTGACGGCAAGTGGGAATGCCAGCAACTGGCAAGTCGCTCGCTGTAGCCGTTTGCCAGTTGAATGGCTTAGCAGCTTAGTTTTAATTAGTAGCAGCTCCTGTGTTGGATATCTGAGAAGATAATGTCCTGTGGAAAGCTGAGTTTGGTGTTGTCCCTAAATTGCTGAAGGTACCAACAGTTTCTCCGGTTCAGCATTGGGCTGGTGCATCGTCTCCCATTCCGTGTGCAAAATTCATTTGCGACAAAGCACCTTGTACCTTGCGACAAAGTATGGAAGAGCTTTCATCCATTAGTTACGTGCACGCTCAGCTCTTCCTTGGTGGCAGCCGTGGTTCCGTGGGCACGAAGAGCTCCGTCTGGGGATGCTGTTCCGGATGTTTCGTCCCAGAAGGACATAGACTGGGGGATCCTTCACCACAGCTCTCTGTGAGGAGAGGGCTGGGAGCTCACTGGTAACAGGATGGAATCCATCTAACTGATAATCTGTGTAGGACTAGCAGAGAGTTGTGGTCTATCTGAGATTGTTTTCGTCAAGATTAAATGACTGTCAGGAAAAACATCCCTGTCCTTTGCCTCTCACGCCCCAGTACCTGGAAGTTAGAAACCGGTTTTTGTTGGATGGATGTGCCGGAGGTGATAACCTGGTGATCTCACTCGTTCCAGAGTCGGGGTTGATGGGGAAGAGCAGCAGCAGAAGGTGTCATTGCCACTCGCAGACACAACTCCTGTTAATCACGCTGCTTTTCAGCTGGTGCCTTCATAGAGAGTCTCCTTTTATTTTCCAAGCATTTAGTGGTGTGGGATCGCTGTATTCTTTGGCCGACGTTCCTGTCTTTCTCAAAGAGAATGGTGCAACGTGAACTTGTGCACAGCAGATGAAGATTTAACACTCAGGCTGCTTAAGATTAGACCTGTAACATCATGCGTAGACAACTGATTATGAGCGGCCTGGATTTCAGACTTGTTCCTTTTGATTTCTGTTATCTGAAAACGTCAGCCCCGGCGCTCGTTACCCTGTTACCTGATCCCTCTGTGTGTGCTAAGAGCCGTCAGCTCCAAATAAGTCAAACGACTTTGCAGGAATTTTTTTTCAGATTCTTTATTTCTCCTTTTTGTTTCCCATTCCTTCCTCTTCAGCCCTCAAATACTCCGCGAGCTTTGAATCCGTGTGGCACTTCGTGCAAAATCTGTTATTCCGACACTAGGCTCTTGTTAACAAAAACAAGGAGGCAACCAGAGGGGTTTGAGGTTAAAAAGATAACAAAAAACCGGAATGCAGAAGGTTTAGTTTAAGTCGTGCTTACCAGGGCGAGTGTTTCACATCTTGAACTGGAACCTCTTGAGATGGATAGAGCCTGGCTTTGTCTGATTTATTTAATCACATTTACATGAAATCAGATATATTCCTCAACAGAGAACATGACGAGCAAATGGAATGAAAACGTTACTCAACAGAATTTCTGGCTTTGAGAGCAGAAGTTACACTGTCAGGTTTAGCTGGCGGAGCTGCTGGGTTGAGCTCGATCGCGGATCCTCCACGAAGGGAACACGGAGCAGGAGGCTCCTGTCATCTGTGACCCCTCTGTTCGTGCCCCGTTTGATGAACAGGAATTCCGAGCCCCTGTCACCAGCCTTAGGGCCGTCGTTCATCAGCCGGAGCGGTAGGAAGGGGCGACCTGCATGGTTGTTTGTTTAGGAAGATAAGTGATGGTCTCCATGGGGGTGTGTTTGGAGAAGGAAACGTTTCCGTGTTCTCGCTCCCTCCCCACTGGGTCTGGACGCGGAGGTGTCCCGTGGTGGAGCCTCCCCTCACGCTCCAGTCAGACACAGGCAGAGGCAGCAATGTCCGTTTTCAACGAGCAGCTTGAACCTGGAGCTCGGTGCTGTGTGCATCAGCTTCTTTTACTTGAATAAAATAAACAGCAGATCAGTGTTTGTTTACAAGACATGACTGAATGAATTGATTCGTGCGCTCGTTATTTGGAGAAAATGCTGGTAGTTTATTAAAAGTAGAACTGTAGCCGTGATGGGCTGGAGATTGAAGTTGGGGGTTTGGATATGGCAAAGTCTCTGCACAGGCAGTGGCACACGGCAAACAGTCAGCGGAGTTTTGTGAGTTATTCCAGATTTCGGTCACTCCATCCTATCCCTGGCGTTACGGATGGTGACTGCCCTAAAATATGTTGTGACTTTTTTGTGCAGATGGAAAAATTCACCCACTGGGTCTCATGTTGTAGGAATTGTGAAGGTAACAGGGTTGTGGCTGCGCTCGTGGTGGGATCCAGAGATCCCAAACTGTGCTTCTTTCATCCTCTTGGCAATTCAAGGAGCTGTGCTGGTTGCTAATCACAAAAGGGAGACGATGCAGAGCTTTTCTCGCTGTCTGTGCTTCAGAGCTTGGATTATAAAGCAGTTTATCCCTTTTTTCCCGAGCTGTCTGCTTCTAAGGGCTTTGTTTTGTGCACTGTTGTGAATACACTTGCCACACGCATTAGTCATTTACAGCACTTAGATCCTGTAACTATTAAATTGTTAACATTTGGAGCCGGCTATAATTATCTTCTATTATTATTATTAGTACTATTATTTGTAATGGGCATGGTGCTTGCTTTCCTCTCCAACTTTCCTAAACATCTGAGGGACCTTTGAGGTGCGTGTTGCGCTGAAGCAGCAGTGTTTGGTTTCTGGTGAAGCTGCTTGTGTTCCTCTCTTTCTGCGATGCTGCCGTCACTCACAATTTTTTCTCTGTGCAAAGCTTTTGGTTCTCTTCAGTGTCTAAACTGAGCATCCCGGGCTAAGAATAGACAGGATCACCGTGACTTCTTGGCATCCAGTGTCTCTCAGTGGCTGTTCCACTAAATGTTCTTTTTCATCCGCGTTCCAGTTAGGAACAGAAGTTTCTCTTTCGCTTCTGATTTCGAGTGCAGAAGGGCCAACAGACCAGCCCTTCGTGTCCCTCTTGGAGTCCCCGATGCCTTATTTGAGCAGCTGAGCCCCTGATAGCTCTAGGTGCTTGTTGGCAGCATTAACTCTGCTTTTTTTCTAGCATTTATTGTTCGGTGGGGGACGTGCAGGGAAGGGAGGACGACTGTGTTGATGACAGTGTTGTTCCCATCCTGGGGAATCCATGGACAGACATTTCTTGGAGTTTTTAATTAAGACGCTGTGGATCTGAGAAGGGGCAGCAGGCTCTTGGCTCGCACCGTGTGCCCAGTCGGCCGCAGAAGCATTGAGCGAGCTCTGTGTTGATGGTCGAGATCCGTGATTTTCTGTGTGTGCCGCAAATTCCTGCAATTCCACTGGTTATTGCTAAGAGATGGTGGAAACAACAGTGAAAGGCAGCCAGTCATAACCAAACATGTGCTCTACTAACGTGTCGTTCTTTGATGGAAAACTCCATGTAATCGGGAAGTTAGAGAGGTCAGAAATCAATGCTGTAGCTCTCCTGGAGTAGGAGTTTTGTTGGGGGCTTGATCCTTCTGTCCCAGTGGGATCGTTGTCCATAGGACACAGTCACATTCCTTTCCCCTTTCCCTGCCTTGGTGCTGCCAGACTTGTTGTAGATTTAAATAGGCAATATCTTGGTGTTAACTATGTTGAAGTGGCTTAACTCATCAGAAAACCATTTCAGAGCAGGGCCTGTAACTGATAGCAGCTGTACTTTCGCCCTCGTCGCTGGAAGACAGTGGCCACTAAATATAGCAGCGAGCGAGTTCTGCTTATGTAATGTCTCTATCTGCCTGCGCTCTGATTAAATAATCTATTTTCTTGGCAAAGGAGTGCGAGTTAATTTTCTATTATTGATCAAAACCATATTTTAGCCGCGATACCGATGACTTATTTGTCTTGCTGCCTGTTGGATTGATTTTTGTCAGCGACGCCGTGTGTGCGGAGCGGAGCGCAGGGTGGCAGGGGGAGAGGTGCCGGGCACGCTCACCAGCGCTCACCCTGCTCCCTATTTAACAGTCCTTCTGGGGAACGGGTGGCAGATCAGGCTCACTCTTTCTCTTAACACTTTTGGTTACTGTTCTTTGGTGAATATATTGTCTGGTGTCTGTAATAACTGAAGTTTTTCATTTGATGTTCACGCGCACACACCTTTTTTTTTCCCCTCGTTATAGTCCCTGTTCCCTTATATCTTCTGCCTACACAGCACTGGCTTTACAGTTAGGTGAGTGGCACCGAATACCTAAAATAACCTGCACGGCCAGACTTATTATTGACCATTCTAGGAACAAATTACTCATTACTCTCTACAAGTACCTGAAAGGAGGCTGTAGAGAGGAGGGAGCTGGGCTCTTCTCCCAAGGGACAGGGGACAGGACGAGAGGGAATGACCTCAAGCTCCTCCAGGGGAGATTTAGGCTGGAGATTAGGAGGAGGTTTTTCACAGAAAGGGTCATTGGGCATTGGAACAGGCTGCCCAGGGAGGGGGTTGATTCCCCTTCCCTGGAGGTGTTTAAGGGACGGGTGGATGAGGTCTTGAGGGACTTGGTTTAGTGTTTGATAGGAATGGTTGGACTAGAAGATCCGATGGGTCTCTTCCAACCTGGTTGTTCTGTGATTCTGTGAAATTTAATTTAAAAAACCTCCTGGGTTGGATTCATGAGCTTTACAAAGTATTTGTGCATCCTGCCCATACGTTCGTGTGCGTGTGAGTGACGTCCAGGTGCTCTCAAAAACATCAAATCACTCCCGTCACATGCTCCAGCATGTGGCTTGGGAAGGTGACGCAGCCACCGCGACCGGCAAAGTGCAAAAAAATGAATCTGCAAATAAAACTGCAAACGTTAAATTAGAAAATAGTCTGCTTTTGTCCTTGTGCTCGTGGCTGCAGCTGGTGGTGCTGGCTTTGGCCACCAAGGATTAAAGCAATTTCGTTGTCTAATATGTATCTGGTTTAGGTTCTGTGTAGACGGAATCTGTCGATCGTATTAGTGAGCATCTCATAATCCGATACAACTCGGGGCTTAACTTAGGAAAGAATTGAGCAGCTTTGTATGTGCAGCAAAGATGTAAAAGTGAGATCTGCCGGATGCTCTGCTGGAGCAGGTGAGTCGAGTGGAGCTGCTCTATTCTGTGCTCTCCCATTCCTTCCTTTGCTTCTTTCTGCCTGGTTTCTTGGCAGCTTTGTCACTGGGGCCAGCGAGATTCTTAGCGTTGGTGGCTTGAGTAGCTGGCAGAGAACAGACACCACCTGTATTCACTTCCAAAGCCAAAAGCATCTAGAGCATCCCCCGAGTACATCTCCTGCCTGAATGCTCTGTTACTACAGTCAACATTTAGCTTTTTTTTAACCAGTGTGCATCTCCATCCACAGAAAAGGGTGAGAAATAGAAATAAGTTGTATTTTTATCCAGATTGGAGCACTAAATCGTGCCTCTTTTTATCCATAACCCCCTGACCGTGCTACAGGTGTGTTTGACAATGTGGGGAGCAGATTGTTAGCGCATCCACCTGCCTCTTGGTAAATATACACGGAGGGATGTGTAAGCAGCTTGGTAAGAAATAAGAAACTGGAGATTATTGGCCCAGTGGACATATTTATCTTGTTTCATGCCAGTAAATCCTTCAAAAGGCCATGGATGTTGTCTTAGACTCAGGTAGTACCAGTTCCCAAAGTCAGCCTGGGTAGAGTCGACGGTGATTTAGAGAACGTGGGCTTTTCAGCTAAGGTGGGAACAGGTCTGGCTTTCCCCTCTTCACTCTGGTGTGTTTACCCTAATACACGTTTGGGCTGCGGGAAAATTACCGTTCTCCGGGAGGCAGGAGCCGCAGGTCTGTCATTGTGTGCTGGAAAACAGTAATTTTCCTTTGGTGCCTTCCTGGGGAGTGACACCTGTACCAGGATCGCTTACCCTACTGCTTGATTTTCAAACTCACTTCAATCTGTTTCTCTGAATATAACCTGAGGCGCGTTAGAGAAAAGCATTTTATAGGTTCTTACCTGCAGAGGTGGGCAAAGATATAGAAGAAATTAGTGGAGAAACTTCTAGATGGCTGGATTCTCCAGATCACAGAGCTCCCAGCTCTCCCTGCACTTACAGAGAAGAGATGCTGATGTCTCTGGAAAGACACTCTGGAAGATGAAACTGGAATATGGTCATTGCTATAGTAAAAACTGTGAACCGCGGCCACTTTTTGAGGTTATTTTTGTTTTACAGAAAACAAACATCCAGCAATAAGTGGTTTAAGCATTGCTGGAGCGTGAGGGAAGGTTGCTCGTTTGGGGGTTGTGTCTACTCCAAACCTAAAGCCATTTTTCAGGTGTGACACGGTGATTCTGAAGAAAATAAACAACAAAAAAAGACCCTTTGACCTTGCCAAGGAACACGTCCCGGTTTTACACACCGTGACACCAGTGATGGGATGGAGTAAGTTGAAATGTTTGTGGGGATTTTTAGAGGATCTTTAATCAAAGCGCAGACAATTCTTCCTGCTGATTCTTCACTGTTTCAAGTATTGCTGTTGTGATAAAGAAGAATGACACCTCAGACACCTGCAATTAAGGTTTCTAATTTTGGATAAATCGTCTATTTTAACCTCCGTCGGTAAAAATAAGTAAATTGTAGCAGGTGCTGTGTTTCCAAAATACCAAAACATCTATTCTTATTATCATTTATTTGGAGAAAATTATAAAACCGAAGCAGAGTCAATCGGAGGAGACTTGTTCTTTAGGGAGATTATTTTATACCTTGTCCGAAGTGTGCGGCATCACTGCCTGTCTGTGTGTCTGTGTGTCCGTGCCCAGGAACCACCACCTTCCTACGGAAATGAAGCCTCCCCGAGCCTCCAGGAGGTCTGTTCTGCAGCTCGTCAGTTCCCCTCCTAAATTAACTTGGAAGCTGATGATTGACTCCAGCGCTAATTAACAACATTAGAAATCCCCAGCCCAGGGAGCTCTGGTGGATCTGGTAGGAGCTGGGAATGGGCAGGAGAGACAAGTGGTGTGTTTGCTGGAGGTCTGGGAGCAGCACTTGCCTCTCCTCTTGCTGGTGATGATCCACGCTCTGTGTTTCCATCCGTGGGCTGGGAGGTGAAGAGATGGCATTTTAGGGATAACTCAGTGACCCAGGGAAATCGTAGGAGGAAACAGCAATGGGGGCAGCTCCAGCACAGGGTGGGACAGCTGATAGGATTATGATAGATACTATCTAAGCAGCTCTGTGGGAACAATCGATAGGAAGCGATAGGGCTTTGTTTGTGTCTGGGCTTACAGCAGAACCTGTTCTTTTATCCACCGACTCACCTCCACGTGGAGCGTTGCAGGAACCAGCAGGTTCAGGGTCTCAGGTGAAATGCTGCTCCCACGACATCGGGTTTAGCCACAGAGCTGACTTGTTGCTTTACAGTGAGCATTTTGTTCACTGTGGGAACCCTACAGACTCCACACCATGAGTATCGCTACGAACATTCCTGGCTCCACTTCAGATGCTGCTGGTTGTTCTCTTCCATCAGGGCAGCACCGTTTGAGAACAAGCGGCGTCGACCGAGTCTATTAAATTTTGCACAAACGATAGTTGCTGTGTTTAATTGCATAACTAATTAGCTGGCATCTCAAGCTCTGCAAGCAGACTGCAGACGTGGGCAGCTCCTGGATAAGCACCCGAGCAGCAGAGCACAGACCTGGAGCTTCCGAGTTCCCACCTGCTCTGCAGGGACATGTTCTGAAAGGCAGCGGAGTTCGTGACTGGTGAGAAGGTGCCACGGTTTGCAGTTTGAATCATAGAATCATAGAGCAACCAGGTTGGAAGAGACCCATCGGATCATCAACCATTCCTATCAAACACGAAACATAATTTGGGGGCAAATTGAACTAGGTTTCCATTAATAAAACAGTCGCTGCCCAAAATGACTCTCAAATCAGGATCAGGATTTCTCTATGGACCTCGCAGTAGGATGAGGGGAGAGGAGTCCTCTGCATTGTTTGGTACAAGGTGCACGTTCCTCCTGCTTGTGTCGGGATCAAAAAGAAATGAGGGTTGAAGACCTAGGAGAGAGGGAGAAACTTGCTTTGTGCGTGACAGCAGCTTTCCATTAGAAGGACCTCTAGAGCTCATGTTTGGGTCTCTGGGAAACAGCGATTTCATCCTCAAGTCTAAGAGCGGCGTCCCCACAAGAGCCCGAAAGAGTAAGTTATGGAGAACATCGGGGTTAGTAACGATGCTGCCTTAATGTGATTAATACGACTGCTGATTTCCCATGTCTTATCAGCCGACTCTAACGCCGGTTTGTGTGTTTGTTATCTCCATTATGCCTTGTAGTGCAGATAAATAGAAATACCACGGAGGCGACAGGAAACAAAACAAAAATAATCAAGCGTGTTTATCACTGGAGCATTAAAATGGCTGCTGTGGCAGGCACCAGATGAATTATGCAATACATAACTTAATTCTCTGGGCCACAGATGTTTCATTTTTCCTGCAAGAAGCTGATTGAACCTTGAATGACAGTTCCAGGCAGGCTTTGATTGCTCGGTGGGTCACATGCTCGATATGACCTGCATTTGAGTTGCTTTCTACATGCTGTTGCTTTATAAAACATGTAAAATTGACATCGTGTTGGCTGCTCAAGGCCAAGTCAGAAGCAATTCCCTGCTTTTGATGTGCTTTGTGTGCAAGTGCAGGAGAGGGAAGGGTGTCTGTGTTTCAATTCTGGTAGGTTATTGAATCAGCCGGAGCCAGGAGAGGGGAATTGCAGGGAGCTTGTTCAATTTGTCGCAGGAGGCACGAGGCGGTGGAGAGTTGGCCGCGTCTCTGTCATCCTGCATTGTGAGAAAACCCTCGGAGCCGCAAGATTGGATCAGGCAGCGACTCCTGCTACCCAGGGCAGAGCACCCTGCGTACCGGCCGGGGCTGGAAGCAGCTGGAAATGTTTGTCTCAGTCGGCCTCTCGGAGCCTGGAGGGTGTGTTCCTCACCCCAAGGACTTGGTCCTGCGGATCTGGTGGGTCCAACACTGATACTGGTGCAGTATCTCAGTCTCGGGACATGAATGTAGGTAGGATTCAGCTATAAAAACATCAAAGATTAAACATCGGCGAGGTCTGTCTCCTTTTCTCCTCTGTCTCTAAGGCAGGTCAGGGTGGTTACACCACACCTGAGCTGTGGCTTCTCCTCCCTTTGCCTGCCAGAACCTGCAGGAGGTGAACCTGCAGCTCAGAGGTCGCAGACTTCTCACCATCTCCCGCAGAAGTCAGCGCAAACCACCTCTTAGGTCCGTCTGAACGAGGTCATTTGTTTCTGCAAGCGCTGGTGCAGAAATTATCTTGTGCTCCAACAGCCTTCTTTGAACTCCTCTGCGGCCAGAGGGTCACCGGTGGGTCGAGGTGGATGAGACCCAGAATGATCCAAGCCTGAACGCTTGTAATTACTGATTTTAATGCTACTCACAGGGCTTTGCAGGGTCAAGCAAAAAGGCATCGTGCAATAGGACCTGTCGGATCGTGAGAGCAGGAGCAGGACAGGTTGCGTTTCTTGTGTGATGCCCAGGGTGTAAGCGGCTGAGCAGTGGGAGGCCGCGGGAGCCCTCTTCTTGTGGAGGGAGAACCACAGTGATCATGGCATAAAAGGTATTTAAATGGAGAAATGAGCAGTTTGGAGAGCTGAGGTTCACGCTGGCTGAGATGCAGTGCAGGTAAGAAAACCGTGTTGTCATCAGCTAGAACAATGCACCATCTGCTTATAGACTGGGCTGCTCGTTAATACAACCAATGCACCTTTTCATTATTCCCCTTCCCTGGAGGTGTTTAAGGGACAGGTAGATGAGGTCCTGAGGGACATGGGTTAGTGTTTGATAGGAATGGTTGGACTCGATGATCCGATGGGTCTCTTCCAACCTGGTTGTTCTATGATTCTATGATTCCAGCAGTTTGCGTTAAGCATTCTTCTTTGGTTTGCACAGTGTGCTGAGGCCGTGTGTGAGAGCACCCTGGGAAATCCAGCTCTGGGGTTCAATCACTTGGTATTTCTGCTCTATGAAATCCTTCTTTCCCTCTCCCTGTTTATTGAGGATATCCATTAGTGTCACTCCTGTCGATGTCTGTCAGCGCAAACGAGAAAGAGAAGGCTGCTGACGAGTAGGATCTCTGCTCCCCAGTGTGTCGCTGGAATAAAGCTGACTTCTGTTGTGTTTAAAACTTGGTAATTGCAAACATGATTTTCTTGTCCTTGGAATCCTGACTTAAGCCGTGAAAGAGAAAACAAAGCTCTGCGCAGGATTTCTTGGAAAGCATTCGTCCTACGGACTGAAAGCTGTTTGGCCTACAGGATCTTTTCAGTCTTATGGTTGAGGTGACTCTTGTGTCATAGAATCATAGAACAACCAGGTTGGAAGAGACCCATCGGATCATCAAGTCCAACCGGGGTGTTGTCCAGGTAGTGTTCAATTGACTTCATAAGCAGTTTCTTTAACCTTTATCAGTGTTTGAGACGGTTCAAGAGCCGTGGGGAAGGCTAGTTTGTAGTGCAAACCTGCTACTGGTGCGACCCCTCGATCCAGTCCTTACGATACTGACCTGGTGTGCTTGATGAGAAGGATTCGCGTGAGATTTAGCTTTGCTTTTTCAACTCCAGTCATGTGGTGTGCTGTGTGGATAGAAGGAAACAAGAATTAATTGTAATAAACCCCCAAAAAACCTGAATAAGTTAGCATTGAGCTGCTTCCATTGATTTAGCATGGAATGGGCACCAAGAGGGGTCTGGACGATGCACGGTGCCCACTGAGCCATCCCCAGATTGATCCGGATGATGTGCTGAGCAATCGCTGGAGCACCTGGACCCAGCACTGCTTTGAGCTCTCCGTTTGAAGCCTCCAGTGCTTCCCTCCTTCCCAGAGGATTTTGATTCAGTTGAGTTCCTAGGAAAGGAAACACCCAATTCATTACTAAAGTCGGTGGATTTTTGAATCCCCGAACAGAGAAATTCCTTTACAAGGGACCTGGATTTATATGACGTTGGAAGTTTACCTGTAATTCTGTTTTTGAGACACTTCTATGAGCTCTTAGGGGCCTCATCTACACGCTTGGACACTAGAGACACACGTACAGCGTGTGGTTCACACAATTCTCTCTGACCAAGCTTTGCTTTTATTATTTGTTGTGCATTTTCTTTAATGAAATTCTTGGACTAGAAGGTCCACGTTCTGCACTTTTTTTCAGATTTAAGTGCAATCTGAAAATGTGTTGTCTTGTTTTTGAGTGTTTCAGCTATCGTTGTGTTAGAAATGAGGTAGGGTGAATGAAGGCTTTTATGTCTCCCATCCCTTCTCTTGTACAGCTAGATACTCCAGTGTTGCTGCGTTTCAGAGATTCTCAGATTATTTAGGCTGCAAAGCCAGGGTTTTGTGCAACCCCAGGAAAGTATGGATATTGTGATATCAAAACCACACATGCTAGAAGGTGTGTCCATCATTTTATACAATTGTGCTTTATTTCCATTTAGCTCTGTCGTGTTGTGACTCCAGTTTTTCAACATCCAAGCACTTTTTGTTGGGGTGTGGAACTGTGTGACCCATTACTGCTTTTAAAACGTTGAAGGTTAGACCAGATCGTTGTGATCTATCTTAGCATAGATTTGGTGAAGTCAAAAGATGAATGAATTACGGTTGGACTCGATGATCCGGTGGGTCTCTTCCAACCTGATTGTTCTGTGATTCTATGATTATCTGCTCGGGAGACCCTTGATATCGACCCATATTGGTGCGACTTGAAGAGCAGATTGGGGAACTTAGTAGTAAAAAGCGTGTGAGCTGCTGCCCTTTGACAGCCTGTGCTGGTTACGCTGAAACATCTTTTTTCTGTCCTTGTCCAACCCTCGTGGCTGTGACTTTTGGAGGGTGTTGGCAGCAAAGGTGGAGTTATTGAATGAGGATGTTGGTTGGATTAGAATCATTATGATTATTAAAAATACCTAATCCATGTGTACAGAGATGCTCATAAGGAATAAGAAAAAATATAGAATTTCTTGAGTTTTTACATTACTTCCTACAGGGAACTTTATGAGAGCGACGAAGTGCTGGGTTTTTCTTTCTTTCCTAGAAATTCCGCAAGTAGCCACCTGGGCACCTGGTGTGGTCGCAGAGGAGCAGGGTTAGAGGAGGGCATCCAGCAGCAGAGCTTGGATAGTGCCTGGAGCTTGAGGAGGCAATTGGGAATTTGTCATCCTTCTGTTTTGCTTCAAGAAAACAAAATAAAATTGAATATTCAAATGCTGGGATGCTCTTGTGCCCGGAGTGGACGCCGTGATCGTTGGGCTGCAGGCAATTCTGATGTCGCTGGACGATCTGAAATTACTTCCTAGAACCACAAACTGTCCCTGATAAGTTTTTTTTATTTTGTAGAATTTGAAAAAATTCCACACATTTTTTGCCCTTTTTTCCCAATACCTTGGCCCTTCTCCTTCTTTCCTTCCCCTCCCAAACGCCTCAAATGACTCTTATCATTTTGTCTTTTGCTAGCAAAGCGCTAGATCGTTCCGCCTCCAATTTTAAGATGCTGTTTACTTAATTTGGCCAAATGCTGCTCTGTGCCAGTCATAGGGAAGTGTTACAAGTAGGTTTTTTTCTTTTTTTTTTTTTTTTCCTTAATTAAACCTAAATGCGCTTTAGTTGATAACGTCTGCTTTTAGGCCGAAATGGCCTGGCTAAACGTTTTCATAATTAGACCGTTTTAACAAGCCCCAGTGGCTCCGTGCGCCGCTCGCTCCGACCAGTGAGTTTATACTTGGCTTTAAAGAAAACAAATGTATGGGAAAAAAACGTTGTTTGTTTTCTGCCAAAGCAAACTAGGGATGTGCCCTGCTCGCCAGGCTCCTTGGCCGCGCCGACGACTGCAATTTCAGACGTGTCATCTGTGTTCTTCAGTCCTTCCGTCTATAAAGAGCACAACAGCGGTTTCCTTCAAGGTTCAGTAGGTTTGAATGTTTCGGGGGCTGTAGCCACGAGATTTGGCAAACCATTCGCTTGTCGTGTTCATAAAAAAGGGATTGTTTCTGCCTCTTTAAGCTGGTGTCTGCGTGGAGGAGTTGGATCAACCGGGTTTTAAGCATAGAGTCCAGATTCTCCTGCTTGGGAGTGAAGAACTTGCTGGTGTTTGGGGAGTTCTGCCTGATTTAGTTTAGAAAAAGAAACTGAGCTTCTTCTGTGGTCCCAAGGTTTGAATTCACGTGCTTTTTGTGCTGTTCGACCCTAACTGCTTATCTTGAGCCTAAAAAAAAAATTGAATCGTAGAACAACCAGGTTGGAAGAGACCCATCGGATCATCAAGTCCAACCATTCCTATCAAACACTAACCCATGTCCCTCAGGACCTCATCCACCCGTCCCTTAAACACCTCCAGGGAAGGTGAAAAGCCTTTCTGAGGTTTTTATTTCCCTGAAGCGATTGCACTGAGAAGTTGGGTGTTGGTTTTAAAACCCAATGTTTCCTTGGCTGAGCTGGAAGCCGTCCCTCCTGCTCCCCAGGCTGGGTGCTCCCCCTCTCCCAGGGGTTCCTGCTCCCACGTCCTTCCCCCCTCTCAGGTTCTGCAGGTTTTCCAGCCTTCGGCTGCTGCCTGGCCCCACTGTTTGAGAGGAAAGGCAGGGATTTTACCGTTCTCTAAACCTGACGGGGAGGCGGGTGGAAACTCCATTTGCTTAAGCTGTAGCCGCAGTGCCGGGATGGGACATTCCCAGCTCTGATCTGGGAGGCATGTGACAGAATCCAGACATCAGTCACTGGCTCCATATAACCTGAGGCACTCGCACATAAATTCAGCCTCAATGCATCAGCTTACATAAAGGATCCTTTAAACTCTCCTGCCGAAAATTATTTGCACAATGCTGGGAAGCCGTGTCTCTTTTCTTGGTGCGTTAGGATGTGCTCTTCCCTCTCCTCTCTGTTCCAGGTAGATGGAGTCTCGTGTTCCAGGTCATCTGGTGGTCTTGGGGCCACTGGACTTTGTGTTAGCAGGTTAAACAGTCGTTTAGGGCTGGAGGCTAAAACAAAAAGGAAAAGGAGGTTGTAGAGAGGAGGGAGCTGGGCTCTTCTCCCCAGTGACTGGGGACAGGACAAGAGGGAATGGCCTCAAGCTCCACCAGGGGAGATTTAGGCTGGAGATTAGGAGGAAGTTTTTCACAGAAAGGGTCATTGGGCATTGGAACAGGCTGCCCAGGGAGGTGGTTGATTCCCCTTCCCTGGAGGTGTTTAAGGCACAGGTGGATGAGGTCCTGAGGGACATGGTTTAGTGTTTGATAGGAATGGTTGGACTGGATGATCCGATGGGTCTCTTCCAACCTGATTATTCTATGATTCTATGAAAAGATGATTCACGGCTACAGAGGCTAGAGAGATTGACAGCGTCATTGTAGGATATATTAACCTTCCCGGGTTAGTCCGGCTGCTTCCCGCACACTTGAAACCCCAATTTGCCTAAGGAGAGGTCATTCAATTCAATAACTAATGCCTATTATTTATTATTAATTCAAAACATCATGTGCATGATTTCTTAATTCAAAACATCATGAGCAGGATTTCTTTCCAACGTGCGAGCGCCTTGGCTTCTCCTGCTCGAGGAAACACATGTTCATCTGCTTTCCATTATGGGCCAAGAGTTTTTCCAAAAGGCATTTCGTGTTGTCCCAACAACGTTAAAAGCTGCTAATAAAAGCGTTTCCCCATTAATTTATATAGATACACATTTAGTTATTATGATCTCTTACTGCTTTTCCCTAAGTGTGCACGAGACACCCTAAACGCTGTTGAAGAGTCAGTCGATATTCTTTGTGATGATGTCATAGAATCATAGAACAACCAGGTTGGAAGAGACCCATCGGATCCTCGAGTCCAACCACTCCTATCAAACAATAGTCACGTGTGCCAGCACCTGATGGACTCCCCTTAATTGTCCTTCCCAGCAAAATCAGCGGAGAAACCCAGACCTTCTGTGGGATCAGCGGAAAAACAAACCCTGACTTCTCTGCACGGCAGAGGAAGGGAATTCCAGTATTTCACAGCTTTTACTGATAAGGATCTGCTACAGATTAAACCCGAACCTCAGACATTCTGGTGTTGGCAGATTGCAAAGGGTCTTGCCGGTTGAGGCTGCTGCTCATGGGAGACGAGGAGAGTGTTTATCGCTTCCATATGGTCCAGAGATACGAGACAGGCAAAATGTCTGGGGAGAAATACTGCGTCTTATTCTGTTGATAGCGACCGTGCTTGTGGCTCTGCGGGTCCTGGTCCCTTCACAGCTGAGGGCATCGATCTTTGCCCGTGATTTCTCATGATAAAGAAGTTTGAGTGAGGATTGGATCCATTTCTGTGAGCAAAGCGTGAGAAATGCTGGAGTACAGTTTGGCTCAGGGCTGGTAGCTGCCACCTTCCACACCTGCCTGAAGGAGCTGTAAGCTTTTTCCTTGACTATTTGTAGTTTTCAGCCCTTTGGCTTCACGTGTCAGCTTCGCAAAGTGCATTAAAGGCCTGAGTAAATTTAGAATTTCATATATTTCTGTCAAAACCTTTTCTTTTTCTGCATAATTGAAAACAAATTTCTTGGTCTCTTTGACCTCCTGACATTTTTTTTTTGGCCAAATTTAGAACTGAAACAGAAAAGTAAGAGGGTATTTCTGTGTACGTGTGTGTAAGTAGTTGGCTGAAGGCTTGAGTTCTCCACAATTATCACTCAGGAAGCAGCTTTACACGTAGGAAAGATGCTTCTGCTCTTCTGCAGGAGGCTGGAGAGCAAGATCTTCAAGAGTGCAATGAGTACACTCAGACATCAATATGCTTCTGTCGTTGCAGAAGGGGAACAGGCTGACGGTGTCTTTTTAAAGCATATTGAGAATCGGATTTGTTTGGGTGAATGTTGCGATTGCTCAGCGCGGGAGCTGGTACTCTGGTGTTCATCAGCTGATAACAATTCTGCTCTCTTGTTCTCCCAGGGCTGATGAGATCGAGATGATCATGACGGACCTCGAAAGAGCAAATCAGGTAGGATTTGAAATGAGTTCCTCCTAAAATTCCGAGTGTGACGCCGATTTCCTTTTTCTTCCCTTTTAGATTTCATGACGGTTCTTTTATGTGCACTCGGCAGCCGTAACTGTAGAGTAAGAAAATACGCAAATTTGGAGAGAAATGTGCTATTTAGGGATACTCTGTTAGAACTGTGTGCGCAGTAGAGTAGTGCTTGCCATGTATTGAATAGGCTGCCCAGGGAGGGGGTTGATTCCCCTTCCCTGGAGGTGTTTAAGGGACGGGTGGATGAGGTCTTGAGGGACTTGGTTTAGTGTTTGATAGGAATGGTTGGACTAGAAGATCCGATGGGTCCCTTCCAACCTGGTTGTTCTGTGATTCTGTGATTCTGTATTTACCTTCTAATAATTTAAACTTGTCTCCCACTATAGTTATTGTTGGGTTTATGTAAATGCATCACATTGGCCCCTACCTGGATGTGCAGGTAACCGGTTTATCCAAAAATCCCCCTGCTCTCCCACACAGAGCACGTGCTCCTGCGACAGCAGCACAGCCGCACGGAGCTTTGTAGGATAAAGAGTTTTAAAAACCCAGCACCCAAACCAAGTGCCCTTCTGCCCCGCTCTCTACTTCGAGGGACTGAGGTGACGATCCCTTTGAGCAACAAAGCTGGTGAAGGGGCTGGAGAACAAGCCCTATGAGGAGTGGCTGAGAGAGCTGGGGGGGGGTTTCCTGGAGAAGAGGAGGCTGAGAGGAGACCTCATTACTCTCTCCAACTACCTGAAAGGAGGTTGTGGAGAGGAGGGAGCTGGGCTCTTCTCCCAAGGGACAGGGGACAGGACGAGAGGGAATGGCCTCAAGCTCCACCAGGGGAGATTTAGGCTGGAGATTAGGAGGAAGTTTTTCACGGAAAGGGTCATTGGGCATTGGAACAGGCTGCCCAGGGAGGGGGTTGATTCCCCTTCCCTGGAGGTGTTTAAGGGACGGGTGGATGAGGTCCTGAGGGACATGGTTTAGTGTTTGATAGGAATGGTTGGACTTGATGATCCGATGGGTCTCTTCCAACCTGGTTGTTCTATGATTCTATGATTTATCAAACACCTCTGGAAATGATGACTGAGTAATCCTTGTAGCAGCAATTCCCATGTTTTACCTCTTAATAGCTGAAATTAAAAAAAAAAAAATGGAAGGAATTGAATGCATTGCAGAGGCCCGAAAGTGGGTTTGCATCAGGCTGAAGTGTTACAATTGCAGAAACAAGTACTTAACGTAATTATGTATTTAATAGTTAAATTAACATTTCCTTTTCCCATTTTGGTAAGTACGTCTTCCCCATTATTAAGGCTACCTGTAAAGAGGAGCACTCAGCACGACTCCTGCCTGGAGGAGGCTGCCTTGCTGAGTCCCATGGGATGTTTTGCTGCTCTGGGATTAACACTGACCCCAGCGACGGGGCTGTTAGAACAGCAAAGCATTCCCACTGAAAACGGGAGACATTATTTGCTGTGAATTTTAAAATGCCTGATGCTTCTTGGAAATCCCTTTCTCGGTTGCTGCCCTGTTTAAATCCAGAGTTTGTGTTTCTGAGGTTCCCCTGGGGGGCACCTCTGCCTCCCCAGAGGTGGGAGGACCGTCCCCTCTCTGATCCGATCAGCTCATCAGCGTTGATCCCAGTGGCTGTATCCTGGGTGGTGAGAGCCGGGAGGACCGAGCTGGTGGTGTAGTTCACACCCTCGTGTCCTCTGGGCTAGAGTATGGACTCTCTTAGTCTTCACAATCCGTCACTCCTCTTCTCCCACTGTTTTTGTCTCTCTTGGATGCTCAGATGGTTCCACCAGGAGCTTTCTGGGCTCATTTGTGTCTGTTAACCCAGGCTGCATCATTCATATGGCCTGGTCATGGAATCATAGACTCACCAGGTTGGAAGAGACCCATCAGATCATCGAGTCCAACTATTCCTATCAAACACTAACCCATGTCCCTTAGGACCTCGTCTACCTGTCCCTTAAACACCTCCAGGGAAGGTGACTCAACCACCTCCCTGGGCAGCCTGTTCCAATGCCCAATGACCCTTTCCGTGAAAAACTTCCTCCTAATCTCTAGCCTGACTCTAGTCAGTACAGGCTGGAGCCAAAATGTAACTGTCTGCAGTAGGAATGCCTGGTTTTTACTTTAATAACCCAGCAGCTCGATAACAAAATAACCCCGTAGTTCACCCTCGCCTTCCCATGAAGATTTAATAATCCTGCAGTTTGGGGAAGGGACTCGTTTTATTAAGATTTCATTTTGCACAATAAATCACTGCACATTTTCTGATACGCTCCGAAGTATAATAATAAATAATTAAGACCGAACTACCCTTACTTGTCAAAATAAATGATTTATCATAGTTTGGGATATAGCGTCTTTGAATTTTTTATTGTTTGATTCCCGGAATATTATGAGTCCCAATCAGTGGGGTTAATGAAGCCCCAGCGCAGCTCTCGGCCGCCGTCCCAGCGTGTGTGTTACACGAGGCTTTATGGGCAGCGATTTTCTGCACCTTTTCGAGTTTGCACCTTTCTCATCACTGTTTGTGGCTGATGCGGTTCAGGTCCTGAGTCTCTGAGATGACAAACTTATTATATTGTTATAGTATTATTATTATATTGTTATTATTATTATATTATTTGATAGGAATGGTTGGACTTCGTGATCCAATGGGTCTCTTCCAACCTGGTTGTTCTATGATTCTGTGATTGAATGAATTATACTCTTTCTATAGTCCATCCAGCAGTCTGGAATCACCTAGTTGTGCATGACCAAAAAATGAAACTTCTGTCAAAAAGAACAATTCCTGTGTTGTGAAAACCAAAATACTTCAGACTTTTAATTTTTTTTTTTTTTTTTAAAGAAATGAATAGAGAGGGTCTCGTTTTAACGTTTAATATCGAGTCTAGGTTTGTGGTCTCACACCACTGTGCGTCCAGACCTGTTCAGTGGCTTCGTACACTCAGTTGACATTGCTTAACAATAAAGGGCTTCCTGGGAAAAAAAGTGCTTTTTTTTCACTTTTAAAAGAAAGAGAGAAGTTTGGCTGAGGTTGGTTGATCCTGGGTGATTGTATTTTAATCTTGAGTAGGAGGAAATAGGTTTCAAAACTAGACTCAGACAGAGGCATCTTTTCATCTGAGGTGTGATAAGAGCAAGAGAACAGAGAGCATTTGGTTGGTGCACTGGATTGGGAAAGGCAAACGGCATTTACCTGCTCTCTGGAGGAGAGTGAACGGATTCTGAAGGATTTTGTTACCAGGGAGGTTGCTCCGTGCTAGAAAAATAGTGATGCTGAGATGAGGAGGAGTTGTTGGACTCGATGATCCGATGGGTCTCTTCCAACCTGGTTGTTCTGTGATTCTGTGAAGTCTCTGGGCAAAGAGTGTTTTTAGATAGCACTGGGTTGGCGTGTGCTCTGCCAGGGCCAGCAGCGGCGTGACTCTCGGTGCTCATCATGGGATTTTCTAGCATGTGTGGAGTAGATGTGGAAGGAAGAAACCAGGATTTGTAGCTCTGACTGATGAAAAGCGACTCCGGGACAGTGTACATAGTCCTCGGCCAAAGTGGGACCATTTCACACAGAGAGAAGATTGCGTGAGCGTTGCAGGGGCTCCCGACTTGTGAAAGATTGTTAGGTTTTAGCCATTTTCCGCGCTGGGCATCTGCCTCTGGCTGCGCTCTCTTTTCTTATTTCAGGAAAAATTGTTCAATCGTTTCTAAGAGCAAGATTAGGGGGAAAAAAATCCGGTTTTCCCCACATGTGAGGAGTTGTTGCCGCTGTTCTGGTCAGCAGCCTGCTGCGCCCCTAGCCAAGAGAAGGAGCTTGGTGCGCGATGAGGCCGTTTTCTCAGGCTTGTATCTTCTGCTGCTCCGAGCGGCAAAAAAAAAAAAAACAAAAAAAACCCAAGAAAGAAAAGAAAAGCCCCAAGCCTGGGCAGCCTATAAGAATCCGAGGAGAAAAAAGAGTTCAGACAAACTCAAGAGAATCTGGTTTGAATTTGTTGACTTTGATGTCGGTGCCCGTCCCACACACGCCGCAGTCGGTGGCTGCGCCGGTCGGGTGAACATTAACCTGCCAGCTTCTCCTCTCCGCCTGTGGCCGAAGGGTCGGTCAGAGCCACCTTGTCGGGGAGCAGAGACGCTGGAGAGACTCAACAGGAGAGCACGGAGAGCTGGGAGCTGAGGAGGAGGTTTGTGGTGGGATGGGAGAGGGAGGAGGACTGGGACGGGGCAGCTGCCAGGACGTCTGAGGAGCAGAAGCACAAAGAGAAAGGAGGAGATTGTACGGGTAAGGCTAATTCTGGAGTTTGTGTGTGTTTGTTAGGTTGTTAGGCTTTTGTCTGCCTGTTGCTAAAGGCGCCGTGAAGCTCGGAGGAGGTGGGAAGGATGAATTAGGGAGAGGAGAAAGCACCAAGCAGAGAGGGTTGGGGGCACAGTGCAGGGTCCAGGGTGAGACCGTGGGTGATGCCACAAGGAGCACCTGGTGACAATGAACCCGTACGGCTCCGAAGGGACTGTTCTGGGGCATTCGCTGACGCTGCTGGAGGACTTGGATCCCTTGTTGGGGAGAAAGCAGCTCTTGAGAGCGATTGATCCTATCCGTGGAGGAGGGTGGGATTAGCTTGGGGGGAATAAACCGCAGAGGTCACGCGTGGAGCAAGGAGGACAAAGCGAAATATTCATTCACCAAGCAACAGCCGTCCCAAGAGCTGAATGACTTAGGGGATCTCGCTGGAAAAAGCAGTTCCAGCCTCCCACATGCCTGCTGTGGGGCGGCTAGACGTACCCACCGCCTCGGGGGCGGCTCTGGGAAACTTGGAAGTGCTCGGTTTTGCAACTACCAGTCTCTTTAGCAGGTTTGTGTGTGTCATTTGTAATTTCTATTGCAGTAGCACCCAAAGCCTTTTCCAGACACTGAACACATCTGTAATTCTGGCTCTAAGCAGCTTCCATTCCGGGCTGAAAAAAAAAGAAAAATGGAGCAGTACTTCCCAAATAGAATTGCCCGAAGTTTCCGGGGATGTATTTTAACCGTGGCTGGTGTGGAATCCTGTCTGCTGTTCCTGGCAGGATTACAGAGGTGCTGGAATGGCTGGGGACGCTGGGCAGAAAGGGCACTGACAGCTCCCGCTCTGCGCAGATGTAGCAGCTATTAGGAACCTCCTCGGTGGTTTGCTTGCATGCAAACTGAATGGAGGCTCAGAACAGAGCTGCTGCGAGTGGAAACCATCAGCAGAATCGCTTAGGGCTGCAAAAGCCATTACTTCCCAAACCGCCGCTGCAGGAGCGAGCGCCCAGTGCCGGAACTTGTCCTGCTTTGCTGGAGTTGCTGGGCAGTTATTAGCTCAGGGTCGGTGCATCCACAGCTAATGAAGGAGAGAAGATGATTTCTCTCAATCGGCGTCGCTAGCTCAGCGTTTATCCTAATATCATGTACTAATATCATGTACCTAGTATTGTGTACTCGGCACTGGTGAGGCTGCTCCTTGAATCCTGGGGTCAGTTGTGGGCCCCTCAGCACAAGAAGGATGTTGAGGCTCTGGAGAGAGTCCAGAGAAGAGCAACGAAACTGGGGAAGGGGCTGGAGAAGAAGAGGAGTGGCTGAGAGAGCTGGGGGTGTTTATCCTGGAGAAGAGGAGGCTGAGAGGAGACCTCATTGCTCTCTCCGACTCCCTGAAAGGAGGTTGTGGAGAGGAGGGAGCTGGGCTCTTCTCCCAAGGGACAGGGGACAGGACGAGAGGGAATGGCCTCAAGCTCCACCAGGGAAGATTTAGGCTAGAGATGAGGAGGAGGTTTTTTCTGGAAAGGGTCATTGGGCATTGGAATAGGCTGCCCAGAGAGGTGGTTTAAGGGACTGGTAGATGAGGTGCTGAGGGACATGGGTTAGTGTTTGATAGGAATGGTTGGACTCGATGATCCGATGGGTCTCTTCCAACCTGGTTGTTCTATGATTCTATGATAAATAACATAAAGTTTCTCTTTCTGTGCCTTTCCAACGCTGCTGCCGCTTTCCCGTGCACACAATTGGCTGGATCCCACGCTCTGATTAGAAGAGCTGTATTGCTGTACTTTTTACAATTACATTTTAATTGCAGCTCTAGAACCCGTGCAAAATCATTTAATATAATGTTGTGAGCAAATAGCGCAGACGATGCAGTTAGTGTTTGATTGCTGTTAGTTTACTGATTGATTACGCAGGCAGAGTCTCTGCTTTGACTGGTGAGTCCAAGACCCTGTGCACGCAGGGGGATGAGGTTTATTTTTGCTGTTTGAGATGGATTCGCTTTCAAAAGGATTAGCTGAATAAAGCAGGGGGTCTGGCACACAGGAATATTGCAGTTTGGTGGCTTAAAAATGAATTTATTAGTTAATAAAGGAAGAATCATAGAACAACCAGGTAGGAAGAGACCCATCGGATCATCGAGTCCAACCATTCCTATCAAACACTAAACCAAGTCCCTCAGCACTTCATCCACCCGTCCCTTAAACAGCTCCAGGGAAGGGGAATCAACCAACTCCCTGGGCAGCCTATTCCAATGCCCAATGACCCTTTCCATGAAAAACTTCCTCCTAATCTCCAGCCTAAACCTCCCCTGGTGGAGCTTGAGGCCATTCCCTCTTGTCCTGTCCCTTGGGAGAAGAGCCCAGCTCCCTCCTCTCCACAACCTCCTTTCAAGGAGTAGGAGAGAGCAATGAGGTCTCCTCTCAGCCTCCTCTTCTCTAGGCTAAAGGACCCATCAGTGTAAAATCTGAGAGGTAGAAGTTTTGACCTGGATTGGTTGCAGTGGGTGGGTTTGGAGGAGCCGGGAGGGTCTTGGAAGTGGAGATGGGAGATGGTTTTTGCTCTTTCCTGCACGGAGCAGCTCAGGTGAAGAGCGGGAGCCATAGAATCATAGAACAACCAGGTTGGAAGAGACCCATCGGATCATCGAGTCCAACCATTCCCATCAAACACTAACCCATGTCCCTCAGCACCTCATCTACCTGGCCCTTAAACACCTCCAGGGAGGTGAGCAACGTGGCTCTGAAAATAAACCAAATTTCTGTACAAAAAGGAGAGAGAGAGAAGAGAGGAGAGGAGAGGAGAGGAGAGGAGAGGAGAGGAGAGGAGAGGAGAGGAGAGGAGAGGAGAGGAGAGGAGAGGAGAGGAGGCTGTAAAAGCCACCAGGTTTTGTTTCTGTTTCTTGACAGAAGCTTCCACGTGGTTATGGAAGGGACTGGGCGGCTCTTTATCGCCTGGATCACTGATCCCTGTGTCCGCAGAACCATCTCCCCTCACAATTCCACCTCTCTGCTTTCTCCTGTTGTTCCATACCTGCTTGGGGATTCTTCCTGGCAACCAAACCACAGATTTGTCAGATCCTGCGTAAATCCTCAGCGGCTGGAAACCCATCTGTGAAAAATTGTCAGCTTAGGGTTAAATATTGTGGAATAAATAGACCTGCCGAAAGGACCGAACCCAACAATTCGTGTTTGGGGAAATAATTACTGCGGAGAGACAGCCCACAACATCGTCTGTGCGTTAGAGAGAATGGTCAGAATATCTTTTAATTCAGCGTTTACCCGGGAGAATTACTCCCAGGAGGAACCTCGCAATAAAATCTGCTTGGTCTGTGAGAATAGAAAGAAATTGAATAAAAAGACTCCATTTCCACTTGTATTTATTCAGTCTGGGAAATTCAGTGGGCCGCAGCATTAGTATCAGCAGGGGATTCCTTGCTCCTAGCGTTAAATTACTGTCATAATCGCTCAATTATTTCTTCCTTGTACTGTTTAAAATAAAAATCCATCACATTCTATGTTTTTTTTCTAACATTTATTAGGTTGAGTGTTTAGGAAAATCAATTATATTCAGTCAGGCATGGATTGATGAATGTTCTCGTAATAATTGTCAGTTGTTAAACCCAATGTACTTTCTCTTTTCCCCCCTTTTCATTTCCTTCAGAGGGCAGAGGTGGCTCAGAGAGAGGCAGAGACCTTAAGGGAGCAGCTCTCGTCGGCTAACAAATCTCTGCAGTTGGCTACGCAGATCCAGAAGGCACCTGATGTGGTGAGAGAAAACATTTCCTGACTCGTACAGGTTCTTGACATTCCTGCCGTACAGCTCTCTCGATTTATGCTCACAGCTAGAAAAATAGCTGTTCGGGGTAATTTTTTAACTGAAATGGAATCGTGATCCTTGGAGATTCCAGTGTGGCTGAACTTTTGAGGGGCTTGGTGGCTGCAGGAGGTGTCCCTGCTCCACGGCGACAGTGAAGGCTTCACTCCAGTTCTCGCTGAATATACCTATAAGTGAGAATTGCAGCTCAAAATCCAACTAAAGATGCTTAGAAGGTGTCCTGTACTCCTGAAGGTCTGGCTGGTCGCGGCCTCCCCTGTGTGCTCCTGGGCTGCAGCTGCAGGAGGTGTCCCTGCTCCACAGCAACAGTGAAGGCTTCGCTCCAGTTCTCGCTGAATATACCTATAAGTGAGAATTGCAGCTCAAAATCCAACTAAAGATGCTTAGAAGGTGTCCTGTACTCCTGAAGGTTTGGCCGGTTGTGGCCTTCCCTGTGTGCTCCTGGGCTGCAGCTGCAGGAGGTGTCCCTGCTCCACAGCAACAGTGAAGGCTTCGCTCCAGTTCTCACTGAATATACCTATAAGTGAGAATTGCAGCTCAAAATCCAACTAAAGATGCTTAGGTGTCCTGTACTCCTGAAGGTTTGGCCGGTTGTGGCCTTCCCTGTGTGCTCCTGGGCTGCAGCTGCAGGAGGTGTCCCTGCTCCACAGCAACAGTGAAGGCTTCACTCCAGTTCTCGCTGAATATACCTGTAAGTGAGAATTACAGCTCAAAATCCAACTAGAGGAGCTTAGAAGGTGGAGAAGGTGTCCTGTACTCCTGAAGGTTTGGCTGGTCGCGGCCTTCCCTGTGTGGTCCTGGGCTGCAGCTGCTCCTGGGGGAACAGGTATCGCAGATGAGTTGGATTTTTGATTGCCAAGGGAGAAGTACGAGTATCTAAATGTAAACACCCAATTAAGTGACGTTTAGCCTGCTTCTAAGCAGCAGATTTAACAAACAAAAGAAATGCTGCTCCTTCTAGAGCTGTTTTGCTGCCAGCCCTATACGTGCCCAGCGCTGATGTCACAGGGACTCGTGGCTGCCTCTGAAATATGTTTGCAGGGAAGGAGGGACGCAGCGTAAGGGCCTCCAGATCTGTCTGGTTGTCTGTTAATATGAGGCAGCGTTTCCTCCGAGAAGTCAAAAGGGAGGCAAGCAGCCTGCTAAACAGAAAATAAAGAACTAGGAAGCCTCAATATCACTTGTACCTCTGAATTACCTGCCTCTCCCTATCTCGTGTCCTACTCTTATCGTTATTTTAACATCAGGTCTTTCTCGTATTTAATAGTACTTCTGCACTTCATTTATATTTAATATGACAACTACTGCAGGATGAAAATGATCATTATCTATCTTATTTCAGACTCCGCGTTCTAGTCTCAATAGGCACAAGCAGCAGATGATTATACAACTTGTGATGTTTCATGCAAGCAAATTAGAGGTTTTTTTCAAGTTAAAAGTATAATTCAGTGTAATAGGAGAGGGTTGTTAACTGCCGCTTGTACAAGGAGCTTTCTGAGACACAGTGGTTGGAGGACCTGAGACTCACACTGAGTGTTTAGCAGAGATGGGAAAGGGATTTTTCTGTGCCGGTATTTTCCAGAAGAGAGAGGGTGTGGAGTGTTTATCAATCTGCTGCGATGGCATCTGGAACCGTAAGGAGAGTGCTTGGGTGACAGCATCAGTGGCCTGAGGTCTCAGCTCCTCTGCTATAGAATCTTTGATTTAATGCTCGTGGTCATTGTCTCTCCTGGGAAATGGGTTCGTCCCACGTCACTGGTGCTTCCTGAAGAACGACCGTTAACCTTAATAAGACCTGGTTTAGGCTTTTTGATGGAACGTGAGTTCATGATCTATGAGTGAGTTCATGATGATTCTATGATTTATCATGGGGCTGCCTGGTGCTGCCCACAAGGATTTCCTTGTGCTCCTCATTTAAGAGAGGTTCAGAGCTCTCTGGTGCATTAGAGCTGTTGGTCCCTTATAGAATCATAGAACAACCAGGTTGGAAGAGACCTATCGGATCATCGAGTCCAACCATTCCTATCAAACACTAAACCACGTCCCTCAGGACCTCATCCACCCGTCCCTTAAACACCTCCAGGGAAGGGGAATCAACCACCTCCCTGGGCAGCCTATTCCAATGCCCAATGACCCTTTCTGTGAAAAACCTCCTCCTAATCTCCAGCCTAAATCTCCCCTGGTGGAGCTTGAGGCCATTCCCTCTCGTCCTGTCCCTTGGGAGAAGAGCCCAGCTCCCTCCTCTCCACAACCTCCTTTCAGGTAGTTGTAGAGAGTAATGAGGTCTCCTCTCAGCCTCCTCTTCTCTAGGCTAAACACCCCCAGCTCTTCTCTGAGTACATATACCTTCTTCTTAACTTCTCTGTCCTCTCTCACTTCTTCTCCTAGTGGAAAGTCAGGCGAGGGAGGAATTTTCAGGCTTGAGGACAGAGTTCGCAGCTGTGGGAAACTGGAGGAGGAAAGATCCTGATTCAGGAAAGGGATTTTCTGAAAGTCGAGACCTTAGGGAGAATGACCTTGTCTTAGGGCTGTCACATCTGTCTCCATCCCCAGGAAGGAGGGGCCCTAGTCTCCAGCAATCATGTTACCAGCGAACCATTTCCATGTGAGGAGCAAGTTCGTTGGAAGGAGTAGTTTGGGGCAATTTTGACAATTTTGCCTGAACCAGGCAGCGTGCGCGCGGAGAGCCAACGGCACAGGCCTCCCCCACGCCTGATTAAGAAATTCTGCTCCATTACTTCGAATATTTTATCTGATTAATATTTTGTAAGCACAGATTTTCATAGTTGTCAAAGCATTTGGACTATTAATAATGAATAGATCTAAATAGAATCCTTTGCCTTCTGCGGCTGCATCTTTGCAACAGGCTTACCGAACAGGGAAGTTTATTCTCTCCGTTATCCCTGTTTTACCAAAGAGCTGTCCCGGGGAGTAGGAAGCTTCGCTTTCCAGATCCACAGTGTCAGTCACTGGAGTCCCAGACGCAGCAGCTGTTTCTGTCTCTGGAGCCACGCGATGCCATGCTTGGTCCTAACCAAACCACCCTGGAAGTCAAGCTCGTGGTCTTGTTTTATTCCTGTGGTCTAACCCTTCTTTTTGCCGTCAGGAGCAGGCCATCGAGGTGCTAACGAGGTCCAGCCTGGAAGTGGAGCTGGCGGCGAAGGAGCGGGAGATTGCGCAGCTGGTCGAAGATGTCCAGAGACTCCAGGGCAGCCTCACCAAGCTGCGCGAGAACTCCAGCAGCCAGATCTCGCAGCTGGAGCAGCAGCTGACGGCCAAGAACAGCACACTCAAAGTAAGCTGGCTTCTCCGCAGCCCCCACAGGGCATCACCACACTGGGCTTTACTGGTGGGAGCTTTCTGTGGTTCTGAGAGGCACCCGACAACCTTCCTCGGGATGCTGAATTCCAGTTTTGCAGAACGTGGCTGCCTCTAGAGTCAAAACCACCAGCAAAACCCAGCAGATATTCACTGTGGAAATGTGGCACAATAGCTGAACGGAAAAGGTGCAGAAAAAGCCTTCTTGGGGTTTAAAATGTTTGATTCCCATCCCAGTGACTGGTATCGCGGACTAGGGGGATCTTCATTGCACTGTGGTCTGTCTTTGCATAGAATCATAGAACAACCAAATTGGAAGAGACCCATCGGATCATCGAGTCCAACCATTCCTATCAAACACTAAACCAAGTCCCTCAGCACCTCATCTACCTGTGCCTTAAACACCTCCAGGGAAGGGGAATCAACCCCCTCCCTGGGCAGCCAATTCCAATGCCCAATGATCCTTTCCGGGAAAAACTTCCTCCTAATCTCCAGCCTAAATCTCCCCTGGTGGAGCTTGAGGCCATTCCCTCTTGTCCTGTCCCTTGGGAGAAGAGCCCAGCTCCCTCCTCTCCACAACCTCCTTTCCAGTAGTTGGAGAGAGTAATGAGGTCTCCTTTCAGCCTCCTCTTCTCTAGACATTCACCTGCTACTCCCTCCAGTTCTCTCTGGAGAAGGAAGCATATCATTTGAAGCATAAAGACACAGAGAGAAGGCTTTTTAGCCTTGATAACCATTTAAATATTTTTTGAACTGTATATTTGCTGCATAGTAATTCCCGTTTATAATTAGCCATCGGGTCCAGTACTCATTTGCGGTAGAACTACACTAAGACCAGCAGAAGCAGCTGACAGTTTAGTGAGTGAGTCCCTCACCTTTGTTTCAGCAGCTTTGCTCTCTCTGTGCTGCTGCCCCCTCAGTTCTGATCCGTCCCCAAGCCTGAGAGATGCTTCCTGACATGTGTTATGAATCAGTTCCCTGCAACTCCGGTCTCTTTCGTTATTTTACCTTCTAGGAGCTTCAGAGTGGAAAGAAGATAAATTTATCCGTTCCCTGAAAGCTTTCGTAGTTTTGCAGGTTTTATGGTCTGGGTGTTTTTCGAAAGCAGGAGGCTGATGTTGCCCACTTAGCCCTGACCGGCGTGGGTGGCTTTTTCTCTCTCAGAATGATTTAATGTTCTGTTAAAACTCTTCCAGATCATGCTAATTCTGACCTTTTTTTAGCGGTTACCGGTTTTTCTGTGCTGTCGCGTGGTTCCTGGGGACAAGTCCCTGTCTGGGGTGAAAGCTGGAGTGTTGTTTTCAGTGCAATTCCTGCGTGTTCAGGGACAGCCCTGCAGGATGTTTGTGAACATTCCGTAGAGCCAAGGACACCCTTTGGGTTCCTCCGCTGGCCGTGGCGCTCACCGTGTGGGCACCTCTTCCTCAGAGGGAAGGAGCTAGCCTGGTTTTTAGGGACACATTTCTCTGGCTACACCCATGCTAAGGGCACTTTTTAGTTTTTTTCACAAAGCCTGGTAGAAAATACCTCAAGTCCTTGCACTTGATAGATTTTCCTGGAATAAAGCATGTTCCTGAGGAGGTCAGTATTAGTTTAGCCGTTCACTTCAAAGGGAAGAGGATCACAGAAATGACAGAGCAAGGCTTTGATTTCCATTTCAGTAATCTCCTGCCATTTCTCAGAGCCTTGCCCAGCTAATGCCTGGTAGTTCAGCTCCTGTTGGTGAAGGGGCTGCAGAACAGGCCCTATGAGGAGCGGCTGAGAGAGCTGGGGGGGTTTATCCTGGAGAAGAGGAGGCTGAGAGGAGACTTCAGTGCTCTCTACAACTACCTGAAAGGAGGTTGTGGAGAGGAGGGAGCTGGGCTCTTCTCCCAAGGGACAGGGGACAGGACAAGAGGGAATGGCCTCAAGCTCCACCAGGGGAGATTTAGGCTGGAGATTAGGAGGAAGTTTTTCACGGAAAGGGTCATTGGGCATTGGAATAGGCTGCCCAGGGAGGTGGTTGATTCCCCTTCCCTGGAGGTGTTTAAGGCACAGGTAGATGAGGTCTTGAGGGACTTTGTTTAGTGTTTGATAGGAATGGTTGGACTAGAAGATCCGATGGGTCCCTTCCAACCTGGTTATTCTGTGATTCTATGATTCTAACTCCATTGAGAAAGTTTGAGTCATTCCAGCCCTCTTTAACCTTATCTCTTCTACTATAGAAATATTTCAAAAGACCTACTTTTACCCCAAAACGCTGCGAGAACATCTCTGAGGTCTGTTGCACAAAGCGTCTGGCCTCAGCAGTGATGTGTTGATCTCACGTTTGATTACAGAGAAATTGCTTCTGAAAATGCCGGAATTGCAGTGGTTGCCTCCCAAAGCCAATCTCCGTGTCACGAATTAAAGCATCGTTCTCAATCCATATCTCGGGGAGATTCTTTAATGCTCTGTGACTTAATGAAACAACACAGAAATAACTTTCACAATTATTGCTTCTTCATTTGATCTAATAATCAAAACATGTCCTCTAGTAATGGGACTCTTCTGACTATAATTATATTAACCCTTTGTTCGTTCCGTGTAGCTTCCCTGCTCCACAGCTAAAGTGATCCTGGTTAGCAGGGAGAGGCGATAACTCAGGGTAATTAAATATGGGGGTTTAATTGATTAGACTAGGGCAGCAATCTGATGGGGTTCGTAAAATCTTTTAAGGCCCTTGATGCTGTTTTACCTGAGCCTTCAGTCAATAATTACATGATCATAGAATCACAGAATCATAGAACAGCCAGGTTGGAAGAGACCCATCGGATCATCGAGTCCAACCATTCCTATCAAACACTAAACAAATGATGAGTTTATTCTTTTTTAAATAACATAGCAGAGCACCCGACCTGTCCGTGCTCTGGGGTGAGGTGGTTTGCACCTGAACACTGAGTTTGATCCCTGAACACCGAATCTCCGCAGACACCGTGCGGAGCTGCCCCCAGCCCGTTCCCCCTGTTACTTGGGGGGGGGAAGATGTCAGGATACCTTTCGTCTGAATTAACCAGGTTGCTATTTAGTGCGAGATATTAGTTCCTCCAGATTGTCTCACAGCTTGAGCCTTTGTTGTACCATGTTCCGTGCACTTTACAGGCTTCTTGGAGACAATTACCACACTAATACATTTTAAAAAGAGTCGTTGACTGGGAAGGTGCCAAGTGCCTCACTGCTCTGGTTATATACAGGCGTTGCCTTCCCGGCTGTTAGTTTATGTTGTTTAGTAAAATATACATTTAGCTGCAGATTTTCCATGGCAACAATCTCCGTATTAGGTACTTGGGAACGATGGATGCATGTGTTTTTATACAATTCAGAGTAAAATATTGCTGGTTGCTGTACTGCTTGTAACAGCACACAAGTACCTGGCTCTCCAAAATAGCTTCTTTCTGTCAACATCTTTTCTGGTTTTTTTTTTTTTTTTTTTTTTAAACTGCGTTTTGTACCTAAAATGTCCAGAAATCCTTTCAGCAGGTACCGATAGAGACATAGAAAATTGCTTTCAAATAGGAATCGTTATTCCTTGGGTGTTTTGTATCCCCTTCTGCAAAAAAGGCTTTTTTCTCAGTCTGGCCTTGCAGAGTTAACTATTAATTGAGGATATTGCTGATTTAAATTAATTCCAGTAGCAGACAAGCCGTGGAGGCTGCCCCAGGTCAGGCAGACCAGAGCAAAAAGACCTGCTTGGGTCTCAGTGCTTCATCTCTGCCGCAGAATCGTGTTGGTTACCTCAGCAAGCGATGCTTGTACCACACCTTGGTTTGGCTGTTCTCTTTGGAGACGTCTCACAACCCAAGGCATCCAGTCCATGACAGCTTCTTCAGTCTTTCATGGAGATAAGGTGATCAAGAGGTGTCCTGGTTCGAACAGGGTGTGTGCCAGGGCATCCTGCTCCTTCGCTCCATTTATTTATCAGTTCCGTAACAATTCCAGGTGCCCAATTGTCAATTCTTTCTTCCCTCAATGTCTTGGTTGAACAGGGCAGTGACATTTCAGACAGACAGACTGGGACTCAGGGGTTCTGTAACGCTTGGCACTCAGTAAACAAAGGAAGAGACAAGTATAATTGTGTTGACATTGAATTGGTTAGAGTTTGTTTTCTGATCTATGCAAATCAGGTATGAGCCGTTAACCCTCGCTTGTGCCTTACTGTGTGTATGGGATGATGTGAAGATTACTTTGGAAGCTTGAATTAAAAAAAAACCTAAATAATTAACTCCGTCTTCTTTCTTTTAAAGCAACTGGAAGAAAAACTGAAAGGCCAGGCTGATTATGAAGAGGTTAAGAAAGAATTAAAGTAAGTGTTAAATGCTTACATGATTTTTTTTTTTCACAAATTGTAGTTTAACAGTGCTTGTTAAATGAAGCCACAAATCTGTGTTCTTGGAGCAATAAAGAATTCAGTCAAAACCACAAAGAGAGGGAAATGGGAGTATTGGCAGACGCTGCATCCACAGGCAGTGCAGGCGCCGTATCCCAGAGGCCTCCGAGCTGCTGCAGAGCAGCAACAGTGCAGGAGAAGGCACTGAAACTGTCGTCCAGCGAGGGTGAAATGTTGGGAAATCTGTGGTATTTTAGGCGGGACAGTCTTTAAAAATCCCCAGGCAGCAGCTGAGCCTGATGCAGACCAAGAATCGAATGCAGGGCCTGTGGCTAACAACACCTTCTCCTGCTTTGCCAGCCCTGCTCAGCACTGACCCCGTTAACGCTCTGCTTCTTGCTCTCCGTATTTTTGCTAATAAATTGTGGTTTCAAACTAAAGCCACAAACAGCCTCTTCCTTTTTTTCCAAGGGTTTTTTTTTTTTTTTTTTTTTTAAGAGACTTAAAAGAGCCTCATTTTAAACTCTAACAAGGTAACCTGTCAGGCTCAGGAGGGAAGTTTTTTGACTGGCAATATGTTTGGTGTCAAGGCTTAAATTACTGCAAGGAGCTCCATCTCTGCTTTCATCACTCTGGCATTTTTGCATGTATTTTAAGAAGAATGAAGAAAAAAATATTCCCTTGTTTAATGAGGTATTTCGGATGGGGCTGGTAGTCACGGGCTTTTATTCACCCGTCCCTGGAGAACACGGAAAGCAGGTTTGGTTTTGGAGCCCTGTGGCTGCCCCAGTGCCATGACATCCAGGCGGTGCCGGCTGCGGTTCCGGTTCTGCTTCTGTGCCAACTGCAGCATGGGAGGAGTTGCAGTCAAGTGGAAGGAGTTGTCTTTGCTTTGGTCGTTATTCCTGGATGTTAACCACTCACCCAAAGCTTCATCCTTGTGGTGCTACAGGTAGGTTTGTCTGTGTTCCCTCTTGAGTTAAGGAAAGGCAGCTGCAGATTCCAGCTGGTTTGTGCCCTTGTCTGCAATGCAGTGAATGGGAATTAAGTCACAACCTTCTAATTTGCTATATAAATTCCTAAAACGTGAATCTACCGAAAAAAGTAAATGCATTTTAAATCCTACCTGGTTTAATGCCTTTACTTTAGATGTGAAAGTCACTTAGGTCCCTGTATTCCTGGCAGTAGTGACAGTTTTTGTTTGGTTGGTTTTCCTCTTTGCTATAACTGACTTAGGTGAGGGCAGGGCTGGGAGACAGGGAAGCAATCCAGGAGAAACCGCGGCCGTGGGGCTGTTCCCTTCTGCCCTTTGCTGTATTTCAAGAGGAGCCTGAAGTGACAGAGATGGGAGAATCTCCTGGAAGTGCCCATGTTGGGTGCCAGTAAATTAAATCTCCTGACTGCTACAGCTTCTGTATCCCCTAAGTTGTGTTCATCATTTTTCATAGAATCATAGAACAACCAGGTTGGAAGAGACCCATCGGATCTTTCTAGTCCAACCATTCCTATCAAACACTAAACCAAGTCCCTCAAGACTTCATCCGCTCGTCCCTTAAACACCTCCAGGGAAGGTGAATCAACCCCCTCCCTGGGCAGCCTATTCCAATGCCCAATGACCCTTTCTGGGAAAAACTTCCTCCTAATCTCCAACCTAAATCTCCCCTGGTGGAGCTTGAGGCCATTCCCTCTCGTCCTGTCCCCTGTCCCTTGGGAGAAGAGCCCAGCTCCCTCCTCTCTACAACCTCCTTTCAGGGAGTTATAGAGAGCAATGAGGTCTCCTCTCAGCCTCCTCTTCTCCAGGATAAACCCCCCCAGCTCTCTCAGCTGCTCCTCATAGGGCCTGTTCTCCAGCCCCTTCACCAGGTTTGTTGCTCTTCTCTGGACTCTCTCCAGAGCCTCAACATCCTTCTTGTGCTGAGGGGCCCACAACTGAACACAGGATTCAAGGAGCGGCCTCCCCAGTGCTGAGTCCAGAGGGAGAATCACCTCCCTGGCCCTGCTGGTCACACCGTTTCTGCTCCAAGCCAGGATGCCATTGACCTTCTTGGCCACCTGGGCACACTGCTGGCTCATGGTCAGTCAGCTGTCGACCAACACCCCTGGGCAGGTGACTTTCGAAGGAGGGCAGCTGGCATGTAGGTGACCTGAGGTTCCCTCCCTCGTCCTGCTGGGTGGAGCGGGCGGTTGAGAGCCTCTGTGAGATGCCGCAGTGCTGGGTTGGCACAGCAGCTGGCTCACAGCACCCTCCCTGCGCCCATCTGGTCCAGGAGATGTGCCAGCGTTGAAACGTGCGTCACCTGGGAGTGACACTGATCCGACGTGGCACTATCAAAAGTCTGTTGCTGTCAACCTGGGATCCCTCGTACAGAATCCTGCTGTGGCTGCCTTTGTGCTCTGAAACGCTGACAAAAATGAACTGCTCGAAACATGCACACGCAACAAGAAAAAAGGGAGTCTTGTCAGTGAGGAAGAAAGAGAATAAACTTCTCAGTCGTTTTGGCAGTGATGTATTTTCCTTAATCCTCCCAAGGATATCGGAGGCTTTCTAGGCTGAGGGATCTCAGTATCAACCAGTTTACAACCTTAACTGGGTCCACGTCGGGATCAGGGATGGGAGGATTCCTTGCTTTCTGCATTGGCTTTTGAGCCAAGTGGCTTTCAAACCTGTTTTTGAGATCTGAGAGCTCCGTGTGTCCTTTCAGTTCCCTCTCCAGTAATCCACGAATGCTAACTCTCCAGCCTCTGCAGGATTGTAGGAACAGGGATTCGAGCTGTCCCGATGCAAACTTGGCTTTGGAGCAAGATCTTTCAGGCTGTCTTAGCTGTGCTGTTTCAAGAATTGCTCCTTTAAAAAGCAGGTGACTGATCTCGAGCAGTGGATCGAGTCGAGGTCTCACAGGCAAGAATATTCCCGGAGTCCAAAAGAGGAAACATTTTGCTTCCTCATATTCCAGAGGAAAATGTCTCCTTTGTGACCCGTTTGGGCAGTCATTTTTGACAGGCAGAATCATACAATGGGTTGGAAGGGACCTTAAAGATCATCTAGATCCAACCCCCCCCAGCCACAGAGTCCTGGCAGACAGGGCTGCACCTCTGGAGAGGGATCCCGGGAAACACAAGCTTCCAGCAGTGTTTAGCAGCCAGAATAACATCCCTGTGGTGTCCGTGTCATGTCAGGACCTCGGAGAACCCGAATCATTCATGCGCAACCTCTCTCCTTGACTTCCACAACTCTGTTGGTAGCTGGAAATTAGGCACTTGTGGGCGACGGCTCTGCCCTGCAGCCAGTCCTGCTGGCAGTGCCATCCCATCGTAAAACCGATGGCCACCATTTGGTGATTTTATCGATTATTGTATTTGTAGGAGGGGCTGTCTCTAGCACGTGATGCAATAAGTGTGCACCAACACAAAATGCCTGAGGTTTCTCCCTCGGAATGACTTGTTTTCTTGGATTCGCTGTGGCTCTGGGTGACCTGGGCCTGACGTGCAGCTGGTGGCATCCAGAGCTCAGCCCTCCATCTCCATACAGCCTTTCTGCCTCTTTTTTGACTCAGTTTCCACATTTAACACGTCATTTAACACGTCATTGGTTGGACTAGAAGATCCGATGGGTCCCTTCCAACCTGGTTGTTCTGTGATTCTGTGATTAAATGTATTCTCCCTGCCTGACAAAGTTCCGGATACTTTATACATGAAAAACGCTGCATAAACACTATCTCTATCTGGTTTATCTATTTTTCTTCAATAAGTGACTGTCCTCTTTGGACAGTGAGAAGCCGAAATCATTCCTTCCTTCAGTCAGGACTTTCCATCCTGGTGGATTGAAAGAAATTGCTAAGACAGAGCACAGAGATAAGTTTGTATTCCTGCAGGATTCTTGTTTGCCAGCCCATACCTCTCTGACTTGAAAGGCTTTGAAGGGAGACGTCCTCTGACCGCTCAGTATTTATATAAAATATTGACAGTGAGACTATCGGATCCTGCTCTTAATGTTCTTATAAACATTTGGATCTTTCGGGTTCCTTAAGAAATACTGTGCTGTTAGGTCTTCCCTTTGCACAGAGCCGGGAGGTTATTAGGATGAGAAACTGCCTTTTAGCCACTGGAGCCTTAGAATAGTAGAACAACCAGGTTGGAAGGGACCCTTCAGATCTTCTAGTCCAACCATTCCTATCAAACACTAAACTAGGGAGATGATTTGTGTGTTTCACACGAGGTGTGAAACACTGTGCATTGGACAGAGCTCTAACTAGAGGGGATTCCCGTGTTTTCTTGCTTTGCCACAACTTTTTCATTCCCTTCAAGCCTCACCGATAAATTTATGTTGTTTCTGACAGCTTCAAATGTTATGCCCTTATTAACCTTTGCATTTACACTCTAAACTGGCCTGATGGGATTGCATATGGGACGATTTAGATGACGCTCAGGAAAACGTTCCTGTCCAGTAACTAGTTGGAGTCGTTATTCTGTATTCATTACGAGACTGTGTTACTGCAAGGAGGGTTGTTGTTATTTGTGGTGTGGCCGGAGAGGGGGTGATGATGATAACATTAATGCTCCTTCGCGCGGCTGTTTTGAAATGAAGAAAGAGAAAAATAATGTCTTTTCTGCCTTCCACAGTATATTGAAATCCATGGAGTTTGCAGCCTCCGAAAGCTCTGGTGCGCAGGTACTGAACCCACTTTTCTTTCTTACTTCAGCAGCTCGGCTAACGAACACAAATTCTGCCTCACGGTTCGTTGGTGTTGGTGTTGGCTGATTGATGTTGAGGCCTATCAATGTTTCCCTGATGTCTTCTTGTGTAAAAAAAGCTGAAATGAGCTTTTTTTGCCTGTTAATTCCTATGAAGTGGTGAAGGACAAAGACTGAGGTTTCAGCTGTGCGGGAGCTGCGGCTTTTAGAGTCCCTGCACAGCCTGAGATCCACACGGTTCTTGTGCTGACAGAAGGCTGAGCAAGGATTTAGCATTTTTTTCAGTCTTCGTTAGCCTTGAAAATACTGTTCGTCAAAGCAAACAAACCTTTCAGCCCTAAGAAAGCAGGAGAAACCTTTGCTATTCCAGCAAACTTCGATTTGAAGGTTACGTATTAAATTCTTGCTTCTGAAATCGGAGCTGAATATCAATATTCTGAGGTTAATTTCCAGTTTGCTTCTTTATAACGGAGGGTTGGCTGTTGAGTGGAAGGAGGTGGCAGACTTCTCTGGCCGAGGCTATTTTTGAACAAACTGCTTATGCTGAAACGCAGCATTTCAAGGAAACGCTTAGCTTGGGCCACTTGGCCTAGAAGAAATAATATCATCTTAACTCTTAACTTTAATTAGATTAAAAGAAGTCCACGGCTTTTAAATGGAGAGCTTGCCAGTCCTGTTTTAAAATAACTCGGATTAAGGAATTGTTCTGTTCCGCATTTCAAAATAAGGCAGAATTGATGAATGATTTACAGTGACAATTAAAAGGGTGAATCCCTTCTACGGCTCACGTAGGAGCACCGAGTGATTCCTGCAAATATGTGTGTGGAAATTTCCCTAACTGCGTTCGGGACAGAGATGAGCACTTGTTTTCTTCTTCTTCTTCTGAAATCGTTTTTAGTGTCTGAGTGAGGCTCCTGATGCTTTCAGAAACAAACCTCCCACTTTGATTTTCCGTAGGATGCATCTAAACCGCTGGAGGTGCTGCTGCTGGAGAAGAACCGCTCCTTGCAGTCGGAGAACGCCACGCTGCGTATCACTAACAGTGACCTGAGTGGTAGGTTGACGCGGTTTTCGGCTCTTCTGGTTCGTTTGCCGTCGTGTGAAGGGAGGGAGGGCTGAGCGGGAGAGGAGTGTGTGAGCTAACGCGCGGCAGGATGATTCAGAGGCGTCAGGAACGCTGAGCGATGGTCGATTTCTGCAGTTTTAGAGGCTGGATAATAAAATCAAAGTTGGATACGGCAGAGAGTGTTTAAAAAGGTTAGGAAGGAGGGACGTTACGAGGTGTTCCGAGTGGTAGCGCTTGAGGCTGTTTTCTGTTTTGGGAACAAATCCGTCTGCGGCACCGCAAGTCTCTTCCCCCCACACACCACGTTATGCAGAGTGTTTGCATGCACAACACAATAACCTTCCCGTCTGATACACGGAGATAGACAACCAGCAGGTCAGCTTGGAAAAAACAACAAACTGTCGCTTTAGTGACGCGTGTTTGCCGCTTGGCTTTCCTGGTGTGGGCTTGTGACGTCTCGCGTGCACATTTTCCAAATGGCAAATCACCGAATTGCCAGATCCTTGAATGCTCGTGGGGTTTTGCAGCTGGAAGAAAGCTAAAAGTTGCCACTGGCTCTGGGATTACCGAATTCTGAAATGGTTTATGGCTATAACTGAGTGATCTTGGTGCATCCGCCTGACGGCGATTCCTTCATTCGAATTGGTTCATTCCAAAATGTAAATGTTTGCTGCATTTGGGTTCAGTCAGGTCTAATGAGAAATGTCTCGGGTGCGAGACGAGAGAGACTTGCTGTCTGTAACTGCCTTTATTTAAATGTGTAACTGCACTTCGTGTCAATGTTCTAGTTTCGATGTCTGTAAGGGGGATTCTCCAGGCTGCAACATACAAGAAAGGTGCAAACATGAAATGCATGTTGTTTGTTTTGGGGGCCTCGTTTGGCTTATGAAAATTTCAATTATGGAAAACGAGAAGAAAAAAAAAAAAAAAAAACGAAAAAGAAAAAGAAAAAAAGAAACCAAAACCAAACCAAAACCAAAACCTCCCACTGCCGCCTCATTGGCCCTTGGAAATCTGCACTTTTTCCCTTTGCGGGGCAAACTTTGCATTTTTTTTTTATCTTGGTTTTTTTCCCCTCCTTGACCCCCCATAATGCATTATGTTTGACCTTCCTTGTAGGGTCAGCCAGGAGAAAAGGGAAAGACCAGCCTGAGAGTCAGCGTCCTGCAACCTTGGCGGCCTCCCCTCCTTCTCAGTTGCTCCGCAACGCGGGGGAGCAGGCTTCCAATACTAATGGTACACACCAGTTCTCACCAACGGGTTTAAGTCAAGACTTTTTCAGCTCATCCCTGGCGAGCCCCGGCTTACCCCTGGCCTCCACAGGAAAATTTGCACTAAACTCTCTCCTCCAGCGCCAGCTAATGCAGTCCTTCTACTCCAAGGCAATGCAGGAAGCAGGAAGCACAAGCATGATTTTCTCAACAGGTCCTTACAGCACAAACTCCATATCTTCCCAAAGTCCGTTACAACAAAGCCCGGACGTAAACGGCATGGCCCCCTCTCCCAGCCAGTCAGAGAGCGCTGGGAGCGTCTCCGAAGGCGAGGAGATAGACACGGCCGAAATTGCACGGCAGGTGAAAGAGCAGTTGATCAAGCACAATATCGGACAGCGGATATTTGGACATTATGTCTTGGGACTGTCGCAAGGATCTGTCAGCGAGATACTAGCCCGGCCAAAGCCATGGAATAAACTGACTGTCAGAGGCAAGGAGCCGTTTCATAAGATGAAGCAGTTCCTCTCGGACGAGCAGAACATCTTGGCTCTTCGCAGCATCCAGGGTAGACAGAGAGGTAAGCGCTCGCCAGCCGAGGCTCTGGCCCTCTTTTGTTGTTAGTTTCAAATGGTACAAATTGGAAGGTTCCCCGCGCGGGGCCGGTGTGCCTTCCGGCTGGCTTTGCCCGAATCAGGCGTCAGGTGCAGAAAGTGCAGCTTCCTCGCTGCTGCTCAGCCCTCCGGCAGGTCAGTATCTTTGCTTACGCTTTTATGAGCTGCTGCCTTGTGTTTAGCAGCAGGAGCGAGCAGCAGGGACGCTCACAGCCCACACTCCCCAGTAGATCCAGGTCAGAGCTAAATGCACAGGGAAGACGATCGGTAGCTATGAAGGGAACCAGCTCTCAGAAATACTTGAGAACTTTCATTCGCCTTTGCTTAGCGAGACCAGACTCCTGTTGGGTCTTGTGTGATTATTTTTTTCCCAAAAGTGTTTTGACAAAAAAAAAAATCATAGGTGAATGCGTGAGATGAGCACTTAAAAACCGATCTGCATTTGAAGCAGCTCTACGGCTGCAGTGGTTGTGAGAAATAACGTGCGTTTCATTGTGATTCATCTTCAGCAGAGACTGAGATTTACGTTTAGAGAAACTGAAAAGTAAGTTGTTTACAGCCGAGAAATATTGGAAAGGACAGGCAGGATTTTCCTCGCTGTTGTTTAATTGGAAGTGCACGCTGTTAGATTTATAATCTGTTCTTCCTTTTGATGATTGTACTTGAGGGGATTATCTGCCCATCTTTAACCTCTTCATTTTTGGTATCTCTAGACATTTATTTATATCTCTCTAATCTCCTTTCCGAACGTAGCTGTAATCTTTATTAACAAACCGGCCAGCCTCGCTTCTTCCAAAGCAGCCAGCTCCTCCGGCCCCGAGCGAGCCCCAGGGGCGAGGACGGCTCCAGCCCTCGCCCGCAGGGACAGGCTGCTAGCTTCTCATCTCACGGCCCGTGATGTCAGAGCAACCATCCCCTGATTGTTTTGTTCTTACCAAACTTGTTTTTCAACAGAGAATCCAGGCCAGAACCTGAACAGACTATTTCAGGAAGTACCGAAACGAAGAAATGGGTCTGAAGGTACGTCACAGGCAGGTGTTTCTCTTTGCAGTCGATGCCTTAGGGAGCGGAGTGTTGCTTTAGCTGTGTGTTTCCTTAAAACTGTGCAGTTTGATTCTGGCCTGGAATCTGATAGAAAAACAGACAGTAAGTATAAAACAAACCATGGGTTAGACCGAACACTTTGCTTTTGCTAATTCTGCTGCCGCTGTACTAACATAACCCTGTTTGGATACTTTTTTCCACTCCCAACTTCACTGCGTATGCAGATCAAAGGAGATCAGTGGTGGAAGTGGCTCTATAAAGCTCATCAGATCTACTGAAATGCTCTCTTTGCTGGTTTTGTGATGTTTGGAGGGAGGAAGTTGCGCAATTGCATATAACCCAACAAGCTGCCTCTGCTCGAGATTCACTGCTTTCTTCTCGTGGAGCTTATGTTGACAAACACACTTCAGTGAGCTGCTCAACTAGTTTGGGGCTTACTTCGCTGCGGAGTGCGCAACAGATAACAAAGAAGCGAACATCAGATCAATAAATTATCGGTGAACAGGAAGTATCAGTACTTCTCTTCGTTCTAGCTTAGTTGCGGAACGTTTCATTTAGCCAGATGAGAAAAAGAAGTAAAACCAAACACGGCTGCCCCAAAAGTGGGGGTTTTTGACTCCAAGCAGGAATTCTCTAGCTCACTTGCCAGTGGTGACCTCCTGATGAACAAAGCAGTTCAGTGCAGCAGCATTCACAGGCATCAGTGTCCCTCCTTTCCTTCCCCTTAGTGCTTAAAAAAAAGCCAAAGCAAACCCAGCCAAGCAAGTGAGAGCTCATAGCCGGAGAGTGCTTCAAACGGGATCTGTGTTTAAATGACCATTTCTTTTGGTGTTTGTTTCCATCTGGTTACTCTTTCATTCTGTCTGGGGCTGAACGTTTGCTCATCCGACTTCTCCTCGCAGCTCCTGCTGGTTTTAAGTTGATTCCTGATCCTGCGCTTTTCGCTTTCTTCCTCTCCCCTCTGGTTCTTCTCCCTTCTCTTTCCTCTCCCCCTCAAAAATAAAAAAAGGAAAGGGAAACGATAACCTCTGTGATATCCTGGAAGAGGAACAGATGAGCCCCTAGTCCTTCCTCTGACGATGTCAGCGTCAGTGCAGCTAGTGGGAGGCTTTTGCACAGCAAGGAGAGTTTTCTTTTTTTTTAAGTGTATTCTTGGTGTTGTAAATGTTGGTAAAGGTCCTGTATAAGCTGTCAGGGCGTGTGCGCGGGCCGTGCGTGAGTTAAAAAAGCAACCAAACAAAGAGAATTTTTCCTGGTGTCATTAGTTTTGTTTTCCTCTTCAGGTAACATAACCACAAGAATCCGAACCACAGAGTCCGGCTCTGACGAAGCCATCAAATCCATTCTCGAACAAGCCAAAAGGGAGCTGCAAGTACAGAAAACAGGTATGGACTCAGCTTATCTCTTACTCCTTTCATTTCAGAAGTTTATTAAAACAGTTACCGGGAGCTTCCTGGCTAGTTAATTACATTCTTAAAAGCCTGAGTGTAGGGTCGGAGAGCTTTTTATTTATTTGTTGGCTTAGTGGGGCTGTTTCTGTCCGTAGGACATGCCAAGTGAGGTGGCGTCTGTCACACTTGGCAGGTCTCTGCTCAGTGCTCTGCCCCGTTCCTGGGGGAGCGACGCTCAGAGAATCCTTTGCACCTTTTCCCACGTGCAGAGTTCTGCCTTCTTTACGGCACTCGGCAGGACAAAGCTACAAACCCTTCTCTTCTACCAGTTCCCTCCCTGGAAAGGGAAGGGCCCCTGCTCTCCCTTCTCTGTAACCCAAGCCCTGGGGACACCAGCGCGTGGGAGAGGGGAGGGGATGCATTTGTCGGGGGGAAGGTCAGGTTCCAGCCAGCAGTTTCACTCCCTCGGTGCCGTCGCACTGAAACTGGAGCACAGGCAAACGCAGCTCGAGCTTCGGCTCAGCTTTGGTGTGTGTACAGGCTGCATTCAGTGAATGAAGCGGCAAACCCAAACGTCATTTCCCTTCCATCGTTAGTTGAACATCCTAACCCAAGACGAGTTTAATTTCTCGTTGTGTGCTGTCACCTAGTTAACGTTCCTACTCTGTAGCCCTCTTTAGGGCTTTTTTAAAGGGCTTTTACTTTTTTAAAGTAGTTTCCAGCTCTGCTAAAGGGCTGATGCTGAGGGCGAGCCCTCTGCATTACTTCTTGTCTATCAAAGTAAATGCGGATCTGCAGTTTGGGGCAGTTGTCTTTCAAGTGAAAAGTGAGTTTACCCTGTGGCAAAGTCTAAACGATGAGTTAATATGTGATTTAAAGAATATCATTTAATGCAAGCAATCTTTGCATAGAGGAAAATGTGGGCTCTGTAGTAGCATGTGTCGGCCGAGAATCTCAGGCTTCCTTTCAGACATTAATTTGACTTCGAGACTCCCTATGAAACCAGCAGATAAAGCAGAAGAGGTGGTCGTCCCCCTGTCTTTTTTCCCCACTTCCTAACTTTTCCTGTATTTTATAGCGTGTGACAGGAGGGAATGTAGGGAGGCTAATCCAGAAACTTATTCAGATGAGGCATAAAATCAGGAGAATAATACATAGTGTGTTTCAAGCCTTGCTGCGCTTGGAGGCCACTCGTGCAGCGATGGGTTCCCTGCTACTACCCAGTGCTTCCCTTTCCCTGCTCTTTGTAGAGCAGCTCTCAGGGTTGCTTCTCAGGCACTGGGGACCTCGGGGGTCCTGTTAAAGGGAAGCAGCTGCCATTGCCAAAGCCTCCTGGCTCTGCAGAGAGAATTCTCCACCCACAGTCCACCCTCTGCTCACCCCCATGAGGCCCGTTGCCCACCGAAACACCACATTTAAGTGTTAGCTCTCCCGAAAGCGCCCGGGGCTCCATCCCAGGGCTTGGGATAAGGAAAGGGGCGAAGGCCAAGCGTCCGCCTGGTTCTTGCAGAGCTCCGTATTCCACTGATTGGGACCTTGGAGCAAGGTAACAGGAAGCAGGAGCACACTGAGCTTGTCGAATGAAATAATGAGGTCTCTGAATGAAGTTCTTGCTTTGTCGCAACTCTGTGTTATATTCTTGGAGGTAAAAGGACTCCCCTTGCTTAGACCATAGAAGGGTGTGAACCGTCTGTCCAGGTGAAGCAGCTTGCGTTGTGTTCTGAGTGTGCATCACCCTTCGTTTGTGGAGATTGAAAAGTTAAATAACTTTGTAAATCAAACCGTAAAATGTTCTTGACCACGGAGGGTGGGGAGGAAGAGGTGAAGGCTTGATTTTCAAAGGCTTTTATTGGACAATTTTTTCAATGGGGGAAACGTGCAAGAAGTTCTTGACTTGCGCGTTGAGTCTGTGTGTGCAAATGTCCAGCACTTTGGCTTCTCTAAAAATTCTCCAGCGGAGAACTTTGGAAATCCTACTTTATTTTGGACGGTGCAAGTCTTCGCTTAGCGAGAACTCCTCCCTCCCGTCCAGAAATGTATTGCAGCCGTGTTTGTGCCAGGGAAATGTGTACAGTAGCATGTGTTGAATATGAAGCATGTTCCTCTGTTGCATTTAGTCTTTTGGTTGTTTTTCATAGCTGAGCCGGCTCAGCCGCCTTCTGCATCTAGCAGTGGCAATTCTGACGATGCTATTCGATCCATTCTGCAACAAGCCCGACGGGAAATGGAGGCCCAGCAGGCTGCCCTTGAACCTGCCTTAAAAACACCACCTCTATCTCAAGCTGACATTTCTATCCTGTCCCCCAAACTAGTATCTGCACCTGCAATGTCTTCGGTTTCCAGCTATTCTCCTTTGGCCATATCCCTGAAGAAACATTCATCTGTCACTGATTCCAGTATCTCTGCGTTGCAGAACCTCTCTGGGCTCAAAAAGGAGCCGCAGGAGGCGCCTGGGTTAGAGCTTCATGGAATAAGTGATGCTGCCCAGGGTATGTTGAGGCATGTTAAGAATGAGTTGGGACGCGGTGGTGTGTGGAAGGACCACTGGTGGAACGCTGTGCAGCATGAGAGAAGAAATGCAGCTCCTCCCGAAGATATAAAGGTTGAGGAAGCCAGTGGTGGAAAAGAAAAGGTCAGCAATCAGACTAGGCCAGATCGTAGCCAGCTCCAAGGACCATCTTCTTCAGAGTATTGGAAAGAGTGGCCAAACGCGGAATCTCCGTACTCCCAGAGTTCTGAATTGAGCGTGACTGGGGCGAGTCGCAGTGAGACACCGCAGAATAGCCCCCTCCCTTCATCCCCTATCGTGTCTTTGTCCAAGCCATCCAAACCTTCGGTTCCTCCACTGACACCCGAGCAGTATGAGATTTATATGTACCAGGAGGTGGATACGATAGAGCTAACGCGGCAGGTCAAAGAAAAGCTAGCAAAGAATGGCATCTGCCAAAGGATCTTTGGGGAAAAGGTAAAGAACCGGTTCATCTCGTGTTGCACCTCGGGGCAGAGCTCGGTTTAACAGAGGGCGGTGTGACACACGCGTCTGATGGAAAAATGTTGTTGCTTCCTGTGTTCAGTATTGAAAAAAAATCAGCTCACAAAGGAAAAGATAAATTCCGTATTTTGTGAGTTGTGTAGGGTTCTGTACCAGGATGGGCTCCAACCGTTGTAGCCAACACTGGGGCCGCAGTCACAAAGGTTGAAAGGAGGAGCAAATATTATCGAGGCTCAATGTTTCATGCTTAACGTCATGAATTTGTAGAATATTTGAGTAAAACCGTTGTCACGAGTGGAGAGGTCTACATTTGTTAGAAGTGGAGATTATGGACACAAGAACATTTTTCCTTTTGTTTTTTAACATTTGGAGATATGCACGAGGGTGTTTAAACAAACACACAGAAAATCCCCTGCCTCTCCTTAGTCCCCAGTCAAGAATTCGCAGTCATTTTCCAGACGTGGTGCTTGGTACCTTTGGCTGCTCTCGAGCGCTTTAAGCACTGTTTGATCACAGTTACCTGTGCACGATAAGGCTCCTGAAGTTCTCGCACTGGGAGCCTTAAGCCCTGAACACTTGGGGTTTGAGGCAGGTCCCCAACCACCAGGACACACTTCCCAGCTGATGAGAAGTTGTGGACTTCTGGTGTTTCCTCTTTATAGAAAGAATTGAGTCGACATGATGGCATAATGGGAGCTGGCATCACGCTCGTACCTTTTTGCTGAGATGTGAAATGAAAAACCTGACCTCTTGAGGTCATTGCAGATCCCGTGGCAGCTTTCATTAGGAATGATTTTTCAGCCTCTACCTGTGCTGAATTCCAGGCAAGTAATTGCCTTCTGCCTGTCTGAAACCCCCCTTTTCGCAGCTGCCTCTATTCTTAAATATTTGCTTACACGGAGCTGCCACTGCTGCAGGTGAAAACACACATCATTGGAATTCAGACCGAAAACATCCACCAGATAGAGGCTCAGTCTCAAAAGTCCCAATTATTTCTGTTTGAGAACAAAACCCGTGCCAATCACCACCTGTTTCATCTGCCTGGGTGTGCCTGGACGCGGTGTTTTTCCTGTTAGAACTGACGGAACTGTTTGACATGCAGTATGAAAAGCATGCAAGTCCCACACCGTCCTCCTGCCTGTGTGCTGCTGCCGCCGCGTTCCCGCAGGAATAACCCGCGCTCCACGGCAGGAGAAAAGCGTTGCCATCGATGCGGTTTTGCCGATTGTCCGTGTCGCACTGGCCCGAGGGATGAGCAGTGGAGGAAGCCAGTGACTTGACTCACGCCGTCCGCGTCCAATGTCTTAACGTTGCCCTTCTTGGTTGCTTCACTTCAGGTGTTGGGGCTGTCCCAAGGAAGTGTCAGTGACATGCTCTCCAGGCCAAAGCCATGGAGCAAACTGACCCAAAAAGGCCGAGAACCGTTTATTCGTATGCAGCTCTGGTTGAATGGTGAGCTGGGACAGTGTGTCCTGCCCGCACAAGGGCAGCAACAAGGACAAGGTAATTAACATTCCACTGTGTTGTTTGAGTTGAGGAGGAAGCAATCTTTGTTGGGAATTTCTTTAATTTGCAGTAAGCGGGACCTGCGCCCGGCACTGGTCGGGGCAGTGCTGGGAACGGCAGCGTCCGCCTGGCAGCCCGGCCAGTCCCTCGGCTGGGAGCTCTCACCAACGAAGCACTCGTTTATGCGTAATCGATAAAGCAGTAGTTATCAAGTTCCTAATCAGGATGATATTACCTGGGCATGAACGTGATGCGTAGCTCAAAAAAAAAAAAAAATTGGGCCAAATAGCTGGAAAATGTTGTGTGCTGTTTCCGAGGATTGGGTAGGGGCTCGTTATTGTTGCTAGGACATTATCGATTGCTTTCGCAGGAGGGGAGCTAGAAGAACTAAGCTTTGAAGGGGGGATGCTGGGTTGCAATTGCACTTTTATTGTGGCTCTGTCTTACCCTAACACCTACTGATACCTCAGGGCCAGAGCAGAGTCTGGCTCAGCTGTGCCCTTAATGCCAGCGGCTCAAAGGAACAGTGTGCACTTTGCTGTTTGTTGAGCCTGCTTACTGTTTGCTTTGTGGTTTGGCATCTCCTTTTATTGTTCCCTGATTTTCCTCTCCTCTCTTATCTAGTCCTTCACTCTGTGACATCATTGCAGGATTCCCTCCAGCAGGGATGTGCGAGCTCAGGTAAATCACCTGGTTTCAATGATTTGCTCTGAAATGATTCTTTGTGCTGTTGTTACCTTTCTGTTGCTTTGATGCCGAAGAGGTTTCGCGCGGTTTGTCGGATCAGACGGGAGACCCTTCAGTTTTTGTATTAACGCAGTTAATTCCTCGTTCTCCCCGTGTTGCTATGGCAGACGCAGGCAGTACACGGATTCAGCTGCATGTCTGAGGTGCAGAGACTCTGATCTGGGAGATCATTGGCTCTGTAGGGTTTTTTTTCCCATAGTTCAGCTTATCAGCTGCTGTGTGACAATGAGTGTGGAGCAAGCCTCTGGTTTGTAACACGAACTGCCTGCCCCCACTGCCTCCCTCCACGGGAATGGGGTTTTTTCCACACAAACTCTGCTTTGTTGATTCAAAGGTGGGGAAAAGACCGGGTTACGTCTCTCTTTCTCAAGCTTTGTTACGTATTCCGAGCTGACCTGTTTTTCTCCCTCCCCTTTCCCTTTGGAAATAGAGGATGCAGCCGGGAGGGGCGTGAAAGCAGAGGGAAGGGCTGGAGGTTTGTACCATGGCCCCAGCCCAGAACAGAGGCTGGAGCAGCCCAGATGGCATATACCAAACTCAAACCACACAAAATCTCTAGCAGCTCTGGGCTGAGCCGGTGTAAAGCGCTCGGGTTGGTTTGTGTTCAAGAAAAACCCTCTCACCCTGCTCAGGACTCTTGGCCAATGCCCATGTTGGAGAGTTCTTGTGTTTCACAACGAAAAACCCTCTTACTGTGCTCAGGATTCTCAGCCAGTGCCCATGTTGGAGAGTTCTTGGTTTCAGGACAGGGAGGAGGGATGTGTTCTGCTCTCCTCTGCCAGTCTGAAATGTTTTTTTTTTTTTTTCCCCGGAGCTTGCTGGTTTTATTCTGAATATCCCACCCAACTGCCTTTGCTCGCTCCGGAGGGAAACCGGTTTGCATTGTAAAAGATTTCACTAGCAGAAAATCCCTGACGATATTCAATCCGTGTTAGTCTCAAGAAGGGTTGAAACTAAATAGATAAAAGCAGGGGGAAAAAAAAAAAAAACAAAAAAAAAAACGCCTCCGGTAAAAACAAGCCGTGAAAACAAAACCGAAATGGGAAAAAGATTATTTGCAATCATAGAGCTATTGTTACTTGTAGCCCAGCGCTTAGCGAACATGGAAATTTCCTGCGACGTTTTGCGCGCGGCTGTTGGTTGAAGCGTGCGGCGGCGACGACTCGGTGAGCATCGGTGCCAGAGTAGCTGCTACGCTCGCAAATGCCTGAGACAGCTTGGAAAAAAAAAAATGAGCAATTAATTGTAGCCATTTTAAGAGGAATTTGAAATCAGCGGAGCTGGGAAAAGGCCGCGCTGTTATTGCTAATCGTCATGTTTATGGCTAACTGTAATTAGAAAAGATTGAAAGGCAAACCCATAGTATTAAACTCCAAGCACCTTACGGGTTCCCGAGGGGTTGCTGGTAGCCGGAAGGGATTTCCTCCAGGAAGTTGGGTTGTGCTGCTGGGATGTTCTTGCTCCCCTCCCGCACTCCTGATCGCGTTTGTCAGTTCCTGCCCTTGAGCTCTCGGATTTGATGAAGCGACACCTTCCTATCAGCTAATAAAATCAGGTTATTGATGACCACCCCCACTTAAAGCCGACTTAGAAAGGAGCACGTGGGCTCCTGCCCTTTGCCTTCCTCCTTTCCAAGGAGTAAAAATAAAAATGTTGTGCAGAGCATCCTTTTCCCAGTAGAAAGGAATAAGGGAGGTTGTGACACTGCACAGAACAAAAGAGCGAAACCAGGTTATTTGAATGAGGAAGGGCACTCGGGTAATTTTCTTTTATTAGCAGCTGTTCTGTAATTAAAAGCGCAGCAAACAGTTTGGAAAAGGTAATAATAATTACGCATTTGCAAGAGATCCGCCACTGCAGGGCAGGAAGAAAATAAAGCAGCTCCAATTTTCTGGTTTTCTGAGACAGTTCCCAGGCAAATCAAGGCAGAAAAAGTTGCGTACGTGTAATTGTAAAGCAGAAAAGAATCAGAACGATCTGAAAACGAGAAAAACCTTCTCCGTGCAGTTTAATTGGATTGGAACTTGTTGAATGCATGAAGGGGAAGAAGTGAGATTAAACTAATAGAGGCAGTGGCTCCTGAGTGCTTTGCCAAGGAAGTCTGTAGCGTACGGAGGGTCAACAGGCACGGGAACGGCTCCCACTTTTTTGAGCTGTGAGTATTTTCGTTACTGTTTGGCACCACTTGATCCAACCAGCAGGATTTGCTGCGTTTCTGACCCAGTTAGTCACACTTCTGGATCATAATTGTATCAGAATGGTGTGACCAGCAGGGCCAGGGAGGTGATTCTCCCTCTGGACTCAGCACTGGTGAGGCTGCTCCTTGAATCCTGTGTTCAGTTCTGGGCCCCTCAGCACAAGAAGGATGTTGAGGCTCTGGAGTGAGTCCAGAGAAGAGCAACGAGGCTGGTGAAGGGTCTGGAGAACAGGCCTTATGAGGAACGGCTGAGAGAGCTGGGGGTGTTTATCCTGGAGAAGAGGAGGCTGAGAGGAGACCTCATTACTCTCTCCAACTCCCTGAAAGGATGTTGTGGAGAGGAGGGAGCTGGGCTCTTCTCCCAAGGGACAGGGGACAGGACGAGAAGGAATGGCCTCAAGCTCCACCAGGGGAGATTTAGGCAAGAGACTGGGAGGAGGTTTTTCACGGAAAGGGTTGAGTCACCTTCCCTGGAGGTGTTTAAGGGACGGGTGGATGAGGTCTTGAGGGACATGGGTTAGTGTTTGATAGGAATGGTTGGACTCGATGATCCGATGGGTCTCTTCCAACCTGATTGTTCTATGATTCTTTAAGGTTTTGACTAGCACCTCATTCATAAAAATCTGTGCTTTTGTCTGGTTTTCCATTGTCATACGTGGACAGAGGGACCCATCGGTCTTTTATATGTAGGGATAAATGGATAATCAGTGTGTATATAGATAGATATGTATGTACTTTGAAATAGCAAAGAGAACCCAGGCTTGTTTCTCTTCTTCCCAAACTGTATTTATGGAGTTTCACAAAAAAAATAGAGTCAGTACCAAAATTGCCAGCGATTATATAGATTTATCTGTATTTTTTACCTGTGGCCTTTCATCAAGACTTTGGTGTTTTTGCGCAAGTTTTGGGGAACTGTTTTTCCGCCAAAATGGTGCCTGTACCCTCCGTGGTCAAAAATAGTCTCAGTGCGTCCTTCGGAACGTTTCTGCTGTGCGTTTCTTTCCACCTAACTGCTCGGATGCCCTTGGGTAAATCTGCCTGTTTAATGATTTATGTGTCAAGAGCACAGACCAAATCACACGGAGGGGGAAAAAAAAAAAAAAAAAAAAAAGTGGAATTAGTGTCACCCAAGTGCATCAGCATTTTTCCTGATGAATTTGGCCCTTATTTAGCTGCGTTGCTGATGGTCGGAGCTGGGGCTGGACGGGAGCCACGTGCCAGCAGAAGGCTTGTGTGCTTCAGTATTTTTCTAACTGCTGTGTGCTTCTTATTGTTTTATCATGGGGGGTTTTGTGTCGTTACGGAGCATCTTTTGGGCACAAAGTTTCTTTCCCGGCGCCGTCGATTTGGTAGCTGCTCCCAGGAAAGCCGAGTTCTTCTTCGCTTTGGTGTTTCTCCTCTGCGAAGGACGTGTACTTTCTCTCCGCTGCATGAAAGACTTGCAAATACTCAGTGGGAGGAAGACGAAGCCTTTTTGGTCTGTGTTTCTGTAAGGGTCGCCTTATGACCTAATGTGGAAATCTTCATTTGCCGATACAGCTGCGGGTGATCTCCGGGGACTCTGAATTTCCCTTTTGTTTGTCTTCCTTTCTGGGTATCATCCATCATTCCTAACCTCACGCTGCTTAGCAATAGGAACACTCACGGGAGTTGAAGAAAGGATTATAGCAGCATAAAACGGGTTGCTAATTAGAGCTTGTTTCAAAATCAGAATCTGGCTTGAGATAATTGCATATTATCTGGTGATTTAAATACCCAAGATCTACTGTATTTAGATCAACCGAAATATGCATAAAAGGTTTATTTTCAAAATAAAACATCTGTAACAACAGGGAGATTACTTTTTATCATCCCTTGGGAAAGAAAATCTTTAAAAAAAATCGGAATGCAATCTGGTTTGGAGTAGTTAGGATGTTCACAGCCGTGTGGGACGACGACAAACCCGGGATCCATTATGTCTTTATTCCTGGAATGTTTTCCAGTGCGGGAGCTGCTGAGCAGGCAGGTGGCTGGTGGTGTCCTGGGCAGATCTTCCCATTCCCCTCGCGACAGGCTGGAGATTAGGAGGAAGTTTTTCGCAGAAAGGGTCATTGGGCATTGGAATAGGCTGCCCAGGGAGGGGGTTGATTCCCCTTCCCTGGAGGTGTTTAAGGGACGGGTGGATGAGGTCCTGAGGGACATGGTTTAGTGTTTGATAGGAATGGTTGGACTGGATGATCCGATGGGTCTCTTCCAACCTGGTTGTTCTATGATTCTATGATTCTATTTTATTTATTATCAGTGTTTCCTTTTCCTTCTCTTTCGGAGCTGAGCATCCTCCTCTGGGGAGGGACCCCTCTACTTCTCCTCTTTGCAGGGGCTTCACCCACCAGCTGCAAACCCCAGAGGAGCAGGATGGAAAGCGAGGAGCTGATCCACTGGAAAGGCAAACACAAAAATAACTGGAGCAGCACTGAAGCGGCGGCGAGGCCGTGGCAGTCGTGCTGCGGCGCGGGGGAGGCCAGGCAGCTGCAGGTCAGAAGCCAGGGTGACGGGCAGGATCTGTCCCCCGTGGGCTGGCAGCTGCAGGAGAGGTCGGGAAGGCTCGGCTCCCGAGGGAGTGGGTGTTTTGCTGTTGGTTCCAGGAGGCTCTGGCAGCTGGCAAAAGCTCGTGTTGGTCTTCTGGTTGCTTGTGGGGAGAGGAGGGGGCGGCAGGTCCGCTCCCAGCGGGATGCAGCCCCCATCACACCCTCCCGCACCCCTGGCAGAGCCACCGCTGCTCAGCGGATGACAAAATGCTCCTCCTCTGGCTGGAAATTACCTTGCTTTCAATGCAAAGAACAGATAATGGGCTATTTTCCTTCCAAAATGCTGTGAAAAAGGTGTGCTAGGACCAAATGTGCGGCTTGTTATTGCCGTCTTAAAATGGGGATGGAGCTGGGAGGCAGCTGTCTCCTCCACCAGGTAGCTCTGAAAGAGGGAAATAAACAGCCTGTTCGACTCGAACGGCTCTGATTAGAGAGTTATTTATTGCTTGGGAGCAAATTATTCCCAAGAAGAAAAAAACCAGAAAATTGCCAGAAAATGAATGTCTTCCAGGTTACCTTCAAGCCGACCTTTGCGTTTCGGAGCAGCAGGAGAGGAGAAAAATGGGTGAATTTGTCCCTGATTTGTTGGGTGTTGGAGGGTTTGAATTTGCCAGCAGCATCCGGGGAAACGGCAAAGGAAAGAATCCGGAGATATTTTAAATGGATGAGAAACACAACTTGCATTGGACTCAAGGCGAAGCGAATTTGAGATCAAATTTAAGTAAAAGTGAAAATAGAAAAATATCCAATTAATAAGCCTAATGAAAGGAGGAAACAGCCCATGTCCCACATTTATACTTGTCAAAGATAATTGCTGATAGCGACTTCAAAGCTGCTGGTTGCTCTGGCTGCGTCTGCAGTGCCCTGTGGCGAGATGGAGGAGAGGGATGCGTCCCCAGAATGACTCGAGCGCTGTTTGAAGCTGCTTCTTGGCAAAAGCTGCGCTGGGCAGAGGGTCTCTGTGGTGAGTGTGGCCAGGACAGGGAGCTGGGAGGAGAGCAGCCGTGTTTCTGTGCCGTGTGCTGTGCGACGGTTCCCTCCAGGCTCTCCTCCTGGGCCTTCTTTCACAGAAAGGGTCATTGGGCATTGGAATAGGCAGCCCAGGGAGGTGGTTGATTCCCCTTCCCTGGAGGTGTTTAAGGGACGGGTGGATGAGGTCTTGAGGGACTTGGTTTAGTGTTTGAAAGGAATGGTTGGACTAGAAGATCCGATGGGTCCCTTCCAACCTGGTTGTTCTATGATTCCCCGCGCTGGGCCGCGGGAGGCTGGGCTGGATGCCGAGGCAGGAGCTGCCCTCGCTCCCCACTTGGCGCCCGTGAAGAGGTGTGAGACAGGCTGCAGTGCGACTCTGCTTCGTGTTCGTCTGTCTCTCTCTCTTTTACCCCTCTGGAACTCGGGTCCTAAAAATAGTGCGAGTTTGAACTGGCAGATGTTTCATTTGTCCTTTACGAGAGGACCAAAATTAGCCTCTCATTTGGCACCTAAATAAAGCCGCTTCGCCGCGGCTACGTGAACTTTGCAATTAGTGGCTATTGAAGTTGTGACATACAAGAGAAGGTTTTCCACAACAAAATTTGATGGGAAGGGTTGGACTCGATGATCCGATGGGTCTCTTCCAACCTGGTTGTTCTATGATTCTATGATTTTGGTGTGTGGTGGGGAAGGACGTGGAGCAGGCGATGGCAGCACCTAAAGAGCCACCAGCCCTTGGCGGGGGGAGCGAGAGAACGAGCACAGCAGCTCTGCTCAGGGGGTTGCTTTGGGGAGTTTGACTTCTTACTGCTCTGAGGCAGGTGGGTTCTTTTCCTAGTGAAGGTTTCACTTAAGGAATGGGGGGAAAAAAAGCGAAAAGTAACTTGGAAACACTCAGAGCACTGTCTGCTGCAAAGGTAAAAAAAAAAAGACTAATAAAAGGGCAACGATGGTTTCTCTAATTTTCAGAGAAAAATCCGCACAGAGTGCCTGGAGCTGGGTTAGCAGTGGGACTCCCCAGGGGCAACAGAAAGATGTTATAATCAATTACCACATCATAACACTGATGTATGATAATTACTGAGTGTTCCTCCTGAGATAGTGCAGCATTTGGCTGGGATGCGGCTCTTTCATGGTCCACTGCCTGATTAATATGCAAATAATAGGCTGATTGCATGATGAATGCAGAAAATGAGTTCGCTGATAACGTGAGCACCGAAGCGGGAAGATGATAAATTACTTTTACTGACTGTCCTACATTAAGTACCCTTTCTCAACAATTTTATCACAAATTAAGTAAAGCAGTATGGAGAGATTATGAGGATGTGTAAAATAATGTACCTTAATAGCTTCTATAATATTGTTGCGCACAATGTAAATGTCATTTGGTTTCAGTGCTTTGGCCGCTGCTCCTCCCGCCGAGGAGCAGCCATGCTCAGGGTCACTCCTCTTCCGCTGCTTTCCTCTGAGGTGAAGAGCAGCCCCTGTGGATGCTGGATGGGGCTTCAGTGCTCAGCGCTCGTTAGTCTCGGATCCATCTCGTGGGGATGGACGTGAATCGTAGAATCATGGAACAACCAGGTTGGAAGGGACCCATCGGATCTTCTAGTCCAACCATTCCTATCAAAATGATAGGATCAAAATGTGAATGTCCACATTGTTCCGCAGGGGAGATGGGTTGAGGTGCGGTGCACAGGGTGCATCTGCGCTCTGCTTCTTCCCCTTGGCTGGAGCGGAGGAGAGGTTCCCGACTCAAAGGAGGGTGTAGAACGACGTAGGCAACACCCTCACTGTACAGTGTGAATGTTGGGGTTGTCCTCTGCGGGGTCGGGAGTTGGACTCCGTGATCCTTGTGGGTCCCTTCCAGCTGAGGCCATTCTGTGATTCATAATACATAATTCATAATTTTCACAGAAAGGGTCATTGGGCATTGGAACAGGCTGCCCAGGGAGGTGGTTGATTCCCCTTCCCTGGTGGTGTTTAAGGGACGGGTGGATGAGGTGCTAAGGGGCATCGTTTAGTGTTTGATGGGAACGGTTGGACTCAATGATCCAGTGGGTCCCTTCCAACTTGGTTATTCTATGATTCCGTGATTCTGTAATGAAAAACCTTCATATGAAAAACCTTCATATGAAAAACCTTCATACTCAGGCTTATGACACGGGAGGACGACAAACACTCCCAAAGATGATAACAGGTTGATGTTAGTCTCAAATCATCAGGTCATCAGGCCAGCAAAGAGCCCTTAAACCGCAGCAGAACCTCTGCAAGCTCTGGCTCTGTTTTCCAGAAGGTATCGTCTATGCGTTTATTTTCATTACACTAAAAATATAACCGTGTGGGCTTGTGGCATCGTGATGGATTGCTTTCGTGGCAGTATTTGTTTTAATATGCAGAAAATCTTTAATAAAGTTTCTGCACACAAGCTGTTTTAATAATAAGGTTATTGAAAATGTTTTACAGCAGTTGTCTCTAAATATTGACTCCCGAATTACAGAAACACGGAGAAATCTGAATTTTAAATAAAGATTAGCAGAGTCGGGCGAGGTCTTCTAAAGCAGCCATAACTTTGGCATTCATCACCTAATTTAAAATCTGTTTTCTTTTTAAGAGAGGGGGTTTTGGTTGTTTATAGGCGATACATAAAACCCAAAAATTATCATTCGCTCTTCAACACAAAGTCCCTGCTCTGGGCTCCAGGAGCTGTGTGTGAGCAGGGAGGCAGTGGAGGAGGTTCTCCCTCCGGGCTTGCTGTGCCGGTCGCCTCTTCCGTAGGCATCGTCCCTTGGCCACTGAGGACCAGGGGCTGGTGGCCTGGCCTGAGGATGGCTCTGGTGTGTGTCCCAGTTGTCTCTGCAGGCAGCTAAAAAAAATCACAAGTTCCTTTTTCCCCTGCATTTATTGTAAAATAGTGCTTAGTCGTGACTGTGGAGACCTCCTGCTTCCCTGGAGAAGCTCTCAGCAGTGTCCTTGAGCGCCGCTTGCGAGTTCCCTGCGCAGTGCGGCTGCGTCGGGGCTGCTCTCTGCTCGCACTCCCATAGGTTGCAGTGCAGCTCTGCGGTTTTCAAGTTTTTTTCAAGTGCTTCTAACCGTTGTATTCAAGTATTTCCAACATTTACCTTCGCCAGATAGTCTTGTGTGCTCCTGCCATTTAATATATACTCTGTTTTTAGCAATTCCAGAGCTAACGAAGCCAGTTCCCTCTGTGTTCAGTGCACACACATCTGCTTTCCTTCAGGGGCTTCCTTTGGATCACTCTCCCTCCCCACATCAGATTTCCCTCTGAGTCAAGACCCAAGAGAACATTTTCCCTAAAGTTATAACATTGGTGAAACAAGCAATCTCTCCACGAGCAGAGTGGGAATCCATAACCACCACTAGAGCGAAGCACTTGTGACTCCAACTGCAGGTCACCGAGTCTCTCACGTCTTTGCAGACCCTGCAGGGAGGGCTGTGAGCTCCTTGCCTACAGCTGGGGCAGTTTATAACTTTAGGGAAGCTCGTCTTTTCCCCAAAGCCACATTAATTTGCAAACTGTGACTAACCAGGGTTCACTCACCGCAGTAAATCCACCGAACCCGCAGCCTGAGAGAGAACATTCAGCTTTCACGGGTAAGCAACCTTCTAGTCGCTGAAGGGGCTCCAGGAAAGCTGGGGAGTGATTTTTTTTTTTTCCAAGGACATGGAGTGGTAGGACAAGGGGAATGGATTTAAATGGGAAGGGGGCGGATTTAGACACGAGGAAGAAAGTCTTCATGATCATAGAATCATAGAATCACCAGGTTGGAAGAGACCCGTTGGATCGTTGAGTCCAACCATCCAGTCATTCTCATGATGAGAGTGGTGAGACCTTGGCCCATGCTGCCCAGAGCAGGGGTGGCTGCCCAGAGCATCCCTGGAGGGCTTCAAGGGCAGGTTGGACGGGGCTTGGAACCCCTGAGCCAGTGGGAGGTGTCCACTGGGTGGGACTGGATGGGCTTGGAGGTCCCTTCCAACCCAACCCATCCCATGGTTCTGTGATTGTCTTGTAATTAGCCAGAAGAGGGATTGATTGCAGAGCTGTGTCACCAGTGCAGCTCAGATTTGTTCTGTGTTTCAAGCCTGTGCTGCTCCACTGCTAGCAAGGAGAGCTCTTAGCGTGGGTTAGAAGGCCCTGCAAGGAGCCATTGCTAAAGGTGGCAGTAAACACAAGGTCAGAGAAAAATAACAATGGTGATATTCAGGCCCTAGGAAAGGTGCAGCAGGCTTGTCCTGTGATGCTGCCCTTGATCGGCCACGTGATTCTCAGGACAGTGCACCCCACTTTTTGGTCTCCAGCTTGGCCAGAACAGACAGCACAGTCACTGGGGAAGACAGAAACTAATCCAGTCCCAGTGTGAGACCCTTGGGTCTCGGGCAACCTGCCAGGCCTGTTGTTGTCCATTAGCTCAGCTGCACGAGGAGGTAAACGCAGGCCCTGGAGTGGCGAATGCTCTTTTGAGAGGTTGCTGAGAAATCTGTCCATATTTGTCTGCTTTCATCTTCCCTTCCAATTTGCCGTAAAGGGAATGAGAAGAGCGTGGGATGCCTCGCTGCCTCCTCGCTCGGCTTGGGACGCGGCGGATCCCGTGAAGAGGGGACTCTGGGTTTGGCACGGGCCTGAAGCCGGAGCCTTGGCCGGAGCGAGAAGTGGAGCATCAGACCACGCGCCAGTTAAATCATGTTTGGGTTCTTGTCGGAATGTCACAGAGTTCCCTGTCAATTTGTTTTAGCAACTTGTCCTTCCAAATGCGCAGTTCGCCTTCTGGCATGCCAGCAGTAAAAATGTCACTTACAATAATTACTTTTTGGTGAAAATGCTTGCTGACTTCCTACCTTCAAGCTGTTTTTTACACAGTGGGGAGATAATAAGAAATGACTTTATCCTGACTGCTCAAATGAACACTAAATGGAATTTAGGTTATTATTACTGCAGATAGAGGGCTGTGTGTGGAAATTCAAATAGTGGATCAGATAAACTACAGAGATTTGTCTCTGAAAATTATAGTGGATCTGCTTTTTCAATCCACTTTGCTCTGAAAGTTAAGGCAGCTGTTGTCTGCCTGCTGTCTTTAGAATATAATATTGCTCATAATCCTTTTAGAGGCCCCTGAATGCCTTCTCTGCTTTGCATGATCTTCCTCATCTTCTTCACCTTCTGTGCCTCGTTCCCCGGGAGTCCCCTCGGCAGGTTGGTAGCTGAGGTGGTGCTGGCAGCAAAGCTTGAGCAGCTCCTTGTCCCAACGAGTCCGAGTGCTCGTTGCAGCCAGACGAGTCCTGGGACGAGGGGCTTGGAGTGTGCAGATAGGGGTTTACGCTTGTGAATTCAGAGGCTTTTGTTCAAATCTGTTCAAATCTCTGAACATTCAGTTTGGAGCGAGTCCAGAGAAGAACGATGAAGCTGGAGAAGAAGAGAGAGCTGGGGGTGTTCACCCTGGAGAAGAGGAGGCTGAGGGGAGACCTCATTGCTCTCTACAACTACCTGAGAGGAGGTAGTGGAGAGGAGGGAGCTGGGCTCTTCTCCCAAGGGACAGGGGACAGGACGAGAGGGAATGGCCTCAAGCTCCACCAGGGGAGATTTAGGCTAGAGATTAGGAGGAAGTTTTTCACAGAAAGGGTCATTGGGCATTGGAATAGGCTGCCCAGGGAGGGGGTTGATTCCCCTTCCCTGGAGGTGTTTAAGGGACGAGTAGATGAGGTCTTGAGGGACTTGGGTTAGTGTTTGATAGGAATGGTTGGACTCGATGATCCGATGGGTCTCTTCCAACCTGGTGATTCTATGATTCTATGATTTAGTTCATCACAATCAGGAAATAGTCCTTTTTGACCAGTGCCCAGGAGTTCTGCAGAATGCAATTAAGCGTCATGCAGCTGCGCTGGGAGGGCTGGGGGTGCTGCAGGAGGAGAGTCTAGCGCAGTCCGTGGTTCGTTACACCCTACATGGATTTCATCATGTTACGGTGGCAGAACATGATCAGACATTGCAGAGGAACGTGTCAGGCTGATGCTGTCTGGCAGGGAGCGTGTTCAGGTAATTTGCAGGCCAGCAGAGGGATAGTTGTAGTCCAAAATGTTCTGCAGTCAGAGTTGAAGCGTTTCAGGACCTGGGACCCAGTTGTAGAGAGCAGTGAGGTCTCCTCTCAGCCTCCTCTTCTCCAGGCTAAACACCCCCAGCTCTCTCAGCCGCTCCTCATCAGGTCTGTTCTCCAGCCCCCTCACCAGCCTCGTTGCTCTTCTCTGGACTCTCTCCAGAGCCTCAACATCCTTCTTGTGCTGAGGGGCCCACAACTGACCCCAGGATTCAAGGAGCAGCCTCACCAGTGCAGAGTACAGAAGGAGATGGGGAGGGAGGTCCTGTTGGAGACCTTTCTCCATCCTCTGCAGAGCACAGGCTGTGCTGGCTTCTGGAGCTTCCCAAGACTTAAAATAATCCCAAGCTCTGCAGTGTTCTCATCGCTCGGGATGCTCTAGATCTATCCACCTTTTGACTTTTGTCACCTCGTTCTTCAAGCTTTTGGGCTTTTGCTGCAGGTTTTTAACTGACAGGTTGCAAAAAGCAACAGCCTTTTGATGGAGCAAAGTTCCTGTGGTATTTATGAAAGTGCCTTCGTCAGTCAGTGATGGCAGAAGGTGTGCAGGTTGTGACTGGTGGGAGGCCCTCGGCCCCCGCGGTGCAGTGTCACATTCGCAGTGACGATATTCCCTCGTCCTCACTCCAGACACACATGCAAACCTTCAGTGAGCATCACTTGGGCACTCAGGAGAAATCAGATCGTTCTGAAGTTCCTGCTGTCTGCCCCTCGATGAGGTGTGGGCTTAAAAAAAGCTTTCGGTGCATTGTTTTCATTGGAAATGTTCAATCCTACTTTTGAAATCTTAATATCTATTTTTTTTCCAGATGTCCTGAATTTCCTTCTTTGTTCTGTGAGGAATTTGAGAGACGTGAATACAGAAAAAAATTATTTCACAGAGCGTGTGAAACGGCTGCGGATTGACAGTTAAATAGTGAATACAGTCAATTTTCCCTTTTGTTCTGCCGCCAGTCACTTGTACTCAAAATGTGTGTTTAATTTTTTAAGTAGATTAACAGGAAGTGTTTGCGTTATTTGATTTTTGGATTGACTTTTCCAAATAATGGATCTTCTCCTCAAATATTTATGTGATCTTGAAAATGTCTTTCCATAAGGGAAAAACGCTAAAACCGAACGGGGAATGTGTGTGAGTTATTGGCGGTGTGTGCGCACGAGGCCTCCTCTGAAATCTCGGTGCGGCGCGGGGGGCAGGCAGCTCCTCATCCCTACTGCCTTCCAAAATTAGACTCGGATAATCCTACCTTTTGGAGCAAATAAGCAGCAGATTGGTCCTAAAAATCAAATTCAAGTAAGCTCTTCGATGTGCGATATAAAAAAAAATAAATCGGCTAATATATGAACAGCACGGAGCATGTCTGCTAACGCTGATTACCTTTGCTGTTTACCTAATTAGGGCTGAACAGGGAGAGGAGAGGGAGGAGGCGGCATCGGGAGATGCTTTTGTTTAGTCCTCGGTGGTCGGGGCTGGATTTGGGATTTGCTCTGCGCTCGTGTGTGCGTGTGGTTCGCAGCGCACAGATGAGGAATTGTGGAGGAAATTTGCTGCTGCTCCAGTTATTCCGTAAGATTTGTATAAGCTGGCACGAGGGACAAAATTAGAGGGGAGTTGAGCGAGTGCCGTGCGGTTTATTAGCTTGGCAGCCATCGCTGTGACCTTGCGGTGGGTTAAAGGACACAGACCTGCGAAGAAATCTGTTTATCATGTGGGGAATTCCTGCCGTCCCTGACAGTGCCCGGTGAGCAAGATGGATGATGTGCCAAACGGGCCCCGCGCATGGCTGCCTCGCAGCAAATTTACTGTACCATTCCTTTGCTGCTCCCAGACAGAAATAACATTTGCTGGGTTTATATTCAGTTGTACGATGACCCGGGGTGAGCGGAAAAAAGAAACGGGGTTTGTAGGATCCCTCTCGCCTGAAGGATTTCTGTGCACCTTGGTTTGCTTTGCTGCCTCCCTCCTCTGCATCCTGCGCTCGGGAACACCTCCAACTGCCTGATGGGAGAGAAGAACTCTTTATGTAAGTGTGTCAGGGAACCTCTCCTCTCTGCAGCATCGTGAAAGCTCCTCTTTGCCTCCAACACCACAATTACACTGTGCGCCCTGCTCCACTCACCCTGCCTTTACGTAGGCAGCCTTTTCCGTTAGCGTTCAGGATGCATTTCAGTGCCACACAAGCTGCGCGTCTGCCATGATTTGATGCTGTTCTGGATAACAAACAAAGAGGCTTGGAAAGCAGTGGGATTTGCTGTTGGCCATTGCCATGGCAGGGCAGGAGCTGCTGCTGCAGAGCGATCCGCTCGCACAGGGCTCTGCGGTGTGCAGGAGAGCACGATTCCACGAGAGGCACCGAGGTGTGGGTGTGGACTGGCCTTATCCTCGTGCAGGAGGGAACGTGAGCCTCCTCCAGAGGTCTGGGGACAAACCTGCTGCTGTAGGAACCTGAGATGCTCACTATTAACTCTGTCAAGTAATGAGATAGTGTGAATCCTGTGTTCAGTTGTGGGACCCTCAGCACAAGAAGGATGTTGAGGCTCTGGAGAGAGTCCAGAGAAGAGCAACAAGGCTGGTGAAGGGGCTGGAGAACAGGCCCTATGAGGAGCGGCTGAGAGAGCTGGGGGGGTTTATCCTGGAGAAGAGGAGGCTGAGAGGAGACCTCATTGCTCTCTACAACTCCCTGAAAGGAGGTTGTAGAGAGGAGGGAGCTGGGCTCTTCTCCCAAGGGACAGGGACAGGACAAGAGTGCATGGCCTCAAGCTCCACCAGGGGAGGTTTAGGCGTGAGATTAGGAGGAAATTTTTCCCGGAAAGGGTCATTGGAATAGGCTGCCCAGGGAGGTGGTTGATTCCCCTTCCCTGGAGGTGTTTAAGGGACGGGTGGATATGGTGCTGAGGGACATGGGTTAGTGTTTGATAGGAATGGTTGGACTGGATGATCTGACGGGTCTCTTCCAACCTGGTTGTTCTATGATTCTGTGAGCTGTGGGGCAGCAGGGAGGGCGAGCAGCCCCACCGAGATGGGGGAGAACTGTGCACAGTGAAACTGCAGCTGCTCTTTATCTTCGGAAGGGAATGGTTCTTCTAAACCACAGTCCACATACTGTCGCTTTAAAAAACAATCAGGCTGTTCCCTTAGATGTCTGGACTTCCTGCATCAGCTCAGTTGCTTCATTCTGTTACAGATAAATGGGAACGAGGGGAAAACATTTTGTACAGAACCTATTGTTGTTGGCAAATCAACAGATTCCAAGTGTTCTTTTCCGCCAAGCGTCCCAGTAACAGATCTGGGTGTTTCCTGATCCACTGTAGCTCTCTCGATGTCGGGCTCTCAAACGTGCTAATTAATACAGATAATTGCAAACTGTATTTTCATCTTTTTAAGTTATTTCTGGGCAAAGAGAAGTGCAGAAATGTGATGCGAGTGATAAGAAGCCAAATGAAATTAGTAGCACTTCAAAGATGAAAAGTTCTATCGGCTGTAGAAAATGCCCCTTTGCCACCGCAGAACAGTGGCTGAGTGGGTTTCTCACAATCCACCAAAGGAGGCTTCAAGCAGCTGTAAGAGTAGATTTTAAAGCATCCTTGTTCAGAAATGTCGTGGAAAGCAAAACTCTGAGATTTCCTGACCAAGGAGATTTCTTGCAAATGTACGGAGCATTGCACTTCATTTTCTCCTGATTTTGATTTGTATTTGTACTTCTTGTCTTTATGAGAAAGCAGAGGTGGCTGAAGGTAAAATTAGAAAATGATTCTGTTTTTTTAGAAGAGGCTTTTTAGTAACCGTAACAAGTAGCATTTTGCACACTCAGACATTTCTGTTAGTAGGTAGAATAGAAATGAGAGGGAGAGTGAAATATCCTGCAATCAAAACATCACAATTATGCTAAAGCGAAGACTGTTTTTCTTCTTTTAATTGCAGAAAGCACTCCAAAGACTTCTGCCAGTTGCAGTCCTGCTCCTGAATCGCCCATGAGCTCCAGTGAGTCGGTGAAGAGCCTGACCGAGTTGGTACAGCAGCCCTGTCCTCCCATCGAGACAAACAAGGACGGCAAATCCCAAGAGTCGAGCGAGCCACCCGCTTCCGACTCCCAGTCGACGACACCTTTGCCGCTGTCGGGCCACTCGGCTCTCAGCATTCAGGAGCTGGTTGCCATGTCCCCTGAGCTGGACACCTACGGCATCACAAAGAGGGTCAAGGAAGTGCTAACGGACAACAATCTCGGTAAATCACTTTTTGCCCTCCTTTCTTGACCAGAATGAAACTGAAGTGCTCGTGCTTTTATTTTTAAGCAGTATTTCAGTAGACGTTTACGAGAGTGCTTGGGTTTCGCTCTGGCCGAAGCTGTTAAAATACTTTTTTTTTTTTTTTTTTTTAAACTGGTAGAAAAATCCTTTCAGGTTGTCATACTCGATTTAAAATGCCACCTACCACCTACCCTTGCTCTTCTTAAGCTCTGCTCCTGGCCCACCAACCAGGTCCTGCTTCCACCTCCCTAAACAGAGTCTAGAAGACCAAAACCCTAAAGCCAGTGAGCTCTCCCCTTGAGGAATGCTGGTTTCCAGTGCTTAGAGATTCCAGGCCCCAGCATAGGGCAGAGGTTGAGTAGAGGAGTCCAGCATGACTAGAGAGGAAGGTTGGTCACAGGCGAAAGCGTCGCGTTCCTGTAGAGCTGGGAGGGTAAGTTCAGGCTCGGTTGAGGTTTAGATGAACCTGTAGATAAGTACGTGAGGCTATTCGAGTTATTTTCCTTATAGATGTGCAAAGCTGTCGAGTGCTGCACCTATTCTGGTGCCTCAGAGAGGTTTGAAAAAGTATTTTTGTTTGCATTTGCTTTGATGCCGTTTTTACTTAGTCTTTTTTTTTTATTTCCCGTGGTTTTTGTTTTCCTACAGTGTGGCTGACAAGCCCAAAAAGCAGCAGAAGAGCCAGGAAAGGTGCCCCAAACTCTGCATTAGGTGTGGAACCAGTTTCAATGTCTCCTTTTGCGCCCTCAGTGTGCTCGTGCGCCGCATTGACTCGGGGCACGGGTTCCTCTCTCGTGGGCCACAGGGCCTTGCGAACCGCTCCTGGGCAGCTGCTTGTGGCTCAGTTGTTCCTGTATCGTGAGCCAGTAAAGGCCACGATTGTGCAAACCCGTTCGGGGTGTGTTTGGCAGGTCTCTCCTCTCACACCTTTTAGCGTTCGTTCAGCACTCACCGTTTGAGCCAAGGAGGCTGCAGCAGTAACACTGAGACGTTGCTGCCGTTCCCAGTCCCAAATGTCACAGAATTATCAGCGATTCTGTGCTGGGCAACGTAGCACTGAGCGAGGGAAGCAAAGGCAGAGAGTTGTTGAGGGATTGCACTAACGGGGATTTAGCAGAACGAGCCAGGACTGACCGTGAAAGCAGCATCATGTACAGAAAGTGCTGTCCAGGGGGAGCTGCATCCGTGGGAACAGGCCTGAAGGAAATAAGGATAAAAGATGGGGAGAATTAGCAAGGTTTTTAGGAAGCCTGTGCTTTAAATTATTCCAGTTATTAATAGTGCTGCGTGGAAGGTGGAGCCTCCCAAGAATGATTTCTAACACATTCCCCGTCAGCCTGGGAGCCTTTCAGGCGTTTTATCCACATCCTGGGATAAACTAAACGGCACAAACATCTTTACCTTTGTTGTTAGCACCTAGAGAACATGACGTTACCTCCTTCCACATTTGCATTTGTAATTTTTAGGCTGTAGCTTGAGGTTCATTTCCTTCGGTAGCGTTGCTGGTACCTGGTTTAGGTTACTGTTCCCAGCCCTTTTGGACATTTGTGCCAGTATTGCTGCTCTTGTGGCCACACAATAAACTGGAGCGGTTGGTCTGAGTCCAAAGAAGCCCTGACAGTCTCGGTAGGTTGTGTGGCCACACGGGCGGTTGCAGTGGCCGCGCTGGCCCTGCTCAGCAGCTGTAGGAGCCGTGGTGGCCGCTGGAAGTGAGCTTAGCACATCTCGGCTGAGCACAGCACAGGGTTAGAAACTGGGGAAAAGCAAAGGGAAGTTATTTACAAAGGCAAACGAAAAGATTTTCAAAGTAGCCGCCTTACCTTGCTGGTAACCAGCAGGGTTAAAAGTAAATGGATGAGACCTGAAGTTTTTAAACGAGAACAGGGAGTGGGTGGACTCTGCAGTACTGAGGCTCTAAAACTGGCCCTGAATTACTGCTTTGTCTCATTTTCCTAATGTTGAATGTAGCTGAAAAATCACTTAGTACTGAGGAACTGAAGTGAATTCTGAATTTAGGTTTCCGTTCGGTCTGTAAGAACCATTTTCGGGATTAGTTTTAGAGCTATTAGCAGACTGTCACGTTAGCCCTGTCCTCGTTTCCCCTTTCTGCCTCTCGTTATCTCATCTTATTCCTCCAAAAGCTTTGCAGACCCCCCTGCCCCAAGCAGGGATGGAATGCCCTGCAGCTCCTGCCTTGTCCCACATTCCCTCCTCTCCCCGTACAGGAGCAAAAACACTCCAGGGCAAAAGGTTTGGGAAGTTTGTAAAGAGGAGGAGGACGTGCTTGAGGTTAAGCACAGAGGATAGGTCTCTAGAGCAGGTATATTCCACGACCTGTTTGTGTCAGGATGAGGTGAGGCTGTGGAGGCAAGAGCTGATGGTGCTTTTGCAAGCGGAGGCACAACCTGCAGAGCTCTAGGAGCTCCGACCCCTGTTCGACTGCGTCGTCCCATACAGACCTGTGTGTCACCACTGGCTCTAGCTGCTGGCAGCCCTGGGAAGCGAAGGGAGAGCATTCTGCTTTGCGTTAGTGAGAGCACTGCAGAGCTACAGATCAGACGCAAGACCCCGAGGCCTAAACGTGGTCGATACAGAAAGATCTTTGGGGTACCTTGAAAATGCAGCATAGCCGCGCTTCCGTCAGAAATCACCAGTGATGATTCAGATGACTTCAGGCTCTGTCTGGTGACAAAAGCTGTTGCGTATCAAGGCAGCTTAGCCGAGGAGGAGCACTGGAGTGAGGGGCTGGAGAAAACCAGCCGTGCGGTTGGGTTTGAGCTGCACAGGCAGCGCTCGATGACTTAGATCTGAACTGTGCAGAACAGGAGTCAGCTCTGCAATGACAGCTTACGTGGTCCTTACCCTGCTAGACAATCGCACTTTGAAAGAGAACTAAAATCAAGTATTCTTAGCCAGGGGTTCTGTAGAGGCCGTAAAAAAAAAAAGCTGTTCTATGGTAAAATGTGCTCATATGTGATTGTTCGGACACTTAGAACACCTTGGCTAGTACAGTTCAGGGAATGTGTCCGTGTGCCTTCGAGGGCACCTAGACAACCGCTGCTGAGTGCAGTTGGATTGCATTGGTCTTGGTTCATTGATTGCCTGAAATGTTTGGATTGCCCTGCTGGAGCCAGGCTGCTGCGCTGCCCTCCCGCGAAAGAGCTCAGCAGCCTGGCTGCCCTCACTCTTTGCCTGCTTAGCTAAAAGTTCGGTTTTTTTTTAATCTCATTAATTCTACTTCTTGCCCACTCCTTCGCCTCAAGCCCCCAACCCCCACGTGTGCTGAGCTCCTCTCTTTGCCACAGGCAGATCCTAAGGATTAAACTAAAGCTCAATATTTACACTTCTAGTGGGGGGCAGAGCTTTTATTCTTCCAAATGTTTCTTTTGGGTTTTCAAGCAATTCTGCAGTAAGAGTAATTGAGGAATGATCTCGTAGACGTGTTCTGTCTGTGGTTCGCCTGGTCTCTCGGCCGAATTAATTCACACGGTTTTCAATTTCGTATTAGGTCAGCGCTTGTTTGGGGAGACAATCCTCGGGCTGACACAAGGCTCTGTCTCAGACCTCCTGGCTCGGCCCAAGCCCTGGCACAAGCTGAGTTTGAAGGGACGGGAGCCCTTTGTCCGCATGCAGCTGTGGCTGAACGATCCCAACAACGTGGAGAAGCTGATGGATATGAAACGAATGGAGAAAAAAGGTAACGTGGAGCAGATTGCCGACTCGTGTTTTCTCTTCTTGCTGAGATGACCGTGTCTCTTGGAATTCTCCATAAATAGGGGCAGCATTGATCCGCTGCTGTTGAAGGTTATGCCAAAGGACTTCAGCTTTTTCACATCTTCATCTGACGCCAGCTCAGGCAGATGCGTCTCAAGGCATGAGGTTTATTAACACAGCTAAATGCCGGGTCCTGCACTTGGGGCACAACAACCCTATGCAGAGTTACAGACTGGGAGAAGTCTGGCTGGAAAACTGCCAGGAGGAGAGGGACCTGGGGGGGTTGGTCGACAGCGACTGACCATGAGCCAGCAGTGTGCCCAGGTGGCCAAGAAGGCCAATGGCATCCTGGCTTGGATCAGAAATGGTGTGAGCAGCAGGGCCAGGGAGGTGATTCTCCCTCTGGACTCAGCACTGGTGAGACTGCTCCTGGAATCCTGTGTTCAGTTGTGGGCCCCTCAGCACAAGAAGGATGTTGAGGCTCTGGAGAGAGTCCAGAGAAGAGCCACGAGGCTGGTGAAGGGGCTGGAGAACAGGTCCTATGAGAAGAGGCTGAGAGAGCTGTGGGTGTTTATCCTGGAGAAGAGGAGGCTGAGAGGAGACCTCATTGCTCTCTCCAACTCCCTGAAAGGAGGTTGTGGAGAGGAGGGAGCTGGGCTCTTCTCCCAAGGGACAAGGGACAGGACGAGAGGGAATGGCCTCAAGCTCCACCAGGGGAGATTTAGGCTGGAGATTAGGAGGAAGTTTTTCACAGAAAGGGTCATTGGGCATTGGAACAGGCTGCCCAGGGAGGGGGTTGATTCCCCTTCCCTGGAGGTGTTTAAGGGACGGGTGGATGAGGTGCTGAGGGACTTGGTTTAGTGTTTGATAGGAATGGTTGGACTCGATGATCCGATGGGTCTCTTCCAACCTGGTTGTTCTATGATTCTATGTTCGTGTGATTTTACAAGAGAGACTCCTCGGCTGCCGTTGATAACGGCAGTTAACTAATTAATGATATATACATCTCTGGAGCTATCCCTTAATGATATTAGTACAGACAGCATTAATCGTGGGCACTAAAAGTGCTGCTGTTGACTGATGTCCTGAAAGCATTAACACATTCGATCAAGAACTTTGTGGTTACATTAAAAATGGCAGTGAGGGAGCTGCTGGGAAAGCCATAGCCTTGCCTGCTTTTAACAAGAAATTCCAATCCTTGTCGTCGCAGCCAGAATAATGTAACACGGCAGAGCAGCTTAGCACAAACTCTGTCTGATCTTCCGTAGGGAGTGAGCTCCACTCGGGTTTCCCACTCACAGAGGGAGCCAGGGTGGGTTTCGCTGTGTCTGAAATACAGCAGGAATAAAATTGTCAGCGAGCTGCGTTTTTATAGCGTCAAAGAAGAACATCGCCCGTAACGCAGGAAAATAAAATGGAAATAATTTAGAAGTAGCACTGACAACATCCTCTCGGAACTGCTCTCTAAAGTGGATCCTTATCAAAGCCTGCGCTGTACATATGCTCTGTCAGTGGCACCTGCACAGGGATCAGTTGTAAATCACTGAGGCTCATGCTGAGCTCCTGAGCTGTGGCAGTGCTGTCCTGGCAGCAGAGCTCTCGAAAGCCAATCCCAGCCTGTATTTGCTGCAAAATCCTTTCAGGCAGGTAAGGATCCTGTGATTTAACCTTTTAAATTGCTCAGGAGCCACATTAAGAATTTAACTTCCCCTTCAGCTAATGTCAGTAAAAGAACAATGCGACTGTGTCTGCTACCAGCCAACATTATTATCAATTATTTCTCTGCCACATTTTATTAAGGGAGTAAATTAATAACCGTGATAAAGGTGAGCCGCGTGTATCTTTTCTTTCTCTTCTGCCAACCTGAAGTTTGTGCTGTAAATGTCCATTTTAAGAGGCTCTGAAAATTTGCAGTGCACATTAAGTGCCTCTTCGGAGGGAGCCGAGGGTCACGCTCGCTGGGCTGAGACTGCTCCCCCTTCCCTGCCTTGGCAGGGCCGACCCCCTTCCCTCCAGCCTCCCGGGATGCGCTGCTGGCAACGTCACACTCCTCACTGAACAGCGCCGGAGCCTGCTGGCAAGAGAAAATTCAATTCCCTTTATTTCCCCATTATTTCCCTTTTTAATAATCTTGTTCAGTACCGCAGAAGATAAAAATGAGATTAGAAGGGGGCTCTGTTTTGCCTCGGTGGGCATCGCCGGCTCTGCGGCCCTGGCTGCTGCCGCTGAAGCCGAGCGCAGGCTGGGGAGCTGCCCCGGAGGGATGCGGTGATGCTGGAGTGGGGGCAGAGGGAGCAAAAAGGAGGAGGCAGAGCTGGTCTCAGACCCAGGTCCAGACCCTGGCCCAAAGCACATTTGGCTGGTTTTTCTCTTGGGTCTCCCAGGGAGTGGAGAAGGATCCCAGACGAAAATTAAGCTTCGCCAAAACCAAGCGTGTTTATGACTCGGGTCCTAGTTTGAGCCTCATTGTCACTGCAGACAACTTCAATAGATTATTTTTTATAATGGAGTTTATTTTAAAAAAAAAAAGAAAACGTCGGGTTTTTGTGGTTATTTCGAAAACACACAGGGCTGTGTGGTGGCAGAGTGATGGATCGCGGGCAACTCACATTCTGTTCCGTATCAGTGACTCCCACGGTAGGCAATCCACAGGTAATCTGTCATCTTCAGGAACCACAAAATGAGGGCCGTGCAGATACCCCCAGAGGTTGCAGAGAGCCTGCGAAATTCACTTTGATAATAGTAAGACGCAGCGTAAAAAGGTCTCACTGGACGTGCCACCGTGGAGAGGAGAAGGTGCTGAGACCTCTAGAGACAGGAGACCTCGGCAGTGCTGCGGGAGCTCTGCCAGGGGAGCTGGCTCCTGCAAGAAGGGCTTTCAGCGTTTCAGTTTGTTTGATTGCATTGAATTTCTGCTCTTTGTGCTCCCTCAGCCGAAAGGCAGAGCTGGAGGGAGGGAGAGGTTTGGGTTTTGCAGGGTTGGGTTGCTGACTGCTGTGATGTGCCCCGCGTTGGTCCCTGCCTCTGGTCAGAGCTCTTGGCTGATGGAGATTTAGTTGCTGCTGGACTGATGTCAGGCTGGTGTCGTCTGGAACGTTATAGCCACGGTTACCAAATTGCAGCTCTGTACCTGAACTCACATATCCAGAAGGCATTTAACAGGCCAGTAAATGCTGTATTGACAGGCTCCGTCTCTGGCTGCTGTCGGCAGCCCCTCATTAGCGATGCCTCCGCACGACGCTGCCGGGTGCAGCAAATCCCACCTCGCTCCGCCCCGTGTGAAGCACTCAAGTCAGTGACAGTGTTTGCTGGGATCTTCCCTGCATGTTTTACCAGGATAGTTCAGGCCCTGTTGAGGAGCAGATCAGTGATGGTGTCACAGGCATCTGCCATCATCCTCACCGAGCTCAGTCCTCGCAGCAAGAGCTTTCTTAAAAGTACACACATTTTTGAAAGAGCCTCATTTGAGGCAGGAGGATGCCGTGGGCTCTTTTTTCCTTTCATAACCTGTCACCAAAGTGGCAAGTGGCTCAGTTCTCCAGCCTGTCGCAGGGATCTCCGGGCTCCGGGCGCCATCGTGTGTTGGAGCCACTGCTGCCTTCGGCTTCCACAGTCGCATTTGTAATGCAGAGACCTTAGTTCTTAGAGACCTCGCTGCACACCTTGAGTCTTTAGCAGACAAAACCATTTAGGCTGCAGTGAAGTCCAAACCAAGTGCTTTTGTGGACGTTCTCCGCTCTTGGAGGAGTGAATTTGAAGCAAGATGGCTTAACCGAACCCTGTTACTCATGTCCCACATTCATTGAAAAAGCAGAAAACTCTGGCAGGTTTCCAGTCGATTCATCCTGGTTTATTATTATTATTATTATTATTTTCCTGCCTGTTGCATCCTCCCCCTGTTTGCTTTCCTTTGATCACTGAAAGGGTCATTAGGCAATTGAACAGGCTGCCCAGGTTGGTGGTTGACTCACCTTCCCTGGAGGTGTTTAAGGTGCAGGTGGATGAGGTGCTGAGGGGCATGGTTTAGAGATTGGTGAGAATGGTTGGACTTGATGATCCGGTGGGTCTCTTCCAAGCTGGTGATTCTGTGATTCCTTTCTCTCCTCTCCAATTGGCCCATCCGTGCACCTACCACTCGTCATCTTCACCTTTATCCCACAGCTCGTGTGCTCACTGATTTTGCATTTGTATTCGTCTGGGGCTGATGTGATGCGCTTCTCTTTCAGCCTACATGAAACGGCGACACAGCTCCGTCAGCGACAGCCAGTCCTGCGAGTCCTCCTCCGCTGGCATAGACTACAGCCAGGGAGCCAGCCCGCAGCCGCAGCACCAGCTGAAGAAGCCCCGGGTGGTGCTGGCACCGGAAGAGAAAGAAGCTCTGAAACGAGCCTACCAGCAAAAGCCATACCCATCACCAAAAACCATTGAGGAACTCGCTACGCAGCTCAACTTGAAAACCAGCACCGTCATCAACTGGTTCCACAATTACAGGTAGGAGATCTCCCGGGAGTCCCGCTCAGCGAGGATTGGTTTTCTTTGCTGGGGCAGGGTGCTTCTCTGCTCCGGCAGCCTGTGTCTGCGTCTGCTGGCGCAGAGCGGCTCTGCAAAAAGAGCAGTTTGAGCAGCAGGGAGGCTCTCGCTCGCAGTGATGCTAATGCTCCAGACTAGTTTTAAGTCATCCCCGAGGAGCAGCAATATTCACGTTTTGACGTAAGTGGTGCTTTTAAACGGAAAGTCTGGCTTTTGGGGTGGGCGTGGATGTAGAGACGGACACTGCTGAATATTTATAGATCCTGTTGCAGTAAAGCGAGGCCGATTCTGTCTTCCTTGCGTGTGCACACTCAGGCAGGCGCACACTTACACACACGTGCACACGTACAGGGATGCGTGTGTGTGTGTGTGTGTGTGTGTGTGTTACACGAGGGTCATCACTCGGTGGAGGGCGAAACATGTGAAACATTGAAGTAGGTTTTGACCTGGAGACACTGCTAAAAAGAAATAATGCTAGAATAGCACCTGAGAATTCTAAAGATTTGAATAAACATATTCTCAGCTGTGCTTGGGATTGGGAGTCTTAATTAGTTCAGCAGACTTTTCTCCAAGAAATTTCTGCTAATGAATATTGAACAGGTACGGCTAAGATACCAGATTTCATACTGTTCCGCTCCTTCACTTAGAGCCAATAATGTTCCCGATTAGTCCAGTTTGCTAAACGTGTTTGTTTTTAGAAACTGTTAACGTTTAAAGGGTATTTCCCACTTTGGCCCATCTCAGCTTCCAAGAGGGAAGTTGCTGGAGCAGAAGCAGCACGGTTTAATGAGACATCTCTGAAATATTACGCGCGATAGAAAAATAATATTTATGGTAAACAATATAAATCTTTTAAAATTATAACCCACGGGTAGTTGTATTTACACCGCATTTCATTGACTTGAATTCGGTACAGATGCGGCCTCTTTCGGCGCTCAGAGTCCTCCAAGCGCAGGCCTCTTCCAATTCCCACTTCTCGGCAATTATGCCCGAGTTGGAGGGTTGCCTACGAAAATATGTTCCCTTCGGCCTGACAGCGAAATGTGCTGTTCTCGCTTAGGCGGATGAGCGCGGGAGCGCTGGTGGCACGTGTCGTCTCCCTCGTTACCATGAGATCTCCGGCTCAGGCGCGCGCTGAGAAAGCCTGACAAGCCCTGACGGACGGGCGTGCGTCGCCGCACCGAGCTGTACGTTAGCGCAGACGAGGTGCTGACAGTTGTGTACAAAATACAAAGTGTATAAGCAGGGTGCCGGAGGCTGGTTGGGCAGCACGAGGCTCGCAGCCCTGCGCGGGCTGGACCTGCTCCCAGATGTGCTGCCGGCTTGCCGGCACCTTAAAGAGAAATTTCAAGCCCATTTCAGAGCCCTGGGTGCTCTGAGCAGTTACCACCATTGAAAAATCGAAAAAATCCTGTTCTTTTCCTCTGTACCATAACTTTCTAAGCCTTTGTGCACGAAGTAGCTCTTAAATCATTTGTAGGACTTGGCAGAAGAGGCGCGAGTTACATGTTGTACTCAGGGAACAGGATCTGACTGTTCCGCAGCTCGTGGATTACAGCAGACGGATAGTCTGTCCCCTCTTCATCTTCCCCAGGCCACACTTCACTTTATTTATCTCTTTTATACTCTTCCCTTAGCCATTTCTTTTCCGAGCTGAAGAGCCTTCATACAGAAGCAGTTCCGCACCTCAGACCATGTAAATTTTTCTTTAAAGTAACTTGAGTTGAGGCAGGGTGCGGATTTGTACCCTGCTGGTCCTCCTGTCCCTCGAGAATCACCTTGCAATGCTTTTCTTTTTGATCCAGCCCAAACCTCACTTTCCAAAGGTGGTTGCTAAGGCAGAACCTACCTTTTTATCCACCAACGTGTACCCAGGAGATCCGAGTTGAGCTGAATCCCACTAGAGTGTGTTGGTGTTGAGGCCAATACCTTCTCCCTGGACGAACGCTCTCAGGAATTTCCTAGCTGCTGCCACCGGTTCTTCTTTACCATAGGGATTGAATTACGGTGCTAATCAGGAGTCAGACTAGATTCCAGAAGCAACGTCTTGGGTGTGAACGCCAGGGATTTCCACCCAGGCCTGTGCTCTGTAGGGCTGTGGGCAGGGCCTGAGTGAACGTGTCCTCATTCATGCCTCAGTGGAGCTGATAGGAATGGTTGGACTAGAAGATCCGATGGGTCTCTTCCAACCTGGTTGTTATTCTATGATTCTATGAGCTGCCGGGTTTCAGTGCCGTGCAGGTGTGGAACTCTTAGCCGTTCCCTCTCGTGGCTTGGGCAGCGTTACAGGAGCAGACTGGTCTGGATCGGTGTCTCCATTCATGCAGGGAGGTGAGAGGCATAAAGAGAGCCTGATCCCTGCTGTTGCAAGGTGCCTGCAATTAATGGTAATAGAAAAATAACGTTAGCACCTGTGATCCTCTGCGAGGTGAATAATATCCTCCTAAGGACAACTATAGAGCCCCCTAAACCCTTCAGGAATGTCCTGTCAGCAAGTACTGCTGAAATACTCGATTGCATTTCGAGTGAGTCAGTAATATCATTAGCTTCTGAAGCAGCATTCGGGTGCTGCTCTGCATTTATCTGTTTTTTTTTTCTTTTTTCATATTGTTTGCCGTCTTCCGTAGCACATTTAGGGAAAAATGAAGAATCTGTAGAGCCATCAGTGCTGGGACAGCGTTTCGCTTGTCATTTGCAAGACCCTTAGCAGTTCTCCCTGTTAAAACTGAAAACGTTATCTTCAATTTGAAAGGCAATTTGCTAAATTCCCCCTGTGCCTGTAGCCTCCTCCCTGAGCACAGGTAACCGAGGCTCCTTCTGAGTTGTTTAGCAGGACCTGAGCAGTGGTCACAACCTCTTCTCCTCTGTGTGTTTGAAGTTCCCTTATACTGCCGTTTATTTCTGATATGCAGTAGTAGTCCTGAAGCACTGCACTGTTTAAAACTGGGGCAGAATTCTTCCTGAACCGTTCTCGTAGAGCTTTTCACAAATAAACGTAAATGTATGTTTTCATAGAGAGATATCCCATCTTACAGTTGTCTTTCTGCATCGATATGTTCTTATTAACAAATATTTGTGTCTTTATGTCAACAAAAGCTGTAAAATGTTCCAAGAAAGCACGATTTCCCTAGATCCCAAGGATTTCTTTCCTGGAATTCAGTGACGAAGTTGTATGGTGTGAATATTCGAATGGTTACCTTTAAAGATACAAATTTAATTAGCATAATATACAGTAAGGAATACAATAAGGAAAAGTATATTGTCAACGAAGTTATAAATTTTGTATTTACTTTTGCTTAGTCATGATTAGCTGGAATTGCTCTAAGTGTTTGTATTATGGGAAGCAGGTGACAATATTTTTTTAAATATTTATACGTAAACACAGTGATTTGCTGCTAAAATGTATAGTAAAATATATTGACTGATTTAACGGTTGGACTCGATGAGCTGGTAGGTCTCTTCCAACCTGGTTGTTCTGTGATTCCTGACAGACCAGGACAAGGGTGGAGTTGTCCTGAGCCCTAAGACTTTTTCATCCTCTGTTCTGCACTCGTGAGGATGTTGTCAGCTCCTAAACAGAGAAGGAAGAGGGAGGAGGAGGCAGCTGGAGGAGCAGAGGCAGCTTGCTCGGAGTATTACTGTTCGCTTCAGCTCCCAGGAGTCACAAGGTGGCACAGCAGACAAGTTGAAGCACACAGAGTGCATTAATTCCCTTGCAGTGCACTGCTTGCCTCGGCGCTAGTATTGTTCTCAAATCAATTCTTTAAATAGAAAATGAGGCAGAAGTCAGTCAAGCTCACGGACGGACGACCTGTCGAAGGGCTGTGCTCACCCCGAGTGCTTTCAGAACAATGAGCTTCGTTTCTTCGTGCTTTTTTTCCAGAAAAACACCGAGGGGTTTGCCCAAATTTCTCACCTGTTTGGGGTTTGTTTAGGCAAATTTTGACTCATTTCTAATAGAAAACTGAGTTGGTTTGTATTGACAAGTCATTTTCTTCTGGATCTGCTAGAACTGGATTCAGAATTTTAGAATCATCCCTTTTCTGGTCCAGCATGACTTGTAGTGAGAAAAGGTGACTGCAGAGCCTTTTTCGTCTTTGTCGCTTAAACCATGCCCAGTGGTGTGACCATCGAGCCTGCAATTATGAGTGTTACTTAATTTGAATTCGGAAAAAAAAATGGGGGAAGGTGATACATACTTGTTTTTTTACCAGTCGCTTAGGTACAGAATCACAGAACAACCAGGTTGGAAGGGACCCATCGGATCTTCTAGTCCAACCATTCCTATCAAAAACCAGATCAAACCGTTTTAATACAAATAGCTTATCTGCATAAAGTTTATAGTTTTGCTTTATCTAACACCTGCTGTGGTAGCAGGAGGGGCAGTGATCAACTTGAGGTTTACAATGCAGAATCCTGGTTGGAGTCAGAGGGTTGGTCTCGGCACCAAGCGCTGCACAAGTTACCAACAATGGTTTATCCGCTCACAATCCCGAGCTGGGGCAGCCTGGACTCGATTGCCTGTGTCCTCCGGGCACAGCAGCTTCGCAGCAGGCGTGTGGCCAGGAAAAGTGACATTAAGAGCATCTTGATGATGTTTCGCATTCTTCTAAACACCTTTTCAGTCAGGACTTCGGGTTTGGGGGGTGTGAGCGCTGCCTCTGGCCCAGCTCGGGGCGGCTGCCCTGCAGGTGGACAAGGTGCCGAGGGACATGGGTTAGTGTTTGATGGGAATGGTTGGACTCGATGATGCGGTGGGTCTCTTCCAACCTGGTTGTTCTGTGATTCTAAGTGGCATCTTGTGACGGTGCCTGTGGAGTGGGGATGTTTCCGTTGCACCCTCAGCCCTGTGACCATCCCTCTCTCCTGTTCCCTAGGTCTCGCATCCGCCGGGAGCTGTTTATCGAGGAGATCCAAGCCGGGAGCCAGAGCCAGACTGGGTCGAGCGACTCTCCTTCGGCCAGAAGCAGCAGAGCCGCTCCCAGCTCGGAGGGCGACAGCTGCGACGGGGTGGACGCGGAGGGCGCCCCCGAAGGGAAACCGAGTGTCCCGGAGGCGGACGAGTACAGCAATGCAACCACAAAGTCTCAGGGAGGACCATCGGAGTCGGCTTTGGAAGCAGGGGAGGAGGCACGGCAAGGCGCCAGGTCTTCGGAGCGAGCGGAGCAGGCGGAGAGCCTGGAGGACACCGACGACGAGGGCAGGCTCAGAGCCTCGCGCCAGAGCTCCCCGCGGGCGTCGCAGCGCTCGGGGGACGCGCCGGAGGCGCCGCCGGACTCAGCCACGCAAGGGGATGCCTCTACCTCAGCCGCCTCCGCCTCGGTCCTTACGGGGGAGAGCTCCAAGTCGAAAGAGAGTTCGGAGAAGATCTCCAGTGTGCCAAGTACGAGCTCGACGGCCGCCGCCGGCTCGCAGAAAGCCAACTCTCTCCAGAGCTTGTTCGGCTTCTCGGAGGCGGCGAGCTCCAGGAACACGCGAGACAGCTCCTTGAGGAAAAAGAAAGCGGCGAACTTGAACAACATCATCCACCGCTTGGAGAAGGCCGCGAGTCGGGAAGAGGCCGTCGAGTGGGAGTTTTGAGATTAATCCCGCCCGACTCTGGAGAGCTGGGAAGGGAAACTGGACCTCTACTGGTTTTATCGTGTCGCGCACTTAACCGCCCTGCGGGCCACAGGGCAAAAACGCCATAGGCCAAGGTGCATATAGAAAACAAAAAGGAGCGTTAAGCCCAATTTATGTTTGTGTTTTCGAGGAAGAAAACTGAAATGTGTAGTCGAGCTTTTTTGTACCCTGAAGTGTTTTTATTATTGCCCTAAGTGATTTCCACAGTTTCTGGAATAACTCATACAGCTTTGCCTTGTGCCCTCCTCTTTGGTGTGGGCTTTAAAAAAAAAGAAAAACGGGGGGGAAAAAAAAAAAAAAGAAAGGAAAAAAAAAATCAAACCCACATATTAAAAGGGGGCTTTTTATCTGCCATCTAATGGCTACAGAGCGATAATACACTATTATCTTCTTAAACCAGGAAAAAAGGGGAGATTTTTCAAAAAAAAAAAGAAAAAAAAAAAGAAAGTTTTTTGTAGCTGTTCAGTTGCCACTAAGAGATTGCACAGTCAACCGACTCTAAACACACTAGTTTGGATTCCTACGTATTTTCAAGAAAAGAAAAAGAATCTTGTTGTTTGAAACTTTGAATTAAAAAAAAAAAAAAAAAAGAAAAAAACACATTTACTCCACATATTTTTTAACAAAACAGGAAAAAAAAAAAGTCACATCAGGAAAAATATCTTACTTTGTGGTAGCTGACTTAGTGTTTTCTTGTAAGTGAAATAGAATATTGACACGTAGTGCACATTGTTTCATAGCTTTAACTGACTCTGGTCTTTTGCAGGTCAGAGTTTGTTTAATACACTCCATTTTAGGCCAAATCAGGACAAAAAAAAAAAAAAGAAAAAAAAAAAAAAGAAAAAATTCTGAATCTAGGTATTTTATAATCTGCTTTTTAACCTCTAACCACAGAGCACGCTGATCAGACCTCATATCTGGGAGGTTTGGGAGACAACTTAGAAGCAGCATGTACTTGATCATTTCACTTGGTTCCTAGTGCACAGAATTTCCTTTCTGTCGAGACAGATCGCTCAAAACAAAAAAAAAAAAACAAAACAAAACACAAAAATGTTGGCCAGTAACATTTCAGCCTGCTACTCCGGAGACGTAAGTCCATAACCCGAAACCCTCCGCTCACCGGGAACCGGTTAAGGTGTAGCTGACGTGTCCGATTGCTGTCACACCACTGAGAGGGACTGGAGCTGCCTCGCACAGAGACCTTTTCCTGCTGTCGGTGGCCATTTACTGACTCTTCCCACCACGAGCACTGATTTTTAAATACATTTTAGTCGTGGGAAGCTTATTTTTTTTTTTTTTTGCGTGGAGAAAGAGTACGTGGCAATGAGCAGACGGGCTCTTACCGGGACGGAACTAGCCCAACCTCCAGACCGAACCCTCGATGCTCTCGAGTCCCAGTCCAGCCCTGCAGACGCAGCCTTTTTCGCATGGTTTTTATGCACAGGTTAGGGCTGATCCAAGTACAAACCCAATTCTAACTTGTCTCTAACTCCTCCTGTTGTCTATATGTATATGCGTGAGCATAGAGGCGCGTGGAAGGATGCGTGTGGGTGAGCGCGTGTGTGGCGTGTGCGGTTTTATACGTCTGTGTATTTTCTTACGTACTTGTGCACACATAGAGTGCATTTACTGCCACCTTTTTTCAATAAGCTGTTTTATCAGTTATGGCTTCTACAAGTTTGCTAATTTAGACTCCTTTATTGCCATATCTTTAAAACTAACAATAGATGATTTCGGAATATATATATATATAAATATATATATATATAATTTTTTTTTTTTTTTTGCTTATTTATAGGTGCTGTATTTTATTATCTGATTGTTAGGAAGGGATGAAAGGGGGCAAATATTCTTTAGAGGGATAGACTGCCGGCAGTATTGGGTATAATTTACAAGATGTAGTTGTCATACTGTATATTATTGATTGAAGACTTTTTTGACCGTATTGTGTATCATTGAAACTTTTGTCTTAGGTCAGCATCTTTTTTTTTTTGATGACACTTTAAATGGTGCGTTCATGACTTCTTAAGTTTAATTAATATTACTTTTCTGATTCTGGGGGAGGGGAGGGACGGGGAGAGGAGTTCCGACTTTTAAAAGGTAACGTTCCCGCTATTACACCTCAGTGTGCTTGTACTCATTAGTAGGATTTTTCGACTGTAAGATGTGAAACCACGTTTCTGCATGACCTTGTAGGACTTTTTGTATTTCATTTACAGTCTCTTGCCGTGCGGCAGCAGCAGCAGCACTTAGCACGGGTTTTCACCGATTAAGAATCAGTACACTAAAAAAAAAAAAAAAAAAAAAAATCAATCCTTTTCATGATTAAGAAGGCTCTAGGAGGCTGAAAGGCAGGGATTTGGTTCCTATTCTCACCGCCAGCTGGTTCGGGAGACCTCCTCGGGGAGCCAGGGAGGTGAAACTCAGATTGAGAAGCAGAGTTGAGCGGCTGCCCCCGCCTGCGGGAGGCTGAGGAGGCCGTTTGGGGTGGCAGAACCGGGACGTGGCGGCACGTGCTGGAGGTGCTTGCGGCTTCTAGTCTGCAGGAACGGCCAGCGAGGGCAGGAACGTGGGGAAGCAAAGTGTCACCTCTCTGTCTCTGTAGTGTCCTGGTGGGACTCAGAAAGCACAGCCGGAAACGCACGTCCTGCTCTAACCCCCCCCTCCCTCCCCTTGTGCCAGTCAGAGCGCGTCTTCAGCCAGACTCCTGACTAGAAGACACAGATATTTTCTTACCTTCTTTAATTTTGTTCTTTGTTGTTGTTTGGTTCAGGTTGGGGTTTTTTTGTTTTTTTTTTAATGAATACGAGGCGAGACTCTTGCCAGTCTGGTTCTGCTGATGGGAGATGCGGCTGCTTGACCCAGTCAGGTGCTCGCTCGCGGCTTTCTCCATAAGGGAGGGGTTTGTTCTCTTTGACTATTTTTTTTTTAAAAAAAAATTACTGTTCCCCAAACTGTTGTTGTGCCTGTGTCGATTCCGATTGCATTCCATGATGCTTAGCGAGAGCTCTTGCTGCGTCAGACGACAGCAGAACTGTTTTCACAGGTTGAACGCAAATGCAGCACTTAAGGTCAATCTCTCTTCTTAATAAGCAATACGTAAGTGCCTTGAAACTTAGATTTTTTTTTTTTTTTTTCCCCCCCTGTTTATTTTTGTTTTACTTTTCAGGTTTCCACTAGTTCTTTAGGATTCTTTAGCGTCTGCCTGGTTTTTAATGCTGTGATGAGTTTTAAGAAGCATATCTGTAGCTTTGCCCTAGAGGAAGTCTTTCTTTGATAACACTAACTGTTCGTTCTAAGCTCCATTATTACGTTTGAATCGTGTCGTTTTCGCTGGGTAAAGGCAGCATCCCTCAGCCAGAAGTCACTCCATCCTGCCAAGGGTTGTCACTGGTATCTATTATCAAATTAATCAAATAAAATGCCGTCAGTATTCCCTATATTTTTGGCACTTTATTAATGGCTTAGCTCCTTTTGTTGTTTCCTCTTTAACGACCTGCTTCGAATGTGGATCATCCTGCTGAGATGCTGTTGGGGTGAGCCAGGCCGTCCCTCCCCGAGTCACTTTGGGTTCTCGGTGACCCTCGTTAAGGGCGAGGGCAGACAGACACCCTCAGGTCGAGCTCGGAGAGTTTAAGTCGTGTTCCCTGCTCTTTCTCCCCCATTTTTAGCCAAGGTCACAGCTGCTCTTCTGTTTCAGTGGAAAGTAGAGGTGGATTAGCTTGAACTGCTGCTGAGATCCTCCTGTCGGAGATGAGTTACCCGCTGGCTTTTCAACCTGGCAGAGACCTCCTCCCTGCGTTAGAGACGGAGCTTCGGCCACATGGAGTCATTTTAGCTGTTCCTTCTGAGCGAGTGCGGCGATCGGTAGCAGCACTTGGAGGAAAATGTGCATTGGAGCTACTTTTTGTACTTAATTAAAAGAAACAGAGAAGGAGTTGGAGGAGAAATATCGAAGAGCAGCGCCTTGTGTCTCACCCTCCTGGGTCCCCGGCTCCGCGGGAAGGTGAGACGAGCTTGTCTGGTTTTGTAGAGCACGGAGTGTGGTTTTTGTAGAGCACGGAGTTTCTTTTCCTGGATTAAAAAAAAAAAAAAAAGGTAGATTTCACAGTCTGTCATTCCAGAGCCTGATTTTTTTTTTTTTCCTGAGGTTCTTTAAAAGCATTTTTCTTTTCTCTCTCTCTCTTACCAGAGCTGTGGAGGGCTGGGGGCTCTTTTAACAGAAATACCTTTATTCTGCGGTTAAAATAGTCGATTTTTCTCCCTGGATGTTAGAGGACAGCGAGATGCTGTTTGCTAAAAGCAAGGGACGAGTGTCCCTTGGCAGAGAGGTCCTTCAGCACAATTGTCAACTTGCTTCTGGTTTTGAGAGGACAGATTCTCAGACAACAGAGCTGCACATTCATTAGCATAAATGCTTTTAATTGGAATTGCTGGTGACGCCGTAAAAATCCGATCTTGGTATTTGTTCATCTCTTAAAATCCATATAACGAGTATCGGTGCACTCTGCCCGTATCGTGAGTCAGTGATTTCTTTAGTACTAAACTCCTTGCTCCAACAGGGAAAATCAATCTTGCTGTTGAAAAGAAGAGGTTTGTGCCTTTCCCATTCGGTGAGAGCTCTTTGTATGTCACTTCTTCCTATGGGAATGGTGTAGAGAAGGGGAGGCATGAATACCACAGAATTCTATGCAATATTCTCTGGTCCCGTTACTTAAAAGTTCCTGGTTTTTCAGTCCTTTATTAGGAGAAACAATAAGTTAGAGAAGTGAATCCTTCCGGTGGCAGCTCAAGCAGCAGAGCCGATGGATTTGCGTGAAAGAGAAGGAGAAGCCGGTAAAGCCTGGTCTGTCCCACTAGTGAGCGGCAGTTCTAGCCCTGACGAGACGCTAAACCCATAGCCTCACATTCCTAAATGTAAATGAGAGATGGGAGAGCTGCGAAGCAGCGTTCAGCTCCCCTCATATCCTGACCTGCTGCTTTCCTCTTGCACTTTCTGTTGTTCTGATGTTTGAACAGAAGATTTTTCTTCTCTGTGTTGCAGATACAATCAACTTGTTTCTTTAAAAAATAGAGAATTCGAAAATTCTGCGCAAGCAAAACATTTTTTTTTTTTTTTCCCCTCAACAGTTTTAAATCCTCCTTGGGTGGATTTAAACCACGAGGAGAGTCGCTGGCGGGGGAAGCACAAGATCTCTATTTCTTTTCCGGCTCAACCTCCTGAGTTTGAACAGTGTCTTAGTTGTCCCTGTCTCTGTCTCTGTCTCCTTCACACGTGTCTCTGAGCTCTAAAGATGCAGAAATGCCATTTCACCAACTTGTTCTTTGCTCCCCGTCTGGTTTGTGGGACATATTGACTGTGCCATGTATAACGTGATGAACTTTATAGCAAGAAAATCCCTCTGTGCTCCCTCTGTGCAAGAAAATCCCTCCTGTTGTGTTCTCCTCTCCTGTCTGTGTGGGTAATTCTCTGCCTGGGACTTGTCCTGTTTGCCCAAGTCACGAACTGTCCCCTCCCCATATGCAAGGATGAAGAGGTTTGGTGCTCTGAGTGTGGAATTGATCCTTTGGGAGAAGGTTAGCATTAGGCCTGTGCACTTAAGTTTTCAAAAAGCCTTAAAAACAGGTGTGTAAGTGGTGCCATCTCTCCTCAGGGATGATCTCCCCCCCCCCAGCCAAGTGGTACTGTGGCATATTTAATGGAAACAATTAGTCATAAGGTCGTTTTCCAGGTGAAGAAAGCCATTCCTTGCCCTTTCGTTAGGGAGAACTCCTTCTGAGCCTCCTGCGGTGCAGCCAAGGACTGGAGGAGACCTCTCACCTGCTTCCCAAAGCGCAGGTGCTCCTGCCAGACCCCAGCTCCTCGGCTCTCTCTCAAGTCCATGTTCCTGCAACTGTTCTGTGAATGGAACAGAACGGATCCGATTCCCGGGCTCGCTTCCCGGTGCTGTTCACAAACACATTCTGGCACTAAAGTGCGTTTAAAGGCAATGCTGCCTCCTTTTAAAAAAAATCATAGCATTATCGTGGTTTTCATTGCCCAGGGAAGGGCAATCGCTGCCATTTTTCGAACTTGCTTTACTCACAGCCACGTTAGTAGCTTTTTGCTGCAGTTCTATAGATTTCTCATTATTAAAACTGTCGGTTTCACAATATCGTTTCAGTTTCTTCGGTTTGAGAGAGCTCAGTGCAGCGAGTGACCGAATTCTTACCCAGAGCAGAGCAGTGCAGGAGGCAGCACAGCCGCAGCAGATCCCTCTGGTCCTCACCGTGTCGCGCCTTTGACTTTTTGTTTGACTTTTAGAGATAGTTGTACCAGGCAGCACCATCTTCATCCAAAGATCTTTGGGAAATCGAGTCGTGCCAGGAATTCCTGCTCTTGTGGTGATGTTCCTGTGTCTCTGTCGATAACGGGAGTGACCGTGTTGGGTTGTGTTCTCCTCTCCTGTCTATGTGGGTAATTCACGTGCGTTGTTAGGAGTTGTTCGGTGCGTGTACACACACGATTCCAGTAGGAAGAGCCCTCGGTGCACGTTGTGCTTACGCTCTTGGTCTGAAGAGTGTGGCGGAGCCTCCACGGCCACGTCGGTGAGTTCACTTGGGGCACAGGCGAGCGAGGGCGTAAAACCAGGCTCTCTTTGTATGCAGAGAGATGCCATCCTGCCTCTTGTCAGCTAAGTGGTGTGAGGAGGGCGTTAGCTTCTGAGAGGCTGGATTGTTTGAAACGTGCGGCTCTGGCTAACGAGGAGGGGCAGGATCACGCTCAGTGTGGGTAATGATAATTCCAAGGGTCCAAGCTGCACAAAACCCAAGTGATTTGAAATGAAAGGTCAGCTCTGCAGCTGCTGGTGTGGGGGCTCAGCTTCCACAGGGCTCGCAGGACCCTCACCCACGTCGAGCGTGTTCTGCTGTGTCCACGTACAGTGGGAAGAGCAGCAATAGATTAGATGGGAATGGTTGGACTAGAAGATCCGATGGGTCCCTTCCAACCTGGTTGTTCTGTGATTCTGTGATAAAGTCGTTCGGCATAATGAAAACAATCACAAAAGCAGCTGATGGGTAAAGCAAGCCAAGCATCGTCTCAGAGCCAGTGGTTCCTTCTTGGTCTCTCTGAGCCGAAATTCAAGTATTCTTAGGAATGAGATAGAAATTCTCTGTTCTGCAGATCCTGTGTTGTTTTCAGGAGAAAAAAAATCAAACTCGACACTTCCTCTGAAGCACAATCTTCTCTCAAAGTAGCCACAAGACATGGTTTCCGCAATCAGTCTTTCGGTCGGGCCTCTCCGCCTTTCGTTAGCTTCCATTAGACCCTCGGCGCTGTCTGGATGTGTTATTTAATATGTGGGTAAATTATTAGTAGCTTTAAAAGTGTTTCCAAAGTACCGAGTTACCTCCGGGTGCTCGTGCAGCCTGCACAGGGAGTACTCGAGCATCTAGTTGGTACAGGAGGCAGGACAAGGTCATGTCTTTATCCTACTTTTCTTTTTTTCCTTGATCAGGGCTTCCATTTCCTTCTCGCCTCCTCTAGAGAGATGGAGATCACGGATCGGTTTTGTTCTGGGGGGGGGGAATAGTTTAGTTTAGCTTGAAATGATTTTATCTTCATTCAGCAAAGGTGTCGTCAAAATCCTGTGTGTTACTGCGTTTCCCGTTAAGTTTTTTTTAGGTTTTGCTACTTTCCTAAAAGTTACTATTTAAGAACTTTCTGTACTTGGAAAGCAATGTGCCTTATTTCCTAATCTCTTCATGGAGAGTGATCGAAAGCACAGTGATCCAGATTGCAGCATTCGCAGCCACTTTGCATTCGGGCGAGGGGAAAGCCACCATCGGTCGAGGTGGAGGAGCATTCGGGTGGCCGGACGCGCGTTCCCCCTCGGCTGACGAGCACTTCGAACACTGTGTGTTAGGTCTTTGTGCAATAGAAATTCTCCTCCTGCGTCGGGAGGTTTGTGTCCCACACACCAGACGCAGGCCAGCGCCAGCTCCACTTTTGGAGAATTCAGGTTCGTGGGGGAAAAAAAAAAAAAAAAAAGAAGACCGATCCCTCTGGGTTGGCTCCAGCGGCTCGGTGGGGGCTCAGCGCTAGTGCTCACGAGGCTCAGACTCACCCGGCGCACTCCTAGCTCTGTCAGCGTCGGTGAAAAACTCGTGGATTTGAGCCATCGCGAACTGCCACCGCGTCCCTTTTGTGCCATTAGTGGTTACGCCGGCTCCGTGGCCGTGCCCAGCGCCGGACGGTGGCGGCAGCTCCATCCGCTCTTCATCCAGGGTTTCCCCCACCGGCATCCTCAGCCCTTCCAGCGCGTGTTACTTCTCAGACTTACTCTCTCCACATCACCGCAAGATGAAATACATAAAGGTGGTTTGTAACTAGGAAAACAATCTAATCTTTCCTATTTATGAGATTAATTTTAACTGCTTCTTTTTTTTTTTTTTTTTTTCTTTTTTTTTTGAGGTTTCTTTTTGTTTGATATAAACGCGACAGGAGTAGACATATCCCCTAGGTGGAGGTCGGAGAAGGTCTGGGGTGATGCTGGCTCGTCGGAGTGTCCATATCATTGTGCCCCTGTCGTGTTTTCTAGAGCAATCATTTTTTTTTTTTTCCTTAAAAAAAAAAAAAAAGTATTTTATTTAGATCTAAATGCCTAATAAATGATATTATTTAAATAGTTTTAAAGTAATTTAGGACTGAGAATAAGAAGCCTCAGTTGTGAGAGAAGAGACTTAAAGTGTACAGAGAGAGAGAAAATACCCTTAGCCTCCTAGAGCCTCTACTGAGAATGTGATGAGGATGCAGAGCTCCTCTGCCAAAATGCGATTTACTCACGAGCGTTCGTTTCAAATGAGAGACTGGTTTCCCGCGATGTTCACCTTTGTTGGCATATGTTTGAATTCCTGAATTCAGAGCTGATTTCCTTCTCGGTCAGAGTTGGCCAAGGGAAAGAAAAAAAAAAGAAAAAAAATAAAAAAAAAAAAAACCCTAGAAGCTCCCCTTGTGCAGCAGCCTGGCCTGTCCCGGTGTGAGCTCCGGGAACTTCGCCTTCGGAAGCGAATTTGCGCTTTGCCTTCCGAGGGTGTCCCACTAGACACCATCAGCTGAGTGTCCCAGGCAGGTTTGTTCCTTGTGGCGCAGGCAGGATCCAGCAGCAGCCCCAGGGCCACCCTGGGGTGACTCTGTGAGCCCGAAGCTGCCGCTGGTGGCGCAGAACTCTGTGGGTTTTAGTGTTTGATAGGAATGGTTGGACTGGATGATCCGATGGGTCTCTTCCAACCTGGTTGTTCTGTGAGTCTATGATTCTATGAAAAGCGATTCCCACCCTTTGGGGCAGGAGAGCCGCGGGGAGGGCAGCTGCTGCGGGGAGGTGGGTTCCAAAGCAGGTGGCGGGAGGCTGGCGGAGGGGGAAATGCTCTTTTTTTTTTTCTGTTTGTTTTTATTGTTTCCCTCACGTCCCTTTTTCATTGTCTCTTAAGAAATTAACTCTTTGCATTTGTGCAATAACTACTTGCCATGAGGATGGGCAGCCCTTTGAAATGCCCCCGACTACTAACACAGCACAAGACGAACTCGAACAGAAAGTGGTGTACTTTTTCCTGAGAACTTTTTTTTTTTTATTATTATGATTAAATAATAATAATAAGCTCAGTTTTTACCCCAGTGTATTGTGGCGTCTTACATTTTTAGCAGTATTTTATATATTTTTTTTTTCTGTAACGCACTAAGTCTTAGATGTTTTTTTAGAGCTTGTTTGTTATATTCACGATCACAGAGTTAAAAAAAAACGACGGAAAAAAAAATAATCCTCACAAAGACCCGATTGACCAAAAACAAAAAAAAAAAAAAAAGCGTCTTTTTTTTTTTTTTTTTTTTTTTTTTTTGTACAAGTAGCTTCGAGAAGCCTGCATTGTGTTGCTGTGACTCATCTTTCGTAACATTTTTATTTCTGGGTGTTTGTTTGAACATAAAAAGTAAGAGTTTATCTGGCTGGCAGCAAGCAGGGAGCTCTCCCTCGTCAGCACCATCGTCTCTGTCTCCGTTGGGTTTAGCCATAATGATGTTTGTTCTCAGCACTGTACAACGGTCCCTTATATGATATGGAGAAGCAATATCACTGTATGAAACTCACACGATGTATTATTATTATTATTATTATTCACTAGCACCCTAGGTGTGATAATTGAAGTAAATATCTTTTATACAAACACAACGACGCGTGGGCTTGTCTTTTATCGAGGAGAGACCCTGAACCCAAGCAGCAAACATTTACGTTGCCTCCGGGGACCCCAAGGGGCTGGGGTTGGGGGGTGGGGGGTGCTCGGCCAGGGCAGGAAAAATTACCTTTTGTCCGTCAGTGTCTTGGAGAGGAATGATTTCAATGCCTCAGATATTGAAATGTGGGATTTCCAAGACCTCTTCCAGTGATATTTGAGTGTGTGACGATTCCTGCAGCAGGCACCTGGCTCCATTCACGGGTGGATTTTAGCTCCGAGAGTGCAAGGAGGATAGTTTTGAGCACCATAACAACGTATGAGCTGGTTTATAAAATTTCGAGTGAAGGCATCGTCTGGGCTCAGAAATGCTTTAGCTTCATAAATGCAAATGTGAAAGAATTCTCCCAGATGTTTGGTTTGTTGCTTATTTCTACAGGTATTTTGTATAAAGACAAATTTCCTCTTCTAGTGCTTTACGAGATGTCATTTCTATAAATCTAGTCAGTGTTTACAGGGTCTAGAACGTGAAGTCTGGTGAGGAGCAGGTGTTGTGATCCATTCTGGTTTTAAGACCAGAAGAATAAAGTTGTAGTTGGACGCTGCAGGTTTCAGGCAGAGTGTGTGTGTGTGTGTTCCCTGGTGTGTTCCCTAGGTCTGAGCTGTGACCTGGGGGTTCCTTCCCCATCTTCACGTGCATTATGTCCTGAGGCCGTGGCTGATCTCTGTCCTGCCAGGAGCGTTGTCTGCCTCCCTGGAGGTTCCTGGTGAGCAGAGCGTGTTTGGCCTGGCACGAGGAGCTCCGCAGGGCTGAGAGGGTCACCTTGCTCTGGGTCTGACCTGGAAGGTCCGTCTCCTTTTCCTGGGGAGCAGGTGCTGGGATCCACGCAGCTCGTCCGTTCGTGTTCGTTGTGTGTCCTGCCCTCAGCGGCTTTGACTAGTTCTGCAGGAGTGGGTGGGAGAGGCTTCAGAGTGGATCCAAAATGACTTCATTTCTTTATATTATTAATATAAAGATAATATAATCTTAATAAGAATTAATATATTATATAATCTTATTTCTTTCGTTTATTTTCTTTGAGAAAAGAGCAACGAGGCTGGTGAAGGGGCTGGAGAACAGAACCTATGAGGAGCGGCTGAGAGAGCTGGGGGGGTTTATCCTGGAGAAGAGGAGGCTGAAAGGAGACCTCATTACTCTCTACAACTACCTGAAAGGAGGTTGTGGAGAGGAGGGAGCTGGGCTCTTCTCCCAAGGGACAGGGGACAGGACAAGAGGGAATGGCCTCAAGCTCCACCAGGGGAGATTTAGGCTGGAGATTAGGAGGAAGTTTTTCACAGAAAGGGTCATTGGGCATTGGAATAGGCTGCCCAGGGAGGTGGTTGATTCCCCTTCCCTGGAGGTGTTTAAGGTGTGGGTGGATGAGGTCTTGAGGGACTTGCTTTAGTGTTTGATAGGAATGGTTGGACTCGATGATCCGATGGGTCTCTTCCAACCTGGTTGTTCTGTGATTCTATGATAAATGCCTGTTTTCTGCTTTTGAAACATCTGCGACTGGTCATTCATCTGATGCGAAGGTACTGGGTTTAAAGCTCACTTTCCCCTCGTATTTCATGACTGATCCAATTGTTGGCTGCTGTAACTGGCTTTATCTTGCTTAATTTGACCCTAATCATTTTGCGCTTGATACGAAACATCTCCACTCCTAAAGTGTTACGATTTGTGTTTTGTTAATTTGTGTATTTGTAACCTACGCTTGCCTTTGGGTAGAGTGTGTCAGCACTGAGCTGCTGAAATCACACTCAGGGTCAGAAGCGAAGGATGTTTTACACACGTGAAAGCTCAGTTCTGGGGGGAGAAGATGCTGCCGAGGGTTGGTTGTAGCTCAGGAGCATGTATCCTCTCAAGCTGAGACCGCCAGAAGTTTATATTATAGTATATATTATATATATATTATATTTTAGAGAGAGAGAGAGAGTATATATTATTTGGAAGCTAGGAAGGCAACTCAACCCCCAAGGATGCACCTCGGGAGTCAGGAGGAGGTATTATTGTTTGCTGTGGGAGCAGCTGGATCTGCTGCCGTAGTGAGTGGTGACCCTTCAAAAGGATGTCAAAAATCTCCTTTTGGGAGAGCACAGGGGCTGTTCCACACACCCATCCAGGCTCGTCCCAGTGCACCTCCAGTGTTCCTGCTGCTCGATGGCTGCTGCTGGGCTCAGGCTGTAGCGAGGGTCAGGTTTTGCGTGGAAACGTCACAGGCGTTGGCTGAGTTAATGGGAGGAATCCTCGTTTGCTGGTGCAGGGCAAGGCCGGCACCCAGGGACCCCTCGATCCCACAGGGTCTCTCCGTGGGAAGGGGCTGTTTGCTCACACAGCATCGTGTTCCGGCAGGGAGGAGCACACTGGGAGCAGCCAACCTGGTGCTTCGGGGCCCCACTTCTTCCCACTTCAAAAATGCTCTCATTTTCTTTCAAGTCTTTCTGTCTTAATGGAAGTGGTGAAGAAGTGGTGTGCTCGCCAGCAGCAGGATTTGATTAGAGGAGAGCATTTTATTTTCTTTTTGCTCCCAGCTATGGGAAAGCGATAAGAAAATTCAAACTGTTTTCTTGAACTCTTCCTAGTTACCCGTGTAATTATCTCGGTACTCTTGGAAATAATCCATTCTTCTGTGAAATCTCTCTCCTCGCAGGGTGGATTTATGAAGTGGTTGTGTGTTTCTTTGCTGGGGGCTGTTTATTTTGGAGTGGCTGGGCCGGGAGGAAAGGCGAGGAGAAAGGCCTCGAACCTTCCCTGCCCAGCAGGTCCTCAAAACTCTGGATTCACCGTGAAAAGAAGGGGGGAAAGTTGGGGAGGGAGCAGGAATCTCGCCTGCACCTCCTCTGCTGGCAGAGAAACCCAGAGCGCAGGGCAGGGAGCGGCTGGAGGGCAGCGTCTCCTCTTGATGTGGTTCAGGAGCTGGTTTTGCTCTTCCCGAGGTCACTTTGGAAGAAGGACCGAAGGGCACTGATGAAAAGGGCTGCAAGGGATGCAGAGAAGGAAGCTTGTGTATTGGAGAGAGTGCAGCAGTGAGGGTGAAGGGGCCTGCGCCTCCAGCCCTTCATCACTTGGGCAGATGAGGTCTCAGCTGACACACAAATTCGTGAAGCATTCCATGTTTTTCCCAGGTGGCCAAGAAGGCCAATGGCATCCTGGCTTGGAGCAGAAATGGTGTGACCAGCAGGGCCAGGGAGGTGATTCTCCCTCTGGACTCAGCACTGGGGAGGCTGCTCCTTGAATCCTGTGTTCAGTTGTGGGCCCCTCAGCACAAGAAGGATGTTGAGGCTCTGGAGAGAGTCCAGAGAAGAGCAACAAGGCTGGTGAAGGGGCTGGAGAACAGGCCTGATGAGGAACGGCTGAGAGAGCTGGGGGTGTTTATCCTGGAGAAGAGGAGGCTGAGGGGAGACCTCATTATTCTACAACTCCCTGAAAGGAGGTTGTGGAGAGGAGGGAGCTGGGCTCTTCTCCCAAGGGACAGGGGACAGGACAAGAGGGAATGGCCTCAAGCTCCACCAGGGGAGATTTAGGCTGGAGATTAGGAGGAATTTTGTTACGGAAAGGGTCATTGGGCATTGGGTGAGGCTGCCCAGGGAGGGGGTTGATTCCCCTTCCCTGGAGGTGTTTAAGGGACGGGTGGGTGAGGTCCTGAGGGACATGGGTTAGTGTTTGACAGGAATGGTTGGACCCGATGGGTCTCTTCCAACCTGGTTGTTCTATGATTCTCTGATTCTATGTTGTCCTCAGGGCTGGAATGAGGTGGTAAAATCAAAGGGCCTATGGCAGACGCAGTTTCCTGCTTCTTCCTTTGGCTCCTGCTCCTCCTCCTGGCACACTCGCCCATCGGTGTTTGTGTTGAGCGAGTCTCCGGCTCAGTGCCTGGATTTCTCAGCCTTCGTGTCAAGGTACTCCAAGATTTAGTTATCTCACCATCTTATTCCTTCCAGTCAGCAAAACAGTCTCGAAGCCTTTGAAGCAGTGGGTTTCAGTGCACTCCGGTTGACTTCTGAGGGGATGGGTTTTCAAAGGAAGCTCCTAGCCTGCCACATCGCTTCCCTCCTTCTTGTCTTATTTTTACGGTTATGTAAATCCGAGGAGGCCAGACAGGACGGGAGGGAGATTAAAAAGTTCCCGGGAGGCAGATCAGGGTGTGAACTCGCAGAGCAGCAGCTCATTGGCAGCAGCTACTTCTGTGCCTGCTCCTGCCCTGCGGATCCTGCAGCAACACCACTTACCTCCCGTCTCCTTCGGGCTCAGGGGATCCACACCAGCAGTTCCTCCAGCCTCGTGGATGCGCAGCAAGTTGCAGCCTATCTCACCCCAAGGTGATTTATTCATCTGTCTGTATCCTCGGTAATCAAGCCACCATCTTAGGGAAAGATTGCCTCTCATTTATTTGCGTCTGGCCTTAGAACTTCAAACCAGGTTGCTCGTACGGCTTAATTTTCTCCATCTGTGAAAACAGATGCTGTTTGTTTTGGATGATTTGCCAAGGGAGTCCCAGTGCCAGGGCTTGTTGCAGGAGTCAAAGTTGCTGTTGCTCCATGGCAGCGCAGGGCTGGCCGTCCCCGTCAGCCCCTGCGTCCATGGGGCTCGGAGCCGCTCGCCAACGTGCTCACGGAGCACAGGGCTTCGGGTCTTTCTCGCGCCAGAATTGGCTACGAGGGTTGTGACTTGCAGCTTTGGAGTGGTGCGGACAGTGCTACCCACAGCAAAAGAAACGCGAGACTCGTCTAGATCTTCTTTCCTCCATCTGCCACCTCTGTGTCTGTCACACTCAACATGTTTGCAGAAACACGCGTCTCGGGGCCGTGTCCCTGTGGCTCCGCTCCGCAGGACTGGAGGGACAGCTGTAGAGAGGAGGGAGCTGGGCTCTTCTCCCAAGGGACAGGGGACAGGACGAGAGGGAATGGCCTCAAGCTCCACCAGGGGAGATTTAGGCTGGAGATTAGGAGGAAGTTTTTCACGGAAAGGGTCATTGGGCATTGGAATAGGCTGCCCAGGGAGGTGGTTGATTCCCCTTCCCTGGAGGTGTTTAAGGGACGGGTGGATGAGGTCTTGAGGGACATGGTTTAGTGTTTGATAGGAATGGTTGGACTAGAAGATCCGACGGGTCCCTTCCAACCTGGTTGTTCTATGATTCTATGATTCCTTTACAGCATCCTCAGCTCCTTCTACTCCCTCTTTCATGTTGGGGCAGAGCACAGACACTCAGCTGCTGCCCTTCATCCCTTTTCTTCATGAGGTGATGACAATGTCAAGGCCTGTTTCTCCATCACCTCAGAAGTCGAGGATGACAGATTTCAAGGCTAAAGATGCTGGCTTTAAAATTCCAGTATCCCCTGGGGCTTCACCTTCTTTGTCCCATTATCTTCTGCAGTTCCTCTCGTCTCTTTGAGGTATTTGCACATCTGAGGGGTCAGAGCCAGGGCTCCCCCAGCACAGCAGCCGCAGCAGAAAAAGGCAGATTTTTCCTTTTGCTCGTCTCATGGCTGGCGCTGCCCTGCGGCCCCGGCAAGCGTCCCACCTGCTGCGGGAGGGGAAGGGTCGCTGCACCGAGCCAGGAGCTCGCGGGTGGCCACTGCCCTTCCGAAAGAAAGAAAGTTATGATTAAAAAAAAAAAAATAAATAAATAAATCCTGGCACCGAAAAAGCAGCCGTGAAAAGAGCGACTGAAGGGGAGATGAGAGAGAAGCTCCAGGCAGTTTGGTTGCTTTCAGCGTTCGACATGGTTCCAGGTTTTTCTGTAATCATGGAATCATAGAACAACCAGGTTGGAAGAGACCCATCGGATCATCGAGTCCAAGTTCGTGGCCAGTTTGTAGGAAAGCAGCTGATGTTGAGGCAGCGGAATCCAAGGAAGGAAGGACTTTCTTTAAAAACAGGAGGTGTTTGTCTTCGGTGACCCTTTTTTCTCCTAAGCAAACGGAGATACTCGCTCTGTGAGTAGTTCTCAGTTAGAAAAGGTAATTTAAGAGGCTGAGGGGTTTGGGCAGGGGAGGCTGCAGCCTTTGCCTCAACCCAGGCAGGATCGGAGCCTTCGCAGCATCGCCAGGTGCCGAGCTGGGCCCCACAGCCCGTCTTGGGCTGGTAATAGCTTCCCAATTACATTTTCATGCAATTTAAAGAGACAGCCAATTAAATAATTAACCAAGGGAAGAGGGTTTGTTTTTTTTTTTTTTTCTTCTTTCCAAATCTGGTTAATGCAGATATTTCGCATCAGGCCACCCAAGCTCTGAACAGGCAGCGGTTGCTGTTCGTTAAGGAACACTGACCTCCAGTGGGGCTGGGGATTCATGGCAGAGACTCCTGCCTCTCCTCAGCCTTGTGCTGGGGCCCAGAAATTGCAAATATACAGGGGAAGAACAAGATAAATCCACGCACTGAGTCTGATGCGAGTGCCACCTTCTGTCCCTGAGGGCAGGCTCGGTCCCTGAGGAGCAGCCTTCCCTGGCAAAGCCAGTTTCATGGCAAAGCAGCCTTGGCTCTGGGCTCGGTTTGAGCCCCCAGCTCCGCAAGGGGGTCCTGGCCCAGTAGCACCCCATGAGCTGGAGTTGGGCTGCTCACCTTTGCAGCCCTTGTCCAAGTCCCTGAGAGGGCAGGATGGGCTCCACGCTCCATGGGCTCCACGCTCTGCCCTCGCTTCTCCCTCCGTGCGGCTGCTTCCCAGGCAGCTGCTGCATTTCGTGGCCTCAAGCTCCACCAGGGGAGATTTAGGCTGGAGATTAGGAGGAAGTTTTTCCCAGAAAGGGTCATTGGGCATTGGAAGAGGCTGCCCAGGGAGGGGGTTGATTCCCCTTCCCTGGAGGTGTTTAAGGGACGGGTGGACGAGGTCCTGAGGGAGATGGTTTAGTGTTTGATAGGAATGGTTGGACTCGATGATCCAAGGAGTCTCTTCCAACCTGGTTGTTCTATGATTCTTGCTCCCTGACTGTTGATAAATGAGGATTTTTGCCTTCCTTCTCTGGAATTCAGTGGAATCGTTACAACAGGAATCATCAGGGAGGGACTGGAGCAGCTGAGACCTGAGCTGTCCCCCAGCTGGGACTCCAGGCAGAGCTGGCCGTATCCTGCATCCCTGCGGAGGGGAGGACGCGGTGCAAAACGCGGGGTCTGAACCTTGGGCTGAGCTGCTTTCTTGGCCAGGCAGAGGCCCAGAGATGGCCAAAGGTGGAACCAGTGGCTTTCTGCCGCAGGACGGGGCTCCCGCTTGCTGATGTGTCGTGGTCTGGGATGGATTTGCGCAGAGAGCAGGGAGATGCCCTGTGGGGCTGCTCCTGCACCTCTAGCTGTAGTTTTGGCCTCGACGCGTCTCTCCGTTGCCGCACATCTGGGCTGGGGTTATTCGAGGGGAACGAGAGGCCTTTGTTTTGCTCCTGGAGCATTCCAGGGAGCGCCTGTTGTGGTTTAGGGTGTGGGTTTTACTCCGGGGGCAGCTGGAAAGAGGGTTCGTTTGTGGAAAGTTGGCCTAGCAGGGGTGCTGGAGGCTACGCAGCCTCACCCGGCGCCCTGGGCACAGGCTTTGTCCCCCTGAGCCCTCCTGGGAGACCTCCAGCCCAGGGCTACCTCTCGCAGAAACCACCCACCCCACAGGTGCCTGTCCCAGGGTCCTTGTCGGGCAGCTCAGCTCCATCCCAGCCCCAGGGATCAGTTCATGGGCTCAGCTCCCCTCGTCCCTCTCCAGGTCCCCTCGCTCTGCCCCACGGGGATGCTGCCAGGGGCACCCAAGCACTTTGCCGATGCTCTGGAAGCGGCCAAGCTGGTCCTGGGCTGGCACCAAGGGGGCTGCACCCCAGTCCCCTTCGCCTGGAGCTGGCAGGGTCCCTCCTGCTGCCCCAGAAGTAAGGAGAAGATGGGATTGCTGCCCGTGCCCTGGCTCCGGTGCTGCAGCTGGGAGGCTCTCAGCCTTCGGACGTCCCCTCGGCGAGACGTGGGGGCTTGGGGCACCCCCGGGTGACAGCCCCGGCTCTGTTTTGCAGTGCGCTGCGCGGAGCTGCAGATGCAGCTGACGGAGGCCGTGTCCACGCTGGGCAGCCAGAAGGAGCTCATCGCCAAGCTGGAGCACGACCTCAGCACCATCCAGGCCTTGTCTGCCGTCCATCGTCCCGACGCCGAGGTGAGTCAGGGCAGGGACCACCCGACGGGTCCAGGGGGTACCTGTCAGTGAGGGAAGGGACAAAAGCAGCCAGGAGGGTTGGTTTATTGCCTCTTCTTCTTTTTCTCATCATTTTTTCCTTCCCTTTCCTTTCTTTTTCCCGGCTCAGCAGAGGGGTGCGTTGTGCCCATGCAATGGAACAGTGCTGGGGGGGTGGTGGCATCCAGGGACTATCCAGCCCTTCTTCCCAGCGCAAGAAAGGGATTTGAGGGTTGAAAACCAGCCTTTCCGTGTCACCTCAGGCTTGATCCTCGCCTGTTTGGCACCGACGAGGCTGCAGGAGCCTGGGCAGGGGCAGGATCCAGGAGGAGGTTGCTTGGGCACCTTTGGGTGGTTGGGAAATGCTTACTCCTTCCTGCCTCTCTGCCCAGGGAGCAGCCGTCCCCAGTCTGGAGAAGATCCCTGAGCCCATCAAGGAGGCCACGGCGCTGTTTTACGGTGAGAGGCAGGGGTTGTGTGCCGAGGGGGCCACAAGCAGGGTGGTCGCCTCCTCCGGGGGATGGTGTGAGGATGCTCCTAAGCAGGTCCTGCGATCACCTGCTCAGTGCCTTCTAACTGGGGTCAGCGCCAGGTTTTCCGCGCTCGGTGTGCTTTGCCAATCCTCCGGCTGCTCCCGAGCCGGTGCTGCGGGCGCGTGCCAGCCCCGGCTCTGTGCCCATCACCGGCTGAGCCAAACCCCCTGCGACTCAACGCCTGCTCTTTCCGCACCGAACCCCTTCCAGAGCCAGAAACCTAAATATTTCCTTTATGTTGGCTCCTGCTTGAAGATCTGCAGGAGAAAATGACTCAAACAAATAACAACATTTGTCTCCTCTGGAAGAAAACCCACTTCCTCTCCTTTTTTTTTTCTTCTTTTTTTTTTTTTTGTCAATTTTTGTTTTGAAAGGTTTTAAAAACAATATCACAGCAACAGCCCCAGCCAGCAAGGCAAACAACCTGCAGCCACCCAGCCTGCGCTATGAATAGCTCCTCTGTGCAGCCGCTTGAGTCACGGCCTTGGGGATGGAGTTCTCCTTGGCCGTGGATGCCGGCAAGGTGGAGCAGGGAGGGGTGGAGGGGTGGCTGAGCCCCCCAGGCACCAGCAGACCTCATTGCTCTCTACAACTATCTGAAGGGAGGTTGTGGAGAGGAGGGAGCTGGGCTCTTCTCCCAAGGGACAGGGGACAGGACAAGAGGGAATGGCCTCAAGCTCCACCAGGGGAGATTTAGGCTGGAGATTAGGAGGAAGGTTTTCACACAGAGGGTCATTGGGCATTGGAATAGGCTGCCCAGGGAGGTGGTTGATTCACCTTCCCTGGAGGTGTTTAAGGGACGGGTGGATGAGGTCTTGAGGGACTTGGTTTAGTGTTAGATAGGAATGGTTGGACTCAATGATCCGATGGGTCTCTTCCAACCTGGTTGTTCTATGATTCTATGATTCTATGACTGGGAAGGTTGGGGTGACGGGAAGGCAGGCAGGTGTCACCCCAAGGGATGTCCCTGGGGAGTAAAACCATCCATTCCCAGGGTAAGGGCCAAAACAATGAAAAAAAAACCATCAAACACTGTAAAAATTGTGCACAGAGTTTTTCTGTCTGGGTGTCCATGAGGCCTTGCGCTGTCAGGCGAGCCTCAAGCAAGCCCCACGTGCTCTGGGGTGGATTGTGGACATCTGCCAACTTGTTTCTCATGCCGAGCCTTCTCCGCAGGCCACTCGGCATCCCCCAGCAGCGCTTTGCCCGAGGGACAGGTGGACTCCCTCCTCTCCATCATCTCCAGCCAGAGGGAACGCTTCCGGGCCAGGAACCAGGAGCTGGAGGGGGTACGTGCTGTGGGAAGGGCAGGGAGGCAGCAATTCCCCATCAGCGCAGAGCCCTGGCAAGCAAGACAAACACACGCTCTGCTGTTAGCAGGACCGGAGCCTCCCACTGGTGCTGCTCCAGTTCAAGGCTGGGTCCAAATCCCGGCTGCCTTGCTCAGCCGGCACAACATTCAGGGTTGTAAAACACACACAGGGAATGCAGTTTGGGGGTAAAAACCCAATATCCTCACAACAGCCTTGTCAAAGCTGGCAGGTTGGCTCTCCCTTCCCCTTCCCGAGGGGATCAGGTCTCAGCCTGCAGCCACCTTGGCTGCCCCGGCCCATGAGAAGAGGAGGCTGAGAGGAGACCTCATTGCTCTCTCCAACTACCTGAAAGGAGGTTGTGGAGAGGAGGGAGCTGGGCTCTTCTCCCAAGGGACAGGGGACAGGACAAGAGGGAATGGCCTCAAGCTCCACCAGGGGAGATTTAGGAGGAAGTTTTTCACAGAAAGGGTCATTGGGCATTGGGTGAGGCTGCCCAGGGAGGTGGTTGATTCCCCTTCCCTGGGGGTGTTTAAGGGACGGGTGGATGAGGTCCTGAGGGACATGGGTTAGTGTTTGATAGGAATGGTTGGACTCGATGATCCAGTGGGTGTCTCCCAACCTGGTTGTTCTATGATTCTCTGTTCAGCCCTGGAGGGATCGGGTTGGTTAATGGGGCAGGGCTGGGGACCCCAATCATCAGCTCACAGCCTCCTTGCTTCTCCCGAGCAGGAGAACCGCATGATGCAGCACACGGTGCACGCCCTGCAGAGCGAGCTGGACAACCTGAGGGCTGACAACATCAAACTCTATGAAAAGATCAAGTTCCTCCAGAGCTACCCTGGCCGGGTGAGTGGCTGTATGTCTGTCTGTCTGTCTGCTGGGCTCACGCAGACAGACAGACCCCAGGCACAGACCCCCCCCCCCCCACTCTCTGTGTACAAGAGCAGCAGGGAACTCACACATTCCCCTGTGGAATGTTCCCCCTTGCATGTTTCCACTTTGTGGATGAGGTCTTGAGGGACTTGGTTTAGTGTTTGATAGGAATGGTTGGACTAGAAGATCCGATGGGTCTCTTCCGACCTTGTTGTTCTATGATTCTGTGATTCTATGGTTCTACGATTCTATGAAATTGGAGGATGGATGAAGGAGGGAGCAGTGCTCTGCCAGCCCCTCCTCTGAGAAGGTTGTTTTTCAGCTGCGCTGAGGGGTGCTTGATACCTGTAGTGGCAGAAGCTCAGATTTCCTCCCTGAAAAAGCTTCTACAAACCCTTCTGATGCTCACTGCCGGCAGCGTGATGCTCTAGTGGGCAAGTCATGGTTGCTCCTGCCCAACCAGGCGGCACGGGGTTAAACTGGGACCTCTGGTGATAGATCCCTGCAATCAGAGCCTGAAAAAATAATTCATCCTGTGACAAATCCTGTGCTCATTCCTCACCACCCTGAATTCCTGGTGGCCAGCAGAGAGAGCTGCTCTGCTTCCCACTCTCCCGGGCAGCCAGGGCCTGTCCGCAGAGGAAAGCAAACCGAAACATCCCAGTAATCCCAGTAACGCCGGCAGGAGGCTGGGATGGGGGGGGGCAGACTTTCTTTAAATCAACTCTGCTTGTGCTGCATCCCTCAGAGGGGTTCAAGCCCAGAAATCCCTGTGGGTTTTACAGGTGGGTCAGGCAGCTGCCTGGGGAGCTTCCAGTTGCAATGACTTCCTGGGCGACCTCAAGCTTCCCTAATAACTGCAGAAGCGACAATAACTGGGGAAAGGTTCCTCACCTTGCCTGCCATCCTCCCTCTAAGCTGCTGCCTTTCCATGCTGGTTGGGCCGAGTCCATTTTATCAATGGATATTTGATATATATGGGTATATCGATGGGTATATATGGGATATATGGATAGGTATTCAATATACATTTGGGGATGGGAATCTCCTACAGCCATGAAAATCCTTATTTGGTTCTTTTATTTATGTCTTGGTGATGCCGCTGGGTCAGCCCCTGCGCTGGCTTTGCCCCTTTCTCCCACGGGAGATCATGTTCGTGTTTATCCACTGCCACAAGGCAACCCCTTGGATGCCATTGGCGTGATCTAAAGAGCAAAAAGCCTTTGACGCAGCAGCACGGGGAATTGCATAATTCGCCACCTAATCGGGCATGTGACGCGTTAAAAATAATCCCCAAAGATCATTCAATAAGGCCAGGCTGGAGCGAATCCGTCTCCCCTGAATTGGGAGCTGGTCTCATCGCTGGCTCCTGCCTGCGTGGTGACCCGTGGATTGAATTGCCGAGCGTAAGGGCAGAGCTGCTAAAGTTCTGCTCGCAGCAGGGTGAAACGGAGCCACTGGCCAGCGCGCTGGGGCCACCGGGCAGGGCAACCGGCAGCGCTTGGTAAGGGGTCCAGAGAGACCTCGGTGATGGCAGCGTCAGTGGGATGAGGCAGGGCATGTGTGACTGTGCCTGGTGAGAGCACGTGCCCTTTCCAGGCTGGGTCTGGGTAGGAGGGATGTGGAATCTGGAGGCCTCGTGCTCTGAAGAGGCAGCGCTTGGTAAGGGGTCCAGAGAGACCTCGGTGATGGCAGCGTCACCCTTAGCGAGGGCAGAGGTGCTGCAGGGGCAGCAGGATGGGGCAGGGCGTGTGTACCTGTGCCTGGCGAGAGCACCTGCCCTTTCCAGGCTGGGTCTGGGTAGGAGGGATGTGGAACCCGCAGGCTTTGTGCCCTTTCCAGGCTGGGTCTGGGTAGGAGGGATGTGGAACCCGCAGGCCTCGTGCCCTTTCCAGGCTGGGTCTGGGAAGGAGGGATGTGGAACCCGCAGGTCTCGTGCCCTTTCCAGGCTGGGTCTGGGAAGGAGGGATGTGGAACCTGCAGGTCTTGTGCCCTTTCCAGGCTGGGTCTGGGTAGGAGGGATGTGGAACCCGCAGGCCTCGTGCCCTTTCCAGGCTGGGTCTGGGTAGGAGGGATGTGGAACCCGCAGGCCTTGTGCCCTGCAGAGGCAGCACTGGAAAAAGGAGGAGGAGGGACATGCGAGCGTCCTCGGGGCTCACAGTTCACCAAGCACTGCTGAGAGGCTGCACCTGTCCAAACTGACCTAAATGTCGCTTCTTTCAAGGCTTCTCCTTCATTTCCCTTGCCCTTTGCCCACCCAGTGACAGCCAAAGGTCTGAACAAGTGTTTCCTCATGCTAATCCTCTGTCTCCCTCCTCCCTGACCCGGCAGCAGAGGAATTCAGGCTGGAATTTGCAGTAGCGCAGGTGTTTCCAAGTGAGCTCTGTGAAGCGACACAGGTGACTGTTATTTCATTAAAAAGGGCAGAACACAGGGTCATTCCTTCTCCATGTGGAAGTAGGATCCTCATTAAATAGCTCTTCTTGTGCTTCTCCCATTTTAGAGGCGAGAGGTGGTGTTGGTCCCACTCTGGGCTGGTTCCTCTCCATCCTTTGGGGCTCCTGTCTTTCCAAGGGGCAGCTGAGGGGATCTCTGGCTCCGTGCGGGGTGTCCCTGCACCCCTTGACACCCTCTCACCTGCCTTTGCTCCCACAGGGCGGCAGCAGGGATGACACGGAGCAGCGCTACTCCTCCCAGTACGAAGAGCGCTTGGACCCCTTCTCCTCCTTCAGCAGGAAGGTAGGAAAAGTCCTCAGAACCATCCACACCAGCACCAACTTGTGCCTCGGGATCACTGCCTCCTGCAGCTGGGGTAGGACCCCCCAGCCTGAAAGGAGGTTGTGGAGAGGAGGGAGCTGGGCTCTTCTCCCAAGTGAAGGGGGATAGGACTAGAGGGAATGGCCTCAAGCTCCACCAGGGGAGATTTAGGCTGGAGATTAGGAGGAAGTTTTTCATGGAAAGGGTCATTGGGCATTGGAATAGGCTGCCCAGGAAGGTGGTTGATTCCCCTTCCCTGGAGGTGTTTAAGGCACAAGTAGATGAGGTCCTGAGGGATATGGGTTAGTGTTTGATAGGAATGGTTGGACTCGATGATCCGATGGGTCTCTTCCAACCTGGTTGTTCTATGATTTTATGATTTGCCATCACAGTGAGGGCCCAGGGCTGAGGCAGGAGCTGCGGCCACCATGCTCGGCTTTGGAGGGATTGTTTGCAGCAAGGTGCTTGGGGTGTGTCCATGGGAAAGGGCAGGTAGAAAATGGAAGCAGAAAATGCACTCAAGTGCCATCTTTTTAAAACTAAAACATAAGAAAAGGCATCGTACACATGCAGTGTCCCCTGTGCCGGGAGGTGGGTGCATCCTGGGGCACAGAGCACCTTCCCTGATTTGCAAACCCCAATATCAGCTCTTTCGGCCTCAAAATCAGCTTCTTGTACTGTTTTCTTGCAGGAACGGCAGCGCAAGTACCTGAGCCTCAGTCCCTGGGATAAAGCCACGCTCAGCATGGTGAGTGGGGGCGTCCGCGGTGCCGCTGGGACAGCAGGAGGGTTTCGGCTCAGTGCCTGCTCCAAGAAAGCTGCTGCTGAGCTTGGCCCTGCTCAGGGGCAGACCCTGTCCCTGCTCCCCCAGGCAGGGCTGCAGCCCACACCAGGACCTTGCTGGGGCTCAGATTAGGAGAACATAGTCTAGGAGAACAATTTAGGAGAACTGGCTTTCTTTCTCTTTCCCCCCTTGGCCTGGGTGACACTGGCAGCAGGCTCAGGACCGGGTTTTGGCTGAGTTAACCCCTGGGTATCCAGCGTAACTGCTGTTAATGTGGGGCCACTGGTCCACAACAGCCACAGAATATGTAAATATCTTGTAATAAAGGCAAAGCTGTCACTTGCATGAAAACTAAGCAAATACCACCATGAATATGGATCGGGTGGTGTGCCGGCACCACGGCCAATTAATGAAAGGCGTTTACAAAAAAAAACAGACCTGACTTAGGGGAGTTATTCCTTGGGAATATTTAAGAACATAATCTTGTTTGTTACAGCAGCCTCCACCGTGGCTGTGAATAGCAAAGCAGATTTCAGCCCAGAACTGGTTTGGTGGGAGGTGTGTGGGTTTTAATGCCGCCTCTGGAAAGCCCTGATGGTCGCTGGGGAATGTGCTTATGTCAATAAGGAATCCCGAGCTCTTACAGCACGAATGAAAAGTTTCTCTGTCGGAAGGTGGGATCCGTCATCCCTAAGCTGCTTTTCTAGGCTGTGGCTATTCCTGACTTTGGCTCTTCCGCAGGGATGGAGAGGAAGGTTCTCCTGGGGGGTCCCCGGTGTGTCAGGCCAGAAGGGATCAGGCGTTGTTGCTGCTGTTCCACAGCTCTCCTGCCATGAGAGGGTTGAGCATGAGCACAGCCCCACAGGGTGTCTGGGGCCTGGTGAGCTAAACAGCTCCATGGGCTGGCACGGGACTGGCAAAGGTGAAGCATAAATCTTTCAGGATAGGCCTTGCCAAGCCAGAAGGGCGAACCCACAGCCCAGGCTGCCAGGGAAGCCAAGGAATTGCCAGGAGGCAGAGTGTGCCCGAGAGCTGTGCTTGCAGGCAGTGAGCAGGGAAGATTCCCTTAGGGCCAGAGAGCTGTGGCCTGTCAGAGGGCAACAGGCCAAGCTGTGGGACCCCAGGGACCTGCCCCGACCACCAGGGCCAGCCACGAGGCTCCCCGTGCGGCAGAGGGGCTGTTACTGCTCAGAGCAGCTGGGGTCCGGCACGCAGCCTCCATAAAACCAATGGCCCAGCAGCCACTGCCATCCTCAAGAATGCCAGCTACAGACTGGGAGAAGCCTGGCTGGAAAACTGCCAGGAGGAGAGGGACCCAGGAGTGTTGGTTGACAGCGACTAACCATGAGCCAGCAGTGTGCCCAGGTGGCCAAGAAGGCCAATGGCATCCTGGCCTGGATCAGAAATGGTGTGACCAGCAGGGCCAGGGAGGTGATTCTCCCTCTGGACTCAGCACTGGTGAGGCTGCTCCTTGAATCCTGTGTTCAGTTGTGGGCCCCTCAGCACAAGAAGGATGTTGAGGCTCTGGAGAGAGTCCAGAGGAGAGCAACGAGGCTGGTGAAGGGGCTGGAGAACAGGCCTGATGAGGAGCGGCTGAGAGAGCTGGGGGTGTTTATCCTGGAGAAGAGGAGGCTGAGAGGAGACCTCATTGCTCTCTACAACTACCTGAATGGAGGTTGTAGAGAGGAGGGAGCTGGGCTCTTCTCCCAAGGGACAGGGGACAGGACAAGAGGGAATGGCCTCAAGCTCCACCAGGGGAGATTTAGGCTGGAGATTAGGAGGAAGTTTTTCACAGAAAGGGTCATTGGGCATTGGAATAGGCTGCCCAGGGAGGTGGTTGATTCCCCTTCCCTGGAGGTGTTTAAGGGACGGGTGGATGAGGTCCTGAGGGACATGGGTTAGTGTTTGATAGGAATGGTTGGATTAGAAGATCCGATGGGTCTCTTCCAACCTGGTTGCTCTATGATTCTAAGAACTGACATTTTCCAAGGTGCTCAGCTGTCCCCACAGCCTGGCACAGGGTTTATGTGGCTCTCAGCCTGCGTGTGGCCTCACTGCCACAGAAGCTGGGGGCTGAGTTCCGCATTGAAACAGGATTTTCTGTTCATCTCTGACGGCAGGGCCGGCTCATCCTCTCCAACAAGACAGCTCGTACCGTTGCCTTCTTCTACACCCTGTTCCTGCACTGCCTCGTCTTTCTGGTGAGTTTATTTATCACTTCAGTGGGAAAAACCCAAAATAATAAATAATTAAACAATGCAGTGAGATGAAAGCTAAATCAGAGCAGTATTTCTATCCTGATCTTCTCAAAGCAAAACCGACTTTGTGTTATTTTGGCAAGGAAAGGAGCGGGGAAAATAAAAAGTTAAACATCATTAAACTTTAAAGCTCTAACCTAAATAAAAAGGTAAAATTCATAAATATTACATAGTTGGCAAGATCTTAGTTCGTCTTGACACAGCAGGGCCTGAAATGCAGCACCCAGTGCTGCCTGGGTGGCCAGTGCCATGATCCAGAGCCCCTCCCCAGCTTTCCTGGAGCTCCTTTCAGTGCTGGAAGCTGCTCTAAGGTCTCCCCAGAGCCTTCTCTTCTCCAGGCTGAGCAACCCCAGCTCTCCCAGCCTGGCCTCATACTCTCTGTGGCCTCCTCTGGACTCTCACTCCCACAGATCCATGTTCTTCCTGTGCCTCCTTGGACCACAGGTTTGAAATGGGAAGGTGGTAGCACAAAGGGCCATACTGAGCAGTGACCTTCCCTAAACCTGTGCCAAACCCACATCTCCAAAGCCTTTCCCCATCCTTCTGCCAAACCCACATCTCCAAAGTCCTTCCCCGTCCTTGTGCCCCAAACCACCACAAAAATAACCCTCTGGAAAGGGTCATCCTGACCGTCCCAAGGGCAACCCCTGCCCGCGCTGGGTTTCTCTGTGCTGGGAACACGGGGCTGCAAAACCCATGTTACCCAGAGCATCACTTTAGGTGTCTGCTTCAATCATAGGATCATAGAATCAGGATCATAGAATCACCAGGTTGGAAGAGACCCACTGGATCATTGAGTCCAACCATTCCTATCAAACACTAAACCATGTCCCTCAGGACCTTGTCTAAGCCACAGATGCCTGCAGAACACCTCACCTGTGGCTCTGCTAGTGGCTGTGGGGACAGAGTGGCAGGGATGGGACTGCACGGCAGCGAGACGGGTGCTGTGAGAGCAGGTGAAAGCAGAGCTGATTGCATCTGATTGCGTTTCTCGTTTTGCAGGTGCTCTACAAAACAGCCTGGAGCGAGAGCATGGGAAGGGACTGTGCCGCCTACTGCGCTAAGAAGTGCGTGTGAGGATGGGGCTGCTGCAGCCCAGCCCTGGGGCTCGCGAGCATCGCCTGCCTGGGTTTGGTGGTCAGGGCCTAGTGGTTTGCAGCAGAGTGGTTTGGGCAGTGTGTGTTGCATCTCTGTCCTGCAAACAGGGGCAGTTAATGGGGTTTTAAACCCTTAAAGCAACAAGGATTAGGGGAGAAAAGGTGAACGGAGAAGGCTGATGCTGCCTGCCCTTCAGTCAGGATTTCCCAGTCCCTCACTGTGAGTGGTTCTTGCCTGGCAAGGAAGCCTGGTAATGCCAAACGTGAGCCCAGGATGAAAGCTGTGCCGGGACTCCAGTTGCTCTGAGCAGCTCCCGGCTGCTGCTGCCCATGGCTGGGGAGGGGGGAAGCGCAGTGCTAATTATTGTGGGTAGAGCTCGGAAATGAAGCAGCTCTTCCTTGGCTGCCGAAGTGCTTCAGACCATCCTCACCAGCACTGGTGAGGCCACTCCTTGAATACTGTGTCCAGTTGTGGGCCTCGCAGCACAAGAAGGATGTTGAGGCTCTGGAGCAAGTCCAGAGAAGAGCAACGAAGCTGGTGAAGGGGCTGGAGAACAGGTCCTATGAGGAGCGGCTGAGAGAGCTGGGGGTGTTTATCCTGGAGAAGAGGAGGCTGAGAGGAGACCTCATTGCTCTCTACAACTCCCTGAAAGGAGGTTGTAGAGAGGAGGGAGCTGGGCTCTTCTCCCAAGGGACAGGGGACAGGACAAGAGGGAATGGCCTCAAGCTCCACCAGGGGAGATTTAGGCTAGAGATTAGGAGGAAGTTTTTCACAGAAAGGGTCATTGGGCATTGGACTAGGCTGCCCAGGGAGGTGGTTGATTCACCTTCCCTGGAGGTGTTTAAGGGATGAGTGGATGAGGTCTTGAGGGACTTGGTTTAGTGTTTGATAGGAATGGTTGGACTAGAAGATCCGATGGGTCTCTTTCAACCTGGTTGTTCTATGATTCTATGATCCCATGAGCTAACGTGGCTGTGCCCTCTCCCCAGGTATGCCGACCACGTCCACAAGTTCCACAAGAATGGGGATGTGGACGACATGTGGCAGTGACGGCCGGACATGACCTCACTGGCGCTGGCTCCCCTCTCATCCCACAGCAGGATCTGTCCCTTTGTTCCCTGCCAGGCGCTTCGTTATCGCTTTGCTTTCTGCTTCGTAGGATGGAATCAATGATCCTTCCCTGCTCCCAGCCTTGGAAATCAAAAGCCTCAGCTAATAGGGAGGCATTTTTTTAGGACACAGCCTCTTCCGCTCTCTGTCCCTCCCCAGAGGAGGCTGCAGTGACATCCCAGAGATCTGTCTTGCCAAAATACATCGAAAAGCGAGATAAGAGGGACTCCTCTCAGCCTCCCTTCCCTTCCTGTTCCAAGCCCAGTGCTGGGAGGACTAAATTTAGCCAGAAAGGGCTGGGAAAATCAATCTCCTGAACTTGCGCTTTCAAGTGTTGTGATATTTGAGGATTCCTGTTGTGCTCTGTCTGGTTATTGACTCATCCAAAGGGGCAGCGGCAGGTGAGCATCAGCCGCCCCCAGAGTCAGGGCTGCTCAGCTGCCTCTGCAGTCGGATGAGGCTGTGGCTCAGCTCTGTGCTCCAGCTGAAGGGCTTCTCCGGCCCTTCCGCAGCACCTCAGTCCGTGCTGAGGGCACCAGCAGAGCCTTTTCTTCAACCACAGCCCTCAGCTTGAAAGCAGGTAGTTCAGTCTCAATGGGGACAAAGGGAGGTGTTGCTGGTCAGGACTGGTCTCACAGACTCTCTCCTCACTGAGATCTTTCTGTTGAGCGGTGGTTGCCCTTCTGGGGGAAGCGACTGCACCTAATCCCAGGCAGCACTTGCCTCATTTGGGGATTTACCGCCCTGTAGCTGATCTGCTCAGTGTCTGACCCTTTAGGAAAACTGCAAGTCAGTTGATTGCTGGTGGTGGGTTTGCCGAGTGATGAATACTGGCCTCTAATTTGGGTTGATTTAGGGAAACAGAGGTGATCGGGGATGTTCTGATTGAAAAGAGCAGGTCCTGGCACCTGCTGTTCCTGCCTTGGTTGGCTGTGACTACCTGGTGCAGGCAGATATTAGCTCATTAGTGTGGTCCTCAATTAAAATTCCCTTCCGAAACAAGAGGAAAAAGCATTGCTCGCAATTAATATTTCATTGCGGATTCAGATCTATTTACGTTTATGCTGCTGGGAAGCTGGGGCCTCTAACGGAGCGTGCGGCAGCGACAGGCTTCACATCTGCCACGGGCAGCCCGGGTTTATTTATAGGCCCCGTGACCCACGGCAACGTGTAAAATGCTCCGAAATGGAAGGGAGGGATAAACCCCGAGGGACCGACCTGCACCTGTCCCGCTCGGTAAACTGAGCCCGGAAGGGAGGCACTGGGGGCCAGAGGCCAGCGAGGGGGCGATGCTGCCGCCCGCGCAGGGACCTCTTCTTAAACTGCTCGATTCAGATGTGGAGGAGATGAGCGTTTGCTGTCAGAAATTAGTAGCTCGGAAACGTGATCTGGGAAAGGGTGGGATGCTGGTTGGGGCTTTGTTGGTTAAGGTTAAATTTGGGGTTTTTTTTAGCAGCTTTATTTGATGTCTTGGAATTGCAAAACTTCTGCTGCTCTTCACACTTGTACTCTCCTTAAATGACTTAAAATAGCTGTTGAGTTCTGCAGGACAAGTGATAAAATAAACTTAGGCTTGCATCGACTGGCTCGCTTTTTGTGCCTTGCTTCCTTTTCTCATTTTTTTTTTTCGGACTTTTGATCTTAAACAACTGCAAAGCGTCCTGCTGGAGTCCAAGGGCAGAGAGCGCGGCTAATTTTAGAAACCCATTATGGCAGCTAAAGGCAGCGATGTCTCGCAGCGCCGCGAAGGGCAGGCCCTCTGTCCCCACGTGCGGCAGCTGCCGGTGAGCATCGGCATCCCCAGGCCAGGGAGCAGAGCCCAGGCAGCCTCCCAACCCAAGGATGTTGTGTACAGCCCCACGAAGCTGTTGGTAAAGGCACTGGGGTTGAGTGGTGAATGTACCTGGCTCATGAGGAGCGGCTGAGAGAGCTGGGGGTGTTTAGCCTGGAGAAGAGGAGGCTGAGAGGAGACCTCATTGCTCTCTACAACTACCTGAGAGGAGGTTGTGGAGAGGAGGGAGCTGGGCTCTTCTCCCAAGGGACAAGGGACAGGATGAGAGGGAATGACCTCAAGCTCCACCAGGGGAGATTTAGGCTGGAGATTAGGAGGAAGTTTTTCACAGAAAGGATCATTGGGCATTGGAATAGGCTGCTCAGGGAGGGGGTTGATTCCCCTTCCCTGGAGGTGTTTAAGGGACGGGTGGATGAGGTCTTGAGGGACTTGGTTTAGTGTTAGATAGGAGTGGTTGGACTCGATGATCCGATGGGTCCCTTCCAACCGGGTTGTTCTATGATTCTATGATTCATTCTGGTGGAGGTGGTCGTGATCCCCACCTCCTTCATCCTTCTTTTTCCTTGCTCTTCCAGCCCCAGGGTTGCTGGCAGCCTCGGCCCGATGGAGCTGGGCTGCTTTACAAGCTCTGTCTTTGTGGTTTAGAGCCGCCTCGTCCTTCTGCTGAGCCCAGCGCGTGGGGTTGGAGAGAGCTAAGAGCTGTGACCCCTGCACTGAGGGAGCAGAGGTTTCCACCTCATCGGGACTCCCTCAATTTACTGACCCCCCCAGCTCATGAGCTGACGGGTTTCATCCTTCAGGCAGAGCCGACAGCACCTTCCACTTAAAATGAAAATGACAAATTCTGCGCTTTGTCCCCAGGTCCCCGCTGGGGAGGGTGGGGGTGAGATGTGGGGTGTTGCTTTTTCTTCTCATCTTGCTGTTTCTCGGCTTCCAAGCAGCTTCTACTGCCCCCGCGTAGGCACAAGGACCCGTGTCTCCTGCCTCCCTCCAGCACCGGCTGCCAGAGTGAGTGCTCCCTGCACCCCCAGACCCCGACACCCACCTCCAGCCCAGCCCTCGCGGGGCCCCTGCCTCGGTTAGGAGTCAGGGAGGGGAGACGGGAATGGATTTTTGCTAATTTGATTTGAAAGCTTCTTTTATCCCTGAGCGACTTGAAAGAAAAGGATTTCAGCAACCCTTTGCTCTCCCTTGCTGCTTTAAATTTGATTATGGGAAACAGTTTTAATTAGTATCGACAGATATTAAGGGAAATAATTACGGCGAAACCTGTTCTTTTTTTCTGCCTATTTAACCTGTGAATCTTCTGTCCCATCTCCGAGGCTCGGGATGATTTCAGGGAGTGGTGCAGGTTTGTGTGGGAAGGGAAGGCTTCTGGGGAAGCCCAGATGGTTACGGAGATAACCGGCTGCTCACATCTGGGTCCCAAGTTCAGGTTTTGCCGTGGGCAGAGGAGACAGGACAGACATCACTGCCAGGAGGCGGCTGATCTGGCCTGGTTTTTGGCTGCGGTGCCCACCCCAGGCGGGTGCAGGGGATGCCGAGGGCGCTGGCAGGAGGCTGGGTGCTCGGTCGGAGCTCACTGATGCGCTGCTGCTTGCAGGGCGAGCGGCAGCAGCAGTTATCACTGCTGTAAAAACAATAATATGATTTTCCTCCAGGTCTCCGTCCGGGCGCCTCATCCCTCCGGTCCAGTTCCTGCAGGCACCGGATCTCCGAGCCGCTAAGGCGCAGGCAGCCAACGCCTTTGCCCCCACTCTGCAAATGGAAAAGTGAGATCGATTAGGGCTGGAGCAGAGCTGGATGGAGCGCAGCCAGCGCCTGGTGTGCAGGATGCGAGCGAGACTCCCCTCCGGCAGGAAAGGAGCTTCATAAACACAAACACAGGCAGAGCCAGAGCCAGCAGAAACGCACCCGGGCCCGAGGGTTATTTTAAGTTCAGGGTGTACCCGGAAAATGCAGCAGATAAACATGGCAGGGCTGGGAGCTCCAAGGGTCCATCGCGATGGGTCAGCGCACGGACACAGCCTGGATGGAAAAAGAGATGGACAGGGCTTGGGTGTCTGCAGGCAGGAGCTGGACCGGCTGCCCATAGGGATCGACTGCTCTTTGCTTTTGGAAGAGCAGCTCGAATGATCCACTCTAAGCAGGCAGAGAATCGGTGGTGGATCTCCAGGGCCTGTTGCTTATAATCAGGGCCTTGAAGCTGCTCTGGTTGGGCTGGGAGTTACGGCCACACGGCAGGAATTATCAGCCAGGGCTGCATGGCTTCACGATCCATGAACCATCATTTCTCTCTTTCCTTTCCAAAGAGGTGGAGCGGCTGAGGCTGTTGGTTTGAGACGGATTGTTTTAGAAATGAGAGCAGGGTTTGGATGCTGGGAGCTCCCTTGGCCAGGGTGCGTTTGCTGAACTCCTCTTCCCCCAGGGCTGGGACAGCCAGTGCCCTGCATGAGGTGGCAGCAGCCAGGGGAGGGACATAGGGCATGGCAGAGGGTCGAATTGATGATGAAATCGCAGCCGTGGGGAAGGACCGTGCCCTGCTGCAGGTGAGCTGAGCCACCCTCCACGAGTGCCCCGTTAGTGGGGAGCCCCGTTATGGAGCCAGGGCTTGGGCAAGGAGGGTGAAAGCACTGGTGAGGCTGCTCCTTGAATCCTGTGTCCAGTTGTGGGCCCCTCAGCACAAGAAGGATGTTGAGGCTCTGGAGTGAGTCCAGAGAAGAGCAACAAACCTGGTGAAGGGGCTGGAGAACAGGCCTTATGAGGAGCGGCTGAGAGAGCTGGGGGGGTTTATCCTGGAGAAGAGGAGGCTGAGAGGAGACCTTATTGCTCTCTACAACTACCTGAAAGGAGGTTGTGGAGAGGAGGGAGCTGGGCTCTTCTCCCAAGGGACAGGGGACAGGACAAGAGGGAATGGCCTCAAGCTCCTCCAGGGGAGATTTAGGCTGGAGATTAGGAAGAAGTTTTTCACAGAAAGGGTCATTGGGCACTGGAATAGGCTGCCCAGGGAGGGGGTTGATTCCCCTTCCCTGGAGGTGTTTAAGGGACGGGTGGATGAGGTCTTGAGGGACTTGGTTTAGTGTTTGATAGGAATGGTTGGACTGGATGATCCGATGGGTCCCTTCCAACCTGGTTGTTCTATGATTCTATGATTCTAAAGCGAAGCAAGCTCCTCCGCGCGGCCGTGCTGGAAGGTGCTGGCTGGTAATAACTGTTTTATTGCTTCCTGTTGTGTTAGACATCTGATGGCAACCCCGGGGCCCAAAGCTGCTGCGGCATATGGAGCATCCCCGGCCTCCCCCTCCTCCCTGTTTGCAGAGTCTCCCTGGAGATGGGCCTCACCGGCTTTTCCAGCTCCGAGAGGAAGAGGAAAAACATTTCCTTCCCTCCACCCCGAACGTCTGTTCTCGTTTTAGGAGATGCGCTGGGGATGGTGTGCATGGAGGGACGCACCCCAGCAGCAAAGCGGCTGCAGCGCGAGGCTCCCACTGCAAATCTTGCCCTGAACACCCAGAATCTGAGGCCTTTCGGATGCCTGTCGCTATGGCAACCTCTTCTCCCAGCTGCAGTCCACGCTCAGCCTGTCTATCCATCCGCGCTGCTGCCTTCCCGAGGGTGATGCTGCCAGGTGATGCTGGGGAGACGGCCCTGCAGGTCGCAGGCGCAGTGGGACTGGTGGGATCCCCCACCAAGACGGGAAAGAAAGGGCTCTGTAGGGAACTGCATTGCTTTCAACAGTCTCTTGGTGGTTTGAGACGGGGGGAAGATGTTTAGCAAGAGGAGTGGTCCTGCTGGTGTCCCCCAAAGGCTTTGCCATTCCCCACGTGCCAAGAGCCAGGCCTCTTCTCCCAAGGGACAGGGGACAGGACAAGAGGGAATGGCCTCAAGCTCCGCCAGGGGAGATTTAGGCTGGAGATTAGGAGGAAGTTCTTCACAGAAAGGGTCATTAGGCATTGGAACAGGCTGCCCAGGGAGGTGGTTGATTCCCCTTCCCTGGAGGTGTTTAAGGGACGGGTGGATGAGGTCTTGAGGGACTTGGTTTAGTGTTTGATAGGAATGGTTGGACTAGAAGATCCGATGGGTCCCTTTCAACCTGGTTGTTCTAGGATTCTATGATTCTATCTCCTGGGTGTGTGGGGCAGGATGGTGCCAGCCTCTTCTGGGGTGAGAAAGCACTGGGAGGGAGTTGCCCTCTCTGCCACCTTCCAACACCCTGGCCCAGAACTGAGATTTCCCAGGGCTTTTTCCCAGTCCCTGCCAGCTCACAGGGTTGAGGAATCCCCTGGCTGCTGTTGCGAGCCGCGTGGTTTCATCCCCAGAAGGAATCTCGGGGCTCTTTGCCCACCCCTGCTGCTCACACACCTCACACAGGCTCCCCACAGACCCATAAAATGATGGAGAAACCTTTAAAAGCTAAGAGGGAGGGTTGGGATCTTGGAGCTGCTAACGTTTTTAAGAGCTGCTGCTCTGAGTCCAGGCAAAGATGATTTTACCTTTAATATTTAATGCTTTTTTTTTTTTTTTAACCTGTGTGCATTCAGAGCTGCTGCAGGGAGAGCTTTGCTCTGCGGGAGCATTGGGGCCAGCGTGGGACGCCCTCCCGGCACAGCCCAAGCAGAGCAGAACAGCACAAAAAAAAAAAAGATATTTAAGAGATCTACAAGGAGCTGGCAGCTCTGCCCTTGCTCCAGCAGAAAAGGGAGGTGGTTTGGAAGAGATGGTGCAAAAGAAACGTGGACCTGGGCCCCTGGGAAGGAGCAGAACCCCTGGGTGAGAGTCAAGAGCGATCACACTGGGACTCTGCGGTCTCAGGTCTGGAGCCACCGGTGTGGACACACTCATGTGCCCCTGGCAGCAAGGTTGGTGTCTGGGTGCTGGTCGTGACACAGGGCTCTGCATCTGCTTGCAAATGCTTGCACGCTTGGCGAGCTCTCCACCTGCCACTGTGCCAGGAGGCACCAAGGGGAAAGTTTTAGCACAGAAAAAGCATCGCTGGTTTTCATTTGCATGGGCAGGAGGAAGAAGAGCGGCGGCAGTGCTGTGCTTCCCCCGCAGAGGCCCAGCTCCCCTGTGGGTGACATGTCCACAGAGCTGCTGAGGTGGTTCTGAATGCGACCATCTCTCTTCAGAACACGTGCCCTGGAGACACTGAGCAAGCACATGCACCTACAATCATAGAATCATAGAACAACCAGGTTGGAAGAGACCCATCGGATCTTCTAGTCCAACCATTCCTATCAAACACTAAACCAAGTCCCTCAAGACCTCATCCACCCGTCCCTTAAACACCTTCAGGGAAGGGGAATCAACCACCTCCCTGGGCAGCCTCAACCAATGCCCAATGACCCTTTCTGTGAAAAACCTCCTCCTAATCTCCAGCCTAAATCTCCCCTGGTGGAGCTTGAGGCCATTCCCTCTTGTCCTGTCCCCTGTCCCTTGGGAGAAGAGTCCAGCTCCCTCCTCTCTACAACCTCCCTTCAGGTAGTTGGAGAGAGTAATGAGGTCTCCTCTCAGCCTCCTCTTCTCCAGGCTAAACCCCCCCAGCTCTCTCAGCCACTCCTCATAGGGCCTGTTCTCCAGCCCCTTCACCAGCTTCGTGGCTCTTCTCTGGACTCTCTCCAGAGCCTCAACATCCTTCTTGTGCTGAGGGGCCCACAACTCAACACAGAATTCAAGGAGCGGCCTCACCAGTGCTGAGTCCAGAGGGAGAAGAACCTCCCTGGCCCTGCTGGTCACACCATTTCTGATCCAAGCCTGGCTCTTTGGGTTTGAAAGCTGGGCTGCCCCACGCCAGGGCCACAGAGGTGTCCTACCTCCCTTTCCAGGGTTACCTTGGGATGCTGGACAAACCTCCCGCTCCTGCTTTCCTCCCTCTAACATTCCTCTCTCTCCTCACCATGGTTTTGCAAACACACGCATTGAGGTTCTGCAAGAAACTGTGGGAGCATCGCGGTGCCCGTTCCCCAGATAACCCCTCGCCTGCAGCAGGACAGGACGAGGGTGGAGGCGGTGGAATTAAAAATAACGAGCTTTGCCGGGAGGCACGGGTGGCAGCGGGCGCGCTGCCGGAGCTGGCACAGCTCTGCCGACGGATGCCTCTGGGCACAGTATTTCAAGGGTACGTCACGCAGCAGCCGGGCGGCTGCCAGCAGCCCTCCCCTCGCTGGCGGCTGCTCTCCCAGCTCCTTCCAGCCCAGAGCTCCGAGGGAGCCCCGGCACAGGGAGAATTGCCAGGGGGGAGCAGATATTAGGGTTATTCGCCACCGGTTTGAAATCATTTAGCAGAGCAGAAAGAGCACGTGTCGACAAGAGAACAGGCCCTATGAGGAGCGGCTGAGAGAGCTGGGGGTGTTTATCTTGGAGAAGAGGAGGCTGAGAGGAGACCTTATTGCTCTCTACAAGTACCTGAAAGGAGGTTGTAGAGAGGAGGGAGCTGGGCTCTTCTCCCAAGGGACAGGACAAGAGGGAATGGCCTCAAGCTCCACCAGGGGAGATTTAGGCTGGAGATTAGGAGGAAGTTTTTCACAGAAAGGGTCATTGGGCATAGGAATAGGTTGCCCAGGGAGGTGGTTGATTCCCCTTCCCTGGAGGTGTTTAAGGGACGGGTGGATGAGGTCTTGAGGGACTTGGTTTAGTGTTTGATAGGAATGGTTGGACTAGAAGATCCGATGGGTCTCTTCCAACCTGGTTGTTCTATGATTCTATGACAAGCAGTAGGTTCTGCTTTGCTCATGCTGTGGCTCCTGTTGGAGGGGTCAGTGATGAACTGGGGTGTCTTGCAGGGGAGCGATGCTGCTCTGCTCCACATCCGTGTGCCTGGAGAGGCCTGAGTGGGGCCAGGAACAAAGCACAAGGCTTCACGGCAAAGCCCATCCCTGCCCACAGGAGGCCCAGGGGCTGCAGGGTGGGACTCAGAGAGAGTTTACAGCCTCTCACATACAGCCTGTGGCTTCACGTTAAAAATAAAGCCCTGAAAAGACAATGTGGGGAGCCGGAGCAGGGATGCTCCTTGCCCAGCGGAACCCGGTTCCTCGGGGATTGCTGAGAAAAACTGTGGGTGAAGTTAAACTTTCACCCCAGCAATTATTGCAAATCTCTTCGGTCAAGGCACAGACCTAAAATTAGCCCTCAAATCATTTGAAGGTTGGGATTTTCGCTTGATTTTTTCCAGTGCCTGACGGGCAGCACTGCGAGCTGAGCATTTCCACTCTGGGTTTCTTTTTAATCGCAGGCCACGAGGTTGCCTGGTGTCTCATCACAAGCAAGGCCAGGCTTTCCAACCTTGTTTTACACATCCTGAAACAAGCAGAGAGCCGCAGAGGAGAGGTAGAGGAGAGTGTGCCGTGCACCAAGGCGCTGGCAGTCACAGAGCTTTTATTGTGGTTCATGGAGGTCATCCCAACCCTTCCCTGGGCTCCAGTGGGCTTTGCCCTCAGGTGCTGTCCAGTAGGAGCTGGGATGGTGGCTTCTTCACCCCTTGCCAGGGTCTCCACACTCATCGCTCTGCCTCTGCCCCAGCACCACACGTCGTCCTCCAGCAGTGAAACTCAGTGCCGTTCTTTCCCATGGAGAAAGAAATGTGGCTTGGAGCACCCCGATCCGGCGGGACACGTCCCTTGGGGCTGGAAGAGGATGGGCTTTGAGGTCCCTTCCAATCCAAACCATTCCCTGGTTCTGCGCTCCTACGGTCTAGATGATGCAGAGTGCAGGCAGCATCCGCAGCCGTCGGGGCTGCTGGTCCCAGCCCTGCTGCCAATCGATGGCGAGTGCAATGAAACCCTTAATGAAATTCCAGCCTAAGAGACTATTGATTGTGTGTTTTCTTTAAAAATGTATATGAATGGGAGAGAGAGAGGCTTTTTGGAGGAGAGGCTGAGGAAGAAGGGAGGGGGGAGCGGAAACCCCATCAGCCACCACAGGAGACAGGGAAACATGGTCTGCCCAGGGCAACCCACGCAAGCAGTGGGCTCCAGCCTCTCAGTGAGCGTTAATTCATCCTCAAATTCACCCCAAATCATCACAGAAGAGGCGATGATGAAACCAAGGAGAGAAGATGAGAGTCCACGCCAAGGTCATGCTGCCTGGACGGTGCTTTTGCAAATCCCCCTCTCCCTGTATCATGTTGCTGCCTGAAACACCCACCAAAAAAAAGTGGTTTGGGAAGATGTTGTGCTTTTCTGCCTCTCTGGGGGAAGAGAAAGCAAGGGGTGCACCGCACACCAGCCACCTCCATCCTCCTTCTGCCCCCCCAGAGCCTCTCCCAGACCCTCACCCCATTGCTCTTTGTGGGGCGAGAGCTGGCGAGGGAGCGGGAGAAATAGATAATAATACTATGACAATAATAATACTATGACAACCACTCCCATCTCACTGCCCCTTACATAACCAGCATTGTCTTAATCCTACAGGTGCTTTGCAGGAGTAAAAGGGGTTTGTTCCTCCTGCAAATCTTCGTTCTTTTTTTTTCCTGGGCAGTCACCCCTGGACCCTGCAGATTCCGGGGTTCTGGGGGCAGCAGTAATGTGACCCCTCGATAAAGCGCTTAAACCTCTCTGGGCCTCAGCTCCTCATGGTCAGACACGGATCAGAAACGTGTCCTGAGCCCCTTGGGTTGCTGCTCGGAGAGAGACCCTATAACTGTGTCAGCGGGAGCACTGGGCTGCCCCACAAACCTCCATCCGCGGCCTCAGGATTGCCCCAAACCCACCACATCCGCTGGGAGAAGTAGCTGGGGCAGCAAAAGGGGCACCTACCCCTAGGGCTGGGGGAGCCCCTGGGAGGCTCTGCAGGGATCGGGGGAGCCCCTGAGGACATGGGGTGACCTGTGGGGAGTCCTCTGAGGGGTATGGAAACCCCTGGGAATGGGGAGAGCCCCTGCAGGCACAGGCCAGGCTGGAAAGATGGAGGAGTGAGTGACCCCAGAGATGGGCTGCAGCCCCCTGAGGATGTGGGGAGCCCTTGAGGGATGTGAGGTGCCCTGTGGGGACTCAGGGAGCCCTCTGAGGATGCGGGGAGCCCCATGGAGTGCAGGATCCCCCTGGAACATAGGGAACCCCTGGAGACAAGGCACGGCAGCCAGAGTGAGGAGCCCTGTGGGGCTGTGAGGATCCCTTTGGGGCTGTGGGGAGCCCTGTGGGGCTGTGGGGAGCCCTGTGGGGTGCAGTGTGGGGCTGTGAGGAGCCCTGTGGGGCTGTGAGGATCCCTTTGGGGCTGTGGGGAGCCCTGTGGGGCTGTGGGGAGCCCTGTGGGGTGCAGTGTGGGGCTGTGAGGAGCCCTGTGGGGCTGTGAGGATCCCTTTGGGGCTGTGGGGAGCCCTGTGGGGCTGTGAGGATCCCTTTGGGGCTCTGGGGATCCCTGTGGGGCTCTGGGGTGCAGTGTGGAGATCTGGGGATCCCTGTGGGGTGCGGTGTGGGACTCTGGGGATCTCTGTGGGGTACGGTGTGGGGCTGTGTGGGGCTATGGGGTGCAGTGTGGGGCTGTGGGGATCTCTGTGGGGCTGTGAGGAGCCCTGTGGGGCTGTGGGGTGCAATGTGGGGCTGTGTGGGGATCCCTGTGGGGAACCCTTTGGGGCTGTGAGGAGCCCTTCGGGCTTGTGGGGTGCGGTGTGGGGAGCCCTGTGGGGCTGCGAGGATTGCTGTGGGGCTATGGGGTGCGGTGTGGGGCTGTGGGGAGCCCTGTGGGGATCCCTTTGGGGCTGTGGGGAATCTCTGTGGGGCTGTGGGGTGCGGTGTGGGGAGCCCTGTGGGGCTGTGGGGATCCCTGTAGGGCTGTGGGGATCCCTTTGGAGCTGTGGGGAGCCCTGTGGGGTGCTGTGTGGGGCTGTGAGGATTGCTGTGGGGCTGTGGGTGCAGTGTGGGGCTCTGTGGGGATCCCTGTGGGGCTGTAAGGGTGCAGCGTGGAGATTTGGGGATCCCTGTAGGGTGCAGTGTGGGGATTTATATATCCGCTCCTTCAATATTGTGTCCAGTTGTGGGCCCCTCAGCACAAGAAGGATGTTGAGGCTCTGGAGCAAGTCCAGAGAAGAGCAATGAAGCTGGTGAAGGGGCTGGAGAACAGGCCTTATGAGGAGCGGCTGAGAGAGCTGGGGGTGTTTATCCTGGAGAAGAGGAGGCTGAGGGGAGACCTCATTACTCTCTACAACTACCTGAAAGGAGGTTGTGGAGAGGAGGGAGCTGGGCTCTTCTCCCAAGGGACAGGGGACAGGATGAGAGGGAATGACCTCAAGCTCCACCAGGGGAGATTTAGGCTGGAGATTAGGAGGATGTTTTTCACACAGAGGGTCATTGGGCATTGGAATAGGCTGCCCAGGGAGGGGGTTGATTCCCCTTCCCTGGAGGTGTTTAAGGGACGGGTGGATGAGGTCTTGAGGGACTTGGTTTAGTGTTTGATAGGAATGGTTGGACTCGATGATCCGATGGGTCCCTTCCAACCTGGTTGTTCTATGATTCCATGAAGAGACCCACATGATCATTGAGTCCAACCGTTCCCATCAAACACTAATGCTATGGGCTATGGGGCTGTGAGGAGCCCTGTGGGGAGCCCTGCGGGGTGCGGTGTGGGGCTGTGGGGTGCAGAGTGGTGCTGTGTGGGGCTGTGAGGATCCTTGTGGGTCTATGTGTCGGGTGTGTATCCGCGGGGAGCCCCGTTCCCCCCCCCCCCCCCCCGTTGGGTGCCGCGGTCCCTTTAAGCGCGGGGGGCGGGGCGGCGGCGGCGAGCGCGCATCCTCCGGGCCGGGGGCAGGGGCGGGGCTTGGGCTGAGGAGGGGGGGTCCTTGTTTTCCCGAGGGTTCGCGCACCCCCTCCTCCTCCTCCTCCAGGAGCCGGACCCACCGAGCGGGGAGCAGCGCACCCGCAGCCCCCGGTGAGCATCCCGACTGCCCAGGGGAGGGGGGGGCGAGCACCACCACCCCCCCCCAGCACCCCCCATTGGGTCCCTGTTCAGGGTGGGGGGGGCAGGGGGTGTGTGGGGAGGCTCAAGGGTCCGAGGTGTGTGTGTGGGGGGGGATGCTCGGGGTGGGGGGGATGCTCCAATAGAGGTTTGGGGGACTGGGGGTGTGGGGGGATGCTCCAGTAGAGGTCTGGGATGCAGGGAGTGTGTGTGGGGGGGGGGATGCTGCTCCTCCCCAGCCCCATATGGATGCTGCTCCCTTACAGCCCTATAGGGATGCTGCTGCTCCCCCTCCCAGCCCTATAAGGATGCTGCTGCCCCCCCCCAGCCCCATAGAATCATAGAACAACCAGGTTGGAAGAGACCCATCGGATCATCCAGTCCAACCATTCCTATCAAACACTAAACCATGTCCAATGCTGCTCCCCCTCCCAGCCCCAGAGGGATGCTGCTCCCCCACCCCAGCCCCATGGGATGCTGCTTCCCCCAAGCCCCATAGAATCATAGAACCATAGAATCACCAGGTTGGAAGAGACTCATCTGATCATTGAGTCCAACCATTCCCATCAAACACTAAACCGTGTCCAATGCTGCTCCCCCCCCCAGCCCCATAGGGATGCTGCTGCTCCCCCCTCCAGCCCCATGGGATGCTGCTTTCCCCGAGCCCCATAGGATCATAGAATCACCAGGTTGGAAGAGACCCACCAGATCATCGAGTCCAACCATTCCTATCAAACACTAACCCATGTCCAATGCTGCTCCCCCCCAGCCCCATAGAATCATAGAATCACCGGATTGGAAGAGACCCATAGGATCATCGAGTCCAACCATTCCTATCAAACACTAACCCATGTCCAGTGCTGCTCCCCCCCAGCCCCATGGGGCTTTGGGGCTCCTCCGTAGCCCTCCTGCCCGTTTCTGGCTCCTGCAGCCGCAGCTCCGGGGGGAACATGCCTGGGGAGGATGCTCTGAGGGCGGCTGCGCTCGCTCCAGGGCTTGACGGGGGGAAAAACTTTGCCTTGCAGCCCCCTCAGAGGCACTCTGGTCCCTCATCGCAGTGTGGACATTGGTGGTTTGAAGTTCTGCGCTTGCCCCGGAGGAACCGCGCTGCTGGCACCTCGGGCACCCCACGAGCTACAACAGGAGAGGAGGTAAAACTGCTCTGTTCACGCTGCCTGCAGCAGCTCCTGCTGCTGCTTCGGGTCGCTCAGCCCTCCCCTGCGTGGTTTTGGCTTGGTTTGTTGGCTGAAGGGTTGAGAAGGACCCTGGGAGCAGTGCTGGCCGTTTGGAGCTGTGCTTCCAAAGGGGGATTGTGCTCCCCACGCGCTCGGCCTCCTCTGGAGCGCTCGGCCCTGCTCCCGTGGGTCCGTCACGTCCGCACAGACAGGTGGTTGTGCGCTGCCAGGAGATGTGCTGAGATGGGCTCGTGAGCCCTCTTTGACCTCCCCTCTGGCATTCCTGGGGGTTGCTTCACGGCGGCTCCGTGTTGCTGTGACGCTGCGGCACAGCCCAGGGTGGCCGTGGGATAACTTCTTTCTACAGAAGTGGCGTAATTCCTCAGCCTGTCGACGTGCGTTTGAGAAGGGTTTGCCTGCCGGTGTCTAGTGTCTCGCACAACGCGAGGTGACCGTTCCCCTCGTGCCATAAGGTGGGACGGGTCAGCCCTGGAGGCTGTGGGATGGAACCTGAGCAAGGCTTCGGGGTTAAAATCGCTGCCTTCCTTGCGAGCAAGCCCCTCTGCGGCTCGGGGCTGCTGCCGTTGCTTGGCTGCAGGGTTACCTCTTCTGGCTGCTCCTCGTCACCGTCAGGTCTGGGAGGACAGTATCTCATGCACCCTCATGGCAGGGAGGTCTTGTCCAACCTCCTCGTGGCCTTCCTCCTTGGGTTGGACTCGATGATCCAGTGGGTCTCTTTCAACCTGGTGATTCTGTGAATCATAGAATCATAGAACAACCAGGTTGGAAGAGACCCATCGGATCATCGAGTCCAACCATTCCTATCAAACACTAAACCAAGTCCCTCAAGACCTCACCTACCCGTGTCTTAAACACCTCCAGGGAAGGGGAATCAACCACCTCCCTGGGCAGCCTAGTCCAATGCCCAATGACCCTCTGTGTGAAAAACTTCCTCCTAATCTCCAGCCTAAATCTCCCCTGGTGGAGCTTGAGGCCATTCCCTCTCGTCCTGTCCCCTGTCCCTTGGGAGAAGAGCCCAGCTCCCTCCTCTCCACAACCTCCCTTCAGGTAGTTGGAGAGAGTAAAGAGATCTCCCCTCAGCCTCCTCTTCTCCAGGATAAACACCCCCAGCTCTCTCAGCCGCTCCTCATAAGGCCTGTTCTCCAGCCCCTTCACCAGGTTTGTTGCTCTTCTCTGGACTCTCTCCAGAGCCTCAACATCCTTCTTGTGCTGAGGGGCCCACAACTGGACACAGGATTCAAGGAGCGGCCAAAGGAGTGGAGATAAATCACGCGTAACTCTAAGATGAGGATGTTGCTGGCTAATGCTCTTCCTCCTCCTCCTCCTCCTCTTCCTCTTCCCACGGGCAGAGAAACCCGATGGTGCTTGCACATCTGCTGCTCCTGCTGAATCAGGCTGCCTGGGGAGCCGTGGGGCGGTACTGCCTTCCCTGCCCCAGCCCAGCGGCCAGCAGAGCCGCCCCTGGCATCGCTCCCCTCGGGCACAGCCTCGGCCGCTTCCCCTGCCCCTGGATGCTGGCAGGTGGTGGGATGAGGCTTGGAGGCTTCTCCAGCTCAGTGGGCTGCTCCTCTCCTGTGTGAGCGGAGAGGAGCAGCTGGCAGAGGGGAGGGGAAGCTCCGTGCTCCCCGACTCCCAGAGATTTCAGGATTCAGTCCCAGTTGGCTCCGTCAGAGAAGGAGGAGATATCGCTAAAGGGGAAAACTGCATCCTAGACCTGGTCTTGGTTAAAGGGAGAAACCCGAGTTCCAGGTAGGGCCAGGGGGACGAGTGGGCAACTGCATCCCTGGTTTTTGTCGTCTCTGGGGTTGTGCGGGCTCTGCCCAGGGTCCCAGGGCAGCAGTTCTTGTATAACGACCGGTGCCGCGGGCAGCAGCGCCAGCCCAGCCCGGAGCAAAGGGATTTACAGAGGTGGGAAGGCGAGCGGAGGAGGGTTTTGTTGTGGGCTGAGGGGCGGAAGGAAATCTCGGCTTAGCGAGGGAAATGTGAGATTGCTTGGTTGGGGACAGGGCCTCGGCCGCTCCTCTTGGGCGGCTCTGCTATTGTGGGGGGTAAAAATAGACTTGGGACTAGTCGCTTTTTTCGCGACTGGGGTCTCACTCCATGAGGCAGCGGCAGGGCTGGAGCCACACTCGGGCTGCGCTGGGTGGGCAAGATGCGGCCCCCGGTGTGGTTTTTGGGCAGGATTCTCCGTTCCTGTGGGGCTGGCATCAAGACACGGAGCTGGGGGATCTCATTGTTGGCATTGGGCATTGTTCTGAGAGCTACTGCGGCTGGAGGAATCCCTCAGCAGCAGCGGAAAAGGACCCAGGAAGCTTTTTTCACCCTGGACAGATGTTTTGTAGGCTGCAGGTGACGGGAGGACCCTGTAGTGCGTCTGGGCAGGGAGTCAGAGCTTGCATTTAGTCAGGGACTCGTTCAAGGAAGGTGGTTTGACCGTTAGATCGAGTCCAAGATGCTGTTCAATTAATATTTCAGTGGGGTGGACAGTAAATGAGAGGAACAGAGATTATTTTTTTTTCCATTTCTATCTAATTCACATCAGCCTGTCTGATTCAAGACCTGTTAGGGTATAAATAGTACAGGGAGCAAGGAGGAGTACAGGATGCAGTCAGCTTCTCCTGTCCTGGGGCTGTGCTGGTGGGATGGCAAGAATCGTAGAATCATAGAACAACCAGGTTGGAAGAGACCCATCGGATCATCTAGTCCACCCATTCCTATCAAAGAGGACCAGGAGGGGTGTGTGAGGCATGAGTGAAGGGAATTTCTGTGTTTCGCCCTCCGGCTTTCTCTTCCTCAGCTCAGCTTCTGCCTGTGGTTAGAGCTCTGATGGGGCTGAGAGCTGGGACTTCTCCAGCACCTTGAGGTGGCAACGGAAGCTCCCGGGAGGAAGGTGCTCGGTGTCTGTGTGTGTCAGACGTCGGAAGCTCCCAGGAGGAAGGTGCTTGGTCTCTGGCTGTGGATTGGAGCTGTCAGCTCCCTGGCTGCTGCTCTCCCTGTACCAGCCCAGGGGGTGCAGAGCTGATGAGATTTTGCTTCTCTTCTGCTGGCACAGAAGAGAAGCAAATGCACCACATGCCCTGTGTCGGCCTTCCAGGTGCTCCCCAGCCTGGTTTTAGCTGTTTTTCCCACCCCTCCGGGCTGTGCCGGTGGGTGCCCTGCGAGCTGCCAGGAGCCTCCCCTCTCCGCAGAGGTGTCGCCTTGCTCCCAGCCCTGCTCGTGACTCGGGGATCTCCCCGGCCCAGCGCGCTGAGGTCAGACGCTTTTCTGGGGGAGCAGGTGCCTGGGTTTCCTCACGTCATTCCCTGGGATCGGTGGCCTGGGCTTTGCGCAGCATCGATCTTGCTGGAAACGGCGCAGGGGCAGCCAGGGCCAAGCTGAGACCCCTTCTGCGCGAGCCAGGACTTCGCCGCACACCTCGCGCAGCCTCATCCTTCTCTCCTGCCATTCTCCGCTCCCGGCTGGGCACGTGCTCGTCCCATGAGCTTTCCCCACGCAGGATGAGGGGTTCAAGCCGTGCCCCTCGCAGCCTCTGTCGTTCGGCATCTGTTCCCGTTGGATCTTGGCTGGGTTGGCCCAGCCTGGCTGCGCCGCACCGGGCGGAAGGGAAACATTTCTTTATTAGGGTTGTTTCCTTAAATAAAGCCCTGGCGCGGGCGCTGGGCTGCCTGTCCTGGCTATCCCATGACCAGTGTTGTGCGTTCGGGTTATTAACACCTCATTAGATGCTGGTTCCTCCCCATGGCTCTGGTTCAGCAAATGCCAGTGGCTTTGTCGCTGCTCCTGGACTCCAGCTTCACCGCAGACTCTTTATTCACGGTCTCCTGCGCTTGGGCCGACAGTTGAAATTCCGTTTCTTCTCGAGGTCAGTAGTTTACTTCGACTTTCAGCTCTTTCTCCTTGCGTGTGCCGCCACGCGTCCCCGTGCGCAGCAGCACAGCTTATCGGGAGCGACGGCCGTGACACGGCTGCCAGCGGCTGCCTGGCGCTCACCAGCGATCGCAGCCTGGCTTTCTCTTGGCCGAGCCCCAGAAATCCTTTATTTCTGCCTTCCTTTTTAAACCTTGCCTTGCTTGCCCGAGCGCCAGCGGCCGCCGGGCACCACTCAGCCCTGAGAGAGGTCTGGGGACTGGTGCAGGGGGACAGGAGCCCAGTGCCAGCCTGATGTCTTGGTTGCCACCCTGTGGCTTCCCTTTGGCACCGAACCTCCTCAGTTTATATGCCCATATTTATATATGCATCAGTGTGCCCAGGTGGCCAAGAAGGCCAATGGCATCCTGGCTTGGAGCAGAAATGGTGTGACCAGCAGGGCCAGGGAGGTGATTCCCCCTCTGGACTCAGCACTGGGGAGGCTGCTCCTTGAATCCTGTGTTCAGTTGTGGGCCCCTCAGCACAAGAAGGATGTTGAGGCTCTGGAGAGAGTCCAGAGAAGAGCCACGAAGCTGGTGAAGGGGCTGGAGAACAGGCCCTATGAGGAGCATCTGAGAGAGCTGGGGGTGTTTATCCTGGAGAAGAGGAGGCTGAGAGGAGACCTCATTACTCTCTCCAACTCCCTGAAAGGAGGTTGTAGAGAGGAGGGAGCTGGGCTCTTCTCCCAAGGGACAGGGGACAGGACGAGAGGGAATGGCCTGAAGCTCCACCAGGGGAGATTTAGACTGGAGATTAGGAGGAAGTTTTTCACAGAAAGGGTCATTGGGCATTGGAATAGGCTGCCCAGGCAGGTGGTTGATTCCCCTTCCCTGGAGGTGTTTAAGGGACGGGTAGACGAGGTCTTGAGGGACTTGGTTTAGTGTTTGATAGGAATGGTTGGACTAGAAGATCCGATGGGTCCCTTCCAACCTGGTTGTTCTATGATTCTATATTTATATACCATGTCTGTGCTCTCGTGTAGCTGTGGCCCCCGAGCCGGGTCTGGGGTTGGCAGGCAGCGTCTCCTGAGGGCTCTGGCTCTGTGCTGTGACCCTGGGTGAGCTGGGCTGGAAGGGGATGGCCCTTACTTTCCAAAAAGCGAGAGCGGATTTGCTGCTTGTTTTCGTCTCGTGCTCATTTTCCTCTCTGTTTCCACCGCTCTGCCCGGGGATGCTGTCGGTGGCACGAGAAGTTATTTTGAGAAGTGGGGCAGGGCTGTTGGCACGGAGGGAAGCAGAGACACCAGGATAAAAGGGAAATCTGCACCAATAATTGGGAGGCTGCCTCCTGCTGCTATCAGGTGGATGTGGCTGAGGTGGCGGCTCTGTGGTCCTGGGAGGGAGGAGCTGCTCCCAGGCTGTGCTGTGGCTCCTGGCTGGGCTGTCATCAACCTGCTGTGAGCAGGGGGGGTTGGACACGCAGCAGTCCCCCAACTGCCTCAGACCTGCCAGATGCCTCTCCTCGAGGCTTCGCTTTTATAAATTGGCCTTTTAAGGTCTGTCATCCTCATGCAGATGAAAGGGAGTTGTTGTGATGCTGCCTCTGTGTGCGCATTTCCCTGCCTGAGCCTGTCTGCAGGCTGTGGATGGTGACGCTTTTCGTTTGGGGCTTTATCTTTTCTCAAGTGCCTCTTATTTCATAGAATCACAGAACAACCAGGTTGGAAGGGACCCATCAGATCTTCTAGTCCAACCATTCCTATCAAACACTAAACCAAGTCCCGAGGGGAAAGCTGTGTGGGCTTTTTGAGGCAGCAGAGGAGCCAAACTCCCCTGGTTCTGGCTCTCAAGCAACTCAGGGTTTCTCTTCCCATTGAGCGCTTTTGTTGCCTGAGCGAGTTTCTGTCTGAGGGGCTTTGAGAGCTGCTCCCTGGCTTGGAGATGTTCCCGGAGAGCTCGGTGTTTCCTGCTGGCAGGTCATGCAGCGTCTCGTCTCCATAGGGATGGGCTGGGGAAATGGCAAGCGGCTGCTGCTGCAGCTCCGCAGCCTCCGGGCTTGGGCCTGCTGGGCTCTGCTGGCCAAGGCGGTCGGGGCTGGAGGATGAGGAGTGGGTTACCCCATCCCCCGTGCTCGTCCCAGCCCCCTGGCCTGTGCAAATCATCTGAGCGGCGATTAATTATCGGCCATGCAAGCTGCTGGCGGCTTCCAGCGTGTGATTTATTAGCAGGAGCAATCTCTTGCCAGAGAAGTGCTGCTCTGTGAATGGAGAGAGCAAATCCGGGGGGGGCAGTGACCCTTCCTCCCAGCAGCCTGTCTCTCCGGGCACCGTCCCTGCTGCAGACCTGGCAGCCTCGGACACCCCTGGGCGCAACCTCGGACACCCCTGGGCGCAACCTCGGACACCCCTGGGCGCAACCTCGGACACCCCTGGGCGCAGCCTCAGACACCCTGGGCACAGCGTTTGAGCGGCTGAGGTGGATTAACCGCTGCCCTCAGGGAGGAGCGAGGAGTGTCTGGACACAAGAGGTGTTTGGGTTGCGCTGGGCATGGCTCCATCGCCGACAGGCACACGCAGTCTCGGCGCTGGGAGATGGTTCTTGAGATGCTCTCCTTGCTGGGCTCTCCCTGGGGGTGTGGTTGAAGCCAGCCGAAGGCAAGCAGAGATTTGGGAAGGGGGTGACAAGCAGAGATTTGGGAAGGGGGTGACAAGCAGAGATTTGGGAAGGGGGTGACAAGCAGAGATTTGGGAAGGGGGTGACAAGCAGAGATTTGGGAAGGGGGTGACAAGCAGAGATTTGGGAAGGGCAGTGTAAAGGCAGAGATGCACCCGTGTCCCTGCGAGTCCCGAGGGAGAGGGAGCAATGAGTCGATGGGTTGATGTGGTGCCTCCCCACGGGCATGTGGGTCTGCTCCTCGCCTCCCTTCGACTTGTGGTGGGTTCCTGGGTCTGGCTGCTTTTTTTTCTCCCCTGTAGCCTCTGCCCAGGGGCTGAGCTCCTCCAGCAGTTCATCTGGGACTGAGGGAGACGTGAGTGGGCAAGGAGGGCTCGACCGCAGCAGGGGGGGCATGAGAACAGCTGAGGTGTCACTGGGCTGGGGGGGTCAGGGCTCTAAATCCTGGGAATGGGGTGAATCCCTCACCTGCAGGGAGAGCTGCTGCCCTGCCCAGGCTGAACACACGGGCAAGAGAAGTCCAGAGGGCAAATCCCTCTGGGTCCCTTCGGTCGGGGACTCCTTCGTGGTTTTATGAGAAATCAATAGCACTTTTGCACGGTCATAATCGTAAAATAAGTACAATTTATGGCTGCTGCAGGGACCAAGGTTTTTCTCAGCGTACGAGGTGGAGAGGGGGATCATAGAATAGAATCATAGAACAACCAGGTTGGAAGGGACCCATCGGATCTTCTAGTCCAACCATTCCTATCAAACACTAACCCATGTCCCTCAGGACCTCATCCACCCGTCCCTTAAACACCTCCAGGGAAGGGGAATCAACCCCCTCCCTGGGCAGCCAACCTGCTGCTCTATCGTGGCAGGAGGAAACCTCCATTCCTGGAGTGGGTTACCTACGTCCTTGCCCACGTCTGTGCTCACACTCACGCCGTCCCTCTCTCTTACGCCGTCCCTCTCTCTTACGCCGTCCCTCTCTCTCACGCCGTCCCTCTCTCTCTCAGCCGGCAGGTGGAATGGGGCAAACATGAACGGCGATGCCCTGTGCCAGGAGCCCTCCTCCCCGCTCCCCGACTGGAGGGAGTTCTGCGAGCTGCACGCGCAGGCAGCCGCCGTCGACTTCGCCCAGAAGTTCTGCCAGTTCCTGAAGGAGAACCCCCACTACGACACGCCCGGCGCGGAGACCTCCTTCTCCCACCATTTCGCCGCCAACTTCCTGGACATCTTCAGCCTGGAGGTCAGCCGGGTGTTCGTGTCCGACTCCCCCACCAAGTACAACATCGTGCCCTTCGTGGGGCTGCAGAACTGCCACGTCCCCTACGGGCGGGAGGTGGCCCCGAGGAAGGAGGAGACGTCCACCGAGTCCCTGGACAGCATGGAGGCCCCGCTGGGAGCCGGCCGCTACCTGAGCCCGGCCCAGCAGGCGCAGGCCTGCAAGGTGTCCTCCTACGGCCAGTCCCGCAGCTCGGAGGACGTCTCCATCCACGCGGCCGCCAAGCCCAAGTTCAAGAAGGGCTTCTCCTTGAGGAACATGAGCTTGTGCGTGGTGGACGGTATGAAGGAGATGTGGCATCGCAAATCCTCTCCGGAGCCGGGCGCCGAGGCTGCCCCGGGCGGCCGGAGAGCCGAGAGGGAGCCGTGGGCGGCCGGAGCGGGCAAGGAGCCTGCTGACCCGCGGGAGAAATGGACCCACAAGCTGCGCCTGTCCAAGGTGCCCTCCTCCAAGGTGGAGCTGGTGGACATCCAGAGGGAGGGGACGCTGCGCTACATGGTGGCCGACGACACAAACTGTGTGGGGAGCTCCCAGTGGCAGAAGTGCCGCCTCCTGCTCCGGAAAGCGGTGAAGGTGGAAGGGGAGAGGTTCCTCCTGGAGTTCTATGTGCCCCCAAAGGTGAGTCCTGGCTTTGCTCCTCTCTTTTAATGAGAAATTTGAGCAGCGGTTGAGCTTTGATGGGTTTTTGTTTCCACTGCTGAGCTGGGGTGCCATCCAGCTCTGGTCCAGAGGGGCGTTTGGTGCTGGGTGGCTGAGCTGCGAATGGAGGGGACAACGTGAGTGACCCCCACCCCACCTACACACCCCAGTCACTGCCGATCGCTGTGGCAAAGCCTCCTCCTTCCCCTGCAGCCCTGGGAGAGATGCTGAAGCCTCTGCCTGGTCCCTTGGCCTGTGAATACAGGCAATCTGTAAGAGATAAAGCAGGAGTTTGAGCTCAAATCCGTCTCTCGGAGCGGCTCAGCTCTGTGCGTGGCTTGTAGCCGGCGCTGGGCGCTTTGTCAGCCCAGGGACCGCAGACAGCGGCTGGAAGGAAACCACCACCTCCGCGCTGCACACACAGCCCGTGTGGTGAAGGGAGTGGGTGGGGAGTCGGCCACACCACAGGGACAGAAACTCGCTTACAACGGAACAACTGCTGCTTTAAAAACGTTTAAGAGAGTTCCCTTAACAGAGATTTTTCGATCAAACCCCAAGACGGAGAAGTTCCCTGGGCAGGGTTGAGCCCTGCTCCCCGAGATGCATCTGGAGGCAGTGCTGGGACTGACAGAAATGAGAATGTCCCAGAGAGGGGAAAGCGGTTCCTGTTCTGTCTTGGATTTATATTTATTTTCCCCAAATATGGGAACTGGACCCGGTGCTCGTCACGCCTGGCGCTCACTGCTGCCTCATCCCACCCAGGGCACCAGCACAGCTCTCGGTGACAGTCACGTCCCTGCTTCCCGCAGCCTCCGTGCTCCCAGTCCAGAGCAGCCCTGGGGCTCCTTGACAGGGATTCGCTATAATTAAAACAAATATCTAGGGAATTTGTTGCTCAGCAGAGACTGTGAGCGGGAGGTGCCGGCACCTGCCCCCTGCCGAGGCTGTGGGTGCCGGGGGCTCGGAATTAATTTTTCTTTATTTTAATGTGATTAAAATTCCCTGCACGGTGAGAGCTGCTGCGCTGTACCTGCTCGGCTCAAACGCTGCTGCTGCGCTGGGGAAACCGGCACCTTCCCAGGCGGCTTCCCGCGTCCATCCATCCCCGACGGGCGGCACTGCCCTTGTGGATCCTCCGGGAGAGGGTCTGAAAGGGAGAGGGACGAGCGGCCCTGGCACAGCAGCCTGTGTGGGAGAGAGGGAGGCCTGGCAGTTAAATGCAGTCACCTCCTCTCTTCCACTGGGCCTCCTCTGGCTTTAATTAAAAGAGCTGCGAGTGATCAGGCACATGAGGGAAATCAATGCTCTCCCCCCACGTAATAACAGCACAGGCTGAGCCGCCATCCTGCCTCTCGGAGAGCCGAGCGGCCTCATCCCCCGGGAGGATTTGATTTGATTGAGCGACTGGTTTTAATTCATTGATTTCTTTACATGTTTGTTTGGTTTGTTGGTTTTTTGTTTTTTTTTTCCCTTTTCCCAGGCTTCCAAGCCCAAGGTGAGCATCCCGCTCTCGGCCATCATCGAGGTGCGCACCACCATGCCCTTGGAGATGCCCGACAAGGACAACACCTTCGTCCTGAAGGTGAGAGCAGGGGCTGTCCTGATAGGGACCCCATCTGCTTCCAGCCCTGCTGCGGGGTTGCTCCATCCCCCCAGGGGCTGCTGCCTTGGTTTGCAGAGATGCCAACGGCATTAATGCTCCCCTTGGGATCCCTGCCTCTCCTCCCTGGGTTGTGCTCCTCCGTAACATGATGCAACCTCCACCTGATGCCTGAGTGTCTGGGGACAGAGCTGTTTGCCTGGCTCTCACCAAGGGGCTGTGCTGGGAGGAAGTTTTTCACGGAAAGGGTCATTAGGCATTGGAATAGGCTGCCCAGGGAGGGGGTTGATTCCCCTTCCCTGGAGGTGTTTAAGGCTCAGGTAGATGAGGTGCAGAGGGACATGGGTTAGTGTTTGATAGGAATGGTTGGACTCCATGATCCAATGGGTCTATTCCAACCTGGTTGTTCTATGATTCTGTGATTGATGTCTCCAGGAGGTGGGTTGAATTGGTTCCCAGAGGCAGCCTGCGCAGGGATTACCCTTTGGTGTGGCCGCCTGCGGTTCTGTGGCTGCCGCTGCCCCACATTGGGGACACGCGGTGACCATTTCATTGACACAGGCCCCGGGGATCAATCACCCACGTGAATCTGGGGTCAGCAAGCTGAACATCTCCTCTCTCCAGAAAGCGTTTTCCATATAATATATATAACTACCTGAAAGGAGGTTGTAGAGAGGAGGGAGCTGGGCTCTTCTCCCAAGGGACAGGGGACAGGACGAGAGGGAATGGCCTCAAGCTCCACCAGGGGAGATTTAGGCTAGAGATTAGGAGGAAGTTTTTCACAGAAAGGGTCATTGGGCATTGGAATAGGCTGCCCAGGGAGGGGGTTGATTCCCCTTCCCTGGAGGTGTTTAAGGGACGGGTGGATGAGGTCTTGAGGGACATGGTTTAGTGTTTGATAGGAATGGTTGGACTAGAAGATCCGATGGGTCCCTTCCAACCTGGTTGTTCTATGATTCTATGATTCTATAATGGCCTCGTGCTCTCCATCAGAGCCCCTGGACGTGCCTGGCTGGGAGGTAGCACATGTCCGTGGGGGGAGAGAACAATGTTTTGAGGATTTCTGTGTCCTACCTCTGCTAAAAAACCACCACTCTCCTTGCTGCTTCTCCCTAAACGTGTGTGGCACAGGCAGAGTGCAGAGACTGAGCTCCCCAGCTGAAAGAACCTGCTTAAAAGCTTAGAAAAGTGTGAAAGCAGAGGAGGGAAGGCCCTGTGCCTGGTAGCCTGTCTGGCTCCAGCACATAACCTGTGGGAAATCTCTCCCCACCCAACCTGGCTCCTCGGACGGGTCTTTCTTCTGGCAGCCACCTCCAGGGCATCGTCCCTGCCCCAGGCTCTCCTTGCTGTTCGGCCTCTGCTGCGGCCACTCTCTGCACAGACACAAAGATTTCTTCTGCTGTTGTCTTCTGTGCCTTAAAGACCAACCTCACGTTTTGTCTTCTCTCCAGACTGAGCAGCCCAAGGTCCTCCTCACTTTTCTTGAGGGCCCTGGAGGCAGTGAACCCCAAATGCCTGTGGTGCCAGGGGCGGACGGGAAGGATTGCTTCTCCCTTGGTTGCTTCTCTTTTCCGCTTCCCCTTAACCCAGCCCAAGCTGATCCAGTTGCTTTCTTCGTACCCTGATGACGATGTTGAGTCACGCAGGTCGTGGGCTGCTGTAACCCCTCCGTGCTTTTTGCAGAACTGCTCTGAAGTCACGGTTCCCAAGCCCAGACACCCGCGGTGATCGCTGTGACCTTGAGCCGAAGGCTGCTTTGGGCTTTTTCTTCCACCAAACATTTCTCGGCTTCCACGAGTTCATTTGAATTCTCTCCTCACCCTCCCAACACCATTGTGATGTGGTGTCATCTGGGAATCGATTAGGCATCTTCTCGTTTCTTTTGTCCCCTTCAGTCATTGCTGGAGAGCAGCACACACAGAGAGAGCCCTTGATCCGAAGGAGCTTCTGGGCATGTCCCTTAGTTAATCATCGATAGCCACTCTTGGGATGTGGCTCATCGATTGCTTCTGATCCCATTTTCAAGATTTCCCCCTACAAGTTTCATCTCATCCCCATAGAATCATAGAATCATAGAACAACCAGGTAGGAAGAGACCCATCGGATCTTCTGGTCCAACCATTCCTATCAAACACTAAACCAAGTCCCTCAAGACCTCATCCACCCGTCCCTTAAACACCTCCAGGGAAGGGGAATCAACCACCTCCCTGGGCAGCCTATTCCAATGCCCAATGACCCTTTCTGTGAAAAACTTCCTCCTAATCTCCAGCCTAAATCTCGCCTGGTGGAGCTTGAGGCCATTCCCTCTCGTCCTGTCCCCTGTCCCTTGGGAGAAGAGCCCAGCTCCCTCCTCTCCACAACCTCCTCTCAGGTAGTTGTAGAGAGTAATGAGGTCTCCTCTCAGCCTCCTCTTCTCTAGGCTAAACACCCCCAGCTCTCTCAACCGCTCCTCACAGGGCCTGTTCTCCAGCCCCTTCACCAGCCTCGTTGCTCTTCTCTGGACTCTCTCCAGAGCCTCAACATCCTTCTTGCGCTGAGAGGTCCACAACTGGACAGAGGATTCAAGGAGCAGCCTCCCCAGTGCTGAGTACAGATGAGGGTGCTCCTTGAATACTGTGTCCATCTTGCTACCCTGCTTGCTGGAGTGTCCCCTCAGCGTCCAAAGCAATTCCCACAGGGAACGCTCTGGCCCTGCTGCTCTGAGACCCCTCCTGCTGCCGAGGAGCTTACCCTGCCTGGGGTTAATCGATCGTAGTCAATCTTTGGTTGAATGGCACTGAGCCCCTCTCCCGCTCCAGCCTCCTGCCCCTCTCCTGCTCCAGCCTCCTGCTCCTCTCCTGCTCCAAGCAGCCCCTGCCCTGCTCTCCTGGCTGTCAGCAGAGGATTTTTCCCCTCTGTTCCCCATCCTTTATCCTCTATAGCTCATTTTCTGCCTGGGCCCGTCTTGCTGGGACATCTTGCTGCTCTCTTCCATTCCCTGTTTGCTGCCTGGACTCTCAGAGGGGCAAAGCTCTCCTGGAAGCTGGGATGCAGATGAGATGAGACGTTTCCACGGCTTTTCCGCTGCCTTCCTGTATCCGGAGCGGACTCAGAGCCCGATCTCCGCCTTCGCACACAGCGTGATTGCAGTGTGTGGGGAAGCCCCTGCCTTGGTCAGCAAGGCCACGCTGGAACAGTTTCCGCCAAATCGCCTAAAACTCAGCCAGCAGCACGTCCCCTGCCCTCAGACACTCAGCACGTGAGATTTTTTTTCCATTGCACAAGCAGACTCTTGCAAAATATCCCAGCCTGGCGTGTGCTGCGTTCGCTGTCGGGCTCTGCATGAGAGAGCAGCCCCAGCTCCCACACCAGCGTCACGCGTTGCCCTCAGAAAGACAGAAAGGCTCCTTTGCTCCAGTTAAACCAAACTGGGGGATCTCTGCTGCGACCAGCAGGGCCAGGGAGGTGATTCTCCCTCTGGACTCAGCACTGGGGAGGCCGCTCCTTGAATCCTGTGTTCAGTTGTGGGCCCCTCAGCACAAGAAGGATGTTGAGGCTCTGGAGAGAGTCCAGAGAAGAGCAACAAAGCTGGTGAAGGGGCTGGAGAACAGGCCCTATGAGGAGCGGCTGAGAGAGCTGGGGGGGTTTATCCTGGAGAAGAGGAGGCTGAGGGGAGACCTCATTGTTCTCTACAGCTACCTGAAGGGAGGTTGTAGAGAGGAGGGAGCTGAGCTCTTCTCCCAAGGGACAGGGGACAGGACGAGAGGGAATGGCCTCAAGCTCCACCAGGGGAGATTTAGGCTGGAGAATAGGAGGAAGTTTTTCACAGAAAGGGTCATTGGGCATTGGTTGAGGCTGCCCAGGGAGGGGGTTGATTCCCCTTCCCTGGAGGGGTTTAAGGGACGGGTGGATGAGGTCTTGAGGGACTTGGTTTAGTGTTTGATAGGAATGGTTGGACTCGATGATCCGATGGGTCTCTTCCAACCTGGTTGTTCTACGATTCTATGACTCCTCTCAGCCCTGCTCGGGGCAGGGTGGCTGCTGCAGGGCTGGGCAGTGCTCCGGGCAGGCTCTGCTTATTTACAGGACACTGATTCACCTGTTTATGATTAATTTAATTAGCGAGGGGGCTGTCTCTGCTGTCTGTTTGATACCTCCCCGAGCCAGGGCTGCCTCGCCAGCTCAGGAACACACTGTCAGGATGTGGGGAGACCTGCAGCATCACATTGGGTGACATCTGAGAGCTCTGCCCTGCTGCCCGTGGCTGAGCTGGGGCTCCTGGGTCCTCCCCAGGCCCAGAAGGGCTCAGCTCCTTCGGGTTTGCTATTTCAGAGGCTGTTTTGCATACTGATGATTTAGTTTTTCCCCTTGTTACAGTGGGTTTCTCTCCCACCCTGTTGCAAACAGAAATGGGGGAAGCCTTGTGGGCCAACAGGCAGAAACGGTGACAGAGGAGGGGGATTAAACTGCTGGGTTTAGGGGTCTGGAAAGATTCTGGGGCAGTGAGAGGGAGGTCGGTTCCTGCTGTGCCTGTGCAGAGTGTCTGGGGCACACTGAGGCCCCCCAGGAGCGAGGGACGCTGTGTGCGCTGGTGCTTGGTGCCGTGAGCCTCTGATGCTGCTGGATTTGCTTTGGAGGCTGTAAAAAACTTGTGGTTTGCCAATAATAGCAGGAATTGTTCTCCAGGCCCCGGCTCTGGGCACTCTTGGACACGTCAGGGCATCCCCGTGGGTCACCCCTCAGCATCCCTGGGGCGGGATGGGGGGGTCTCCCCTCTCCCGTTGAGCAGCAGTGGGTGACTGGGGGGTCCTGCTGGGTTATGGGGGGGCTGTACCCCATGGGGGGCGCTGGGACCCCAGCCTCACACTGTCCCACGTCACCTGCAGGTGGAGAACGGGGCCGAGTACATCCTGGAGACCATCGACTCGCTGCAGAAACACTCCTGGGTGGCAGATATCCAGGACTGCATCGACCCCGGGTAAGGTGCTGGGTGTGGCCGGGCTCAGCGCTGCAGGGGGGACTCACCCCGAGCACAAAATGTTACCCCAGGGCACCTTCCCTGGAGGTGTTTAAGGCACAGGTAGATAAGGTGCTGAGGGACATGGGTTAGTGTTTGATAGGAATGGTTGGACTCGATGATCCGATGGGTCTCTTCCAACCTGGTTGTTCTATGATTCTATGAATGTGGCAGAGGTAAAACCTCAACCAAACAGGGAACAGTGGCCTGGAGAAGCTCCAGCTGCCCCCAGGCTGCCTGTGCCCCCTTCTGCCCAAGAGGTAGAATCATAGAACAACCAGGTTGGAAGGGACCCATCGGATCTTCTAGTCCAACCATTCCTATCAAACACTAAACCAAGTCCCTCGAGACCTCATCCACCCGTCCCTTAAACACCTCCAGGGAAGGTGATGGACTCCGTGCTCCTTCAGCTCCTTTTGTGCTTTGTGAAATACATAACTCGAGAAGTGATGCTGGGGCTGGGCTGCTGGCAGAGGTGAGGCTTGGAAACAGGGCCCTTTTTCTCCCAGTGCATGTTTCAGGGCCGGTTTTCCAGCTGGAGCCGAGCGCTGGGGCTGTGCTCACCTCGCGCTGCTGCAGGAGCTGCCGGAGCCCTGCGCCAAGCCCCTCGCGCCGCCGGCAGCCGCACAGCCTTTTATGTTTGCTTAGCACCCAGCGCAGTCCCACTTTGGCCTCCGGACGTGACCGTAAAGCAAATAATAATGAACTCCAGAGCAAATAATAATGAGCTGTTTAATACACTGACACCCGCTCGGTGCCAAGAACGAATTTGCAATCAGTTGGCGAGGCTCTTGCCAAGGGCTGTGTGCGGGAGCTGCTGTCGGAGGGCCCAGCGACGGCTTTTCTCAGAGCTGCTGCTGCTGCTGCTTGGGGTTTCCTCCCTCCCTTCTTGTTTTGAGGCGGCTGAATGGCTCCCTGTGGCTGATTCACTTAGTGGCTGCTAAATAATTCAGCAGCTCCCTCGTGAGCCGTTGCCGCTCGTGCGGCTTCCTCGCTGCCTGCGCCCGTGTGGCCATCGTTGAGCGAGAGCAGCCGAGCGCCATGGGATAAAAATAGGCTGTGGAGCCAGCGGGAGGGCTCGTGCAGGAGGGGTGCTCTCCATGGGCACTGCAGCCCCCCAGCTCAGCTCCCACGCGCTGTTCTTGCTCTGGGCCTCCTGGCTTGGGTTTCGCTGTGTTCTGGGGACGTCGTTCCTCTGGGTCGGTGATTCCTGGTGCGGAGGGTGAGAGTGAAAGCGCTTGGAGGTGGAAGTTGGTGGTGTGGGAGTGTGCGTGTGCACGGGGATGGCACAGAATCACCAGGTTGGAAGAGACCCATCGGATCATCCAGTCCAACCATATGTCTTGCAAAGCAAAGCATTGAGGGACTTGGTTTAGTGTTTGATAGGGATGGTTGGACTAGAAGATCCGATGGGTCCCTTCCAACCTGGTTGTTCTATGATTGGCAGCCAAACCAGGAAGGTGGCAACAAAACCCTGCAGCGAACCCAGCCCAGGTCACCCGGATCAGAAAGGCTTTTGGGGATTCAATCCCCAACACGGGCTTCTCACCCCCAAAGGCCCTGGTGTTCTGCCAGCTGCTCCGACTCTCGGTGCTGCGGATGCTTTCTTCTGAGAGAGCTGGGGTTGTTTATCCTGGAGAAGAGGAGGCTGAGAGGGAGACCTCATTGCTCTCTACAACTACCTGAAAGGAGGTTGTGGAGGGGAGGGAGCTGGGCTCTTCTCCCAAGGGACAGGACTAGGGGGAATGGCCTCAAGCTCCACCAGGAGAGATTTAGGCTGGAGATTAGGAGGAAGTTTTTCACACAGAGGGTCATTGGGCATTGGACTAGGCTGCCCAGGGAGGTGGTTGATTCCCCTTCCCTGGAGGTGTTTAAGGTAGGTGAATCCTGAGGGACATGGGTTGGTGTTTGATAGGAATGGTTGGACTCGATGATCCAATAGGTCTCTTCCAACCTGGTTGTTCTATGATTCTATGATTCCCTCTGGGAGAAAGCGAGGAGCATTGGGATGCACTCCCAGATCACAGCTGGGATTTCGTTTGGTCCTTTCCCTGTCACATGCCCACGAGCAGAGGTGCTGCATGTGCCCGTCTCTGCAGCAGGATGGTGACCATCTGCTCTGTGCTCTCCCCCAGGGACAGTGGGGATGACATCGAGCTGGTGTCCTGTGCGCAGGGAGCGTGTCTGCCGGGCCGCGTGTCCTCCTGCAGCTGTGAGTTCCTGGCTGAGGGTAAGGATCCGCGTCTGGGAGAACTCCCACTGCAGGGCTGGGCGCCTCAGGGGGCCTGAGTGGGGCTCAGGGGACCACATCCCATCAGTGAGAAAGGGAGGAAGCCTGAAGCAGGCGTCTGTGAGGATGCATCTTCCTTTCCTCTTTCTTCTGCTCGCCCCCACGCCAAGGAGATGAAGGCATCAGCGTTGCTCCCGTCCATCCTGATGCACGCAGAGAATCAAGCCCCTGTCTGCAGGTCCTGTGGTCTCCGGGTCCTACCAAACATCTTGCCTGCACAGCCCTGTCCTATTTCCCATCTGTGGCCCCTGCCCAGGTCCTACTGGAGTAAGAAAACCCTGTTCAGGCTGAAAGGGAGTCCTGAGAGGGAGCTGTGGCAGAGCTGTAACCTGGCCCCGAGCTGTCTCCAGGAGCCCAGGATGCTCCAGCACAGCGTCCTTCAGAACCAGGCAGCCCCTAGGTGCTGTGTGGTGCTGAGCCGTGAGCCCATCCCTCCGCTAATTCCCTTCCAGATGTGCCCAGGCCACCAGACAGATGTGCCCTGCCCGGCGCTCACACTGCTGCCACGGCCGCTGCCGTCCCTGCGCCCCACGCACGGGGCAGGGACTCCCTGGGCGAGCTGCTCACCCACGTCCCGCTGGAGAGCTTCCTGCAGACCCTGGAATCGTCCCCGGCTGCCGCTGGGCAGCTCGCAGGTACTGTCCCGCAGGATGTGGCCCCGGTGCCTGGATCCTGCACAGAGGGAGAGGAGGGAGGGCTGGGAGAAGGCAGCGCTGGCTTGCTCCTAAAAACCTGCTGTCCCTGTGGCCAGGGGACGACAGCAAAGCAGAGGCGGAGATCAACCTCTCTGACTTCCCCTGGTTCCACGGGACTCTCTCGCGGATCAAGGCGGCTCAGCTGGTGCTTTTCGGAGGAGCGCGGAGCCACGGCTTGTTCGTCATTCGGCAGAGCGAGACACGGCCTGGGGAGTACGTGCTGACCTTCAACTTCCAGGGGAAAGCCAAGGTGAGTGTCCCCTGCTTCAGCCTGGGTATCGGCGCCAGCCCTGCCCAGCACCCCGGGGACCCCAGAAAAAGCAGGGAATCATAGAGTCATAGAATAACCAGGTTGGAGGAGACTCGCCAGATCATCGAGTCACAGAATAATAGAATCACCAGGTTGGAAGAGACCCACCGGATCATTGAGTCCAAACATAACTATCAAATGAAGCTGCACCTGTCAGGGCATCCCCTGGAGCCACTGCCCCTTGCTTCCCAGGAGCCAGCTCCAGCCTGCCCAGCCCCACCGGCACTTTCCTAGCTGGATCAGTGCCTGCTACGGGGGCATAAAGGCAAATACCTGACAGGACCCCCAGAGTAGCCTGGCACAGCATCCCCTGCCCTCATCTGCTCCACTCAAAGGTCCCAAAGTATGTGGGTAGAAACAACCCACATGTAGTTTAGTGCTGGGTCCCTTCACGCTGCAGGGTTGAGGTGGAACTGCCTGATCTTGTCATCGGTCCTGCGAGAGGCAGTGCTGGTGGCCGTGGGCTTCCCTGTCACCAGGATTGGACCTACCTGCTCCAGCTGCTTCTGAATGGTGCTGGTCACCCAGAGAGGGGACAGACTTCTGGGGCTGCAGCAAGTGGGGTTTTGCAGGAAACATCCTGCAATGGGGACCCTCCCAACCAGGCAGGGGAAAAAAAACCACTCCTTTTATGAGCAAAACCCCATCAGCCGATGGAGTTGACTCCTGCTGACTGCAAGGGTGGGTCTCGGCGTCACGGTCCCTGCTCACCCGCTGGCCCCTGCCCTTGCAGCACCTCCGCCTGTCGCTGAACGAGAGTGGCCAGTGCCATGTGCAGCACCTCTGGTTCCAGACCATCTTCGACATGCTGCGCCACTTCCACACGCATCCCATCCCCCTGGAGTCGGGCGGCGCCGCCGACATCACGCTCCGCAGCTACGTGGTGGCCCAGAGCCCACTGCCCGGTAGGTGCCGCGGCCGCCCCTGCCTGGGGGGGGGTGGTCAGACCGGGCTGGGGTTTCTTATGAATCCAAAAGGGTTTGATCCCTGGGACTCCTCCGCTGCCCACGTGGGGGTGTGTGGCTCTGGAGAAGCCCCAGGGTGGGGATCGTCCCATCGAAGGCAGCGCCAGGAGGACCTGCACGTCCCTGGTTGTGGGTGTCGGTTCCCAGGCTTGAGCAGGAGAGGAGCAGAGGAGGCTGTGGGGTCAGAGCATCCTGCTCTGCCGGAGACGAGGAGGTTGGGGAAGGACGAGGACAGGGTCGGAGGAGGGTGGGCACGGGAAGGTGCCAGCGAGGGAGACGTCGGCACTGAAGGCGTCAAGTTCCTTTCTCCCCAGCAGATGCGGGTCCTCCCCCGGCGCTGGTGTCGCAGCCCCCGGGCTGCCACGTCGACCTGCCGCCCCCACACTACTTCTGCAGCTCAGCACCCGCCGTCCCGCCCGCCCCGCTGCCCGCCGAGGGGGTGGCCGTGGCCCCCGCCGGCCCCGCTCCCTACCACCGTCTGGAGGGCACCCTGGGCCCCCAGAGCCGCAGCGACAGTGCCGAGCGCCGGCCGGAGCCCCCGGCCGCCAGCGCCGAGGACTATCACGAGGCCGACGGTGCCCGGAGCCGGACCCGGGCCGTGGAAAACCAGTACTCCTTCTACTGAGCATCCGTGCCCAGGGGGAGGATGGCAGGAGAAGCACCTCTCGGCGCTGCCCTGGCCTCACCGCCTCCTCCTGCCGCCACCAGCAACCTGAGGGGAAGGCCTGGACCTGGGGCCAGCACCGAGGTTCGAGCTGTGCTGGGTTTGTTGGGCTGAAAGCATCAGTGCCATTTGGGAGTTTGCAGCCTCATCCCTTTCCCTCCAGACCAAGAGTTGTGTGGGCTGAGCGCAGCTCCCAGGGGATGCTCCTCCTGGGATGGCAGCACGAGCGGCGCTGGCCTCGCTCCTCCAGACGAAGCATCTCGGCACGTAGAGGGGTGAGAGCACTTCTGGCACTGTGGCCGAGGGGCTCGGTCGGCTCGCGAGGGCAGGAAAGGGCAGACCCCTCGGCGAGGCTTTGATCCGTGCGTCTGAGCACCTGCCGCAGCAGCATGAGGGTTTGTCCAGGCTGCCTTCAGGCTCCTGCTGGGACACACCTTTCACCCTCTGCCAGGAGAAGGTATTTTCCAAAGCTGAACGCATGACGTTTGAGGAAAGGTTTTCCTGCTGTCCTGTCTGTCCCTCCTCTCCTTGCTGCACCCAGGGAGGCATTTCTCCTTCCTGAAGGAGCTGAAACTCAGCTCAGAGCATCCCATGCACCTATGAAGAGTCCAAATGCTCTTGGTCAATGGGTTTAACTTGGATCTGCTTCCTTCACACACGCATTGACTGAGGGGAGACCCCTGGGAGCAGCACAGACGTTGTCACCTTCGTGATTTGTCACCGTCAGGGATGGGAAAAGGAGGGGGGAGCAATGAGCTGCAAGCAGAAATGTTCACTTGTAAATAGGGAAGGGTGGAAGAGTTTACTGTTCTGTAGAATAAAATACTTTTATTAAAAAAAAAAAAAAAAAAAAAAAACCAAACAGATTTGTGAAACAAATGGGAAAATTGAGTTCTGGTTTTAAAATAAAACCACTTGGAAAAGGAGAGCACGTGAGCCTGGGGCTTTGCTGGAGTTGGAGTAAAAAGAAAAAAGAGAGAAAGAGGGAGGATTCTGCAGGTGTGTGGACTCTAGTTGCTCTCTGGAGGCAGCTGTGCTCAGGCTGCCTCTGCCCCACCACTTGTGCATTAGCAAATCGACTAATTATGGTATTAATCTTGCTGTAAAATGTGCTTTTCTTTCCCTTCAGAGCATTCCTGGGAGGGCAGGGGCAGAGGATACAGGGCCCTGGCTCCCTGATGCAGGGAGAGGAGGGGAGAGCAGGCTCGGCGCGTGGGCTGGATCGTGTGCCAGCGACATCCTCTGTGCAGGACGAAGACGGGAAGGGATTGCAGCAGCACAGCTTCCTCCTGCCTGCCAGATGCAGCGAAGGCTCACGGTGCTTCCAGAAGGATCCCTGCAGGAGGAAAACCCCTCCAAAGGCCTTTGCTCCGAAACATAACCGAGCTGCTTTGACACAGCTCAGGGAGCTGCTGGATTTTGTGTGCGCTTTGCACTGAGCTATGAGAGCACATCCTTGTTCAAATGCAAATCCCCTGCCCCAGCCAGCCCAGGCCTGCTGGATCCCTGACCAGTGCTCCGATTCCATGGGGTTTGTATTTTTTAACTGCAGGAAGAAATAGAATCATAGAATAACCAGGTTGGAAGAGACCCACTGGATCATCGAGTCCAACCATTCCCATCAAACACTAACCCATGTCCCTCAGCACCTCATCCACCCGTCCCTTAAACACCTCCGGGGAAGGTGATCCAAACACCTCCCTGGGCAGCCCATTCCAGTGCCCAGTGACCCTTTCCGTGAAAATTTTTTTCCTAATGTTCAGTCTAAATCTCCCCTGGTGGAGCTTGAGGCCATTCCTTCTTGTTCTGTCCCCTGTCACTTGGGAGAAGAGGCCGTCACCTTCCTCTCTACAACCTCCTTACTTCCTTTTCTTTTCACGACCCACGTAACGTCCCCTCTCCCAAAAGAGTAACGTGCAGATAATGCTTCTTTTCTAACCTGGGGAGGATGAAGAGGACCGATGGCCAGAGAGCTGCAGGCTCGGGAGCTCACAAGCTGGGAGGCAGCCCAGGGAAAGCTGTTTGCAGGGCTCCAGTCGGGGCTGCGACAGCAACGCCGCCTTCCAGGGCCAGCTGGGAAGGCAGCCAAGCCCAGCTTCACGCCACACTTTTACAAATCAGGTTGTAAGACAAACACGAGGCATAAACTGCTGCCATTTCCATAGCAACCTTCACAGGGGTTGAAGAGGCTTTTGTAAACAGAGGCCTGAACCTGGGAGCTGCTCTGATTTTCTGCAGGGAAAGGGGAAGGGGATGGGCGCTTCATGAATTCAGGTCATACGAGTGACCCATAAATCTGAGAAGGAGCCATTCCCAGCAGCTCTGTTCCCGTCGCTGTCACCCTCCACAGGCACAGCACGAAGCTCTTAGAAACCCAGAGCCCAGTTGACTGCTCCAGCTCATCTCCATACACCACACAAAGGCTCGTGCCCCTCTTCCATTGCAGTGGAATTCACTTTACCAGTGAATTCCCTGACGCACACACAGCCCCAGCGCTCGCCTGACCGTTTCTGTAGGGCCACGGTGGCCCCACAAGAGATTTGGCTCTGAGGAGAAGTATTGTATTGTCAGAGCTTGCACACCCTTTGGGAGAGGAAGGGCCGCGCCGAGGTGAGAGTATCGTCCTTCTCACCTCACAAACACAAATTTCTGAGGCTCTGGAGCGAGTCCAGAGAAGAGCAACGAAGCTGGTGAAGGGGCTGGAGAAGAAGAGGAGCAGCTGAGAGAGCTGGGGGGGTTTATCCTGGAGAAGAGGAGGCTGAGGGGAGACCTCATTGCTCTCTCTCCAACTCCCTGAAAGGAGGCTGTGGAGAGGAGGGAGCTGGGCTCTTCTCCCAAGGGACAGGGGACAGGACGAGAGGGAATGGCCTCAAGGTCCACCAGGGGAGGGTCAGGATGGACATTAGGAAAAAGTTTTTCCCAGAAAGGGTCACTGGGCAGTGTCAGAGGCTGCCCAGGGAGGGGGTTGAGTCACCTTCCCTGGAGGGGTTTAAGGGACAGGTGGATGAGGTGCTGCGGGACATGAGTTAGTGTTTGATGGGAATGGTTGGACTCGATGATCCGATGGGACTCTTCCAACCTGGTTGTTCCATGATTCTATGAGAAGCCTGTATCACAGGCAGCTCCTCTCCTCTGCCGACAGCCTCCTCTGGCCCTATCGGAGAAGCCTGGATGTGGGTGCGTGAGCCCTCAGCTGGTGCAGACGTGGTTCCCACAAAGCCCAGATGAATGCAGATGGTGCAGCGTCTCCCCCACTGCCTCCCCAGCACCTGGCGAGGCTGAGCCGCGGGGAATCTCGCTGCCATTCGTCACTGTCAGCGCACAAAGCCGTGGGGCACGCAGGCAGCGCCGGTTCATTACTGAAATGACACAAGCAGATGGTGCCGGCAGCCTGCTGGGGACGCACCAGGAATTCCCGTATCACTTACACCATCGCGGGGAAGGGAGTTCATAGATTTGGTTGGTTGGAAAAGACTTTTGAGATCATTGAGTCCAACCGTACGTGTCCACTACTGAACCATCCCCAAGCCTGTCTTTTAAATAGCTCCAGGGATGGTCAATCAGTCATTGCCCTGAGCAGCCTCTGCCAGGGCCTGAGAACTCTTTCAGTGAAGAATTTTTTCCTGATGTCCAATCTAAACTTCCTATGGCACAACTTGAGGCTGTTCCCTCTCATCCTATCACTTGTGCCTTGGGAGAAGAGCCCAGCACCCACCTCACCAAAATCTCCTTTCCAGAGAGCAAATGAGGTCTCCCCTCAGCCTCCTCTTCTCCAGGAGAAACAGCCCCAGGTCTCAGCCCCTTTCCCAGCTCCATTCCCTTCTCCAGATGTATTCCAGCTCCTCCAGAGGAGAGCAACAAAGCTGGTGAAGGGGTTGGAGAACAGGCCTTATGAGGAGCGTCTGAGAGAGCTGGGGGTGTTTATCCTGGAGAAGAGGAGGCTGAGGGGAGACCTCATTGCTCTCTCCAACTACCTGAAAGGAGGTTGTGGGGAGGAGGGAGCTGGGCTCTTCTCCCAAGTCCCTTCCAACCTGGTTGTTCTATGATTGAATGATTGAATGATTCAATGATTCTATGGTTCTGTGATCCTGGCTTGGGGTCAGCCATGGAGTGGGAAGCTCCACGGGGTTGTTGTGGCCCCAGTGCAGGACGTGGTCGTGTTTCACCCCATACAACAGGCTCAGCCCATGGCTCCGCTTTGGATCTGGCTGACCTGAGTGAGTGTGTGCAGCACACAGTGGGTTGTGCTCGGGGGGCGGAGGGGACCAGGGCAGCACAGACTCTCCTCCCTCGGCCCCTCAGCCGCCGCCATGACAGGGCCCCGCTTGGGGTTGGGGGCGAGGGAGTCGCTCGAGAGTGACGTCAGAGGGCGGGGGCGCCGTCGCTTTGGCGCGCGCGTGACGTCGCGGCGCGCGGTGGAAGATGGCGGCGCCCTCGGCCCCGCGGCCGCCTCGGCCCCGCAAGGACCCGCAGCCGCTCGTCATCCCCAGAAACGCGGCCGAGGAGCAGCGGCTGCGGCTGGAGCGGCTCATGAGGAACCCGGTGAGGCGAGGACGGGGGTCACGGCCTCCCCCACACCCCCCCCGGGGGCTGCGTGAGGGGAGAGAGGGACTGAGTCCCGTCCCCCTCTGGGACGAGAGGGACCAGCGCCCGCTTCGTCCTGCCCGGATCTGTGAGGGGACAGGGAACGAGCTCCTTCGGCCAAGAAGGCCAATGACATCCTGGCTTGGATCAGAAGTGGTGTGACCAGCAGGTCCAGGGAGGTGATCCTCCCTCTGGACTCAGCACTGGTGAGGCCGCTCCTTGAATCCTGTGTCCAGTTGTGGGCCCCTCAGCACAAGAAGGATGTTGAGGCTCTGGAGAGAGTCCAGAGAAGAGCAACAAACCTGGTGAAGGGGCTGGAGAACAGAACCTGTGAGGAGCAGCTGAGAGAGCTGGGGGTGTTTATCCTGGAGAAGAGGAGGCTGAGAGGAGACCTCATTGCTCTCTACAACTGCCTGAAAGGAGGTTGTGGAGAGGAGGGAGCTGGGCTCTTCTCCCAAGGGACAGGGGACAGGACGAGAGGGAATGGCCTCAAGCTCCACCAGGGGAGATTTAGGCTGGAGATTAGGAGGAAGTTTTTCACACAGAGGGTCATTGGGCATTGGTTGAGGCTGCCCAGGGAGGGGGTTGATTCCCCTTCCCTGGAGGTGTTTAAGGGACGGGTGGATGAGGTGCTGAGGGACATGGGTTAGTGTTTGATAGGAATGGTTGGACTCGATGAACCGATGGGTCTCTTCCAACCTGGTTGTTCTATGATTCTATGATTCGCAGTCCTTTGAGGGGCGATGGACTGAGTCCTTCCTCCCCGCTTTGCTGTACCTGTTGGGTCTGTGAGGGGCAAGGGACTGACCTTCACCCCCCTCCTTCCACGAGGGGAGAGGAACTTAATTTCCCTCCCGATCCCACTCGTCCCGAGGGGAAGGGGACGCATCCTTCATGGGGTGTTGTGAGGCAAAGGAGCCTTTTCTGGGCACCCAAGGGGAGGCCTGGCCCCTCAGAGCCCTTCCTGCTGCTTTTAACAGCAGGAGCATCGCCCAGTGCCTTCAACTGGGTGTTTGGATCCTTGTGTGGAGGAGGAGGAGGTGTTTGCCAGCTGGAAACTCTCTCACTTTCCCTGTGTGTGTGCTGGAGGAGTCCGAGTTAGCCCCACACCCTGTTCTTCCCCTGTCCCTCCCCTGCTGTTCCATCCTCTGTAGATCTGGTAGGGAAGTTATGTAAATGTCTTTCATCTCTTCCAAACTCCACTGGGAGGGCACTCAGTTTCTGCAAGTCCTTGGAGGAGCTGACTTGCTTCCTTCTAGCTTCTGGACTGAAAAGAAGCAGAGACTCTGAATCTTCCTGAGGTTTGGTGACCTGCAGGCCATAGAATCATAGAACAACCAGGTTGGAAGAGACCCATCGGATCATCGAGTCCAACCATTCCTATCAAACACTAAACCAAGTCCCTCAAGACCTCATCCACCTGTGCCTTAAACACCTCCGGGGAAGGGGAATCAACCCCCTCCCTGGGCAGCCTCACCCAATGCCCAATGACCCTCTGTGTGAAAACCTTCCTCCTAATCTCCAGCCTAAATCTCCCCTGGTGGAGCTTGAGGCCATTCCCTCTTGTCCTGTCCCCTGTCCCTTGGGAGAAGAGCCTAGCTCCCTCCTCTCTACAACCTCCTTTCAGGTAGTTGTAGAGAGCAATGAGATCTCCTCTCAGCCTCCTCTTCTCCAGGATAAACACCCCCAGCTCCCTCAGATGCTACTGATTCCCATGTCCTGCCCACCCCTCATCCCTCTACATGCAGAATTGCCTGTGTCTGTGCTCCTCCTGAGGGCTCAGCTCGGGGAGGAGGCTGTGGGCTGACAGCACCGTTCAGCAGGTGATCCACCTGCCAGACTTTGCTCCTAGAAGATACCAATGACTGGTTGGTTTGTTCTTGCAGGAAAAGACTGTGCCAATTCCTGAGAAACTGAACGAATGGGCCCCTCGACCTCCGCCGGAGTTCGTTAGAGACGTGATGGGTAACGATACTGTTCTTGAGATAACTCTAGGGTCAGCGACAGTCAACTTAGAGAAGCGTCGAACAGGAGAGGCCAGAGATGTTCTCCTGTTGTTGTTGCTTATTTTGCTGGAGAAAAGAGGTGTGAAGTGTGGTTTGAGAGTTGCTTTTCCAAATTCCATTTTGGTTTTGGGTCCCATTTTCCTGCTTGTTGTAGGAGTACAAAGTGAGCAGTGCTGGTGGTGCTGCAGCAATTGGGCTGCATGCAATGAAATCTGCTGCTGCTCTGGTCAGGACCAGGGAATGATAAGTGAATCTGCCTTTTCCACAGGTCTGGGAGCACTCCGGGAAGTTCCCTCTTTGCTCTGAGTCTGGGTGTCGAGCCGTGAGAAGCAGACATGTGCAATAAACGTTGTTGTTCATGGTCAGACATGGAGCTGGCGGCTGCACAAGGGCTTGACCCACGTGTGCTGCTTACGCTTTCCCTTTAGCTGCAAGGATTAAGTGTAGTTGTGTAAATGGCATCTGTCTATAGAAGTTCTGTCTGTCTTTGGGACCTTCATCCTTAGTCATGGTCCTTTCTAGGGGCTGGCTTGATCTTATTTCAGGGCAATCAATCTTGGGACTAAAGCTTTTATGGGCTCCTGAGTTAACTCTTCCTCTTACTGCGATTCCCTCATGGCTTTTTCAGCCCTGCCGTGTGCTTGAGTTGAACCCTTTTGTTTTCCTGGGAGCACCTGACATGCCGTGATCCTGGTAGTATCGGGAGCAACCCTTCTGCAGCCCCTGCTGCTGTGTTTTAATTACCAGGTGTCTTCTTTGAGGGGTGTATTTGTGTGCTTTGTGTTGAGAAGTGGCTTAGGAGAGAGACTGGAGTGTGATGATAAAAGCTTGTGGGAGGCTGCAGCACGTGGACTGATGCTGGGAAGAGAACCATGGGGGTTTCATTTGTGAAGCTGTCAGTGGTGTCTGTGATGCGGGGAAAGCACGATAGGATGGGGTTTGTCACCTTTCAGTTGGCCTCTGGTTTGCATCTGAGCTGCTGAAATCTGGCAAGAAGCAGCCTCAGCAGGTGTTTAACTCGCCCTGCTGGAAGAGCAAGGGGTGTGGGGTTGATCCCTGGTTCTTTTACTGCCTCAGTGTCCATCTAAGATGAAGATTCTCTCCAAGCTGACCAGTTCTGGCAGACTGATGCTTCTTTGTTGTAGGTTCCAGTGCTGGCGCAGGGAGCGGAGAGTTCCACGTGTACCGGCATCTCCGTCGGCGAGAGTACCAGAGGCAGGATTTCATGGATGCCATGGCCGAGAAGGTCAGCACGACTCCAACCCCCAGTCCCAACCATTTGGGTTTTGTTGCCAGTCGTTTATGTTCTTTTAAAGCCGTGTACAAATGGTTCGGTTCCCAACCACCCCTGCTCAGAGGAGAACTGTGGGAGTGTGTGATACGTGGCGCGTCTGTCAGTACGAAACATTTGGTGCTTTGTGTCAGACGCGCTCCGTCTCCTCTGCTCAGCACCCGGGGAGGCTGCACATGAATGTGTGTTCTCAGGCTGCGTCGTAAATGCTTTAAAAAAAACAGCAATCGGTGATATCACCGTCTCGCACAGAGGGAATCGAAGCAAGTGCCTGTGCAGAGAATCTGGATCACTCGCTTCTGAGTCTTGGTTTAGGAACACCCTTCAGAGAGCACTGGTGTTATGTTCTCTCTTGGACAAGATGCATCCTTTGACCTGTGTCTTAATGTTTGTGCCTCAAATTATGCTCTTGTTTTTACTGGAGCATTCCTTAGGGCAAAAGCTCAGCCTCCCTCCTCTGTTTGGGTGAGGATTCCTCCCTCTGAAAGCTTCGATGTTCAGCTCAGGCTGCAGGTTGCTGCCTCTAGGAGTCAACCCTTAGGAGTATGGCACGTGTGTAAAGAAGCTGTCAGACAAAATCTGGCAAAGCTCCTTTCTGTGTTTTGTTAAAATGCTTCTCCCTAAAAGAATGTGACTTTTTTAAAAGTATTTTAGTTCAGATTGTGACCAAAGTGTGACGTGTGATCGCTTGCAGCAAAGGCTAGATGAGGAGTTCCAGAAGAAACTGGAGAGGAATAAGATGATTGCAGAAGAACAAACAGCAAAACGCAGAAGGAAGCGGTAAGGGAGCTCCAGGAGGCTTGGAAGCCCTCTTACCAGGGCATTGCGACTCGGTGCTTTCGGAGGCTTTGACCCTCAGCATCCTCTCTGAGAAGGGGGTTTCCGTCTTGTAGCCGAGCACTGCTGCTGAAAGGCCCGTGCGGAGCGACTCGCTGGTGTATTAACACAAAAGTGCACAACACAGACGCTGTTGCCATCTCGCGTTGGTGTCGTGTGGCCCAACAGATGGGCAGCAGTGGGAGCTGGCCTGCTGCCTCTTCCTGGCTGAGGCAGAGAGCAACTGTTCAAACAGCAAATGCTGCCTCGACGCTCCAGCACCTCCCGTCCGTAGCGGAGGTGCCGAGTGGCTTTGCCCTGCGGGAGACGCTCACCACCCTAGTCACCTTTCTTGGCAAACAGCTCTGGGCTGTGGGAACTGAAATTCCCTCTTCCCCTGCTGTCACTCCCAGAACCCAGTGTGTTGATCACCTGGAGAAGAGGAGGCTGAGAGGAGACCTCATTACTCTCTACAACTACCTGAAAGTAGGTTGTAGAGAGGAGGGAGCTGGGCTCTTCTCCCAAGGGACAGGGGACAGGATGAGAGGGAATGGCCTCAAGCTCCACCAGGGGAGATTTAGGCTAGAGATTAGGAGGAAGTTTTTCACACAGAGGGTCATTGGGCATTGGAATTGGCTGCCCAGGGAGGGGGTTGATTCCCCTTCCCTGGAGGTGTTTAAGGGACGGGTGGATGAGGTGCTGAGGGACTTGGTTTAGTGTTTGATAGGGATGGTTGGACTAGAAGATCCGATGGGTCCCTTCCAACCTGGTTATTCTATGATTCTAAGAGCAGCCAAAAGGAAAGGTCGAAACTCACTGAGCTTCTTTTTATTTATTTCATTTAAAGCATATTTTACTGGTGATGACTTGATAGGTTTTTTTCCCACTGTTCAGCTCCAGCAGTCTGGGGTTTGACTCTGTTGTCTCCTTTGTCTATTAGGCAAAGTAGCTAAAGCGTAGGGGCAGTTTCACTCTTGTTCCTTCTGTGCTCTCCGAGCTCTTGCCTCTTGAATGGTTGTGTTTGCAGTGGCATCAGGGGAGACTGAAAAACAATTCCACTAGAATCATAGAATCATAGAACAACCAGGTTGGAAGGGACCCATCGGATCTTCTAGTCCAACCATTCCTATCAAATTCCTATCTTGCTGAATTTTCAGTTGAGGCCGAATTCAAATTGAACTTGTCTGGGCTGCTTTTCCAAGATATCTGCAATATGTCCTTTATCAGCATATGAAGGTTCAGAAGTGTTAGAGTGTTGAGTTTGCCTAGGAGTCTTTTCTCTTTTGCTTTGTAGCCAGAAGTTAAAAGAGAAGAAACTGCAAGCCAAGAAAAATAAACTTGAACAAAAGAAGCAGGGAAAAGGTCAGTGAAATTCAGTTTTCTTTCCATTCCCAAAGTGAAGCCTGGAAGGGTTTGTTCCACTCTGCCACCCCAAGGGTTCTCGATGTGTGGGTAGATGCCCGAGGTTTGTTATTTTAGCAAATGTTTCAGAGCTCCTCTTTGAGAGCCATCTATGTTGAGACTGAATCTTACAAATCACTGGGTTGTTTGTGAACTTTTCCCCTTTATTAGGGGAAATTTTGGACAGCAAACGCTGCCATCTGTGTGTGTGTTGGCTGTGGATGTTTAGCCCCAGCTCTTCTGACAAACTGCAGCTCTAGAACATCGTCTGCTAACGAAGACAATGTTGTTAAAGGCTGTTCTTTATATAAAGTGTATTTTCGATGTGCCTGGGAAGGGAGGTGGAACAAATGCCCAGCGAGGAGCTGAGTTCTGGTGTGTGTGTAGGAGCTGGAGCCACCTTGGTGCCATCTGTTCCACAGGACATTTAATTTTGCATAGAAATAAATGTGAGAAGCCTTGACTGCCTCTGCTCTCCTGCAGGCTGCGAGATTAATATTCAGCACTGTCAGTGCAACTGTTTGCTCAAACTTTTGAATAGCAGTTGCTTCCTTTCTATTTTAGCGAACTCATCCCCCATTTGTCCTGTGAGGGTCTGAGCCTTAAAGTCACAACCATTCCCAATAACACCAGTAGAGCAGTGACTTGTCGGATGGTTCCACCTTATTTCTGCTTTGCCTTCGGAGCTGGATCTGTTTCAGCTGAGCCCCTGCCAGCCTCCCGTGTAAACATGGGAGGGAAAATTAATCGTTAGGTTAATTTTACTTGAGACAACAAGTGAATGTAGCAGGGACACGTGGGGGTTTTTTGGTTTGGTTTTTTTTGTGTTCTGGTTTGGTTTGTATTTTTTTTTTAAAGCTGCTCATTTGTGAATTGCGACTGGGAGGAGAATTCAGGTATGAGTCAGGGCACTTTGTTTCACTCTGAGCAGAGCAGAGCAGCCGCCTGCTGCGAGGGAGGGGAGCCGCTCAGCTCCTGCTGTGGAGCAGTTTTGTTTGGCAGAAGTGAATCTGTAAGCCAGAATCCAAACTCACCTTTCTTTAGAACATTTTCTGGCTCCTTATAGTTTGTTGGTCTCTTTAAAAGCATAATTTTAAAAAGTCAGTGGAGGTAGAAGCTGCTGTTTAGTCTGCTCAGAACAGGCTTGTCTTCTCCCGGTTTTGTGTGCCCTGGGGTGAGATTTTTTTCCAAAGTAATTGAAGTGTATTTGTTGGATGTGGCAGGCGAGCGAGCATTTCTCTTCCTTTTTGAATGAATAAATAAACCCTCTGCATTGCCATCTTTCCCCTTTGTTGTAGTACAAGCGCAAAGAATCAGGGTTAGAATCATAGAATAGTCTGGGTTGGAAGAGACCTCAAAGATCATCCAGTTCCAACCCCCTGCCATGGGCAGGGACACCTCCCACTAGATCAGGGGCTCCAAGCCCCATCCAACCTGGCCTTGAACCCTTCCAGGGTTGGAACAGCCACAGCTTCCCTGGGCAACCTGTGCCAGCAACTCATCACTCTCATGAGGAGACTGAGTGCCTGTGGGTTGGTGCTGGATGAGGGCTGTTAGAGCTGTCCTTGCAGGCCCTGAAGCACAATGGAAGTGCGGGACTTGGCCAGGCGGTGGCATCAAACCTCTGATCTGAATCCTGAGTGTTAGTGGAGCAGGAGAAGCACAGGAGCAGCAGAAAGTCCTGCTTTATGCCATCCCTAATTTTCATTATTTCTCATAGGTATTTTCCAGTCTTTCAGCAGGCTTTATGAGTTTTCTGTATCCTCATGAGCCTGACACATACCTTAAGGAGTCCCTGTGCACCAAACAGTCTGTAGAAGCTCGTGGAGTTTCTGTAAGCTCAGGAACGTCCTGAGCTGTGCTGGTGGCTTCCCAGTGCTCTGCGTTCTTTATCACTGCTCTGTGATAACAGGCAGCTCATGCTGGAAGGCGGAGATGAGCTTGGAAACGAGATCACCTCCCTCTGTTGCATTTGACTTGCCTCTGTTAGAAGCAGTGCTCGATAGGAGGCAGAGTTGTGTGATGGTGGAGTTGGCCCAGTGGCAGCGTTGGGGGTAAGGGAATATTTCTCCAAGGGAGAATTTGATATTCCGAGCTCTGCATTGATTCGGTAGAATCCGTGTAACCTGATACGTGTTTCCTTGGTATCTGGGACTGCTTTGTTGTGAGATATTTAAGGAGGAAGTCGCATGGGAATATGTTATCTGTCTGTACTAATTAGCACGACCCAATACGTGTTTGCTTAGCAGCCGAGACTACTTTGTCATGAGACACTTAACGAGGGAGACAGGGGGATGTGTTCTCGGTTCATTTGTTTGTGTTCGTAGAACCTGGTCAAGCTCAAGAGCAAGTCAGCAGTGAGGAGGAAGAGGAGGACAGCAAGGAGGAGGAGGAAGAGAAGGAAGATGATGCCGAAGAGCCAAGTTTTTTGATGGGAAGAGGATGAGGCCTCTCGGGGACAGCTGGAAACACTGTTCATTGCTTTACATCCAGGAGCATGAAAGTCTGTCATCTCAGCCAAGCAGAGCCCATTGGCATCGCGTTACCTGCTTAACGGTGAACGACCTTCCCGTCACGGGCCCGAGACCTTGATAAATGCCAAATAGGAGATTTTTTTCTTAATTGCTTGTATAACTGCTGTGCAGTCTGCTCTCAGTTTGCTCTAAAGAGTCAGCCGTGAGTCTGGGACCCCAGGGTTCCTTCTGACATGGCCCAGAGTGGTTTTTCAGCCTGAAAGCTGCAGCCTATCCGTTGCCATTTCAGGAAAATATGACTGTGAGGGCTGTGTGTTCTGCTTCTGTTGGAGCTGGGAGCAGTGGGGTAGGTTAATCTAAGGCTGCGCTGAACCTGAGGTAGAACAGTGGTCTGTAACCAGACTCTCCTGCACTGTGAGTGTTCTGAATTTGGGGCTTTCTAAGGGGTCATCTCTAACCCAAAGAAATCAGTTTCTGTTGCTAGACAAGTTCTATAGATTTTTAAGCAGGATCCCTTTTTTATGGCTAAAACTTCCCTTTTCTTCCATGTTTTCTAAAAGAATAAAGGGGATGCGTTGGATTGTTCTGTCTTCCTTTTTGTATTTTGAGGAGGATTTTGGTAAAATACAGAATCTTGCAGTGCTGCAAGCGCCAGGTGGAGCAGCACACGTGAAAATATGGAAAAAGGCATTCGCTGCATTTCATTTCCTTTTTGCGTTTGGATTGGAACAGTATCTTTTCTGAAAGATGATGCCTGTAAGTCTTGGGACACTGTTGCTTGTGTTCAGCGTCATGTCATGGCACCTTTCTCCCTGCTGGAGCTCTCTGAGGTTCTCTGGTAGGAATCACAACGTCCGTGTGTATATTTACTAGCACTGAAGTGCAAAGTGAATGCAGTGAAGGTTTGATTTGTCACACAGGCTGTTGTCTTTTCGGTGTCTCTTTCATCAGAAGTGCCTGCTCATCCCAGGGCCTCGGCATCCGCACTGTGGTGCTGCTGCTTCTCAAGCCTTTGCTAATGCCAAAATATTTAAAGCAGAAGGAATGAAAAGGGAGATTCTCTCTTGCGATTTAGCGTTTGTTGAGCCGTGCTGCCAGCAACCCTGCCTTGTCTCTGCTCTGGCTTTATGTAATGGCTTCTCAGGGGGGTTATCGCAGCACAGGGACAGCCGCTGTGATCGAGCATGAGTGATGTTTGTGTTCAGTTCCCCTGCACAGACCCAAAGCCTTTCAGAGCTGCCAGGTTCTTATCCCATCACCTCCCAAGCTAGAGGCCTGCGTGGAATCGCTCTCTGCTCCATCGAGGTGGGTGCTTCAGCCTAGGTTGTGACAGTGACGTGGATGCTCTGCAGCCTCTGCCATTTTCCCTGCAGAGAGGGCTGAGTTAGGAGAATCGTTTCCCTTGAATCCCCTCTGGGGCAGGGAAGCCCTGTTGACATGTCTGTGTCCTCGGATGAGCCATAAAAATGTTATGGTGTTTCTTAGCTTTTGTGGATGGAGAAGTGCAAGTGTCGCGAATAAATTAAGTCTATGTCGCCTTAAGCTTCTCCGGCTTCTGAGCTGGGTCAGTTAGTGCTGGTTTGTGTTAAGTAGAGCAGACATTGCTGCATGAGGACATGTTCTTGGTGGTGAGGAAGAAGGATTTGTGTTTGTCTTGGTGAACTTGGTTGTAGATTATTTCCTAGAGAAGTCGCTCTCTGATGGAGACTGAGGTTAAAGTTTGCTGCTGTTCTACTTCCACCTGTTTGTGCCAGTGTGGGACTGAGGGACAGCAGCGTTAGTGCTGTCACTGAGCAGGGATTCCTGGTCTAGGGGGGTGAAAAGCACACTCAAGATAACAGATATGTTTGTCTCTTTGATGTGTTTTTAGGAATTATTTTCCTTTGTCTTCTCCCTCTCGCAGGCAGAATTGAGTTCAGGATGGGATTGCTGGTGCTGACCAGCATTTATCTTCTTTTCCGGGAAGGAACTCCCTCCTTTTCCCCTCTCCTTGCCCTGGGGATGGGTTTTTGCTGATTTTCCTGTGGAGTCAGCGCAGGGGAATGCAGGGAGATTGTCTGGGTCTGCGGCCCCTGCCCGCGGGTGGTGGGACGGGGCAGAGGCCAGGGTGTGGCTGCCTGTTTGCTGTGTAATTAATCACTGTAATAAAGCATGTGTGCATCCTGCTCTGCCAGCACCTTCTCTGGGGAGTCTGCACCCTAAACAGGGCTTAGGGGCTGCACACAGGGCGTGGGGGGTCCCTATGAATCATAGAATCACCAGGTTGGAAGAGACCCACCGGATCATTGAGTCCAACCCTTCCCACCAATCTCTAAACCACGTCCCTCAGTACCTGTGGATGCATGCAGCAGCTCTGATGCCTGAGGCCCCAGGATCGTGGAATCACTGAGGTTGGAAAAGCCCTCTTGTCTCATCCAGCCCAGCTGAACCCTCCCCTGAAGCGCCATGGACACAGTTTTTTTCACCCCTGCAGCGATGGGGCCTCCCCCACAGCCCTGGGCACCCTCTGCCAGGGCTTCACCACTTGGTCAGTAAAGGAATTTATCCTAATATCCAATCTAAACCTGCCCAGGTGCAACTTGAGGCCAATTCCTCTTGATCCATCCCTTGTTACTGGGAAAAAGAACTCTGCAACCATCCCACTCTCCACCCTTTCTTCCCAGGAGCTGGGGGGAGCAATGAGGTCTCCCCTCAGCCTCCTCTTCTCCAGGCTGAACAGCCCCCGGTGCCTCAGCCCTTGTTCTCCAGCCCCTTCCCTTCTCCAGACGCTTCCAGACCCTCCACGTCTCTCTTGAAGTGAGAGGGATTCGAGGGGCATAGACAGCTCTGAGCACAGGGGTATCCCAGCCCTGTTTCCCCTGACCACGCCCCCTTCGTCAGGACCACGCCCCCTCGCATACCGGCTCCCGTCGCTTTGGCCACGCCCCCTCCCCCTCGCGGCCCAATGAGACGCGGGTCACGTGCGGGGCGGGCGGGCGCGCGTCCCCCCGTCCCCCCCACTTCCTGCGGTCACGTGGCGCGGGCCGGCGTTGCCGTGGCAGCGGCGGCGGCGGCAGCTCCCGGGGCGTCAGGCCCAGGCCGCGAGGTGAGAGCCGGGGAGAGCCTGTCCGGGGGGATCCCCTGTCCGAGGGGCCCGTGAGAGGGGGAGCCTGGCCTGAGGGGTCCCTGCTCGAGAGAACCTGTAGGGGAGGCCCCGCCTGAGGGGGCTCCTCCTGCCCAAGGGGGCCTGGGGGGGAGGCCCCGGCTGAGGGGGAGGCCCGGGCTGAGGGGGAGGCCCGGGCTGAGGGGGCTCCTCCTGCCCGAGGATGCCTTGCGGGGAGGTCTGGGCTGAGGGGGCTTCCAGCCTGCCCAGAGAGTGCTGCGGGTGCGTGGGAAGGAGGAGGAGGAGGAGAAGTCCCAGCTCGGGGGGTCCCTGCGAGTAGGATCCTGGCTGTGGGGATGGGCTGAGGGGTCACCTCATGCTCAGCACAAGAAGGATGTTGAGGCTCTGGAGAGAGTCCAGAGATGAGCATCGAGGCTGGGGAAGGGGCTGGAGAACAGGCCCTATGAGGAGCGGCTGAGAGAGCTGGGGGTGTTTATCCTGGAGAAGAGGAGGCTGAGAGGAGACCTCATTGCTCTCTACAACTACCTGAAAGGAGGTTGTAGAGAGGAGGGAGCTGGGCTCTTCTCCCAAGGGACAGGGGACAGGACGAGAGGGAATGGCCTCCAGCTCCACCAGAGGAGATTTAGGCTGGAGATTAGGAGGAAGGTTTTCACAGAAAGGATCATTGGGCATTGGAATTGGCTGCCCAGGGAGGGGGTTGATTCCCCTTCCCTGGAGGTGTTTAAGGGACGGGTGGATGAGGTCCTGAGGGACATGGGTTAGTTGGATAGGAATGGTTGGACTAGAAGATCCGATGGGTCCCTTCCAGCCTGGTTGTTCTATGATTCTATGATTCCCCAGCCTCAGGTGCTGCTGTAATGGGGGGTGAGGCATCTCCGGTCCAAACCAGGAGGGGCTCCCTGCAGCGGAGAGACCCTGAGCATGGGAGGGGGAGAGTGGGTGCAGGGTGACACTTGGCCCTAGTGTGGTCCCTGGAAGATGCTGCAGAGGGGAAAGGGCACAGGTACTAATGCCTGATCAGCCCCAGGGTGTGGGGCAGCAGCCACTGCTCAGGGCGTGCGGGAGGGGGATCTGCATATCAGCATCTGCTTCATCCCCTGCTGGGAAGAAATCCCTGCAGGAGCCTCAATCCCTGCTGCGCTCGCTGCTCTGGATGGGATAACCCAGTCTGCATGAGGGAGCGATCGGGGAAAGCTTTGGCTTCAACAGGGTCAGAGGCATCAACAGTGCGAGGGAAGCTTGGATGGCCTTGGCCTACAGGGGAGACAGGGGGAGGAGAGGCCTCCTGGGGACGCCCTGCGTCTCCATCCAAAATTGAGCAGCCCTGGGCGGTGAAAACCTGGGATGTGATTGTTTCTGTGAGAAACCTTGTAGCCGCGAGGCAGGAACGTGAACTCTCCAGAACAGCTCTGCCCTGACGCAGTTAACTGGCCAAAAAAACATTTTCAGAGTGAAACTGCAGCAGATGCTGCGTGTGTAACATGCTCTTTGCTCCTGTGTTTCAGCCCTCGGAGCACCCCCCCCCAGCCTCTCCATGTCTGTAGCTACCAAGGTGAGTTTGCTGTCCTCTTGCTGCTCCTTTGGGCTCCATTTGTGTTTATGAGGTTTGTTCTGAAGTTGTTTATGCATTTGGGAACATCTCTCGAGCTGCTCCAGAGTGAAAATTCATCTGTCTGGTATTTTTAGCTTTATTTTTCTAACGAGAGAAGCGGCTGTGATTGGGCGCTCTTGCTCTCCTGCCGTAACCCCTGGATTCAGTTGTCTTTTCAGTGGAATTTGTCCCAGGGCCTGAAGTTTCCTACATACAAAGTTCCTTCGCGTTTTGTGAGAATAACCAGCAGGGCAGAGGCCGTCGGCGTCTCGGCTCAGGACGAAGCCAGTGAATTCCCCCCTCGCTATACATTGCGGAATCCACACAGATGTTATCACAGGAAACAGCTTTGTGAATCTGCTTCTCACCGAACAGCTCTGCCTCCCCCACCCTCCCAGGGGGCCAGGGGAGAGATTTTTTTTCTACTGTGAAATAGGTGATTAGCGGATTTTTCTGGAACGCGGAGCAAGTGGGGAGGTTTCTACCTCTGACTCTGTCCTAGTTTTTATTGCTTTGTGAAAGTTTTTATGTTGTGGTTTGTTTTATTTTTTTTTTTTTCTTTTCAATAACTTGAAGACTTCTGGGCAGTCCAGGAGCCATCCCGGAATTCTCTAGGAGTGGCTTTGCCAAAAACTGCCCAGATGAACAAGTCCTGTGCTTCTGCTGCCATCCTTGGGATGTCTGAGGGGCTGGAATCGGCAAGCACACCCTGCTCAGGAGGGGCAGAGCCTCCCAGCCTGCCCTGAGTTATTTGTTGCTCAAGTCTGGTCTTTCTCGTGCCTGCAACGGCTTAGTTCCTTTTCAGATTAGCACTTGGAGCTGTAGGCAGCTGGTGTCCTTTTTATCTTTACCACTTCTTCAAATCCCTCAGCGAAGGCAGGTTTAGTGTTATTATACCTGTTGCCATGTGGAGAGCCGGGAGGAGCGGGGGATGCGAGCAGAGCTGAGGCTCCTTTCCAGCCAACAGCGAGGTGCTTGTGACCTTGAGGTGTGGTGTGGAGACTAATTATCTCCATGGCGCGTGGACAGGCATCTCCTCCTCCCAGGAGCTGATAGCTTGGAGCCAGCAGGGGCTGGTGTAGTGCCTGCCAGAGCTGGGGTGGCCGGCAGCAGAGTTGTGGGCGTGGGGTTTGATCAGAGAACTGTGGTTTCCTTCCTTCAGAAGGCCAAGTTAAACATCTCGGGTCAGGCATTTGTCAGAGCTGAGCGGTTTCTGCTCACAGCATTTAGTGAATCCTGTGTCTGGGAGGGCTTTGCTTAAGGGTTTTTTTTTACTAGCAAGGAGAAGGCAGAGGGGGAAGCCGAGTGGTCGCCTTGCAATGAGAAGCCAGGTGCTGTTCTTCATTCCTGAGTTCCTGCTGGAGCAGTTCCTGGGCTCACCTGTGTGATCTTCTCTATTCTCACGGTGGGTTTGGCAGTTACGGCTGCTCTGCTCTCTGCTTGGCAAGCGCCATGGTGTTTGCTGCATCCTTTTCTGCTGACTGAGGGTAGCTCCGTTCAAACAGAGCTTTTCCGGTTGTCGATGCTTGTCCTTTCTGCTGCCTCCTCCTGAACACGACTGTTTTGTTCCCTCAGCATTTCTCTCATCATGACTTCTGAATTAAACGTTCCGGTGGATCCTTCCACTCCCGCTTGCTGCTCTGAACCTGGCACAAAAGGCATGGATTACCGGGACTGGGTCCGGCGCAGCTACCTGGAATTGGTCACCTCAAACCACCACTCCGTTCAGGCCCTTTCCTGGAGGAAACTGTACCTGAGCCGAGCCAAGCTCAAAGCTTCCAGCAGAACCTCTGCGCTGCTCTCTGGGTTTGCCATGGTATGTGTACTCTCTGTACTTTGCGGTGATGCCTTTTGCATTGTGCAGGTTTTGGTTTGGTAAAATCCTCTGTTAATCAGTGCTTTCTTCCCGTGGAGACGCAGGACGTGCTGTTTTCTGGAGAGGCTGGGGGGCTGCTGCTGGTTTGAGGCTGGTTTGAGGCTGGTTCCCTCGAGGCAGCTGTCTGCACGCTCCCGATTCAGCCACTTAGAAAGACTAATCCTCTACCTTCTGGGGATCAGCAGGACTACAGAAAAGCTGGGGAGAGCCTCTTAATCAGGGAGTGCAAGGATAGGATGTCGGGGAAGAGTTTTCAGCTGAAAGAGATGAGAGATGAATTGAGATGAGATCTCGGGGAGAAATGTCCCTGGTAGATGCTTCTTCTGTGCAGCACTCGGGTACTGTGTAGAAGCTGCTGCATAGATAAAAATCACATCAGGGAGGAGCAAACAAACAGGGTGGAGACAGCAGCCTGGTGATGAGACCCACACAGGCTGTGGGGTTGACAAAGCACGGCTGTGTTGCTGTGAGCCTCTCCATCTCCCTTCCAGTTGGTGCTTACTGGGAGTGGGAGGCGAAATGACTGGGAGTGGGAGAGGTTTTGTGCCCAGCTGAACACACAACAGCAGAGGCAGCTCCTGGGTGTGCAGGACACGCTGCGAAGGTGTCGCCTCCCACAGCTCAGAAGCTGGGGGGGGCAAGGCAGGCAGAGGGGACTTTCCAGAGACCTTTCCTTCTTCTGTTTTAGCTTCTTCCGCTGTTTTTCTCTCTCCTGCCCCCCCAGAACATGAATCAGCTGTAATGTTACAGCAGGGTGGTCGCCCAAAGCGAAGCTGGAAAACTGCAAGTGGGGATTTAAGCAGGAGCAGGGGAGAGAGGGTGCTCGGTCGCCTTGTGATTCCTCTCTGCCTGCTGACTGGGGGCATGTGGTTCTCATAAACACTTTTGACAGGACGGGTGTTGGTTTGCACCGAAGTCTGAGTGCTGAAGCGGCAGAAGGTGCCTCCTGCTGCTGAGAAAGCCGAGTGCTCTCCTGCATATTTCCTTCACTCGGAAGCCACCTCGCTTTAAAAGCAACTCACATGCTTGCCCTTCGTATTCTGTTTTACTCAACTTCTGTGGTAGTCGTGTGACTCCTAAAGGTGGTTATTAAGCTCAGTTTGTGGTGTGTGCACTGGGCTCTCTGTGCCCCTGCAGGGTGTGTGCTCACTGCCATCGCTGGCTCTGTGGCCTTTGCAGCCGCCCGTGGAGCAGGGCTGGACCACGGCTGGGAGCACAGACTGTGCCTGCCCAGCTCCCACAGCTGCCGAAAGTCCTGGCAAGCACACAAAATTAACCGTTTGGCTTCTGTTCTCTTAAAACGTGAGTCCTCTAAGCACCTAGGTGTAACTGGGGTTTATTATAGATCACCAGCTGTACATAGAACAGGGGTCGTGGGAGCAGCTGAGGGAGCTGGGGCTGTTCAGCTTGGAGAAGAGGAGGCTGAGGGGAGACCTCATTACTCTCTACAGCTTCTGGAAAGGAGGTTGGAGTGAGGTGGGAGCTGGGCTTTGCTCCCAAGGAACGAGTGATGGGATGAGAGGGAATGGCCTCAAGTTGCACCAGGGGCGGTTTAGTTTGGATATTAGGAAAAAAAGTCTTCACTGACAGAGCAGTGAAGCCCTGGCAGAGGCTGCCCAGGGCAGTGGGGGAGTCTCCATCCCTGGAGGGGTTCAAAAAAAGTGTGTTTGTGGAACTTTGGGACGTGGTTTAGCAGGCACAGTGGGGTTGAAAGCTGGACTGGAGGATCTTAAAGGGTTTTCCTGACCTTCATGATTCTACGATTCTGTAAGAGTATTTACTAGAGACTGACCTTAGGAAATGGTTGGACTCGATGATCCGGTGGGTCTCTTCCAACCCGGTGATTCTATGATTCTATGGTAAGAACTCCTAAAATCTGTGATTGTTGGAGATGGGAGGTTGTGCAGTAAGGAGTTCCCTCTGGCTGGCCTTGTCCCAGCTGTGGTTCGGGGCCTTCCCGAGGAAGCCAAGGTGTCTGCTCCAACTGGGCTGTTTCTCTCTGGTGATTTGGCAGGCAGGTCTTCAGCACGCAGATGTTTGCTCTCTAGGAAGAGCGTCCGTTTGGCTATTGATGAAAGTTGAGAAGTTATTTAGAGTTAAATAGTTTCCCTGAAGCCCTGTGTGCATTTGACTATGTAAACAAATGTCACACAGGGCTTGGCAACTGCTTTATTGACTTCCCTGTCCGTGTGCTTGCTTCGAGCCCATTCCATATCGGCCGAAAATTGTTAGGAGCTGATATTTAATCAACAGGCAGTGGCTCTGATCCAGCTCTTCCTGGACAGGCTGTGAAATAACGTGAACCTTCCTTGCTACTCGATGCTATCTCTGGTATTTCTGGCAGAGTCAGACGGATCAGGAAGATGCGGGTCCTGGGCCTCTGCCCCAGGGAGGCTGCAGATGAGGAGATGCCGAGGGAGCTTAGGAAGCCTCCATCATCCTTTTCCTGATGGAGATAAGAGCTATCACTGCTTGTCAGCCTTCTCAGTACTTGTCCAATTGCCACAGGACACGTATTTGATTTAAGAAGCCATCCAGCAGATCCGCTGCAGGGGTTGTTCTAGCAGCCGCCAGACCATCTGTGTGACTGTAGCGTGGTTTGTGCTGAGCCCTTTGTCATCTTTGTCCCTGGGACCGTCCATCCCAGGCTACATTTCTCAAGAGAAACATCTTTATTGTGGGCACTCTGTTGGTCTGAAAACCCCTATAATTGCATGTAATTTAATTGTTCAGTTCTGAGGTGCTCTGAACAGTGGGTCCAAGGCAAACCCATGAGCGTTGGGGCTCAAGGATGCTGTTCGCAAACTTAAAATTCAGCCTACGCCGAGATCTTCTGCGGCTCAGCAGAGCACTCAGTGCTGGCAAAGTCAGGCCTGTGGCACCACAGCTTCTGGGAGGAGGTTAAAATAAAGGGAGCTGTGATCACATAAGAGTATAATCGCATCAAATGGGGCAATTAATAAGCAGTGTCTTTAATGGTTTTTAAATGGGTTATGTCAGCTCGTCCTCTTTCTCTTATCCCGGTCAAGGAACGACACAGCAGTCTGTGCAGGGGGAAGCAACAAGAGCTCACTCGCCTTTCCAGTAGGGATTTGAGTTAAAGGAACTGTCCTCCTGCCTTGCTGCCCTGTCTGGATTGTTGATGTTTTTCCCTGAAATGCCTCTTACCGAGACATCAGTCAGTGTTAAAAATCCATCATAGCACACGGCTGAAGGCAGCCCTAGGGAACAGGTCAGGAAACATCCAGTTAACTGGGAGGTGCTGCTCCTGCGAAGAAGAACGAGGAGAAATGGATGTGGAGGCTTTCAGCTCTCACATAAAGCCAGAAATGGAACACGAAGGCACAATTCCATCCTTGCTGAACACCATGTCCCTGGGACTGCAGCATCCAGCAATGAACGAGGTACCTGCACCTTCCCCTGGCTCACAGGGGCCACAGGCAAACATCACACGGGGCAGTAGGAGGTGAGTTTGGTCTCTTCCAGTTTGGTCTCCTCCTTCTGGACTCACTAGAGGGGGATCTGAAGAGTGTTGTAACCAACCCAGTCTCGCACTAGATGGAGGAGCCAACCCTGTGCTATTATTTTCTTTGTTCTATGGAACTACCGTAAGCTGCAAACAGGGACCTGGAAAGAAAACAACAAAAGGAGTGAAAACCAGACATGTTCATAACCAGAACAGGAGTCTGGGAATGTCCAAAACCTGCTAGGTGAGCCAGTGTCCATGCAAATCGTGGAGTCCAGCTGCAGATCCAAGCAGGCTGATAGTTTTGTTCCATTTCTGTGGCTGTTCTGAGCAGAAGGTTTCAGCCATTGGTTTGGAGATGCCACCACCACAAGGACTATTTACTTCACAATAGGTCATTTTACCGATTCGTATGCCAGCCCAGCTAACAGGCCTGTCCGAGCACTCCAGATCTGACCTCAGAAGAGCCTCCGCTCTCTTGTGCTTATTCTGATTGTTAAGCTTAATTTGATAAAAAAAAAAAAGCTTTAGAGCCTTCCTATGAGCTGCTCCTGTTCTGAGCAGAGGGTCTTGTGCTTATTCTGATTGTTAAGCTTTATTTGATAAAAAAAAAAAGCTTTAGAGCCTTCCTATGAGCTGCTCCTGTTCTGAGCAGAGGGTCTTGTGCTTATTCTGATTGTTAAGCTTTATTTGATAAAAAAAAAAAAGCTTTAGAGCCTTCCTATGAGCTGCTCCTGTTCTGAGCAGAGGGACTTCTGTCCAAGGCTCCCATGAGCGATAACTGTCCCATTCTGCTGAGAACATCAGCAAGTTATTAGCTCTCGAGGGAGAAATTTGGGGATATAAATAGCTTGTATCTGGGCATATTCATAATAAAAATGAACATGCGATGTTCTGAGAAAGGAAGGCGACTATTCTAACTGTGGGATGACTTAAACTGTAAAGTAGCTTGTGTGCTTCCCATGGGGGAGTGAAGCCTCGCTGGCCGCTGGTCAGGAGCACCGCTTGCTTTTGCTTTCCGTTGTGTGCCTGAAGGCAAAACTTCCTGCACTGCAGCTGCAAGTGTGGAGTAAAAGGAGAGCATGTAGGGGGCAGAGGGGCCATCGGCTGCCTCCCAGCTCCACCCGTTGTCTGTTCTGCTCCTTCTGCTGTGTTTAGTTTGATGCCCTTTGTAGAGCTCGTGGTTGCGAGGAGAGAGATGTTATTTCAGCAAAACTACAGCACAGAAATGTGTGTGTGAGCCTCCAGTGAGGCCTCACTGCAGCCTGGGTGTGTGGGAAATGGGAATGAGAGGAGACCTCATTACTCTCTACAACTCCCTGAAAGGAGGTTGTAGAGAGGAGGGAGCTGGGCTCTTCTCCCAAGGGACAGGGGACAGGATGAGAATGGCCTCAAGCTCCACCAGGGGAGATTTAGGCTGGAGATTAGGAGGAAGTTTTTCACACAGAGGGTCATTGGGCATTGGAATAGGCTGCCCAGGGAGGGGGTTGATTCCCCTTCCCTGGAGGTGTTTAAGGGGATGGGTGGATGAGGTCTTGAGGGACTTGGTTTAGTGTTTGATAGGAATGGTTGGACTAGAAGATCCAATGGGTCCCTTCCAACCTGGTTGCTCTATGATTCTATGGTTTGCACTCTAGAAAGCACTTGACTGTGTACTTGACCTTAGCTGCTCTTCCTGAATGAAGATGCTGACTAAAAGCCTTGCAAGGAGTAAACTGTCAGCTGCTGACGAGCTTGTTGTTGCTTCCCCAGGTGGCCATGGTGGAGGTGCAGCTGGAGGTGCAGTACAAGTACCCCCAGATGCTGCTGATCGCCTTCAGCGCCTGCACCACGGTGCTGGTGGCCGTTCATCTCTTTGCCCTCCTCATCAGCACCTGCATCTTGCCCAACGTGGAGGCCGTGAGCAACATCCACAACCTCAACTCCATCAGCGAGTCCCCCCACGAGCGCATGCACCCCTACATCGAGCTGGCCTGGGGCTTCTCCACCGTCCTGGGGATCCTCCTCTTCCTCGCAGAAGTTGTGCTCCTGTGTTGGATAAAATTTCTGCCTGTGGGCTCCATCCTCAAGAACGAGACCAGCAACGTGGAGAGTCCCAGCAGCCACGCGGGTTGGCAGTCGGCACTGGTCTCCACCATCATCATGGTCCCCGTGGGGCTGATTTTCGTCGTCTTCACCATTCACTTCTACCGCTCGCTGGTGCGGCACAAAACGGAGCGGCACAACCGCGAGATCGAGGAGCTCCACAAACTGAAAGTGCAGCTGGACGGGCACGACAGAGGCATGCAGGTCGTGTGACGGTGGCAGAGGCTGCTGCTGGTCAATCCGCTCAGCTGAGGCCGAGATTAAAATGTTTTGCTCGTGGGTGACGCACCAGCGATGGATTGTCTTGAGGCTTCAATCTGTAAATTCAAATCTCCTGCAAGATGTAGCTGTGGGTCCTAGTGCTGCTTCCGACTCCAGCGTCTCTGGCCCATGGCTAGTCCTACACATTCACCTACTTACATCAACACTGCTGTGGAGTCCAAGGTCACAAGGTTTACTGTTTGATAGGAATGGTTGGACTAGAAGATCCGATGGGTCCCTTCCAACCTGGTTGTTCTATGGTTTACCAACCTTAATGCTGGTTCAGGTAGCCAAAAATCTATTATTCTCAAACACAATATTCTGTGGCCAAAAGTAAAACCGCATCAATGTGTGTGTGTGTGTAGGACCTGCCTCGTGTCGGAGCTCCCTGCCTGTCAGCGCAGCAGCAATTAACCGGCAGCTCATTTCTCGAGCTGGGCTGGTTAATGAGGGAATCCGCAGCGAGCTTGAGGACATCCGGGAACGCACAACAGGACCCGAGTGCTGATCACCTTTGTGCCACAGCAAGTGTTCCATAAATACCTAACCAGAAAGAAGTCAGCCTTAGCCTTTATGTTCTTTTTCTTGATATTCCTTACAATATATTTACAGCTCGGGAGGCGGAATTGGAATTGCAGGAGGCTGGGAACCTCCCTCCCTTTGGCAGTATCTGTCACTTCAGGGGGAATGGACGCCAAGAGCATGTGGCTTCTCCCAGTAAGAGGCAAGTACCCAGGGAAGGCTGACGGGTGGTTTAGCTTTAACAAGGACATTCTTGAATCAGAGCAGTGCCAGGGAGTTTAATGAGACAGAACTCTGAAGGACTCACAGAGCACATTTCAAGGAGGTGAGGAGTGACAGCAGACAGCGTAGTGTAGCAATCCCTTGTGTCATCTTCATTTCTGTGTTGTTGCGATGTCTTTGCCTGGTTTGCTGCAGGGAACAAGCCCTGGTCCCGTATTTCATCAGTCACTTGCTTTGGGGTTTCTTTGTCAGCAGGATTTGTCAAACATGCATTTCCTTGTCCTTCCACTGAAGCAGCCGAGTCCTCGGGTGGAACCTGGTGCATCCCACAGCATCGGATCTGCCAGGAGAGCCATGTGCTGTTAAAGAACTATCGTGATTCATTTGATCTGAGGGTGTTTTTCTGCAGCAGCAACCTTTGCAGGGCTGTGCTGCTTGGCGAGGGAAGCTGCAGCATCCTTTGGGGTGAAAACTTTGGTAAAAGTGATTTTATGATTTATGGTAACTTTGTGGAGGGAAGAGTTGTGCCATCATCAGCTCTTCTAAGGAAAAGGAAGACTCTGCCAGGCAGGGCTTGAAGAAGAATAAGGACTGTTCCTTGGCCCTGATCCTGTGCTGATTCCCTGCCCTGCTCTCAAACACGGCAGCTTTGGAGTCTCCCAGGCCTTTAGGTTTCTGAAGTCATTAAGGATGTTTGTAATGTTCTCTTCAGCCCTGATCCCATATTCCCCTAGGAGGGGAAAGCTCTTCTGGCACTGGCTTGCATGTCAGCTTCCCAGAGCAGAGAGCACACACAATCCTCAGCAGGGCACGGTGGGACTGTCCCGATATTCTTCCCTGGCCAGGCCCTTGGGGACTCGGCTCTGATCTCTCTTGTTTATGTGTGAGTTTGGGCATTGTGGGACGTGTTGCTTAGCGCTGTGTCTGTGGCTTCCATCGGCTCTTCTCGCTGAAGTTGGCGTTTGCTTTATTGGCTGATGTGCAGCAAAGAAAACCACCTGGGAGCACTGGGTACCTGCTCCGGCCCTGTGCACGTGTGCAAAAACTGAGGAGTGTCCTCCGGGAAGTGAGTGGTGAGGAATTCATATGGACTCTGGGAGTGTGCACTCTCCCCCTCCTCTTTTCACTGTAATAATTCAAGGTTTACAAGGCAATATCAGAGTGGAGCTTTCTGCTATTACACACGTGAGCTCTTCTACCAACGGAATCTGTGAGGCCAGCGCCACAGCAGGCAGGATGGATCTCATTGATGCTTTCTTTGGGTGCTTCTGGAGTGTCAGGAGTACCAGGACTCTGTCTGTGGGACTCTGGAGGTTCCTGAGGGAAGCGCTGAGCCATTCGTGCAAGTTTAAGAAGAAAAAGGTTTCACAGCATGCAGACAGCACAGTGCGGCTTATTCAGAACAGCCAAATTGTCTGTTTAATTCTTTGCCAATATAATAAACTTCAGCAAATGGAGAACTGCAGCAGAAACTGCTCTGATTTGTAGAAGAGCTTTGTGGGATTGGATTGACGGTGTTTCACGGCCGCGTGTCCATGGCTGGAGTGGGATTGCCTCACTCCAGCGGGAGCCTGAGGTTGGGTTTGGGGCAAAGGCACTTAGACCAGAGTGATAATAACCTGCTTGCACAGCCTGGCTTGCAGCTCGGTTTCTGGTGGCTCTCTGGGCACAGAGTTTTCCCTGCCCTGAGCAGCCCCTGGGACCATTCTTGCTCTTTGGCTCTGGTGCCTGAGACCTCCCCAGGCTGCTGATCACCTTCGTGCTCTAACTCCTTTCCCACAACAGCCTGTGCTCTTCTTGTTCCTGCCTCTCTTCCTCTGACTTCTTTACATTTTCCCCACTGTTGGGTCTTGTTTGTGTTGTGGAACGATGGCTGTGCTGTCCACCCCAGTTCCCCTTGGAGGTGCAGGGACATTGTGCTTGGTCAGGTGGGTGTTTCTGTGCGGCAGCACCTGAAAATTCTCCCTGCTTAGCTGCTGCCCCGAGGCTGTCAGCGAGGATTCCCATCAGTCAAGCATGGAGATTCCAGTCTTTCCGCACTGTCCCTGGTGTCCAGCAGGGCTGGCAGCACGTGGTGTCATGTCTGTCCTGTGCTGTCATCTCCCTGCCGTTCCTGGGGTGTCCGTCATTCCTGGGATGCTTCTCCCAAGGGCCTTCAGGCTGGGCATGCGTTGGGGATCTCTCTGACCTGTGTGTTCTCTTTCTGTATCAGCCTCAGACCCTGAGGGGTGCGGTTTCAGAGGGGCTGTCATCCCAATCCTCATCTTCCTTGGGCTGTCACTCTGGACCACTTATTGCCTTGTTTCTCCAATCCCTGCCGTGGGGCTCACCTTGTGTTTGGGGTCTGCCACCACCTTGATCAAGTTCTGAGTCCTTCAGACTTTTTCAGATAGTTTTTGCTTGGCAGAAAAATCCTTCTGCAGGCGCCAGGGACACTCCTGGAGCAGGGCAGGAGCTGCCAAGGCCCAGGGCATGACCCATGTTTCTCCCAGAGCCTACCTTGGGTTGGGAGGCAACTCCTTCCTCTGCTTCCCTCGTTAGCAGGAATGCCCTGGATCCAGAGGGAGCTGCTGGAGCAGTACTGGGCGCTCCATTTGCTGTGGGCGGAGGCAGATCTTACTCCACGAGCATCTTGGTTTTACCATCACCCCAGGCAGGCCTGGCTCTCTTTTGATGGATACGCGACCCCAGGGCAGCCTTTATGCCAACAGGAGATGGAGGAAAAGTTGGATTTGACCGAGTGGGAGAAATCTCTGCGGTAAGCGCTCAAATATGTGTTTGTGGAGAGCTGGTGGGGTGGGTTCAGCCGCAGAGCCAACGCCCTTCAGTTCCCTGGTGCCAGGACTCGGGGATGGGCAATCCCGGCTCACCAGGGCGCCTGGCAGCTGCAGGACTGATTGCTCGCTCCTCACATTCTCCTCTGGCCTTTCCTGGGGGTTTTGAAAGGCCTTTGCATTTCCCTGCTGCTGGAGCTCCAGTATTTTCTGCATCTCTTGGCCTTTGCATAAGGAGTAGCAGCACCCCGAGCCACAACCTCAAATTTTGATCCTGGCCAGGGTGGAGATTCCACCTCTCACAGGCTCTCTCCTCCGGTTTCAGTAGCTCCCACTGGCTGGATTTGGGAAGCATCCCCGTGGATACTGCTGGGAGCAGGCCCTCTGCCCAGAGCACCCAGTGCTCTGGAGTTTAGCTCTGTCTGCTCTTGGTTTCTCCCTGTATGGACAACATTTGTACCACAACCTCTGTATCCCCCTTATTGTTGGGCTCTGTGACTGGAACTGGATAAACCTGCTCAGCTTCATGCTTCTTGCTCCCTCCAGACTGATTTTTTAAGGCAGCGTCAATCCTCTAGCATCCTCTGCGGGTTAGTGCAGGTTCTGCATGGTTTAAACCCCTGCTTGGACATCAACCCCCTCCTTTTGGGCTGCACACAGAGAACAATTGGATGCGTTTCCTTTCATTGAGGGCCTGGTTCTTGGCAAGCCTTTTACTGTGCTAATTGTGGGCAAGTAGATGAACAGCTGAGATAGGAATTCCGGCAATGGGAAGATCATTAAAGTTTGTCTTGCATTAATAATACTAGTTCGGTGGCCAGAATCGCCTTTTAAGGGGCTATTAAACAAGATTAAAACCTCTCTAGGCTTTTCTCAGGTTTCTATGATATCTGACAATCTAAATCAGCTGCAGTGCTGCCATTTGGGCTTTCTAGGAGAGAACATACATGAGCTCATATACAGTCACAGAGAACCGATGGGTGTGCAACTGCATTTTGACCTGAGAAGGTGCCCAAAGGCTGCTTAACAGGTGAAAAATGTCAAAGGAGACACAGCAGTGACTGCACAGGGACTAGATTACATTTTGGACTTCAAAACCACCTAGACAAGGCCCTCGGGTTTTGGCTCAGAATGTAATTACCTGAATTTTTTAAACTTAAGATGTCAATGAGGTGGAATTTTCTGGGAAGAACATCTTCCCACACAGTTCGATCGAGGCGGAACAATTCAGCTAACGAATGCAGAGCAGAGAAGGAACTGAAATCTGCGGAAGGGCTTGGGCTGGATCTGTGCAAAGGGCAGTTTGATACTCCGTTTGACGATTCCAAGTTTTTCTCTGGGTGCCATTTCAGTATTTCAGACCCAAGCATTACCAAAATTTTGATAGGAATGGTTGGACTCAATGATCCAGTGGGTCTCTTCCAACCTGGTGATTCTATTTGTTTCAACACAGCTAAGGAAGCTCCTTTCCACTCCCCTCACCCAGGAGATCCCTGGGAGGAAGAAGCAGCCCTCCCCTGCACTCTCATGTGTTTGTTATGGTCCCGTTTGATGGAGGTGATCTCAAACACACCCAGTTCCTCAGAAATACGACCAATTCTGTACTTTATTTTCCAACTTTCCTAATCAAATGCAACCCTGGCTTCCCCTCCCTGCTCACACCGGCCTTCCCTGAAATGAAAGAGCTATTTCCAGGAGTTCTTTCCCCAGCTCCTCGTGCCTCCCTCCGGCGCTGAACTCTGCCGACAGCTCCCTGAAGGTGATGCAGACGCGGCGACGCTCGATGTGCTTGCGGTAAATCGCGTGTTTCCACTTGTAGCGCGCGTCCCCGTAGAGCACGACCAGGGAGCGTCGGGGCAGGGGGACGGCGACCGTCACCTCTCGGCTTGGGACCAGCCAGGGGGACAAAGTGCAGTTCAGTCCCTCTGACGTTTCTGCAATAGATCCAGGGGGACTTAATTCCCTCTTTTCTTTACCAAAAGTGGGAAATAACTGGATGCTGTCCTCGGAGTCACAGGACATGGAGAGCACCGTTTTTGAGAGCAAGTTTAAGCTAACCAGGCGCTCTCCCCAGAGCCACCAGTCGTCAAAGTGCGGGTCGATGGCGGAACCTCTCTCTGGCAGGTAGTCCAGGTTACACTGCTCAACAGGTAGGAAGCCGGCTAGCACGGAGCAGCCCTTCAGCTGGGCCACAATCTTCTTGCTAAAACTCGGCAAACCGGTGAAGCCGCCGGCTTTCAGCCTTTGTTTTTTGAAGTTCACTTTGGGGCCATAGTCCTGTTGGAAAAGAAGAGGGGAAAAGCCAGTGCTAAGGAAAACACAGGGGCGAATGGTTTTTTGGAGAGGCTGTGATCCCTTCAGGGCTCACGGTCAAGGCTTTTGGGTTCAGTTCTCATCTCTTGCAGTGACCTGGTCACCAGGTTGCAAAAGGGCTCGGGGAAGCTACATTAATCTCTCTCCAACTGGATTTTTCACTTGTACAGTAAAACCAAAGCACTCACCTCTTTCTTTTTGAGGTTGTGTTAATGCCTGAACATGCACCATCACATACTGCTTGTGGTGGCTACTGTATCTTTTTGCAAGAAGCCGACTAATTACAAGGAATTCTTGCAGCTGATTTCAGGAAAAGCTTCCAAAGGAAAACATTTAATGAAACTTATCCCTGTTGTGTGTTTTAACTGGAAGCAGCTTTCCTTTCCCAGAGCTACCTAGGATTAAATGTGCTTCTCAAGTCAAACCTGTTTCTTTCGGCCAGACTGTGACGGTTTCCAGTCGTCTCGATCCATCAGTTCAACTATTTCAGATTCTTCATCTTTGCCGATGAACTCTTCCACCAGAAACACCCCTGGGAAGGGGAAGGCCCAACCAGCAAAGGCCGAGTGCTCATTGCCCTTAGCCAGGCCTGTTGCCAGACAGTAAGTGAAATTGTCTTCTCCCTGTGGAAATAACAGTGACGGTGAAAGAAATGGTGGTGGGTAAACTTATCAAGATTAGATATTTCCATGATTTACCCCTGCAACCTTGATGCTGTGGCCTGAAAACTGTCTGTACAGGATTCCTGTAGACATTTTACAGCCTCTTTTGGGGAGTAATCAACCCTTCTCTGTATTTTACAGCTCCAGCATTACAATGCTGCTTGCTCGAAGCCACTTTTCTTTCCTAGTAATGTCTTTGTCCAAAAAAGATGCCAAACGCACAAGGAGGTTGATAGTTTGTGTTCCTGGGCTGGCTGGAGAGATACCGTGAGTCTTATCAATAAAATGCCGAATGAGGAGAGCTGACAGAAGGGGCCGAGCTGTAGCAAGCTGGACTTTTCCCATGAGCTAAAACCCTTAGGCCACCTCGGCTTCCCTGGCCACACCTGTAACATTCAGGCAAAGCTGCCTGGGCTCTTCACAATCACCCTGGAGTGGCCATGCTGGGGCTCTGCTTCGTCCTCTGCCCCGAGGGGCCTGCAGAGGCCAGTCCTGGGGACCCCTGAGCTCCCTCCTCCTCCTGACCTGAGGCAACCATGGCAGCCCTCTCCTCATTGTCCTGTCCTGAGGGGATCATGGCAGCCCCCTCCTCATTGTCCTGGTTTTAAGGGATCATGGCAGCTCTCTCCCCATTGTCCTGGTCTGGAGGGATCATGGCAGCCCTCTCCTCATTGTCCTGGTCTGAATCCTGTGTTCAGTTGTGGGCCCCTCACCACAAGAAGGATGTTGAGGCTCTGGAGAGAGTCCAGAGAAGAGCAACGAAGCTGGTGAAGGGGCTGGAGAAGAAGAGGAGTGTCTGAGAGAGCTGGGGGGGTTTATCAAGGAAAAGAGGAGGCTGAGAGGAGACCTCATTACTCTCTACAACTACCTGAAAGGAGGTTGTAGAGAGGAGGGAGCTGGGCTCTTCTCCCAAGTGACAGGACAAGAGAGAATAGCCTGAAGCTCCACCAGGGGAGATTTAGGCTGGAGATTAGGAGGAAGTTTTTCACACAGAGGGTCATTGGGCATTGGAATAGGCTGCCCAGGGAGGGGGTTGATTCCCCTTCCCTGGAGGTGTTTAAGGGACGGGTGGATGAGGTCCTGAGGGACTTGGTTTAGTGTTTGATAGGAATGGTTGGACTCGATGATCCGATGGGTCTCTTCCAACCTGGTTGTTCTGTGATTCTCTGAGGGGATCATGGCAGCCCCCTCCTCATTATCCTGTCCTGAGGGAATCATGGTAGCCCTCTCCCCATTGCCCTGGCCTGAGGGGATCATGGCAGCTTCTCTTCCTCCTCCTTTTCTTCCTCCTCTTGTCCTGAGGGTACCACAGCAGCCCCCTCTTCCTCCTCCTCCTCCTCCCTTCCCCAAGGGGACATCAGCAGCTCCACCTCCTCAGGGACCATTGTCCTCGGTGTGAGGGGAGCGCGAGAGTCCCTCTCCCCTCGGGGAGGGCAGCCGCCTCCCCCCCTTTCCCCTGGCGGGCCCCGCCCCTCCCAGCCCACCTCCCCGGTACCTGCGGGGGCGGAGCGGGCAGCCGGCGCCCCTCGCAGAGCAGGCAGGAGCGGATCCCCTTGCAGCCGCAGCCGCCTCCTCCTCCCGTCGCCCCCATTGCTTCCACACGGTGAGAGGAGCGAGAGGGCGCAAGGCCGCGGGCCCAGCGCGCGGGGGAAGGAATTGGCGGTGGGGGGGGGAAAAGGGAGGGGGCGGACTACAGCTCCCATCGCCCCCCGCGGCGCGGCCGGGCCCCGCTCCGCTGCTGCAGCAGCGGAGCGGGGGGGGGGCGATGGGAGCTGTAGTCCCGCCGAGCACGCGCCGGGCTGGGGTTGGGGGGGGGGGGGGGGACTCGAAGGCCCCGTGGGGCTGGGGCCTGACTCGGTGTGGCCGCAGGTCCCGCGAGGGGCAGGGGTCGGAGCATCAGATTCCTCTCGTGGGCTCTAGAGCGTGTGGCTGGGCGGGTTGAGGGCCTGAGCTGTAGCTCTGGTACCTCTGAGAGAGCAAATGTGGAGCAGCTGCTGCTCGCACTGGCTTCCAGGCTCTTGCTGCTGGTGTGAACTGGGCTGTGCTGGCTCTGAGGGGATAGGGGAGCGATGCTGCTGCTCCTCAGCCCCTGGGGAAGGTGCTGGAGGTGTCTTCTGGTGCAGGAGGAGCCCAAAGGGGAGAGCCCAGCGTGGTCCTTGCCCTGAGCTGGACATGCGAAAGGACAGCTTCAGCCTGGCCTCCCAGCTCTTTTCTCTTTCAGAGAATCACAGAATCACCAGGTTGGAAGAGACCCATCAGATCATCAAGTCCAACCAATTCCCACCAATCTCTAACCCATGTCCCTCAGCACCTCGTCCACCCATACCTTAAACATCTCCAGGGAAGGCGACTCATCCACCTCCCTGGGCAGCTTGTTCCAGTGCCTAACGACCCTTGTTGGGGCACAACAACCCTCTGCAGAGCCACAGACTGGGAGAAGTCTGGCTGGAAAGCTGCTGGGAGGAGAGGGACCTGGGGGTGTTGGTCGACAGCGACTGACCATGAGCCAGCAGTGTGCCCAGGGGGCCAAGAAGGCCAATGGCATCTTGGCTTGGATCAGAAATGGTGTGACCAGCAGGGCCAGGGAGGTTCTTCTCCCTCTGGACTCAGCACTGGTGAGACTGCTCCTGGAATCCTGTGTTCAGTTGTGGGCCCCTCAGCACAAGAAGGATGTTGAGGCTCTGAAGAGAGTCCAGAAAAGAGCAACGAAGCTGGTAAAGGGGCTGGAGAACAGGCCCTGTGAGGAGCAGCTGAAAGAGCTGGGGGTGTTTATTGTGGAGAAGAGGAGGCTGAGGGGCGACCTCATTACTCTCTACAACTCCCTGAATGGAGGTTGTGGAGAGGAGGGAGCTGGGCTCTTCTCCCAAGGGACAGGGGACAGGACAAGAGGGAATGGCCTCAAGCTCCACCAGGGGAGATTTAGGCTAGAGATTAGGAGGAAGTTTTTCACAGAAAGGGTCATTGGGCATTGGGTGAGGCTGCCCAGGGAGGGGGTTGATTCCCCTTCCCTGGAGGTGTTTAAGGGACGGGTGGATGAGGTGCTGAGGGACATGGTTTAATGTTTGATAGGAATGGTTGGACTAGAAGATCCGATGGGTCTCTTCCAAGCTGGTTGTTCTATGATTCTATGACCCTTTCTGTGAAGAATTTTTTCCTTGTGTTGAGCCTGAACCTCCCCTGGTGGATCTTGAGGCCATTCCTTCTTGTCCTGTCCCTTGGGAGAGGAGCCCAGCTCCCTCCTCTCCACACCACATTTCCCTCTCTTTCATTTCTCTCTCTTTCATTTCACTGTCTTGGAATCTGTGTCAGAAAGAGCCATGAACCACCAACGCTTTGGTCCCATCACTGTTACTCTGAACATCAGTGTGTGCTGCCTCAAAGGTGCATGAATGATTGATTCCCCTTCCCTGGAGGTGTTTAAGGGACGGGTAGATGAGGTCCTGAGGGACATGGGTTAGTGTTTGATAGGAATGGTTCGACTAGAAGATCCGATGGGTCTCTTCCAACCTGGTTGTTCTATGATTCTGTGATTCTATGAAACCATCTGTTCGTTACTCATAACACACAGAACACTTGATCTCCTTTGTGAGGAGGTGATGGTACTGATTAGTGGGCATCTACCTTTCCAGTAATTAATTCAGTTTTCCAAGATTTTGGGGATTTTAGGAGTTGTCAGCCAAGAGTCTCTCCCTGTGGTTGGGCCAGTGAGCGCGCGGCGTTGATTCTTTGGGAGGAAGGGTTTCACCACAGGTTTGTCTATTCTCGCTGGTGCCGCTTTTTGGAAGGCGTGTCAGAGCTCTGGGAGCAGAGCCTTGTTCTCAGGAGAGGGTCACACAGGTCCTTGTCCCCGTGTTGTCACCACAGACAGCTTTCTGCTGCTTCAGTAGCCAAGGGGAGGGGTGGCTGATGGGTTGTGTCCACCTGTTGGGAGCACCTGCCCAGCAGAATAACTGTCTCTGGTATTTTCCATGCAACCATATAAAAAGAGATGACTCAAAATCCAGCAGCAAAACCAGTAGCTAACCTTAAAACTATTTTTCCCTCTTTTGGAGTCAGTTGGGAGGACTTCCCCTTATTCCTGTTTGTTTTCCCAGGAAGGGAACAAGAAGAGATCCTGCAGCTGTGACTGATCAGTGATTCCAGCGCAAGGGTGGAGGTCAAAAATGTCCAAAATCACTACAGAGCTTCTTTTGGAAAGAGCGGTTCCAAAGTCTACGCGGCTCCGAAAGATCGAGACACTGAAGTAAGTGGAAAATTCCAGCTGGATTCAGCCTGGGTGATCCTTTTTTTGTCTCCTTTTTTGTCTCTCTTCCCCTGAACATTTGCACTGAGAAATGAGAGGTGGTTATAGAGCGCAGAAGGTGCATTTTTGGGTCCGTAAGTGCTGCTGGAACTGCATTCCCAGCCAGGATCCTGCCAGTGCCTGTTCTCCTCACCATTGCTGCTGTGCGTGTGCTGCCACCCTCCTTGTGGAAAACGGCTCAGGGCTGGACCCCAGTTTCCCAACCCTTACACGTACTCCCTGCCCCCAGAACACTCCGTGCAGTTTGGTCCCTCGGTTTTGAAGGGTGCTATTTCAGAAAGTCCGTTTGGAGAAGGTGGTGTGGAGTTTCTCCCCAGGGGGACACAGTGGTCACACTCTGCTTTGCCGCCAGCTGGATCTGTTCAGCCTTTCTCACATTCTCCCTGAGCTGATGGGGCTTCTGAGGTGTGAAAGAGAAGTGGTCTGGCTTCCTTATGTTATTTACCTCATTTATTCCCGCCTCATTTATATTTAGAAGGCCTTTTATAGTGATCATCCGAGACAGAGATTCTCTTTGTTAAAGGAGCTCAGGCTTGTGTCCTCGGGAGATGTTGGCTCAGGGCTAGACACTCCCTTTGGAGTCTCCCTTTGGAGACTCTCAACTTTGGAGTTGGCTAAACGATCTCATCAAACCTGAATCACAGAATCATAGAACAACCAGGTTGGAAGGGACCCATCGGATCTTCTAGTCCAACCATTCCTATCAAAAGGGCCCTCCTGAAGGGCCCTCCTGGTAATACGTGTTCCTCCAGGAGTGTTTTTCCCCTCACAGACATTGCACCACTGCTGCTTTTGGGACAGGATGCTGCTTTCTTGGTACCAGTATGAAGCGAGAGGAGGATGGGGCCTTCTGGGGCCACTGTAGCTTTGTATCTCTTACAGTAGCTGTGAGACGGTGATCTCCAAAAACTTTGAGGGCGGAAATGAATCAATAGGTGCTGCAGACAGGATAGACGGACGGTGCACAAGTGCAGTCCAGGGCCTGGTATTGCTCCAACTCGTTTTGCTTGAGTTAGTTACACTGCAAAGGGATCAAATATCAACACACTTTGAGGCACAGTCATTGTTGCCTTGAACAAGACTGACTTGTATCAGAAATGGTGTGACCAGCAGGGCCAGGGAGGTGATTCTCCCTCTGGACTCAGCACTGGTGAGGCCGCTCCTTGAATCCTGTGTTCAGTTCTGGACCCCTCAGCACAAGAAGGATGTTGAGGCTCTGGAGAGAGTCCAGAGAAGAGCAACAAAGCTGGTGAAGGGGCTGGAGAACAGGCCTGATGAGAAACGGCTGAGAGAGATGGGGGGGTTTATCCCGGAGAAGAGGAGGCTGAGGGGAGAGCTCATTACTGTCTACAACTCCCTGAAAGGAGGTTGTGGAGAGGAGGGAGCTGGGCTCTTCTCCCAAGGGACAGGGGACAGGACAAGAGGGAATGGCCTCAAACTCCACCAGGGGAGATTTAGACTAGATATCAGGATGAAGTTTTTCACACAGAGGGTCATTGGGCATTGTAATAGGCTGCCCAGGGAGGTGGTTGATTCCCCTTCCCTGGAGGTGTTTAAGGGACGGGTGGATGAGGTCTTGAGGGACTTGGTTTAGTGTTAGATGGGAATGGTTGGACTAGAAGATCCGATGGGTCCCTTCCAACCTGGTTGTTCTATGATTCTATGATTCTAAGACCTTGTCTGGTGGTTCAGCTCTCTCAGGCAGCTTTGGTACCCTAGGAGGTTCGGCTGAGCTGCACGTTAATTGTCCTGTGGAGGCTGTGGTGGAATTGGGTAACTGACAGTGTCCCTGACAGTGTCCGTTAGCTCCAACACGGCATCTCTCCCGCTTTTGGCTCTTGCGGCCCAGACAAAGCAGGTTTGTTCGGATTCAGTCAGTGAGTTGTGACCAGGTGATGCCACCAGGTGGGACCCTGTATCCTGTGAAAGGCAGTGCTCGTTTTTCCAGTGGTCTGAGGAGAGTCGATGTTCTCTTTTTCCTTCAGTCTGTCCAAGCTGCAACTGAAGACTGGAGACTTAGACCCCCGTTTGTTTTCCCGCCTGAGGCATCTGCAGAAACTCGATCTCTCTGATAATTTACTGGACAAATTTCCCAACAGCCTCAACCTGCCCGATCTGCGCGTGCTAAACTGCAGCAACAACAAGCTGGAAGATGTAACTGCTCTGAAACAGTTCCCTCTGCTCGAGGAGCTGACCTACGAGAATAATGTGTTCCTGACAGTGAGTGACCTCCCATCCTTACTGGCTTAGGCACTGGATAGTGGGGGAGACGAGCAGTGATGGTTGTTTGAGGGCACTGGAGGGAGCAGACGGCCTTTTTGTGCCCCTTCCCCAGTCTGTGGCACTGCTTCCCAACCTGCCCCAGACCTCTGGGATATTCCAGTCTGTTCATATCGATTCCCCAGCCCAGAATCCCCTCAGAGGTGGCTTATCAGGCAGGGCATCCTATGCTCACACTTGTATAAAATCCAGTACTGACTGTAGAAATAACCTTGTACATTCGTTGCAGCGTCTCTTGTGCTCTGGGAGAGCAGACTGGGACCTCTCATGAGGGGTTAAACCCAGTCATTAGTCTCACTTAGGTTTGTTCTCTGCAAGTAGAAGATACCCATTTGTAGTAAAATGTTAGTTTATAACTAAAAGGTGATATTTGAGGCAGAAATGCCCATAAGCTTTTATGAAATGGCTTTTCCCGAGTAAACACATTCTTCTTCTCCCTGGTTGTGTTTTAATTAAGAACTAGAGCAAGTAGTGTGTGCAGGTTTTGTAACTAATTTCTCTTTCTAGCTCAACGATGACTATAAAGTAATGTTTCTTTTGCAAAACCTTCGGCTCCTCAATGGCAAAGACATAACCAAACTGGCCAATCATGTGAGGAATGTCAACAGTCACAAGCTCACCAGCAAGGTAATACGTGCGATATTTTCTTAATCTCTGAACACCTGAGAAATACTGAAATGCTGTGTTCAGTTTAGTGACAGAACTTCAAACAAGCACCAAGTTGTTAGCAATAACTCCAGTATCATCTGAGCCCACGGAGCAGGCACCTCCTGACTGGCTCATTGCTGCCTTCTCCGGTCACTGCTGGCGTTTGCTCTGCCTGTTCCCTGCAGCCTTCGGTCCAGCAGGACCAGCCAGGTCTGTGTTGGACCCTCTGCTGTTCCAGCTCACTCAGATCCTTATTCAAAGACGTCAGAAGCCCAGTTCTGATGTACACCTCGATTTACGTTACTGTCCTGGCCCCGGGAACAGGGAGAACAAACCAAGCTCAGGTTAATCCTGCTTTTTTCCAGCGTTCACCAAGAACAAGAATTTGTTCTTCCTTCTTCAGCTGTTTTTATTTGGAGCTGCGTTTTCACTCATTTACATACACATAGACTCATAGAATAATCGGGTTGGAAGAGACCCACCGGATCATCGAGTCCAACCATTCCCATCAATCCCTAACCCATGTCCCTCAGCACCTCGTCCACTCGTTCCTTAAACACCTCCAGGGAAGGTGACTCAATCTCCTCCCTGGGCAGCTCCCAGGCATGGCTCTGGGTCCGCTGTGGAGCTACCTGCTTACCTGCCCTCTCAGGCTTCGTTCAGAGGGGTTTGCTTTCTTCTTGACTGAGGTCGTGGTTTGAACGCTGATAAAATAAACGGCAGCAGTGCCATCGTGTAGCCAGCAGAGCCTCAGGGTCGGCAGCTCCTTAAAGGCTTTGACAAGCGCACTTGTGATTTTCTGCTCTGGTTCCCTGTGCTGTTCCGCGGACTAAACTCAGCCTTTGTGCCTAGGTTACTGCTCACTGGAAAAAATTCTTCCGTGACCAGCTTCCCAAGAAGCAGACAGCGGAGCAGGCGAAGGCCATCAAGAAGAAGTTCCTGAAGTCAGTGCAAACCAATGTGGTGTATGGACCCAGCTCACTCAGTGAGTTCACCCGCTGGCGGGTAGGTTACAGCTCAGCCCCCTCCTGTTCCTCCAGGCAGGGACTCTGCAGCCGTGTGGTTAAAATTCCCCATGGATTTGGGATTCGGGAATGGGGGCTCTTGCCGGCGGGTGGCGTCACTTCTGGTTTTCTTCCCTGCTTCGTTAGGCAGTGACCGAAACACCAGGATTAAATGTGCATCGAGGTGCAATGACTGTCATTGAACATAGTTTTGTAAACTCAAACAATCATGATGCTTGTACTCATTAACAAGACTGCAGTGTCCTTGCTACTTAATTATTTGCAAGTAACTAATGGCAACCTTGACTGAAGCTGCATGAAAGGAGAAAAGGTAATGACAGCACTGTAGTTACCCTCCGTGGGGAAAGGTCCCAGCTAGTTTGTACCATGTTTTAGTTGGATGTGCTTACACGGAGCTGAGGCTCCTGTCTCCTTTGTCCTGTTCTGTCACTGTGCTGTTGTTTTTTCGAATGTGGACCCTGGATACCAGGGACAAAGAGAAGCTCTTGGGTCAGATCATGTCAGCAGAGGATCTGGCCTGCCAGTTCAGCAGCTGGAGACTCCGCCAGCGCTTCTGAAGCTGATGTGGAATGGTGGAAGCAGATATTAAACCAAAGCAAAGCAGCTCCTGTCACTGCACACCACAGGCCGACTGCTGGTGCTCTTTGTCTCTTTTTTTTTTTTTTTTTTTAACATATCCACGTATTTGCTTTTAAGGTGAAAATGATTGCAGAGGAATTCCTGGCACAGTCACTGGGTCTGGAGTTAAATTCAGACACTGAGCCAGAGGAAAAGATGGATGAGCATGAGGATGAATTAAAAAGCACAGGAAGCCCCAGTGAAGCTGCAGATGACGTGGGTCAGGTGGGTGATTTTTGCGGTTACGTTAACAACGTCTTTTGTATTTCTTAGGGGTTGAGAAGCGCTTGTCAGCTTGCACTGTGACCCTTTGGTCCCTGCAGGGCAGTCTCGGGCTCCAGCCTGTGCTCAGCGACTCAGCCCTATTTTTCACAGCCAGATCAAAGCTTTCCCAACAGTGTGAAGGCTGTGTTGCTCTCCAAGACGACAGAGCTGCTGTTCTCATAGGAGACCCAAGAGGTTTCCCGAGTCCTACAACTCCAGCTCTCCCTTGAGGGGGAGGCTCTTTCTAAGGAGAGCCAGGCTGGTGTGTGGCTGCGATGGCGCTTGCCCTCTTCGTAATGCCTGCAGGCTGCACCCTCTCTGTCCATGAGCCCCGTCTGCTTTTCCACATCGTAATGTGGAGTTCATCATTCATACATTTACATCGTAATATGTAAATCGCAAGTGACTGCGACAAGGGCAGGGAGAGGAAAATGAGGCTGGTTGTGTGATTTTCCTTAGCTTCTGCCCTAGGAACTCTGCAGCTCTGGGCCGTCTGATTGCTAGAACCCAGTCTGTAACCATGGGAGGGTACTTGGATTTGAATAATTAATATCTCTGCCTTGCAAATCATCTGCAAACCTCTGGGAACCTAAAAACCCTCTGCGGATGCTGACAACTTGCCTTACAGGTCACCGTGAAGCCCAGCAAGAGGAAAAGAAATAATTCAAAACCGAGGTCTGGAAACAAGAGGTCCAAGTCCCAGGTGAACGCGGAGGAGGAGGCTGCAGTTCATCGCAGGAAGTCCAGCCGCGTGGAGGACGATCCAGCCCCCAACAAAGCGAGAACATCGAACCGACCAGGCAAAGAGGCCACTCCTGAGCAGGGAGCGGAAGGGACTCACAAGAACGGAGAGCAGTTTCCCAAGGGGCAAAGCAACAGGCGGTCCAGCCAGCAAACAGGGGAGCAGAAAAGCCAGGAGCAGGGCAACGGGGTGGTGACCTTGACCCCTGTGAAGAACTCCAAGGGCAAGGTATGTTCATCCAGCCCCGTTGGGACTGCCTTTCAGCCTCTTGGTTCAGTGGGAGGAGCCGTGTTCAGATTTGATCAGAGTTCTGCACAGGTTGGAGCTCATAACTGGCCAGATATATCATGAGTTGCTGGTTTTGTTTGTTTTTTTCCTGTTGTTTTAACTCTCAGAGGCATCAGGGAAGCCCCCCCGGGAGACAGTGAGGGGTCTGCCGAGACAATCGCAGGCAAACTGCTGTCAGGGCGTGGATTTTCTAAATGTGGATGGTTTGTTGTAGGAGGATGTCAGTGCAGAGCCATTGCATTTCCTTCAGTGTCACAGTAAAGGCAACAGCTGTGAGGATTTTAAAACAGAGCTCTGGTCCTGTGTCTTCGAGCCATTGCTAGAGTCCGGAGCCAGAAGAGGTGAGCTCTTAAAGAGGTTTGTGGGATTTCCAGAACCAGCCGGCTCTGGAATCCCAATGGACTCCATGCTGTGAGCTGTAGTCTCTGTTGTCAGGAAGAGACTTGCTTACATGCTGCTGCTTTGGCTCTGAAAGCAGGAGGCTGGGAGAGCACTGGCTGCAGTCTTCACGGTTACCAATGAACCTCAGAGCTTCTCACCTATTCTTTTCATCTTTCAGATCCCATTGTGAGCTCTTCCAGGACTGTGGCGACGTGCGGAGGCGAATCCGTCTGCCTGATCGACTGTGAGACGGGGACAGTGCTGAAAAAGTACAAGGTGGTGACAGAGGTGGGTTGCAAGGGGGAAGAGTGGACACTGAATGGAAATAACCCAAGGGGGAAGAGTGGACACTGAACGGAAACACCATAATCAGTTAGAGTTACACACACGTCTACACGATGTGGATTACAAAGAAAAGGTTTCTGAAAGGGTTTCAGGCATTAGCATGGACAGATCTTCAGCTGGTGGAGACAGCGTTTTCTCGATTGTCCGTTTAGCCTGGTTGGTTTGAGTTTTTCGTCAGTTTGGGAGATGGGCCTGCCCCTCCTCTCCTCACACAGGGTAACGCATGGGTACGTGGGCTGCTAAGAGGAAAAAAAGTCCTGTTTTGATCGTTTGTGTTGCTCTCGGGTGATTTTGAGGCTGGGTGCTCTGCTCGTGTCATTTCACCCAAACAGCCCTCATGAGGGTGGCCTCACCTCTGAGGTAACAGCCATAGAACCATAGAAGAGCCTGAGTCGGAAAGGACCCACGAGGACCCTCGAGTCCAGCTCCCATTCCTGCCCCAGAGAGCCCCACGTTCACCCTGTGTGTCTGAGGGCCAAACACTTCATGGAATCATAGAACAACCAGGTTGGAAGGGACCCATCGGATCTTCTAGTCCAACCATTCCTATCAAACACTTCTGGAATATTGTCCGGCCTGGTGCTGCGACTGCTTCCCTGGGAGCCCTTCCAGTGCTCCATCACCCTCTGGGCAAAGAACCCTATCCCAATATCCAACCCAACCCTCCCCGGCTGTCCTGTCTCGCACTATTCCTGGTGTCTGTCTGTCCTAGGTGTTCTTCAGTGTCGCGTGGACAACCCTCACGATGGTGATTGGCGACAGCCAGAAAAAATCTCATAACATCTTGGCGGCTGCCGGACGGAGAGGGATCGTCAAACTGATCCACGTGGCAGCCGATTTCTGCTACGGGGAGATCAAGGCTCACAAAAAGCCCATTGCTACCGTCTGCTTCAGCCCAGCTCAAGAAACTCACCTCTTCAGTAAGTCTCGGGGTCAGAACCAACTTAGCTTTGGTTCCTAAGCTGGAAAAGGCTCCATAATTGGGGGGACAGCTCGCACGGACATAAAGCACAGACAGACACATGTGCTTAAACTAACTGAAAGGAGGTTGTAGAGAGGAGGGTGATGGCCTCTTCTCCCAAGGGACAGGACGAGAGGGAATGGCCTCAAGCTCCACCAGGGGAGATTTAGGCTAGAGATTAGGAGGAAGTTTTTCACAGAAAGGGTCATTGGGCATTGGAATAGGCTGCCCAGGGAGGGGGTTGATTCCCCTTCCCTGGAGGTGTTTAAGGGACGGGTGGACGAGGTCCTGAGGGACATGGGTTAGTGTTTGATAGGAATGGTTTGGGTTGATGATCCGATGGGTCTCTTCCAACCTGGTGATTCTATGATTCTGTGATTCTATAAAGCACAGACAGACACATGTACATAAAGCACAGACAGACATTATGACCAGAGTAGTGTCAGCCTCGCGTGATGTGAATCCACAGAAGGAACAAACTGCTTCAGAGCTGAGGTGCAGCAGCTCCCATAGCTCTCAGAGTGACTGTCATGCGCACATTAGCCACAAACAAGCCCCGAGTGGGTCTGTTCTGCAGGGATGAGCATGAGGAATGACAACCAGGGCAGCCTGTTGGCTTCTGTCAGGCCTGGAGGCAGGGACAGCCCCACGACAATGGGCTCTTGAGTTTCATTTTTTTAAAACAAGCAAAACTTTGCGCTTAATTGCTTTTAAACAAATGGAAATCTAGCTCTGTGCCTCCTCGGACAGTTTGTTGTGAGGTAGAGGAGAGCTTTGCCACAGTGGGGGCCCAGCGAGGGGCTGCTGGGAAATGAACCATCAGGCTGCAAATTGCAGCTGCATTGTCTGGCTGTGAAGTGAGCTGCTGGAGAGCCATTCTGCCCACACCTGCACCCACAGCACACTGTTCCTCTCCCCTGCAATTACCCACATCCTGGAGTCCTTAGAGAAGTACCTGACACATTGAAAGTGGATTTTTTTTTTTCAACACAAGTTGGGGGGTTGGTTGTAGAAGCAGGAGCCTAGAGGGAGAGGAGGTTGACAGCACATCACGTAAGGGCACAGGCAGCAAGTCTTGATTTATCGCATAGAAAAATTGATAGTGATAAAGGAAGAGTTTGGGGACATTTACTCTGAGTTTGAGGGACACTAGCAGAGGCTGCCCAGGGAGGGGGTTGATTCACCTTCCCTGGAGGTGTTTAAGGTGTGGGTGGATGAAGTGCTGAGGGACATGGGTTAGTGTTTGATAGGAATGGTTGGACTCCATGATCCGGTGAGTCTCTTCCAACCTGGTTATTCTATGATTCTATGACACGATCGGATCAGGATCCAGATTGTGCTGAGTGATCCGTTAGTGTTGTTTCTGCTGTCAGGACATCAGCTCAGTGACAAGGACGTTAAAGAAGTCTGTCACACTTTATGTCAGTGCCTGCCTCTCCCTGTGGATATGGATGCAAGCACCGAAAGCTGTGGGTACATGGAATAAAGTGGATACGTGGAATAAAGTGGCACCTGCCTGAGAGCAATGACTTTGGAGCTCATCTTTCAAAGTCCCCCAAGCCCCATGACCAGGAACAAGAGCTCAAAGGGGAACTAATGAATAACCTTGTGCAGCCACAACTTAGTTACGGACACCAGGAAAGGAACTTTCTTTTATCTGCTCCTCTCCGAGCGCAGGATAAGGCTGACGGTGCATGTTTGACGCTGTGTGTGAGGTGGTGTTGAGCCGGGAGCCTCGGCGACGGCCGCTGTGCGTTAGCGAGCGCTCTGAGGCTGCAGCGCGAGCGTGTGACGCAGGTAGCCTTGCCAGCTAGCAGGAGGAGCCCCAGACGAGCAGCGGCGTCACTGCTTGCTTCTCTTGTGTCCCGCAGCTGCTTCCTATGACAAGCGAATTGCACTTTGGGATATTGGGATTCCAGACTGTGACTACAATTTCAAAGCAAGGTAAAGGTTCGAAAACTAGATGTGGCCAATCCAGGAGGCTCTGTCAGCGCGCAGCACGGCCTGACTGTTGTGTGGTTTGTGTTTCAGCCAGCTGCTGGTGCTGGAAGCACCCTCCATCCCCCTGCGGCTCGCCCTGGTGCCCACCTGCCCAGAGCAGCACCTGCTGGCTGGATGCGAAGACGGCTGCTTTGCCTGGAATATAAAACTGGATAAGAAACAGAAAAACAGGTGAGAACCAAAAGCTGGGGGCGTGTGTTCGCTTTCAGTCTAGGAAGAGGCAGTCCTAGCAGAGGGTTTAGTTCCACATAGAATCATAGAACAACCAGGTTGGAAGAGACCCATCGGATCTTCTAGTCCAACTATTCCGATCAAACACTAAACCATGTCCCTCAAGACCTCGTCCACCCATCCCTTAAACACCTCCAGGGAAGGGGAATCATCCACCTCCCTGGGCAGCCTATTCCAATGCCCAATGACCCTTTCTGTGAAAAACTTCCTCCTAATCTCCAGCCTAAATCTCCCCTGGTGGAGTTTGAGGCCATTTCCTCTTGTCCTGTCCCCTGTCACTTGGGAGAAGAGCCCAGCTCCCTCCTCTCCACAACCTCCTTTCAGGGAGTTGGACAGAGCAATGAGGTCTCCTCTCAGCCTCCTCTTCTCCAGGATAAACACCCCCAGCTCTCTCAGCCGCTCCTCATAGGTTCTGTTCTCCAGCCCCTTCCCCAGCTTCATGGCTCTTCTCTGGACTCACTCCAGAGCCTCATCCTTCTTGGGGTGAGGGGCCCACAACTGAACACAATAAGGGCTGAACAACAAGCTTGTCCAACCAAACCTGAAACAGTTCTCCCCAGCCTAGAAGGGCAAGAAAAAAATACTGGCAAGCACAATAGCCAAGGAGCGTTCAAAGCCAGCAGCAACGAGCAGAATTAATACCCTCAAACCTAAGGGCATATTCACTCGAAGGAGCATAAAGGAGTGTAAATTCTTGGCTGGCATTTCAGCCTCCCCTGCTCCTGGGACGTGAGGTTACCTGGGAAACTGGCACTCGTGGAGAGTGAGAAGGAAGCAGGTGAAATGGTGCCCAACTGACAGGAACTAATCCTGATGCCTGCAAAAGCAGGTGAAGTGGAACTGCAGTCTCTTGAGCAAACAGACTCTGCTGTGTCAACAAACCCGGGTGGCCGAAGGCTTAAGTTCCAGTGGGAATTCACCCGCGTTTGGCAAGAGACTCACTCCGATCCAAATTTATTTGGTCTGTGGTCAAATGCCTTGCTCCTGCCTTGCCTCACTGCACCCTTCCCCCTGCTCCAGGTCTTTTGAAGTCGCATTCCAGTTTCCCGATGAGGACGGAGAAGTGACAACCTCTCACAGCGTTGACGGTTTGGCCTTTCTGAATGACGATGTTGTCGGTGAGTACGAACACTGCAGCCCTGCCCAGTTACACAGCCAGGCCCCTCCGCACGCAGCAGCCTGGAATTGTCTCCCAGAGACACTTCTTTTTCTTAAAATGTGTGCTAGAGGTGCAACCCCCTGTCTGAGCAGGGCTGGAAATGAGATGGGCCCATCCCCAGGCACACGCGTCTGAGCAGTGGCCACAGCGCAGGGAGGAGAGCTCTTGTCTGCTCTGGGGCTGTGGCAGGAATCATAGAATCATAGAACAACCAGGTTGGAAGGGACCCATCGGATCTTCTAGTCCAACCATTCCTATCAAACACTAAACCAAGTCCCTCAAGACCTCGTCCACCTGTGCCTTAAACACCTCCAGGGAAGGGGAATCAACCACCTCCCTGGGCAGCCTATTCCAAGACCCCCTAAAGCCCGGACTGGGTCTTTCTGACCGGCTGGTAATTGCTCTGCGGTTCAGGAACACAAACATGGGACTGAAAATCCCTCCACAGCCTCCAGTTATCCTAAAATAAGGAGGTGGAGACAGTTGCTGGTGGTATTAGATCCCAGGTCGTCAAAGCTGCCTTCTAGCTGCCTTCCCCTGAGGCATCTTGCTTCTCAGCCACTGACCACCTCTCCCATCTTTCTTCCCTAGTTTCCAAGAGCTCCAAGCCGGGCTGCATCTATGTCTGGAGCTGGAGTCGGTCCTTTGACACGAAGAGGAGGGGATGCCAGCAGACGGTGTCTGCAGTCATTCTGGCCGAGCTGGAGTGGTCCACCACGAACGTGCCCTACCTGACACTGAGCACCTGCCCAGGTAGGCAGCACCTTCTCTCCTGCTGTCCCTGAGCAGAGGCGGCCGTGCGGGGCGAGGTTTGCTTCCCTCGGCCGTGGTTCCCCTTTCACCTGCCCCAGGAGCTGGGCATTAGGGGCAGGGGAGGGGATTTGTGTCCCCACAGAGTGAGTGTGTCCGAGTTTTAGCACTCAGTGCAGCCGGAGAACTCCACATGGTTGAAAGATAAACCAAACCTGATCCAATTACCATTTTCCTAAACAAAACCCTGCAAAAGGCACAGGAGCTGCAAACCCTCTATCCCTGGCCTCTTACAGAGTCAAATTACTCAGCTTTAAAAGAACTGAGTTCTTTCAGGGTGAGGTCAATTTGTGTATTTGTGCTAGAAAGGATTTTGCTGAGAGGTGACCCCTTCCCTGGGCTCCGCTTTGCGCAGGAGCAGACTCCCAGTTCCACCCTCATTTTCCAGCTTCTTCCTTTGCTCTTCCAGCAAAAGAGTACGTGTTCTGTGGCGACGAGGATGGAAGCATCTGGATGTACAACCTGTCCAGCCACACCAGAGCGTGGAGCAACGCCAAGGGGAAGCGCTCGGAGCGGCGGATCCCTCCCACACAGGTAGGTCCATGTCCCCTCCGCTGATCCGAGGGCGTTTACACAACACACCCTGGATTGTCTCTGCCCAGCACACACCTGCAGTCAAACACGGTCTCCAGAGCGTGACCACAGCGTCTTTCACACCTCACATGCAGTGAGGGGAACTCTGAGCTGTCAGGCAGGTCTGTTTGCTCCCGCATCTTGCATCTTTACGGAGCAGCAGGGAGAAAACGATATGAACACCCAGACTCCTCTCTCCTGAGGCGCTCGCTGCTTCCGGATGCTCACAGCACCTGTTTTGCTCAGTGTTTCCTTGGCCTCTTTGCACAAGGACTGGGCCCTTGCAGGGTAGAGACTCTGTTGGGACCACCACACCCTCAAAGCTCTCGTAGCACTGGTCTGGCACTCGCTACAGCCAGGGGTGAAGTGACAGCGTCCCATCTCCTCTGTGTGAGCCAACAGCCACTTCCAGCCGCTTTCCCTTTTCCTTTTGGCTGGGATGAAGTCCCTTGACATCCAACCCTGCATGAGGAGCAGCGTCGTGGGGCCACCTGACCCCTCAGAAAGGGGAAGAACTTTTTATTGAGCTTCCCTGGGTCAGAAGGAAAATGGGACTGCAGAGACCCAACCCTCAACCCAGGTCCTGCGGCCGCCACCGCTCGTCCCTTCCCACCCAACCTCTCTCCTGACAGATTCTCAAGTGGCCGGAGCTGCGAGTGGCCGGGGAGCAGCTGAGCAAAGTCGTGGTCAACAATGTGGTGTCAGACCCTGCCTTCACGTACCTCGTTGTCCTAACGAGCGTGAACATCACAGCCATTTGGAAGAAGTGCTAATTCCCACCCTGCTCCGTGCTTGGCAATAGCGCAGTATTAGTGACTGTTACCCATGTAATCATGTTTTCTAGACCAGCAACCACGTGAAGGGAGAAAAATGTTTGTTGAACTCATCGAGTTGTTGTAAACATCCGCTTTCTTTTACTGTTGGTTTTCACAATTTGTGCATTTGTTTTATATAGAAACGACACTTAATAAACCAAAACACAGGTTGAGTTGGCAGCACCTCCGCTTCTTGTGAAGGGAGAGCAGGGAGAGCAGCTGCCGCTCAGCAGCCTCTCAGCACACGTAGCTCACCGGAAGCTCAACCCAGGACAAATATTTGCCTTAAGGCTCCAGTTAGAAAAGTAGAAATCATTTTAATGACTTATACATCATATCAAACACAACATTTATCCTCCTAGCACAGTGTCTGTCTGGTACAAACCCTTCAAAATATCCCTGCTGCTGCCACAAACCAAACAAGTGGAACAGGGAGGCAAACTTTGCAATGACTGGAGCTTTAGAGATAGCATTCGGCTACCCAAGTCCTCATTCTGCATCAACGTGCAGCTCCTCCAAATGGGATGATCTCACTCGATTCCTTCTTGTTTGTCTTTGATGGCCACCTGCGAGACACAAACACGCGTGTGAGACACAAACACGCGTGTGCTACGGCAAGAGCTGGTCCTGAGGTGGAACAATAACATCGGCCTTCCAAGAAACACAACTGCAAACTGTCTCTACAGCACCCAGAGAAACAACACGCAAATTCAAAACAAAACATATTTGCAGAAGTGATGCAGAATCATAGAACGGTTCGCGTGGGAAGGGACCTCAAAGCCCATCCAGTTCCACCCCAGCCATGGGCAGGGTCACCTCCCACTGGATCAGGGGCTGGATTCATAGCATCATAGAACAACCAGGTTGGAAGAGACCCATCGGATCATCGAGTCCAACCGCTGACACAGCTCCAAGAAAAACCTCCCTCCCTCTGCGCCACTGACTGCAAGAAGCTTGAAGAGCTGAAAGAAAAAAGCCCTCTCGTACCCTGAACCTCTCCTCGAGGAGGGAGAGCTCGCTGATGAGGTCGGTGATGGCGTTGGTGAAGGCTTCCTGGGGGCTGTAGTCGGGGGTCGTCTGGACCCGGATGATGATTTTGTGTTCCAGGGGGTGAGGGACCTTGTACCCAGCAAAGAGAACCTGAGGATCTTTCAGTAACTGCCTGCAACAGAAAAGCAGCCGTGAACCACCACACGGTGCAGGCAAAAATGCCACCAGACAGTGTCCAGCGCAGAGCTGCCTGTCCTGAGGGGACAAACACCCACAGCCCCAACTCATGGCCCTGAGGGGACAGACACCCACAGCCCCAACTCACAGCCTTGAGGGGACAAACACCCACAGCCCCAACTCATGGCCCTGAGGGGACAAACACCCACAGCCCCAACTCACGGCTCTGAGGGGACAAACACCCAAAGCCCCAACTCATGGCTCTGAAGGGAAAGACACCCACAGCCCCAACTCATGGTCCTGAGGGGACAGACACCCACAGCCCCAACTCATGGCTCTGAAGGGAAAGACACCCACAGCCCCAATTCACAGCCCTGAGGGGACAGACAGCCACAGCCCCAACTCAGGGCCCTGAGGGGAAAGACACCCACAGCCCCAACTCACAGCCCTGAGGGGACAAACACCCACAGCCCCAACTCATGGTCCTGAGGGGACAAACACCCACAGCCCCAACTCAGGGCCCTGAGGGGACAAACACCCACAGCCCCAACTCACGGCCCTGAGGGGACAAACACCCACAGCCCCAACTCATGGTCCTGAGGGGACAAACACCCACAGCCCCAACTCAGGGCCCTGAGGGTACAAACACCCACAGCCCCAACTCACGACTTGATGATGTTCCCCAGAGTGTGATCCTCCTTGTTGATGGTGAAGAGGCAGGCGTTGGGCACCTTGGTGTCCTTGTTGATGGTGATCCTAAGGGGATACCGCACACCCGTTACCGCAGGGATCCGCGGAGGCCCCAGCCCCCCCTCCCAGCCGGCCGGAGGCGCGTTCATCGCTGCCCTCTCGCCGCCACTTCCGCTCTCCGCTCACACGGGCACTTCCGGTGGCGCCCGTTCCGCCCACCCAGACAGGCATCTTCCGGTCTGGGCGCCGGCGCCCCCAGGCGGGCGGGAGGGGGCGGCGCAGGCGGGGACGGGGGGGCGGAACCAGGGGGGGGCGGAACCAGGGAGACAAGGGGGAGGGAAGCGGGGGGAGCAGCAGTGGTGGCTCCAGGAGCACAGGCAGCACTAGGACCAGCAGGGATGGCACCAGGAGCAGATGTATCACTAGGACCAGCAGTGATGGGACCAGGAGCAGAGGCACCACTAGGACCAGCAGTGATGGGACCAGGAGCAGAGGCACCAGTAGGACCAGCAGTGATGGCACCAGGAGCACAAGCACCACTAGGACTAGCAGTGATGGCACCAGCAGTGATGGCACCAGGAGCACAAGCACCACTAGGACCAGCAGTGATGGCACCAGCAGTGATGGCACCAGGAGCAGAGTCACCAGTAGGACCAGCAGGGATGGGACCAGCAGTGATGGCACCAGGAGCAGAGTCAGTGGTTACCCCCTCCCTGGCCGGGTTAGCAGTGGAAGGGCCACCAGCAGATGCCCCCAGGACAGCAGTGATGCCACCAGTGCTGCCCCAAGCAGCGGTGGTACCAGTTACAGCGCGTGCAGCCCCTGCTGGGGCCAGCAGCAAAGCCTCTGGCGGCTCCACCATCAGAGCCCTCCTGGTGCCACCAGCCAGGGCCACCGGTGATGTCACCAGTGAGAAGCGTCCGTGACGCCAGCACCAACAGCACCACCGCCAGCAGAAGTGGCACCAACAGGGTCAACCATGATCAGAGAATCGTCAGGTTGGAAGAGACCCACTGGATCATCGAGTCCAACCATTCCTATCAGACACTAACCCATGTCCCTCAGCACCTTGTGATGCCAGCGATGATCCCAGTGCCACCAGCAGCAGAGCCACCAGCGCCCTGGCCCGTCCCCCACCAGCGCTGCGTCCCCGTCCCCACGCGAGCCCGGCCGTGTCCCCCCCGACAGAGGCCAGGCAGGGCTGGGGGTGCACAGGGCCTTTATTGCCGGTGTCCCGAGGTCGGGGTGTCCCCAGGGGGTCCCCGAGGCGATGGTCGGGTCCCCTCAGGGCTGCAGCTGCAGCAGGCCGGGGGCCGGGGGGGCCAGGGGCTGTGCCTGGCCGTGGCAGCGCTCCAGGTCATCCAGGGCCCCGAAGAGGCGGCTCAGCCCCTCGGGCAGGGGGAGCTCTGGGGGGAGCACCCGTGAGACCCCACACCCAATCTATCACCCCCCTAAACCCACAACATTTCCCCTTGCACCCCAAAACCATCCCCCTGCGCCCCAAAACCCTCCCTCTGCATCCCAAACCATCAACCCTGAACCCAAACCATTTCCCCTTGCACCCCAAACACTCTCCCCTGCACCCCAGACCATCCCCCCGAACCCAAACCATTTCCCCTTGCACCCCAAACCCTCTCCCTGCACCCCGAACCATTCCCCTTACACCCTAAACCCTCCCCTTGCACCCCAAACCCTCTCCCTGAACCACAAACCATCCTCCCCTGCACCACAAACCCTCTCCCTTGCACCACAAACCACCCCCAACACCCCAAACCCTCCCCTGCCCCCCAAACCACGCACCCACCTTGGCTGTGGGGCCTGTGCTCAGTGCTCTCCGTCTCCAGCAGCTCCCAGTACTTCTCCCTGGGGAGAAGGGGAGGTGAGGTCTGTGCTCGTAGGGGGTGCAGGTTCCCGATGTGGGGGTGTCTCACCTGAGGGCCTCTCGCAGCCCCTGCAGGTGCAGGAAGAGCCGCTCGGCCTCGGCCGCAGGGTCCAGGGGGTCGCTCCAGCCGCGCAGCGTCACACCGTGTCGCGTCCGGTCACAGCCCCCTCCTGCAGGACAACGGGGTCACCATGGCGGGGACACCCCCCAAAATCCCCTGGGATTACCCCCCACCCCGTACCTGTCCTCTCGCGCTGGTGGCAGCAGCTCCACTTGTCCCCACGGAAGATGCCAGGGTGGTAGGAGCAGAGCACGCGGGGGTTGTTGACGCAGGCCTTGCGCAGAGCCGACAGCCACTGGTTCAGCTCGTTGACGCACTGGGGGGGACAGCGAGGGCCATGAGACCCCTTGGAATCATAGAATCATAGAACAACCAGGTTGGAAGAGACCCATCGGATCATCGAGTCCAACCATTCCTATCAAACACTAAACCAAGTCCCTCAGGACCTCATCCACCCGTCCCTTAAACACCTCCAGGGAAGGGGAATCAACCCCCTCCCTGAGCAGCCTCACCCAATGCCCAATGACCCTTTCCGGGAAAAACTTCCTCCTAATCTCCAGCCGAAATCTCCCCTGGTGGAGCTTGAGGCCATTCCCTCTTGTCCTGTCCCCTGTCCCTTGGGAGAAGAGCCCAGTTCCCTCCTCTCTACAACCTCCTTTCATGTAGTTGTAGAGAGTAATGAGGTCTCCTCTCAGCCTCCTCTTCTCCAGGATAAACACCCCCAGCTCTCTCAGCCCCTCCTCATAGGGCCTGTTCTCCAGCCCCTTCATCAGCTTTGTTGCTCTTCTCTGGACTCACTCCAGAGCCTCAACATCCTTCTTGTGCTGAGGGGCCCACAACTCAACACAGGATTCAAGGAGCGGCCTCACCAGTGCTGAGTCCAGAGGGAGAATCACCTCCCTGGCCCTGCTGGTCACACTGTTTCTGATCCAAGCCAGGATGCCATTGGCCTTCTTGGCCACCTGGGCACACTGCTGCCTCATGGTCAGGCGCTGTCAACCAACACCCCCAGGTCCCTCTCCTCCTGGCAGTTTTCCAGCCAGGCTTCTCCCAGTCTGTAGCTCTGCTCAGGGTTGTTGTGCCCCAAGTGCAGGATGCGGCATTTGGCCGTGTTAAACCTCATCCCATTGGACTCAGCCCATGGATCCAGCCTGTTGAGGTCCCTTTGCAGAGCCTCCCGACCCTCCAGCAGATCCACACTTGCACACAGCTTTGTGTCATCTGCAAACTTGCTAAGGGTCCCCTCAATGCCCTCATCTAGGTCATTGATGAAGACATTGAACAGGGCTGGACCCAGCACTGAGCCCTGGGGAACCCCACTTGTCACTGGCCTCCAGCAGGTCCCCTCCTATCATACCTTACACTGGAGATAAGCCGTCTCCTGCTGCCCGTTGGTGCCCACGTACAACACTTGCATGACGTGGGCGCTGCCGAAGCTCTTCTCCTCCACCTTCTCGGCTGCCAAGATGTCCGACAGAGCGATGGAGCCGCTGGGCTGACGGTGGAGATGAAAATTGGGACCGGAGCCACCCGCCACCCCCTCACCGACCCCCCACCACCCCATACCTCAGCGCCGGGACTCTTGCTGAAGCCGAGAGCCTCTCGGGTGAGGACGAAATGCAGCTTCTTGGCGGCAGAGCCGGCCAGGAGTGTCCCCTTGGCCTGCGCCTTGTGGACGAGGAGCGTCCCCTCCTTCAGCGCCACCCTGGGGGAGCCCAGCGGCCGCTCCTCGGCCTCGGTGGCCACCAGGCGGGTGATGAATTCCCTCATGCGAGCACTGCCGCGCTGCAGGGCTGGTAGCAGCGGGGCCAACCAGGCCTCCTTGGCACGTCCTGACGCTGGCTCCATGTTGCCCACTAGCTGCATGGCCTGGACCCGGGGACGGCGGCGTCACCGGAGGGGAAGCCACCAGGCACCCCGAGTCCCCCCTGCAGGGGGGGACTCGGGGTGCCTGGTGGCTTCCCCTCCGGTGACGCCGCCGTCCAAACCTTGGCCAACAGCAGCAACGTGCGACTCGTCCGCGCATCCGCGTGCGTCTCCCGCAGGTGGAAGAGCTTGGGGGTCATGATGGCCGGCGAGAAGAAGCGCAGGCAGAGGAAGCTGGTGACGGCCACGAACCGGGCGTTCTGCGGGGAAGGGCCACGTGAGGGTGTGTCCGAGTGGGACATCTCCAAGCTCTGAAGCCACCATGAAGTTCAGGGGATTGCTTCATCCTGCTGGCCCCCACACCCCATGCCCAAAGGGGACTGCACCCAGAACCCCTCAGGGTGTCTGACCCCACGTCCGTGTCGCCACAGCCTGACCTGGTGCTGAGGGAAGCGCCGGGCGACGCGTTGGAAGAGCTGCCGGAAAGCCGCGCGGATGACGGGAGGACAGGCCGGCGCCGACTTGGCGATGGAGTCCAGCAGCTCGTCCAGGTAGGACTGGAGGTGCTGGCGGCTCTGCTCGAGCACCTCGCCCTCCGTCGGCAGCCGGTGCAGCGCTGAGCACCTGCAGCGCCAGGGCCGTCAGCCCCACGCTGAGCCCCTCCCCAGCCCCACCGCCCCCCATGTTCCTTACCCCACATCCTTGTCCTCCACCTTGCCGGGGTCCAGCTCCACGTGCTTCTTCTCCTCGAAGACGCGGGCGATGGTGGCGCCGAGGACGGTGTGCAGGTACGGCATCCCTGTCACCTGCCCGGGGGTGACGCTGATGGGGGGGCACAGACACCCCCAGACTCCCCAGGAAGGGGCACCCGAGGGGCTTTCTCCAACCTGCCCACTCAGGGGGAAGGTGCAGCCCCACCAGCCCTCCCCCTGCTCCACCCAAGAAGTGGTGGCCTTGGCAGGTCGGCCCAGAGTTGAGGCTCTGGAGCGAGTCCAGAGAAGAGCAACGAGGCTGGTGAAGGGGCTGGAGAACAGAACCTATGAGGAGCAGCTGAGAGAGCTGGGGGTGTTTATCCTGGAGAAGAGGAGGCTGAGAGGAGACCTCATTACTCTCTACAGCTACCTGAGAGGAGGTTGTAGAGAGGAGGGAGCTGGGCTCTTCTCCCAAGGGACAGGACAAGAGGGAATGGCCTCAAGCTCCACCAGCAGAGACTTAGGCTGGAGATTAGGAGGAGGTTTTTCACAGAAAGGGTCATTGGGCATTGGAATAGGCTGCCCAGGGAGGTGGTTGATTCCCCTTCCCTGGAGGTGTTTAAGGGACGGGTGGATGAGGTCTTGAGGGACATGGTTTAGTGTTTGATAGGAATGGTTGGACTAGGAGATCCGATGGGTCTCTTCCAACCTGGTTGTTCTATGATTCTATGATTCTAAACCACTAAGAGCAGGTTTGGGTCACTGTGGCACCTTGAGGAACGATTCCATCGACTTTGAGGCCAGGGAATTGCTCCGGAACAAAGTGTTGGGCTCACCTGTGAAAAAAGAGAGGGTCTGTGGGCCTGCAAACCAGCCCCTGGTGTCCCCACAGGCAGCTCCAGTCCTGCAGGACATCCCCAGGGGCTCTGCCCCCCACCCGCTAACCACGGCAGCTCCAAGGATTCCTAACCTCAAATAATCTGCCTCTCCAAGGATTCCCAACCTCAAATAATCTGCCTCTCCAAGGATTCCCAACCTCAAATAATCTGCCTCTCCAAGGATTCTCAACCTCAAATAATCTGCCTCTCCAAGGATTCCTAACCTGAAATAATCTGCCTCTCCAAGGATTCCTAACCTCAAATAATCTGCCTCTCCAAGAATTCCTAACCTCAAATATTCTGCCTCTCCAAGAATTCCTAACCTCAAATAATCTGCCTCTCCAAGAATTCCTAACCTCAAATAATCTGCCTCTCCAAGGATTCCTAACCTGAAATAATCTGCCTCTCCAAGGATTCCTAACCTCAAAGAACCTGCCTCTCCACCAGCCTCACTTCTCAGGGTGAACCCAACAGTTTCCCACCCGGAGCACAACCTGATGCTGAGGCTCAACTGTCACCCCAAAAACGTCACCACATGAGGTCCTGGTGGTTTTTGCAGCCCCAGGAGGAGGCTAGAAGCCTCGGGCGCTGCTCCCTGCTCCAGCCTTACAGGGCTTGGCCAGCTCCAGCTCAAAGAGCAGGTCCAGGTACTCCTTGACCAGCCCTTGGCCCAGGAAGAGTTTGACCAAGCTGAGGGCGACCTCCTGCCGGCTCTCGGCCGTGGTGGTTTCATCCAGGAGGGAGACCAGGTGCACTTGGCCATCCTGTGGTGGGAGAAGCACCGTGACACGATGGCCTGAGAGACACAGGCGCCAGCAGGGATGGGGGGGAGGAGGGTGCCCCAGCTGGGCCGTACCTCACCTGGTGCCCTGACTGCACCTCCTGGCACAGGAGCTGGACCAGGGGCTGGTAGCAGTGTGAGGGCAGCACCGCCTCATCCCGCAGCCTCACCTGCAGCTGCAGCGAGCCCAGGCTGCCTCCAGACCTGCAGGAGCACAGGGTGGGTGCACAAATCCTTCCCCAAGCAGCCCGACGGCCCAGGGAAGCCTGGTGGGGCTGCCCTGCGCTTGCCCCCCTCCCAGACCAGGGCGTTTCCAGGAGCTGCCCCTCAAAGGGATGATGCTTCCCAGGAGTAACCCCCTCCCCGATGCCCCTGCCGGCACCGGGACCTTCTTCAACACCCCAACACCGACTCACTCGTCCTCCCTCGGCTTGGATGTGTCCGGCCGCAGCCTGAACCAGCCCTCCTCCTGCCCGGCTGCCTCCAGGCCCTGGACGCTGAACAGCACCTGCAGGGCAGGCAGGAGTTGGGTGGGCAGCAGGGCAGCCCCTGGCACCGCTTATAGGGCTGTGGGTCCTCACCTTGCCCAGGAAATCATTCCTGCCGACCAGGTCCCAGTCCCACACCTCCACGCAGAGCTTCTCCCCGGCAGGCTCGGCCAGCTCGAACTCGAAGGTCTCGTTCCAGCGAGGGTAGCAGGACTTCTTGACCACCTGCAGAGGCAAGAGCTTCATCCCCACCTCACCGAGCGGGTCCCACCTCCCTGGGGTGGGGAGGACACTCACGGTGCTCTCCTGCACCTTCCCATTGTAGCGCAAGCGGACGAAGGGGTCGGAGGCTCCGTTCCGGTCCTTCCTGGCCAGATCCCTGCCAAGAAGAGGGGGAACTTAGAATCATAGAGCAACCAGGTTGGAAGGAACCCATCGGATCTTCTAGTCCAACCATTCCTATCAAACACTAAACCAAGTCCCTCAAGACCTCATCCACCCATCCCTTAAACACCTCCAGGGAAGGGGAATCAACTTGGCAGGATCCTCCCAACATTCCTACAGGGACCCACTCCCCACCTTGGAGAATCAGGAAATAGTTTGGGTTGGCAGGGACCTTAAAGATCATCCAATTCCAATCTCCTGCTGTGTATCTCAAGATGAACACCCTAAAGATGAGGTGGCCCCTGCCCCAAGACCCTGATACAGTGGGGAAACTGAGTCACGGAGCAGCCTGGAGTCACAGAGTCCCAGGACCCCCATTGGCTGCTTGGCTGGGAGGAGGACACACTGTGCCCAGGGAAGGGTAACCAAGAAGATGCTGATACGATGGGGAAACTGAACTGGGGAGCAGGCAGGACTCCCTATAGAATCATAGAACAAGCAGGTTGGAAGGGACCCATCGGATCTTCTAGTCCAACCATTCCTATCAAACCTATCATTCCTATCACTCCCTGCGGGTGTGTCGGCCGCACAGGCCGTGACCACGGCTCACCTGGCCTCCAGCACCGCGCAGAGCAGCCGCCGCCGACCGCCCGGGCTCCCCAGCACCTCCACTCGCAGGTGGATCTCCCCCTGCACCTCCTCATCAGGGTCCACCTCGCTGAGGCTCATCCAGCCGCTGTAGCCTGTGGGGAGACAGGGACCTTGAGCGGGGGGCAACGGAGGGCCTGGGATCAGCTCCTCACAAGGGTGGGAGATGCCTCTCCAGAACCCTCCTGCGGCCCTACCCTTGGGGTGCTCTGCCAGCGTGTCCCGGGTGAGGCAGACCTTCCCGATAACATCGTCGCAGCTGGAAAACACAGAGCAGGAGCTGGACGTGGCAGGGGAGGGGAGCCTGCCCACTCCAGCAGAAGGTGCGTGCCCAGGGGTCTGGTGTGTGCGCCCCACAGGGCACCTGCTGCCAGCTGGAAATAACCTCGGGGAAGAACTCGCCTCGTCTGAGCCCAGCACCCAGGTGGGGATTGGTGGGGGTCTGCCAGGGAGCTGAGTGCACAGGCACCCCGACCCCTACCTGAGCGCGTCCTCGTCCATGACGTAGATGGAGATGCTGTGGAAGGAGGGCTGGAGGTGCACCTCGTACTCCTCGCCCCAGAACGGCGACAGCGTCTTCCACACCGTGGCCGTCCTGCGGGCACACAGCGCTGGGCACGGGCTCTCCACACCAACCAGGCTTTGGGGACGCACCCACAGTGCTGAATCCCCAAGCTGGGGCAGGGGGTGGGTCCCTGTCCCCATCCCTGTGCCCATCCCCGTCCATCTTGTGGCTCTGGCAAGACGCAGGGGGAGGCTCTACAGGGTGTGAGGTGGCCACGAGCTCTCAGACATGGCCACAAGCTCTCAGACATGGCCACAAGCTCTCAGACATCGCAGCCCGTGTCCAGGGAGCAGCTCAGCCCAAAGCGAGAAGCGATTTATTAACTATAATAATAACAATGACGATGTTGCGCCTGCGGCAAGGGAGAGGTCAGGACGGGTTTGGAGCCGCTCACCTGATGATGGCCTCATCGTCAATCTTCACGATGCAGTATGGGTCACTGCTCCCAGTGCTGGGAAGAGATAGCAGAGCTGTGTTAGAGGGGAACTGGATCCCACACACCCTGCAGGGATCATAGAATCACAGAGCAACCAGGTTGGAAGGGACCCATCGGATCTTCTAGTCCAACCATTCCTATCAAACACTAAGCCAAGTCCCTCAAGACCTCATCCGCCCGTCCCTTAAACACCTCCAGGGATCTCATGGGACTGGGTGAAGAAAGCCTTCAGCCCCAGCAAAGCTCCCAGTAGAGTGGGTCCCTCTGAGGTGCCGTGAGGTGCTGGGGTGCACAGGCAGCCCCGAAGCCGAAGCTTTCGCCAAACCCTTCAGCCGTTGGCTGTGGCTGCAGGCAGACGGTGACCCCGGCTGTGCGCACGTTCCTGCCCGTGTCCGGCCACCGCATCCCGCTGGCAGCTGAACGTGGCTTTCCTCTTCCAAATAGGAAAAGCGAAGAACACAAACACCCCACCCTTTCCCCGAACCGTCCCCAGGCACCTGCAGCACCGCTGCTCACACTGGGAGCGACGCCAGGGCAGCCTCCTCCATCCCCAGGGTCACCTGGAGCCCTGGCACCTCCGCAGGGACAGGGACAGCCCTGGGGACACCCCTGGGGGCGCAGAGGGCATGAAGAGGCAAGCGTGTCAAGGTGTCTGCAGGCTGTTGGCAGCCCCTGCCATGCTCTGACCCTGCTTCCTCCCCAGGGACGACCCGAGACAGCCTTCCCCTGCGCCTCTGCCAGAAAAAGAATCACTTCACAGCTTATTCTCCCATTCTCAGAAATGGAGCGAGTCCATCGCAGGGTGGGGGCTCCAGCATGGGAGGCAGAGGAGGCAGCAGGACCTGGTGCTTCCCAGAGGGTCACGGGCTGTGGCTCCCATCCCACCCCCGGCGGCACAGAGCAGCTCACGCCAAGCCCAGTTACTCATTAACCCAGACCTGGCAGCGTTCGTCAGCTCAATGCTGTGCCAGAGAGGGGGCACAAACAGCAGGGATCCGGAAACCCCGAGTACAGAGCCATTTCCCTGTCCCCAAACTTAGGATGCTGAGAATTGGCTGCTGGGGGGATCGTAGAATCATAGAACAACCAGGTTGGAAGAGACCCATTGGATCATTGAGTCCAACCATTCCTATCAAACACTAAACCAAGTCCCTCAGCACCTCGTCCACCCGTCCCTTAAACACCTCCAGGGAAGGGGAATCAACCCCCTCCCTGGGCAGCCTGTTCCAATGCCCAATGACCCTTTCCGTGAAAAACTTCCTCCTAATCTCCAGCCTAAATCTATGATTGATTCTATGAGAAGGTATCCAGGGTGACCCACACCACACTGGGCGGCCTCATGCAAATGGCATCACCATCTCCGCGAGCGTCGCCGCAGCCCAGGGGTGGCAGGGGGAGAGGGGCAGGCTGGCTGCGGCTGCTGCCACCCGTCACCAGCCCCGGTGCAGGGCGAGGAGCTGGGAAAGAGGAAGGATGGGCTTGAAAAAGAGGAAACGAAGAAGGAAGCTTTAAGGATGGACAACACGGTATAAACTGGGGGGGGGGGAGGCTGCAATAAATGCGTGTCTTCCCCACAGCAGGGGCTGAGGAGGCTGAGGCTTTGAGACTTGCGATTAGAAACTCACCCTCTCTGCCCTGTTCTTGCAGGGAGGCAATAAAATAGAATGAAATAACCCGAAATCTGACAGCACTTGGCTGGGAGGGGGCTTGGGGTGCCCTGTGTCTGGGGGTGGGGGCAGCAGAGCCCAGCCAGGGCCATTCATAGAATCAGAGAACCATAGAATCATAGAACAACCAGGTTGGAAGAGACCCATCAGATCATCAAGTCAAACCATTCCTATCAAACACTAAACCAAGTCCCTCAGCACCTCGTCCACCCGTCCCTTAAACACCTCCAGGGAAGGGGAATCAACCACCTCCCTGGGCAGCCTGTTCCAGTGCCCAATGACCCTTTGTGTGAAAAACTTCCTCCTAATCTCCAGCCTAAATCTCCCCTGGTGGAGCTTGAGGCCATTCCCTCTTGTCCTGTCCCCTGTCAGTCCCAGCATCTGGCTCAGCGCTGGGCAGTGACGTGCGGGAGGATGAGGGCAGAGCAGGTTTCCTGGCTCTTTACGGGCACTTCTGCGGTTTGGTGGCCAAGCCTGGCGCTGGGCGGGCACCGGCTGCGAAGGGAAAGCCAAACAGCGTCTGCTCTGCGTGGGGAGGCAGTAGGAGACCCTGGGGCTCAGCCTGGGCCAAGCACAGGGACAGCAGCCCCCACAAACCCTGCTCCTGCACCCCCCGAGACAAATCCTGCGGGAGCTGGAGGCCTCAGGGGGTGCCCATTGCCCACGGGTGCTGGGGAGCAGGGTCTGAGCTGCAGAAAAATCATCAGTGATACCCCAAGGCAGAGCAACCAGACCCCAAAGCTGTGTCCGCAGAGCGTGCTGGACCCTGCACCCCAGCTTCCATCCACACCCAAAGCCCCAGCAAGGGAAGCTCCACTCAAGGCATCGCACAGCAGCTGTCGGCAACCCAGACCCCGGAAACAGAGCCTCAAACACAAAGACTCCCCCAAAATCTAGAGAATCCCCAACCCCCTCCCAAGAATCTCCAAAATCCAGAGTGTCCCCAAAGCCCAGAGTATCCCCAAAGCCCAAAGTGTCCCCAAGACCTCAGAGTATCCCCAAAGCCCAAAGTGTTCCCAAGACCCCAGAGTATCCCCAAAGCCCAAAGTGTCCCCAAAATCCAAAATGTCCCCAAGACCCCAGAGTTCCCCAAAGCCCAAAGTGTCCCCAAGACCCCAGAGTATCCTCAAAGCCCAAAGTGTCCCCAAGACCCCAGAGTATCCTCAAAGCCCAAAGTGTCCCCAAGACCCCAGAGTATCCCCAAAGCCCAAAGTGTCCCCAAGACCCCAGAGTATCCTCAAAGCCCAAAGTGTCCCCAAGACCCCAGAGTTCTCCAAAACAACAGAGCTCCCCACCCCCCCTGAGTCTCCCCAGGTGGCAGCTCCCCCAGGGCCTCTTGCCAAGGGATTTAAACATCAGGCCCTGACACATGGGATTTAAAAAAAAAAAAAAAAAAAAAAAGTCATCTTTCTTTGCGTGTTTATCCTCTTTTTCCATGACGGCCTCAGGGCTCTGCTGCTTCCCGGGAGGAGGGGGTGACAGGGACACCCCCAGGGCCAGGGGACCCCACAGCCACCCTGGGGGGCTCCAAAGCACAGGGACCTGCTGAAGGGGCACCCCAACCTCCCCCGGAGGCTCCCCCAGACCCTGAGCAGCCCTGGGGGGAGCCCCGAGGCAGGAACAGCTCTGGGGGGGACACCCCAAAGCCCCTCAATGGGATGCAAGGCACCCCAGACCCACCCTAGGGGGACCCCAAAGCACTGACACTGTTGGGGGGACCCCAGACCCACCCTGGGGGGACCTCAGCTCACCCTAGAGGGACCTCAAAGCACTGACACTGCTGGGGGGGGGGGGACCCCAGCTCAGCCTGAGGGGACCCCAAGGCACTGACACTGCTGGGGGGACCACAGCCTCACCCTAGGGGGAGCCCCAAAGCACTGACACTGCTGGGGGGACCCCAGCCCCACACTAGAAGAGCACTAACACTGCTGGGGGGACCCCAGACCCACCCTGGGGGGAACCCAAGGCACTGACACTGCTGAGGGGACCCCAGACCCACCCTAGAGGGAACCCCAAAGCACTGACACTGCTGGGGGGGACCCCAGACCCACCCTGGGGGGAACCCAAGGCACTGACACTGCTGGGGGGGGACCCCAGCTCACCCTAGAGGGAACCCCAAAGCACTAACACTGCTGGGGGGGACCCCAGACCCACCCTGGGGGGAACCCAAGGCACTGACACTGCTGAGGGGACCCCAGCTCACCCTAGAGGGAACCCCAAAGCACTGACACTGCTGGGGGGGACCCCAGACCCACCCTAGGGGGAACCTCAAAGCACTGATACTGCTGAGGGGACCCCAGCTCACCCTAGAGGGACCTCAAAGCACTGACACTGCTGGGGGGGGACCCCAGCTCACCCTAGGGGGGACCCCAAAGCACAAACACTGCTGGGGGGGGGACCCAGACCCACCCTATGGGGAAAACCAAAGCACTGACACTGCTGGGGGGGACCCCAGACCCACCCTAGAGGAGCACTGACACTGCTGGGGACACCACAGCTCACCTTATGGGGACCCCCAAAGCACTGACACTGCTGGGGGGGGACCCCAAAGCACAAAGACCTGTCGGGGGGAGCCCCCAAACCCTCCTCAGGGAGACCCCCCAAGGCAAAGGGACCCCGGACCCCTCCCCAGGGGAACCCCCGGGGGGCGTGGGGAGCCAGAGACACCTGTTGAGGGGGACACCCCGCGGGGCAGGGGGGTCCCCCCCGGCACTCACATGTCCTTGGCCGGCAGGTCCCTGCCCTCCACGATGCGGATGGAGAGCGCGCTCCGCCGGGACATGGCGAGAGGGCGGCGGCGACGGCCGAGGGCAGCCTCGAACCCGCGGACACCCGGACCCGCGCCCCAGCTCCCCCGCCCGCCAACCAGCGCGGGAGGGCGGGGCCGAGAGATGAGAGAATGGGAGTGGGCGGGGCCTGAGAGGGATGGGGCGGGGTCTGAGAAGGGGTGGGCGGGGCCTGAACGGAATGGACTGAGTCTGAGCGGGAGTGGGCGGTGCCTGAGCTGGAGTGGGCGGGGTCTGAGAGGGAGTGGGCGTGGTCTGCACGGGGAAGGGGCAGCGCGGGAATAAAAGGGGAGACATGAGGGGAGACATGAGGGAGTCAACAAAAGTGACATGAGGGGGACATGGTGGGGACACAGGGAGACACAGCAGAGACAGAGAGGGGGATAGGAGGGTAAAGGGGTCACAGGGGGCAAGATGAGGGACAGAGCTGGGGTGTAGCAGGCCACAGGGGACACGGGGGGGACATGGCAGAGACAGCAGGGGGCATGGCAGGGACAAGGGAGGACATGGCAGGGACACAGAGGGGACAAGCAGAGACAGGGGGAGACAGTGGGGACAGATGGGGAAGCAGTGAGGACGTGAGGGGACACGGCAGAGAGAGAGAGAGGGGTCACAGGGCAGCGATACAGCAGGGACGTGGGACATGGTGTCTTCCCACTCTGCCCCCCCATGTCCCCTCCTGACACGCTCCCCAGCTGCTCAGCACATGTTGGGTCCCACTGTTCCGTCCCTGTGCCCCTCGAGGGGCCTCGTGGCCTCGTCCCAACCCCCTGAGGCACACACGGCACCGTGTGCCCTGAGCTGGTGGTGCAGATGCCTCTCCCACCCGTGATCAGCCCCAATCGCCCGACACTCATGGGGGTCAAACAGGGCCGGACACTGGCACAGAGCATGCAGAAAGGCTTTAATCTCCACCCGTGCGGGACAGGAGCAGCACCGGCCTCCCTCACAGCCACAGGCATCAAGGCACGGCGCATGGAGAGAGTGCTCAGAGGCGTGAGGGTGCTCAGAGGCGTGAGGGTGCTCAGAGGCATGAGGGAGCTCAGAGGTGTGAGGGTGCTCAGAGGTGTGAGGGTGCTCAGAGGCATGAGGATGCTGAGGACCATGAGGGAGCTCAGAAGCATAAGGGTGCTCAGAGGCTGAGGGTGCCCAGAGGCATTAGGGTGCTCAGAGGCTGAGGGTGCTCAGAGGCTGAGGGTGCCCAGAGGCATTAGGGTGCTCAGAGGCTGAGAGTGACCAGAGGCTGAGGGTCACCAGAGGCCTGAGGGTGCTCAGAGGTGTGAGGGGACTCAGAGGCGTGAGGGTTCTCAGAGGCAAGAGGGCGCTCAGAGGCCTGAGGGTGCTCAGAGGAGTGAGGGCGCTCAGAGGAGTGAGGGTGCTCAGAGGCTGAGGGTGACCAGAGGCTGAGGGTGCTCAGAGGCCTGAGGGTGACCAGAGGCATGAGGGAGCTCAGAGGCTGAGGGTGACCAGAGGGTGAGGGTCACCAGAGGCCTGAGGGTGCTCAGAGGCGTGAGGGGACTCAGAGGCGTGAGGGTTCTCAGAGGCAAGAGGGCGCTCAGAGGCCTGAGGGTGCTCAGAGGCGTGAGGGCACTCAGAGGAGTGAGGGCGCTCAGAGGCACGAGGGTGCTCAGAGGCTGAGGGTGACCAGAGGCTGAGGGTCACCAGAGGCCTGAGGGTGCTCAGAGGCATGAGGGCACTCAGAGGTGTGAGGGAGCTCAGAGGTGTGAAGGTACCCAGAGGCGGGAGGGTGCTCAGAGGCATGAGGGTGCTCAGAGGCTGAGGGTGACCAGAGGCTGAGGGTCACCAGAGGCCTGAGGGCACTCAGAGGCCTGAGGGTGCTCAGAGGTGTGAGGGTGCTCAGAGGCGTGAGGGTGTACTCAAAGGCGTGAGGGCGCTCAGAGGAGTGAGGGCGCTCAGAGGCGTGCGGCCGGCTGGTCGTACACGTGGTGCGTGTTGTAGCGCTGAACCGTCACGGCCTCGGGCTTGCTGAAGCTGCTGCTGCCGCCGCAGGCGTCCTTGCTGCGGGGAGAGGGACACGAGGGCCGTGGGGGCCACAGTCACCATCGGGCACCCCGCTACACCCATCGCGGCCGCTGAGGCGGCGCGGGGGACACTCACCCCTCGAAGAGCAGCACGGCCACCAGCGCGGCCAGCAGGATGGCGAAGAGGATGGAGAGGATGGCGGTGATGGCGACCATGCCGGCGCCGTGCTCCCTGCCCATGGCGATGCTGCTGGGGGGGTGAGCTGCGGAGAGAGCGGGAGGGGAGGCAGGGGCAGGGGGCAGAATGCTCCATGCAAACAGCAGGTGCCAACACCGTATGGGGGCCCAGGGTGCAAACACACGGTGCAAACACGCCACACAAACACACTGTGCAATTCCCACGAGCGACGCTAGTGAGCAAAACCCCCCTGAAAACACCTCGTGCAAGCACATGGTTCCCCCACACTGAGCCATCGCGCCCCAGCAGGACCCACACAGCCCTGCCTCAGTTTCCCTGCACCCCGAGCTGGATGTGGGTGCCAAGCGGCCATACCTTTCCGCAGGGTGATGGGGTCCGACCAGGCTGTCTCAGCCACGGGCTCGGAGCCGTTGAGGGCGAGGAACTTCACCCTGGGGAGGGAGGGGATGTTGGCTGTGCCCCCCATATCGGGGGTGTTGGCAGGTGCGGGGGGGACACGGGCACTCACTGGTATGGCCCCGAGGGGGGCAGGGGACCGTTGCAGGTGGGTCGCGTCTCGTCCTTGGTGCAGTTGGTCTCGCTGCCCACGCGCAGCACCGTGATCTCCCCAGAGGGCTTGGGGCAGGGGTAGTTGAGGATGGTTGTGTTGAGGGTCATGTAGGCGGGAGCTGTGTTGGGGAAGCCCTGGAAGCTGCGCTCGGGGGTCCCAGGCCCCAAGCTGTTGTTGAAGGTGGCGACGGCTGTGGGGAGCGGGAGGGATGGGGGTGAGGAGGGAACCCAGCCGGGGGGGGGGGGGGGGGGGTTCCCCCCGCGCACCACTTACCATCGGGTACGGCCACCACCAGCCAGATGACAACGTCATTCTGCACATTGAAGACACAGCGAGGTTGTTCCAGGACGAAGGTGGAGGCGGTCGTCAGCCCCCCAAGTGTGGGGCTGGCCAGCTCTGGCTTGTACTTCAGCACTTCTGCGGTGGGAAACACGGGGTGCAGCGAGGCCGAGGACACCCCCATCCCCACTGCAGGCCCCAGGGGCTCCAACGGTGCTCGGCGTGGGGATGCGAACGGGAGGGCTCCCCACATCCCCCATGCAGCCCCAGCTGGTGCCAGCAGTGTGGGGCACTCGGCGCTCTCAGGGACAGGAGGGACCCCTGTGACCCCCCCTGTGCACCCCACTCCCCTCCCTCCCCAGTCTGGGGCTCTGATGCACAAAACACAGCAGCACAGACCCCCCTGGTGCACCACCTGGGGGACACCCCTGCGAGACCCTCGAGGACCCCACAGAGCTAGAGAGGTGACACCGGGGACCATGGAGGTGGCACCCAGGACAGGGAGCAGCCACTACTCCACACCCCCAGGTTCAGGGGGAGACGACGGTGCCCGGGGCACCCACACCAGCCGAGGACAGTGTGGCAGGACTCACCCAGGGCGCACGCGGGCGCCAGGAGCAGCAGGAGCAGCGGGAGCATCGTGTGGGTGCCTGGGTGCCGCGGGCGGAACTGCGGGCGCTGCCGCCGCGTCCCACGAACCCTCCAACCGCCCACATTCCTGCGCCCGCCCCGGCCCGAGGCAAACAGGTCGGGCCCGTTTCCCAGGGCACCTTCACCACAGCTGAGAACCCACACGCTCGTGGAACCGGTGGGCGGCCACCCTCGCCCAGTCCGAGGGGTAGGAGGTGCCACCCCTGGGATATGCTCATCCTGGGGGTCCCGCAGACCGTGACGGTGCCAGCACATACCCTTCGGCACCAAGCGCAGGCCTTGGGTGGCTCTGGGGGTCACGATGCCCCACGAGGCCAATGCCTGGCGAGCAGAACCCAGAGGGAATGGGGGAATATCCCATGTGGGACAAGGAGAGGCAGGGAGAGAGGGAACAGCAGCGTTTACTGGGGACATGGGGGACAAATCGGCCCCACCGGGCACTGGGCCACAGGCAGAGCTGGGGGGATGTGGTGGGTCCTGTAGGAGCTGCGGGTGAAGCTGCTCCCCACGTCCCGGCGGCACAGGGACCCCCACACCTCGGCACTGCGGAGACAAGCAGAGGTGTCAAACGGGCTCCATAGAATCAGAGAACAACCAGGTTGGAAGAGACCCATCGGATCTTCTAGTCCAACCATTCCTATCAAACACTAAACCAAGTCCCTCAAGACCTCGTCCACCCGTCCCTTAAACACCTCCAGGGAAGGGGAATCAACCACCTCCCTGGGCAGCCTATTCCAATGCCCAATGACCCTTTCTGTGAAAAACTTCCTCCTAATCTCCAGCCTAAATCTCCTCTGGCGGAGCTTGAGGCCATTCCCTCTCATCCTGTCCCCTGTCCCTTGGGAGAAGAGCCCAGCTCCCTCCTCTCCACAACCTCCTTTCAGGTAGTTGGAGAGAGCAATGAGGTCTCCTCTCAGCCTCCTCTTCTCCAGGATAAACACCCCCAGCTCTTTCCTCATAGGGCCTGTTCTCCAGCCCCTTCACCAGCTTCGTTGCTCTTCTCTGGACTCTCTCCAGAGCCTCAACATCCTTCTTGTGCTGAGGGGCCCACAACTGAACACAGGATTCAAGTACCCATCAGCCCCCTGCCCACCATCGAGGGGCCTCCCTCCTTCCCAACCCCCTGATTTAAGGAAAAAAAGCCTTTTTAAATCTAAAAATCATCTCTTTGCTGAGTGCCCCCCCCCAACGCCTGTGTCCCCTCCGAGCGCTCATACCCCAGGGTGCCGAGCATCGCCACGGCCAGCGCAGCCCCCAGGCCGGCGAGGATGGAGCCGATGACAACCACGGCACTGCCGCCGCGTGTGGGCACAGGGTCGATGGCACTGGGGCTGTTGGCTGGAGGAGGAGGGATGTGGGGGGTCACAGAGGAGCAGGGAGGGGGCAGCAGGAAGGGCAGCACAGGGGAAGTCGGGGACCGCTCCTCCCCTCTGGGTTTGGGGTGCTGGTACCTCTGCGCAGGAGGATGGGGTCCGACCACTCGGTCTCCGCTTTGGGGCCGTGACAATCCATCACCAGGAACTTCACCCTGCGCGATGGGCTCGGTGAGAGGATGGGGAGTCACCGCAGGGGATGGGGGGTCCCGCAGCCTCACCTGTAGGGCCCTGGGGAGGGCAGGGGCCCGTTGCAGGGGTCGCTGCGGCCCTGGTCCCCACAGGCCGTGTCGCTGCCAACGCGCAGCACGGCCGGGCCTGGCGATGAGCAGGCGTAGGCGGCCGCCGCCGTCTCCAGGGTCATGTAGGAGTGGGCGGTGGGCAGCTGCGCGTAGAGGGGCACGTTGGCCGGGGACGTGGGGTTCCTGAAGGCAGACGAGGCTGCGGCGCAGACGAGGGGTGAGCGGCTGTGGCCAGGGTCCCCGCGTCTCCCCGTCCCGGCGCAGCCGGCGCTCACCGTTGGCAAAAGCCACCACCAGCCAGACGGCATGGGAGGCGTTGGCGTAGCGGTCGAAGACGCAGCAGGGCCTCTCCAGCGCGAAGGTGGTGGCGGTGACCTTCCCCAGCAGCACTGCGGGGGGCACGCGGGGCACGTAGGGCAGCAGGGCTGGGGGGCAGCGGTCAGACCCCAGCCCGGATCCACACCGGCGCCGGCACCACGGGGCTCACGCCGTGCTGGCACCAGTGTGGGGATCCCCGGCCCCATAACACCCTCCCCATACAAACCCACAGGAAAAACACCGCTGAGCCTATCTGAGCCCCTATCCTCTCCACCCTGACCCCTCCGGGAGTCACCCAGGCCTGTGGCAGCGCCTGCCCCGGCCAGCGCCAGCAGCACCCGCGGCAGCTCCATGGGGATGTTCCGGCAGCCCTGCACGTGGCACCCAGCTCCGCTCGCCAACCCCACAACTGCCGAGGGGACAAACCACCCCGTGCGCCCCTGCAGCGGGACCGCCCGTCCCGGGGCTTGACCCTCCCAGCCCCACATTCCTGCACCGGCTCTGCTGGCCTGGCCGGACCCCGCGGGCACAGAGCCGCTGGGAGCCTCCCGGTCACCTCGGTGGCCCCAGAGCTGTGGCGCCAGAGCAGGCGGAGAGGATGCAGGGCAAAAGCCTGCGATGTGAAAGGGGAAACTGAGGCACAGAGGCACATTCAAGGACGAGGCAGACGCTTTGTTGGGGTGGTCCTGCAGCCACTCTGCCCCACCAGGACCCCCCCGGCTGCAGGAGCCGTGTGCCCACCCAGTGCCAGGGCGAGGAGCGAGCTCACGCTCGGCTGCCTTGGGTGCAGCCAGCCTTGCCCCAAGGGTGGGGAAGCTCTCCGGAGCCAAAATTCATCCGAAGCACTCAAGGCGAACGGTCCCACCCAGTGCCACGGAGGCACCCAAGCTCCAGGGCCACCCCGTGCTGGCCTCTCCCCACCTCTCCCTCCCGTCGGTGGCAGCAGGAATGGCCCACGCACTCTCCCCGAGGGCTGCGAGTGTCCTTCCTCACTGTTTGCCGAGGGCAGGGACCCCCCTCCCCAAGGGCCTGCGGCTGCGCCTTCAGCTTAAGTGGAACTGGGGCAGTGGGAGATTAAAGAGCCCAGCGGTGGAGGGAAAAACAGGCACAGCTGCAGCCTCCAGCCCCCCCTGCTCCCTCAACGCCAGCCCCAGCGCCACCCCAGGCCCCCCTCAGCGCTCCCGGGGGGGCGAGGGTGACGCAGGGGGACACTGAGTCATGGTTTCGGGGCTCGGGGCCAGCAGAGCTGGGAGGGCAAGGCTTGGCTGGCGAGAATCGTGCCGCAGATGAGTGTCCCCCTCAGGGAGAATGGCGAAACCCGCTGGGGGCTCCAGGGCTCCATCCAGACCTGCCCTGTGGTGCCAGAAGCAGTAATTTGGGGCTCTGTCCCCTCCCAGCACCACAGCATCACCATGTGCTTGCGCCCCGTGCAGAGGGGACCGGCTTCCAGCGTCCCCTGCACAGGGCACTCGGCTCTGCTGCTTCCAGCACCCCTTGTGCCACGGGGGCCAGGCCAGCGCAGGGCTCAGCACAGACAGGAGTGTCGCAGATGCCTCCTGTCCTCGTCCCAGAGGATGTGACGCTCAGGGCTGGGCTGTGGTGGCCCAGAGCAGCCCAGGCACCAGGGCATTGAGGTGCCCTGGCCCACGCTCAGCAGGAAATTCTTGCCTCGTGCAGGGCTGGGTGAGCCCTGCTCAATTTTCACATCAAATCGCTGCTCTGATCCCTGGGAGAGCGTCATCTGGGGAAAGAAAGCCGAGGTTTGAACTCGAAACCTCTCCCTTTTGCAAGCAGGGTGGGGGAGCAGCAGGCAGCACCAGTTTCTGTGGAGTCTGGCCTCAGACAGACCTGCGGCTCCCAAGGAGCTCCCAGCTTGTCAGCGCTTTCTCCTCAGAGGGGCAACCATGAGGCTGAGAGCATGGGATGGACACCCATGGGATGGCACTTTGCAGGGTGACCAAGTTCCTGGTGCGGGAACACACTCCTGCCTGGAGAGCAGCTCTGCTCACAGCCTCATCCGGCTGCCCCTCGGCTCAGCCCCCAGCAGAGGCAGGGAGGACAGAGGCCCTTTGCCATGGACAACAGAGATTTGTCACAACCGAGATTTGTCAAGTCCAGAGAAGAGCGACGAGGCTGGTGAAGGGGCTGGAGAACAGAACCTATGAGGAGCAGCTGAGAGAGCTGGGGGGGTTTATCCTGGAGAAGAGGAGGCTGAGAGGAGACCTTATTGCTCTCTACAACTACCTGAAAGGAGGTTGTGGAGAGGAGGGAGCTGGGCTCTTCTCCCAAGGGACAGGACAAGAGGGAATGGCCTCAAGCTCCACCAGGGGAGATTTAGGCTGGAGATTAGGAGGAAGTTTTTCACAGAAAGGGTCATTGGGCATTGGAATAGGCTGCCCAGGGAGGGGGTTGATTCCCCTTCCCTGGAGGTGTTTAATGGACAGGTGGACGAGGTCTTGAGGGACTTGGTTTAGTGTTTGATAGGAATGGTTGGACTAGAAGATCCAATGGGTCTCTTCCAACCTGGTTGTTCTATGATTCTATGATTGGGATGGCAGGAGGGGGATGGCACAGAGCAACAACCTGGACAGACTCTGCTGGGTCAGGGCTGCAGGGGGTGAAGCGCCCACGGCCCCAGCCCCGAATCCTGCCCTGCAGCCACATCCCTCGGGCAGACGCCAGCCTCCCTCCCAGCCACTGGGCAGCTCGACCGCGAAGCAGCAACTGCCATGGAAACCAAGTGTTTATTACAACCAACCACAGAAACGGGGCAGGAGGCTCCGAGGGAAGAGCTGCCTCCAGGTCAGGGAGCCGCTGCCCTCCTCTGCTTTCCAGGTGGTCCAAGGAGGCAAGGAACCCCCTCTCCTCCTCCTCCCTGTCCTGTCCCCAAGCATTACCAGGGTAAGGTCCTGCCTTCACCGGGAGATGCGGCAGCTCAGGGCACAGTCCCAGGCGGCCACGGCCGCCGATCACACCCAGAGACACAAATGCAGTTGCTATAAAACCCTCCTTCCCCTCTGACAAAGGAGGCCGTAGAGCGCAGGCCGGGCTCCCGCAGTGCAGTGTTATTGCTCAGTGTGACGGGTGCCGAGACACAGGAACTTAAGGCAACAGGAATAAGTGTGGTGGGTGTCCCCTGCGGCGCAGGGCACGGCCGGGCCCCACCTCCTTCATTGTCGCAGACAGTCCTCGGTGACGCCCTGCGCGGCCAGCTCCGCCAGCACATTGTCCAGGTAGTTGGGGTCGGGGTAGCCGTGGCCGCTCAGGTTCGTGTCCATCTCCGTCTTGTGGTGGATCTCGTTCCACACCACCGTGTTGCTCTCGCCTGTGGTGTTGGAGGTGCCCACCGTGAAAATCAGGCGTCGCTTCCAGGCCACTCTCAAGAGCTCCAGGACCTGGAGGTGGGAGGAGAACAACCAACATCAGCCTTAAGAGGCCTGAGTCATGAAAGTGCCATCCTAGAGCTTGACAACCTAAATCCCTGCTGAAGCAGGAAGAGACCAAAGAGCCAGTGGGAGGTGTCCCTGTCCGTGGCAGAGGGGGTGGAACTGGATGGGCTTTAAGGTCCCTTCAGTCCAAAGTATTCTGTGATGCTCTGATCCCAGCACGAGAATCATAGAATCATAGAACAACCAGGTTGGAAGAGACCCATTGGATCTTCTAGTCCAACCATTCCTATCAAACACTAAACCAAGTCCCTCAAGACCTCATCCACCCGTCCCTTAAACACCTCCAGGGAAGGGGAATCAACCCCCTCCCTGGGCAGCCTATTCCAATGCCCAATGACCCTTTCCATAAAACACTTAATGTCTAGAGGAATGTCTAATGCTTCCTCCTAATGTCTAGATTTTCACAGGCTGAGTGTTTACAAATACATAAGGAACAAACAACCTGGACAACTACCAAGAAGAGAATATCCAGCCGCGACCCCTCACCTTCCTGCCCTTCTCGTTGTCCGGCAGATAGCAATAGCGAGGAAAACCTCTGGCCGTGTACGGCATCCCGGGGTTGGGGTGCTCCGGGCCCTGCAAGAGACAAGTCCATCATTGTATGAGCTGGATAATCCCTCAGCAGCAGGATTTGGGAGCAGCAGCAGGATTTGGGATCAGGATTAGGCCCATCCCAAAGCAGCTCTTCCATGTAAAAAGAGCGAAGCATTGCTTATTACAAGTCTGAGGCACCTGACTGGCTCTTTCAGGACCCCTGAGAGCAGTCTCGTGCTGGGTACCAAGCCAACTCCTCAGATCACTGGAATTCTGGTGGGAGGTAGCCCCAAACCACAGCTTTTTCCATGTGATCTGACGACACCCTCAAAAAGACCACCCAGCTCAAACCTTTGCGACCACTGAAAGCTCAGGTGTGGGCCACAAACCCAACCATCAGCTCTCTCCCACCTTGCAAGCACAGGCTGAGTCTCCTCCCTCTGCTCCCGAGTTCTTACTGGAGGCAAACAGCTGCCATAGGCAGCTTCTCAGAGGGGGAAAAGCTCTTTTTGCAGAAGAGACTCAAGTCACTCCTGCACTACAGACCATCCAGGGCAGCTCCCAGAGCTGCAGGTGCCTCAGGTTCAGCAGCAGGTTCTGTGCTGGATCCCAGGATGTGTCTGGGAGGCTCTCACAGCTTGTGTCTGTTCCCGGGAGGCAGGTGTGTGCTCACCTGGATGCCTCTGCTGATGTGATACACAATCTGGATGGTCCCGCAGTCCGTGTGGCCTGGGAGGGACTGGGGGAAGGTGGAGACCTCCATCTTCCCCTTGGGCTGAGTGCCGGTTTTCTCTCCGTAGATGGTTTTACAAGAGGGGCACTGCAAGCTCCCGTCCTGCCAGGAGAGAGGGGGAGTCAGAGCTCGGCAGCCGAGCCTCCCGGGCACACGGGACGCGAGGGCTGGGCCGGCTCGGTACCTTGTTGCCGTTGGCGTACATGGCCAGCACGCAGAGCATGTGGAAGGTGTGCTGGCAGTTTTTCAGGCGACCGACGGTCTCTGGCTTGATGGTGCTGGACTCGCAGGCGTCGCCGTAACCTGAGGGGGAGCACAGCTTCTCCATGCAGATGATGCAGTCCTAGAGGCCGAGGCACAAAGGAGAGAAACCTCGTGGTTTCAGTACAGGCTGATCACAACTCAGCCACTAAGGAGACTCTTCAGGAAGATTTGCCTTCAACTTTCATAGAATCCTAGAACAACCAGGTTGGAAGAGACCCATCGGATCTTCTAGTCCAACCATTCCTATCAAACACTAAATCAAGTCCCTCAAGACCTCATCCACCCATCCCTTAAACCCCTCCAGGGAAGGGGAATCAACTTTAACCCTCCCCTTCGAGGCTTAAGGGCAGGGACAGGTTTCCTCATCCGGCTGCCATGGCCCCACTCTGCTGCCTCCCAGCTACCCAGAGAGCTGCCCTCAGTCCGAGGGGTGAATGGGAATGGAGTCTGCTTGTCCTGCTCCTCTAAAGGGCTTTGATCTCTAGTTTTGACCTCTATGAGCACCGTCATGAGACCAAAGCTGAACTCTCTTCTCCTCCTCAGGAGGGAAAAGAGAAGGCAGTGCCAGCCTCAGCTGTTCAACCCAAACTGTGCTTTCTCTTGTCAGTCTGGTGACAAGGACCAGTCACCAGTTACCACACGTGGGCTTCAGGCAGTGCTGAGGCCTCTCTGTTTAGCATCAGAGCCGCTCAGCCCCCTGGGTTGCACAGGAAGGATGGTCCCCGAGCACTGCTGTGGTGTTCACAGCACCCCCAGAGCACTGTCCTCTCACCTCGTCGGCAGGAGCACCCTTCAGCTCTTCCAGGTACCTCCTCACCACTGCTTCTGGCTCAGTTGGCATTGCTGCAGATGGAGAGAGATGGGAAAGAGAGAGGAGGAGCAATCAGACCCACAGCGAGCTCCGAGGGGCAGGTGCAGGGTGAGCCAGAGCGAGGGGAGACAGGCAAGGCACTGGCCAGGGCGCCAAGGAGGAAGCTCAGGGGGACACGGGAGAAGAGGATGCTCCAGCTCATCTCTACAAGCTCTACAAAGGCTTTACGGTCAGAAACTGGTACTGCTGGGACCACCAGTGCTGCAGATGGCAGAACCCACTGGCAGACGCTGGTGCCCTGTGCCGAGGGTCCACCTGCAGCTGCTGTGCTCCCGCTCTCCCCACACACCCCCAGCAACGCCAGGCAGGTCCAGCTGGGCCCATCCAGGATCAGACGCAGCCCCAGGACGCTCTGGTTTCAGAGGATCACAGAATCACCAGGTTGGAAAAGACCTCTCGGATCATCGAGTCCAACCATTAGCCTTTGTTTCTGAAGCCTAACTGCACAGTTAAAGGAGAAAAGACTCCCCCACATCCCCCCGGCTGCCCCAACAAGGAGATCCAGCAACACCGTAAGCTTCAGGCCCTGTTTCACATAACAGCAGCTCGAGCCCCACATCTGGAACACCAAACGGCAGCTTTCTCGTGAGCTCCTACACACTCAAATCCAGCAACAGGGCGCAAGTTGCCTCTCCACTGCAGGCAGCCTTGCTCAGGCTACAGAGAGAGAGGTGGGGGGTACAAGCAAGGGTGGGGGAACCATTCGGCTGAGGGAGACTGATGAGCTGGGAGTTGGACTCTGCTAAACGAAGACAGTCGTTAAGATGAGTTATTTTCGCAAAGGGATTTGTGGCCATCCCCAAACACACCATTTCTGGCAGTGGTGGCAGGAGGAAGGGATGATTGAGCACAGAGAGCAGGAAAAGGAGCCCAGGAGGGGAACAGGAGATCCCTCCGAGCACCAGTGCCAACCAGGAGAGGTGTCTGACGCCTTAGGCAAAGCTGCGAGGATCACTCTCTGGAGACACTTAACTGGATCAAACAAGCATTAAGCAGGTGATTCCCCACTCCAGGGGCACTTTCCTGCGGGAGACGGAAGCTTCAACTTCTGCTCCGCGAGTTCTGGAGAGGACTGTGTGAGCAGGGGGTAGCTGCCACGCACCACAACCCAACCCCTTCCACGAGTGCCCCATGACGACTGCCACCACATTCCCATTCCCAGAGAGCCTGTCCTGCCTGCCAGACCAACCACCAAGACCTCTCCTCCTGGATTGTTTTCTGTGCATCTCTTTTTAAAGTGACCTTCTTGTCTCCTCTGGCTATTGGGCTGGAGGAAGCAGTGCCGAAGAGAGGCACCGACAAGGTGGTGAAAAGGGTGAGGAAGCAAGCAGAGAGGGCGAGTCGTGCCTGCCCAGAACTTGGCAGAAGGCCTCAGCTCCCACCTGCACCGAAGCTCTGAGCGGCTTTAGAGCCGCTCGCTCTGCTCTGGACGGCGGAGAATGTTCCTTCCCCACAGCCCCTGCTGCAAGTTTCTCTCATCACTGACTTTCCTCCCTCTGTAGCAGCCCAGAGAAAGAGTGGCCACTTGCCCAACGACCAGCCTGGCTCCTCCAAATCACATCAACGAAAGGAAACAAAACTCCCAGTGCAGAGCTGGGTAAGAGTGAGGATGAAAAATCTCTCTCAGAGCCTGTGGGGTACAGCAGGGATCTGGGGCGAAGCCAACAGCATTTCCCTACCTCACCTGCTGGCGTTAGAATCATAGAACCAGGTTGGAAGAGACCCACCGGATCATCGAGTCCAACCATTCCTATCAAACACTAACCCATGTCCTTCAGGACCTCGTCCACCTGTCCCTTAAACACCTCCAGGGAAGGTGAATCAAACACCTCCCTGGCCTGATCTGTTCCTATCTCTTCGCTGTGACAATGCTCAGATCCACCACAGGGTCTGGAGAGAGAAGGGGCTGGATGCTTCAGCAAAACCTGTCCCCAGCTGCCAGCGCTGGCAGGTTGGGCCCCCAAGAAGCCTTTCGATGCTGACAGTTTGGTTTCAACAAGGGCAGCAGAGCCCATCCAGCCTCCCCTGCCTCTGGACACAGCCGGAGCAGCACGTCCAGCAGTCCCTGTCCCCGCAGAGGGAGCTGCAAGAGGCACCGGCCACGGCACGAGCCACACGCGCTTCAGCGCATGAATCACTTCCTTACTGGACCATTTGCTCCATAGAAGTATTTGCCTTAAACCTCTGTTCCCTTGGTTCAGCCCCCAGAGTTTTCTGGATTCAAGAGCAGATGGACAAAGCAACAGCAGAAAGCACCGAGACTGTTCACCCCCAGCTGGCCTGATGTTGTGCTGTCGATTTATCCAGGATGTGAAGGAATGTTTGCTGTTCTTTCATTTACAAAGAGCGCAATGATGACTTTTTTAATGCTTCCCCTCCCTGCAGATAACAAGGTGCCTGCTGAAGCCAGGGCTTTCCATGGGTGACACTGAACAGGCGGGTGTGGAATCCCTCCTCAGCAACCAAATGCTCGCAGCAGGAACACACCTCCTCCCGCACCCCAAACCGAGCCATAGGTGTGGCAGCAGGCTCCTTCCACGCTTTACACGAGCCAGACACGCGATATTTCTAGTTTCTGCTCCCTGGACTCATAGACGGGACCCACTGGCCTCGAGGGCTGTATAGAGATCAGGTTGGTGAGAGGAGAGTGGGTATTACACACAGATGTCTCCCCATTCCACAGTTCCACAGGCTAACCGAGCAAATGGAGACCCCTGTTCTTGCAGCCTCCGTTAGCAGATGGACACCACAGGAACAGTAAAATCCTCTGACTCCCAGGGACTCCCCAGGCACTGGCAGGGTCTGCAGCCTCAGCTGTGGGTGGATGTGGGGAGCAGACACTCAGCTGGGATCGCTCCCCTTACCCAGCCACAGCTTGGCCTCAATCATAGAACAACCAGGTTGGAAGAGACCCATCGGATCATCGAGTCCAACCAAGGAGGGATTTTCACAAAGCAAGCTGGAGCAAAGCACCGGGAGTCCGTGCTGCTCCACCACCTCGTCAGCTACTCTGCAGAGCGAGATCCTCACCCAGCCCCTTGGCCACCCACCTTCACTCAGCTCCTCTCCTCCTCCTCCCATTTTCCTTCGCTCCTCCTGTTCTCTGCCGTTCCTCCTGCCGCCCCCAGCTTCTCCTCCCCCTCCATCACACATCCCACTCCACATTTGCGCCCTCCCTCCTTCTCGCCGTTTGCATCTCCAGCTCCCTCCATGATGCATTTCTGCAAGACGCCTCTCTCCACACTGAATTTCTATTTTCCTTCTGCCACCCCTGCTGCCTCCCCCGGCTGGGCTGGGACCTCGCTGCCCCACCAAAGCCTCCTCGCTGCAGGCTCCAAGAGAGACACCAGCACCACCACTCTTGCCAGTCTGATGCCTCCTTCCGAAACGCAAGCATCTCTGTGCTGAACACCCTTCTTCCTCTGATCCCCCCTCTGAAGGGGCAGCACTATGGGTTTGGCAGCGGTTGACGACCCCAGCACCCTGTGCCGGGACTGGCAAACCACCTCGGCAGCCACACCAGGCTGGATTCACACCGACCTTGCAGAGTCCCAGTGCTGCCACACACGGATCAGACCCTGGGCCCAAACTGGGAGCCCATGGACACGTCACAAGGGGGAGGGGGGACAGCAAGACGTGAAGAATCATAGAATCATAGAACAACCAGGTTGGAAGAGACCCATCGGATCTTCTAGTCCAACCATTCCTATCAAACACTAAACCAAGTCCCTCAAGACCTCATCCACCCATCCCTTAAACACCTCCAGGGAAGGGGAATCAAACCCCTCCCTGGGCAGCCTATTCCAATGCCCAATCACCCTTTTCGTGAAAAACTTCCTCCTAATCTCCAGCCTCAATCTCCCCTGGCGGAGCTTGAGGCCATTCCCTCTTGTCCTGTCTCCTGTCTACTACTTTCAGGTATTTGTAGAGAGTACTGAGGTCTCCTCTCAGCCTCCTCTTCTCCAGGATAAACACCCCCAGCTCTCTCAGCCGCTCCTCATAGGGCCTGTTCTCCAGCCCCTTCACCAGCTTCGTTGCTCTTCTCTGGACTCGCTCCAGAGCCTCAACATCCTTCTTGTGCTGAGGGGCCCACAACTGAACACAGGATTCAAGGAGTGGCCTCCCCAGTGCTGAGTCCAGAGGGAGAATCACCTCCCTGGCCCTGCTGGTCACACCATTTCTGATCCAAGCCAGGATGTCATTGGCCTCCTTGGCCACCTGGGCACACTGCTGCCTCACGGTCAGCCAGCTGCTCAGCTTTGAGAGCTGGGGTAACCTTCTGGCCAGGGCACAGCCACCAGAGAGCTCCACTGCGCTGCCTTCCACCCCAGTGGCGAGAGAACAAACCCTCTGCAGCCTGACCTGGCAAGCCCCGTGTGACTCAGGGGCCTGTTTGTCTGGAAGAGCCTTCTCAGCCCATGACTCAGCCGTGACGAGCATGGCTCACAAGCAAACCTCCTCGGGAGAGCAGGTGTGGATTAAATGAGCTCCAGGACGGTCCCTCAGCTCCCAGACTCGTCCCACCAGTGAGTCAGAGAAGGCCCAGGGGCGCCCAGGGCTCCGCAAGAGAGAGTAGCAGGATGATGGGACTTCAACATGCGCTGAGAACTGGGTTGCTCCAGCTTTAACGACCGTGGAAACGAGCAGAGCTACCACAGGACCCCATCTATCACCTTGTTTTCCAGCCTGTCAGGGACTGGGCATGCCAGATGTGTCCTGCTCCTGCCCTCAGCAGGACAAACATCATCAGTCAAATCGGAAGAGCCAAGAGGGTCAGGGGAGAGACAAGAGGGAAGGAAGGAGGCAGGACAAGTGCAGAGAGGCGAAGAGAAGGAAGCAAATATCAGAGTTTGAGCAGGAACTACCTTTCTTGGACACTTTCCTCCCCTCCTTAACTGAGCTGTGTTTTTTAGTGGCTTTATGGGTGCTGGCGGCTGGCGGCACACAGGTGAGGTGCACGGGGAGTCCAGAGGCTGACAGCAGAATAGTCGTCATGCCTACAGCGGGTACAAGATCAACATGCGGGGAGGAAACAACGGGGAAACACAGCCATTAACAAAACTTCGACCTTTCAAAAGAAATCAAATAAAAACAGACCAAAACCCAAGCCCTTGATGCAGGGGGACACAGACCAGCCGAGAGGCAGCGAGGTCGGAGTTGGACGGGGTCCAGAGGCTTTTGAGGGAGGAGCATGGGCAGCAGAGTGAGGCAGAGAAACGTGGGCATCGGTCTCGCCCGTGACTCCTGAGCTGGTGTGGGAGCAGGACCTTCCTCCCTACTGGGGCTCTCGGGCTCCCCAGGCACTTCAAGTCCTTCTGCTCACAAAGCCCTGACCCTGGGGGCCCAAAGGACTGGGGATGTACATAACCCCTAAATGTCCTGCTCTGCTCTCCCCACCGAGCTGTGTGTTCCAGAGGCATCGCCCCAGCCCGATCCCTGGGGACCATACATAACCCTTAAATGTCCTGCTCTGCTCTCCCCACTGAGCTGTGTGTTCCGGAGGCATCGCCCCAGCCCGATCCCTAGGAACACCATGGTCGTGCCAGGCTGGCTGGGGACACCACGGCTGTGCCAGGCTGGCTGGGGACACCACGGCTGTGCCAGGCTGGCTGGGGACAGGAGCTGCTCCCTCCATCCCCTGCCAGGCGCACCCCAAAGCGGCAGCTCTGCTCACCCCACATCACCTTCCCCTTGGCGCTCCAGCTTTTCCTGCCCCTCACCAGCCACAAGGCAGTTCCCACCCTCTCTTATCCCATCTACACTATCCATGGGATGCAGTTCGTTAAGGCTGACGAGTCATTAAGGAGGAGAGCCGTTCCGTGAAAGGGGGACTGGCACAAGGAGCTGCAGGGCTGGTCTTTGCGTGATCTTTGCCCACAAGCCCAGCCTAGTTACAGGCCACAACATTTCCAAGGCAGCAAATGGCTGCTCAACTCGCATCCAAGGAAACAGCTGCCCTCGCGTTCCCGAGGAACAGCTTCCCCAGCAGCCACAGCCAGCGCCAGGATGAAAACAAAGCCCACAGAGACAGCACGAGATGAGAGAGCTGGAGAGCCAGCGTTCCCCCCAGCCGCCTCTCGGGGGCCAAGCCACATCCTAGTGCTACGAGAGCTCCTGCCAGCACCCAGAGCAGCTGCTCACGGCCACTGCCGACATTTCCAAGGATTTTCCCTTTGCCCAGGCGGGTTGGGAAAAGAAGGTGGAAGGACATGATTGTTCAGGGCAAAAGTGAGGCACTTTGCCCACATGTGAGTGGAAATCGAGCTCTGACAGGACGTGTCACCCAGCTTTGCCTGTCAGGCTGTTTCCTGACTCAAACAGGCAACCAGTCCAGAACCAGTGACCAGACACCCCCTGGGTGAGGCCCAGGTCAGTCCCAGACACAAAGTTGGATGCTCTTACTGACACTTTCTCACCCAAGGAGCTCAGGGTCTCACGGGACAGGCAGCAGGGCACAGGTAGATGAAGGGATGTCCCCAAGGCCACCAAGAACCCCTGGCACAGCCGGTCTGGCCAGGAGAGGTTGCCCCACACGGGGTGAAACCGAACAGACACAGGTGATGCCAACCCAGGCAGGCAGGAGTCACCCCTTTAGGCACCATTGTTGTTGATGCTGATGTGACAGGCACGTCTCCAGTTCCCAGGAGCTGCAGAGCACAAGAACCTTCCAAGCACACCAACCCCAAGTCAGTGCCCTCACCCTACCCGTCCGTGGGCACAGCCGAGGAGAGCTCCTGCCACTGGTATGAGCCAGTGGGTCCCTAGCCCAGCACTGGAACCAGAAATCTCGCAGTCAAAATCACTTTGAGTCTTGAACTAGAGACGGCAGCTCTGCTGTGTGCTCTCGGACCCAGCCTGAGCCAGCACTTGCTGCTACCAGGGAGCCTTAACGAAGGCCTGAAATGTTCTCACAGCATCGACTGGTGTTTTGGATGAGTGAGCACGACCGAACACCCAGAGCTCAGCACCAGCACCTAAGCTGCTCTCTGTGTGCAGGGGGGGCAGGTCCTTCCCCTCCCAGCAGGTTTTAGGATGGTTGGAGGGATTGCTGGAGGAGCAGTGGCAGCTCCCACGGATCATAGTGCCCTAAGGGAGAACAGGCCTTATGAGGAGCGGCTGAGAGAGCTGGGAGTGTTTAGCCTAAAGAGGAGGCTGAGAGGAGACCTCTTTACTCTCTACAACTACCTGAAAGGAGGTTGTAGAGAGGAGGGAGCTGGGCTCTTCTCCCAAGGGACAGGGGACAGGACAAGAGGGAATGGCCTCAAGCTCCACCAGGGGAGATTTAGGCTGGACATTAGGAGGAAGTTTTTCACGGAAAGGGTCATTGGGCATTGGAATAGGCTGCCCAGGGAGGGGGTTGATTCCCCTTCCCTGGAGGTGTTTAAGGGACGGGTAGATGAGGTGCTGAGGGACATGGGTTAGTGTTTGATAGGAATGGTTGGACTCGATGATTCGACAGGTCTCTTCCACCCTGGTGATTCTATGATTCTAAGGGACAGGCACGATGCTGGATCTCCCTGTGGCCGGGGAGGCCTGACAGCCTGACCCCAGCGAGGCTGCGATTCCACAGTGCTGGTGCAGAAAAGGAAGGAGGAAAGTTGTCCCCAATCCTGCCGTAAGCAGAGTGATGGCGCTGAGTGCACAGACATCGGAAAAGCAAGTCCAGAGCCTCCCAGGGATTCTCCCTGCCCACACACAGCTGGCTGGCCCTGCTCCCTTCTGTGGGGATCGATACCTTCTGGCTAACACGAACACGCAGAGCCCGTTTAGAAAAGCAGAGGGCGGAAGCAGAGGCTGAACAGCTGACTGCAGACTCCTAATGGACAAAACGTTGCCTCAAAACCAGACTCAATAACGAGCGTGAGCCACAGAACCTCGGCCAAAGGCAGTCACGCTCCAACAAAGCCCCTCTCACACCCCAGCAACGTGCCCAAATCTGCCTGCCAGCACCACGAGTCACAAGGAAGATAAACACTTACTCACAGAACCTTCTCTTTCATTCTCTGAGCTGTAAACACATCTACAACTCCCCACAGACAGACAAGGCGAGCGCAGGGCCAGGAGAATCCCTCCAACCACTCTCCCATGAACAATCTCGAAAGCAGCCAAGAAAAGGTGGCTTTTCACATTTACCTCCTGCTGCCTTCAGAGACAGGGACTCAGCTTCTACAGATTCAACAAGGAGACATTCAGGTGTCAGGCTCAACACCTCACGGCGACGCGTGAAAACAAGCACCACAGAAAGGGAAGCAGTTTGCTCACGTAACCCTGGGGACAGAGCGAAGAGCCTCACCTGCCAGCGCCTGGGCCACCTTGCTGGGCTTGGACATCTTGACCGGCAGGTTTGGGGTACTGCGGAGAGAAAAGAAAAAGGAACAAGTTCAACAGCACAAATCAGCCACTGACAAAGCAGAAACAGCTCAGCAGCACAAGGCCCTGGATATATCAGCAGGGGTTAACTCCTGGGATGAGCCCCACCTGGGTCCCTTGGCACAGTAGCTGTGTTTAAGGAGCTCAGGCTTATCTGTCTCCAAGATAGACATCAGATCTGTGTTATAGGTAGCCACCTCCATCTAATCCTGGCTGGATAGTGGGCCTGATTCACTCTGCTTGTCGGTGGCCCCTGCTCTAACCCTGTGACACGTCCCTGCTTTGCTGCTCCACCACAGAGCTTCCCGTGAGCAGCCGAACTGCACGATGATGCTGGAACCAGCAGGTCCAGGCACGAGCGCAGAGCCAGAGATCACCAGGATGCAGCCAGGTCCATCTTGACCTTCCAGATGGCTCAGTCTCCAGCCAGAGAAACACTGTTTGCCAGAATGTGAATCCCTGTGCCGCATGAGCAGCTGCACAGATCAAAAGATGCCAGTGTTATCACCCCCTTTCTTTCCAGAGGGGAAACTGAAGCAGAGAAAGGCCCAAAAGAGCACTTGAACACACATGGTTGCAGCCCAGGGTGAACAAGACCAAGTTTTGACTCTCCCTGTGCATCCAAGAGGTCACACGAGATGTGGGAACAAGGAAGGAAAGGCTGAAGGAGACTTAGAAGAGCTTGGCATCCATCTTCCTTTGAAAATCAAGAGGATTTGGACACCAAATGTCCCCTCGAGGTGTCTAACCCACTTGTTTTGGCAGCATTTCCCAGCAGCTCCATCTGGTTAGGGATGCCTGGGCAGCCAGAGACACACCACGAGCTGACGGCAGGAGCCAGGGAGGAAAGGGCAAGCAGCAACGTGAAAGTTGATGAGAGAGTCACCAGAGGAAAGAGACAGGCAGTGCCAGAGCCCCTGAAATCCATTGTGCTGGCACAGAGAAGCTGCTCGTGGACTGTCTCCAGTGGCCACGGCTGCTTGTGGCAGACGCACAGTGTGCAGCAGCTGCAGGCAGTGCAGAGCACACACAGACATTTCCAAGAATCATGTCAAACCTGAGCAGCTTCTCGGCAATTCAGAGAGCAGACCGAGGCGATCGAGTGCCTGAATGCCACCTGCTCTCCAGGGAGGGAAATGAATTCTCCTCAGTTTGGGTGCAAAACCTGCTGCTGTGCCCAAAACCGCTTCAGGCAGAGTCCTGCTCCACAGTGTGGCTGAAAGCTCTGTCCGTGTTCCCATGACACTGACCACAGCTGAGTGGTTTGAGAGGCACACGTGGCTACTTTCCACCCTCACCCCACCTCCCTCTCTCCTACCTCAGGTTCCTGTGTGCCGAGCTCCCTGCAGTGACCCTGGGCAGGACCCAGAGCTCGGTGCGACGCTGGCAGCCCGTCCGAGTGAGCCCAGCTCCTCCAGACCCTTAAGAAGCTCTGAGGTTTCCCTTCCGCCTCTTTCAAAGACCGTGTTTCCCCTCTGCTTTCCCTGGTTTTGCAATGTCTTCAAGTGATGCAACACGTCGTTCCGGCTACAGCCTCACTCAAACCCACCGAACACGGTGGGAATCCTCCCCTCAGCCTCACAGGGCTCTGAATCAGAAGCTGTCACTGCTCTTTATGACTTCTTCCCTTCCCCAACTCAGCCTCCTCCTCACAGACACCTCAGGTGCCTCCCTCCTCTCCTCTACCTCACACTTTTGCTCCTGCCCACGATCCTGTCCAGGTGAGGGCTGGCAGGGGCTGCTCCCGCTCCAGCTGCAGACAAGGAGCCTGTTTGAGGATCAGATCATGACACAGAGCCCGAGAGCCCTGCTCCCAAAAATCAGTGACATAACCAACTGGCCCTGCTTCCTTCCCCCATGGAGGAGCAGAGAGGACAATATGGTGCCTGAGCACATCCTAAATCCCAGTCTGTGACCAGAACTGAAGAGGTTGTGCTTCAGGGTCACCCCGGCTGCTGTCCCCGGCTTCAGGGGACACCCCGGCTTCTACCCCGTGGAAGGTGCAGCTCCTGGAAAGGAGGTTGTGGGGAGGTGGGCTCTGCTCCCAAGGGACAAGCGACGAGGCTGGTGAAGGGGCTGGAGAACAGAACCTATGAGGAGCAGCTGAGAGAGCTGGGGGTGCTTATCCTGGAGAAGAAGAGGCTGAGAGGAGACCTCATTACTCTCTACAACTACCTGAAAGGAGGTTGTGGAGAGGAGGGAGCTGGGCTCTTCTCCCAAGGGACAGGACAAGAGGGAATGGCCTCAAGCTCCACCAGGGGAGATTTAGGCTGGAGATTAGGAGGAGGTTTTTCCCAGAAATGGTCATTGGGCATTGGGTGAGGCTGCCCAGGGAGGGGGTTCAGTCACCTTCCCTGGAGGTGTTTAAGGCACAGGTGGATGAGGTGCTGAGGGACTTGGTTTAGTGTTTGATAGGAATGGTTGGACTGGAGGATGCGATGGGTCCCTTCCAACCTGGTTGTTCTATGATTCTATGCTTGACAGGATGAGAGGAAACGACCCCAAGTTGCACCAGGGGAGTTTCAGGTCGGATATCAGGAAAACTTTCTTTACTGAAAGAGCTCTGAAGCCCTGGTAGAGCCTGCCCAGGGCTGTGGTGGAGTCTCCATCCCTGAAGAGGTTCAAAAAGCCTGTAGAGGTGGCACTTTGGGACACGTTTTAAATGGCACAGTGGGGTTGTTGGGCTGATGGTTGGACTGGATGAACTTAGAGGGCTTTTCCAACCTTAATGATTCTGCGGTTTCTATGACTCAGCCAGCGGCACCGCGACTCGTAACACTGCAGGACACTCCGAGTGATCCGCTCGCCACCGTGGGAGCAAACACGTGAGTGTAACTTCTGTTACGTCTCCAGGAAGCCCAGGCACGAGGTGAGGAAAGCAGGGGAAATCCTCACCGCTTTGTGGTGCTGCTGCCACGAAGCTGCCGGGCAGCGCAGCAGCCACCGCGCGTGGGAGGAAGAGCTGCCACCCCAGCAGAGGTGGAGAAACGTGACGCAGAGCCTGGCTTCTGGCCACTGTTCCACCTCCTGATGGCTAAAAGCACAGGCTGTTCACGGGAGTTCTGTGGGAACAGCATCAGGCTCTGCCTAGGAACACCACCGACCACTAAAGACTTTTCCAAACCTGCAGAATCCCAACCTGGCTGCTTCCTGCCACGGTGCAGGGAGACAGGTAGGCAGGGACTGTAAAACAGAGCGGAGAAAAGAAGGGGAAAGCACCGGAGAAGCCTTTTCATTCACTGAACTGAACACAAAGATACAGATTTCTCTCTCCTGGAGGGAAGACTCTTGTAAAGTCCTCTGGGGTGAAAAGATTGCCAGATCATAGAATCATAGAATTCATAGAACAACCAGGCTGGAAGGGACCCATCGGATATTCTAGTCCAACCATTCCTATCAAACACTAAACCAAGTCCCTCAAGACCTCATCCACCCGTCCCTTAAACACCTCCAGGGAAGGGGAATCAACCCCCTCCCTGGGCAGCCTATTCCAATGCCCAATGACCCTTTCTGTGGAAAAACTTCCTCCTAATCTCTAGCCTAAATCTCCCCTGGTGGAGCTTGAGGTCATTCCCTCTTGTCCTGTCCCTTGGGAGAAGAGCCCAGCTCCCTCCTCTCTACAACCTCCTTTCAGGGAGTTGTAGAGAGCAATGAGGTCTCCCCTCAGTCTCCTCTTCTCCAGGATAAACACCCCCAGCTCTCTCAGCCGCTCCTCATAAGGCCTGTTCTCCAGCCCCTTCACCAGCTTTGTTGCTCTTCTCTGGACTTGCTCCAGAGCCTCAACATCCTTCTTGTGCTGAGGGGCCCACAACTGAACACAGGATTCAAGGAGCAGCCTCCCCAGTGCTTAGTCCAGAGGGAGAATCACCTCCCTGGCCCTGCTGGTCACACCATTTCTGATCCAAGATAAGAGATCTGAGCACAGCAGGTCTCTCAGACACACACTCACAGCATTTAGAGGGGAACTGGGCTCTGTACCTGACTCCGTTAGCTGCAGACAGTCCTGTGCTGGGGCCTCCAGCCTGAGGCAAAGCCCAAGTGCTCTGTGCATTGAGTCTTGGCGCTGACCTTGCTGCGGACAAAGTCGGTTTGTTATAGGGCACGAAGCCGACGCTGGAAGAACTCACTGACGCTGTCCTGCCGGAAACCTGAGGAGTAGCAGAAGAGTTGGGGAAGTTTATCATGGAGTGCCGGGAGCGCGTGGTGATGGGCCCAGTCCCGCTGTTCAGCCAGCACTGCTGGCAGGAACAGGCTGCCCCCGCGTGCAGGGGCGCTGGGGAGGCTGTCACCGGGTACGGGGCATCCAAGCGCCGCTGGACGCTGCGGCGGAACCGCGTCGTTTTGTTGGTCTGGACTCGAGCCACAAAGTCCACTTCGTAGTTGTAGCCCAAGGCTCCGAGATCCACTTGCTGGTAGTTGGCGGCATGGGCTTGCTCCAGGAACACGCAGACGCTCATCTCGTAGGGAGACCATCCGCCCTCGTCGTTCTGCCACTCCCAGAGGACGCCCTGCCCGGCAGCCGAGTCCCCGGGGAAGAGGTGTCTGCGCACGGCTCGCATCGTCCCTGCACAGGGAGAGGGGGGGAGACAAAATCAGTGTGTGAGCAGAGCACCAGGGGGATCCAGGGCTCAGGGAATGGCTTCTGGGCGGATATGAGGGGCTGTAATAACAGACTTTCTCCTCCTGACAGGGCTGGGTTTAGAATCATAGAACAACCAGGTTGGAAGAGACCCATTAGATCTTCTAGTCCAACCATTCCTATCAAACACTAAACCAAGTCCCTCAAGACCTCATCCACCCGTCCCTTAAACACCTCCAGGGAAGGGGAATCAACCACCTCCCTGGGCAGCCTATTCCAATGCCCAATGACCCTCTGTGTGAAAAACTTCCTCCTAATCTCTAGCCTAAATCTCCCCTGGAGGAGCTTGAGGTCATTCCCCCTTGTCCTTGCCCCCAGCTGGCAGGGAAAGGCATTCCTCTCCGGGGTGGGCAAACAGCTGTGGCCAGAGGACTGCGCCTGGTGTTCGCTTACAGCCCGTGGCCAATCCTGCCCACGGCATCCTCTGCACAGCTGCCATCCCATCGGTGGGATCCTGCTCCCCCTAACACTGCCTTCCTGTTATTCTCCTTGGCTTCCTCTGAAGAGCCTGATTGTCTGTCTCGCAGTCCACGAGGAGGACAGAACAGCCTATTTTTTGCCTTGTTTAAAGATTTTTCACGGGGAAGCTTCCTGCAGAGGCTTCTTTGCTCCAGCACACGACAAAGGTCAGTTGGCTGCTCACTCAGAGAGGGTCATAGAATCATAGAACAACCAGGTTGGAAGGGAACCATCGGATCATCGAGTCCAACCATTCCTATCAAACACTAAACCAAGTCCCTCAAGACCTCATCCACCCGTCCCTTAAACACCTCCAGGGAAGGGGAATCAACCCCCTCCCTGGGCAGCCTCAACCAATGCCCAATGACCCTTTCTGTAAAAAACTTCCTCCTAATCTCCAGCCTAAATCTCCCCTGGTGGAGCTTGAGGCCATTCCCTCTCGTCCTGTCCCCTGTCCCTTGGGAGAAGAGCCCAGCTCCCTCCTCTCCACAACCTCCTTTCAGGTAGTTGTAGAGAGCAATGAGGTCTCCCTTCAGCCTCCTCTTCTCCACAATAAACCCCCCCAGCTCTCTCAGCTGCTCCTCATAGGGCCTGTTCTCCAGCCCCTTCACCAGCTTCGTGGCTCTTCTCTGGACTCTCTCCAGAGCCTCAACATCCTTCTTGTGCTGAGGGGCCCACAACTGGACACAGGATTTGAGGAGCAGCCTCACCAGTGCTGAGTCCAGAGGGAGGATCACCTCCCTGGCCCTGCTGGTCACACCATTTCTGATCCAAGCCAGGATGTCATTAGCTTTCTTGGCCACCTGGGCACACTGCTGCCTCATGGTCAGTCGCTGTCAACCAACACCCCCAGGTCCCTCTCCTCCTGACATTTTTCCAGCCAGACTTCTCCCAGTCTGTAGCTCTGCACAGGGTTGTTGTGCCCCAAGTGCAGGACCCAACATTTGGCCTTGTTAAACCTCATCCCATTGGACTCAGTCCATGGATCCAGCCTGTTTAGGTCCCTAAACAGGGTAGTCCGTACAGGACTCCCAGGTGCTCAGACAGGTGATGCTGAGCAGACCTGCCACAGCTTCCAGGACACCCCTCGGCAAAACTAATGCTAAGGTCACAAAGTCAAACTGAAAACACGGATGCAGCTGTCGTGACCGCTCGCGTTTGCTCTAACTGCTTCCCTTTCCTGTCGGAGTTGCCCGATGGAGCTGTTGCTCATTCATTGCCTCTGCAGCTTGGGGTGGTGCTTGGCCAGGTCCTGATGGGAACAAGAGGGAAGCTGAATTCTCCAAAGCAGCCATTCACTTGGGGTGTGTAATTGCTAAGATCCCCCTGGATGTTCCAGAGATGACGAACACACATTCCATCCCTGTCCCCTTTCCAAGCCGCAGCTGCTCAGCACATCTGGAGCAGAAGAGGGCAGGAGTCACCTCAGCATGTTCTGTTTTGACAGGAATGGTTGGACTAGAAGATCTGATGGGTCCCTTCCAACCTGGTTGTTCCATGATTCTATGATTCTGTGAGGGGCTGGGCTCAGTGACCCCAAGAGAGGACAGACGAGAAGGGAATCGCTCCTCAATCGTGCTGCGGAGGCCACCCTGCTGTGCTCCCTGGGCAGAGGCGAGCCGGCCCCGTGCAGGACGAGTGCAGGGAACGCTCTGCCGCAGCCGCTCGGCGTCGCGCGGGGGCTGCTGCCTGTGCAGAGCAGCTTGTGCAGGGCAGTGTGCCAAGGGAAAGCAGCTGGCACTCCAGTCACAGAGGGAACAAGGATTCAAAGAATCCTTGGAGAAGAGGAGGCTGAGAGGAGACCTCATTACTCTCTACAACTACCTGAAAGGAGGTTGTGGAGAGGAGGGAGCTGGGCTCTTCTCCCAAGGGACAGGACAAGAAGGAATGGCTTCAAGCTCCACCAGGGGAGATTTAGGCTGGAGATTAGGAGGAGGTTTTTCACAGAAAGGGTCATTGGGCATTGGAATAGGCTGCTCAGGGAGGTGGTTGATTCCCCTTCCCTGGAGGTGTTTAAGGGACGGGTGGATGAGGTCTTGAGGGACTTGGTTTAGTGTTTATAGGGATGGTTGGACTAGAAGATCCGATGGGTCCCTTCCAACCTGGTTGTTCTGTGATTCTATGATCCGCTCCCACAGCAACACGTGGGGCAGTACCAGGAGAGGCAGAAAGGCTGCCGGGCACAGAGCTGCCCCTCAGGGACCGAAGAGCTCTGTGGGGCTCTCCCGCGCTGAGCAAGGTCTTGTTTCTTGGTTGATTCACCTTCCCTGGAGGGGTTTAAGGGACGGGTGGACGAGGTGCTAAGGGTGTTTAGTGTTTGATGGGAATGGTTGGACTCGATGATTTAGTTGGCCTCTTCCAACCTGGTTGTTCTATGATTCTATGATTCTCTCCAAGCACACAAGCAGCCTCACCACAACCCAAGCTCCCTTACCTGTATCCTGCCGGAACTGCATCAGGCTGGGGATGTCGATGACGTAGGGCGCTAAGGCAGGATCTGCGTGTCCCAGAGGGATGCTGCTGACGAGCCCTGAGCCGGAACGCCGGCCCTTCTGCTGGGAGGCCTGAAAAACCTGTTCAATATAGCTGCAGACGTTCCCTCGGTACGGCCTCCACCTGCCAAACTCATCCTGCCATTCCCACACGGCCACGGCTGCCGAGCTGCTGCTGCTGTGCCCCGTGGCAGCACCCAGGAGTCCGGACGGCCCGGCTGAACTGCTCCCTGCTCCCTGAGCTGCTGCCATCCTCCTCCCTGAGGTCCAGGCACTGGACTGGAAGTGGCAGCTCTGCTGGCCTCACATCGTCTGCTTCTGGGGTACCTGCAGCACAGAACAGAGCACACGCAGCTGAGAACGACGGCACAAACCCACAGCACCTGTGCTCACGCCACACCAGGCATTTCAGAGAGGGAAGCAAGCTGAGCCTTCCACGGGAGGTGCTCACAATGTGTTTCATAGAATCATAGAACAACCAGGTTGGAAGAGACCCATCGGATCTTCTAGTCCAACCATTCCCATCAAACACCAAACCAAGTCCCTCAGGACCTCATCTACCTGTGCCTTAAACACCTCCAGGGAAGGGGAATCAACCACCTCCCTGGGCAGCCTCAACCAATGTCCAATGACCCTTTTCATGAAAAACTTCCTCCTAATCTCTAGCCTAAATCTCCCCTGGTGGAGCTTGAGGCCATTCCCTCTTGTCCTGTCCCCTGTCCCTTGGGAGAAGAGCCCAGCTCCCTCCTCTCCACAACCTCCTTTCAGGTAGTTGTAGAGAGTAATGAGGTCTCCTCTCAGCCTCCTCTTCTCCAGGCTGAACACCCCCAGCTCTCTCAGCCGCTCTTCATAGGGCCTGTTCTCCAGACCCTTCACCAGCTTCGTGGCTCTTCTCTGGACTTGCTCCAGAGCCTAGAAAGGAGACTACAGAGAAGGGAACAGGCCACAAAACCCTCGGTCGAGGGCAGATGAAGTACCAACCACCCACTCCCAGCTTCCCTTCCTAGTTTAGAGCAAAAACTCTTTGGAGAGATTCAGCTTCTTACAGTCTGTGGCCCCAGACACCACCTGCAGACTTGTGTAAACCAGCCCAGAGCTGCGGAGCTGCACTGGGCAGACCTGCACACCCTGACCTGAGGCCAGATTCCCACTGGCCAGCAGTGTGTCAGGGCAAGCGGCCACTCTGCATCCAGCACTGGTCCTGGCAGCGCCACACGGAGCACCCTGAGCTGCCAGCTCACACGCAGGAGCTCCCCGAGCACCCAAGCACATGAATGACTTGGTTACACGAGCTGCTCCCACACTCTTCTCACTGATGGGAGCTCCAGGATGATGAGGCCAGCTCCGTTCGGGCTCCTGACCACTCAGTTTTGATCCAAGATCAGCCCCTTGACTCCTACACACAAAAAGCCAGAAGAGGATCCTTTACACACACCCTGCAAATCAGAGCCATAGATGGGCTGAGCAGGATCGGAGTGAAGAATGGATGAGAAGGAGTACGGAAGCACCAGGAGGAACACAGGGAGGAATAAAGAGCCTGTGCCGAGAGCAGTGATTTAGCACATCCTTGAGATCCCAGCACACCTGACTGCAGCTTCTCAGGTTGGAAAACAAGGAATGTCTCGAAAAAAGGGACAATCTGCATCAACAAAGACTCGAGCCAGAGCCTCAAGCTTTTAAGAGATGATTCGGGGAAGACAGAGAGTAGAGTAGGAGCCTTAAGACATCTGGATAAAGTCACAAATGGCAGTGGGAGCATCCTACGCTCACAGAAGAGAGAGAGAAAAAGCCCAGACAAAGGATATCCCTAACTCTGAGCTGCCAAGGGATGCGGAAAAAGAGACCCGAAGCCATCACAACAGTCACCGAGCAGATCCAGAGCTCTGACACTTGGCATTCCTTGAAATGGCTGCGTCTGACTGGTGGGTCTGACTGCAAATGAGCCAAATCCATTCTGTTTCACAACAAAGTCACCTCCTAAGGCCTGACATCAACTGCTCCCTTAACTCCCTGTAGTCAGAAGGGAGCTATAAGCTCCCTTCCCTTCAAATGGAAAAGTCCAGGTCTCCCAAGAGGCAGAGGAGCCGTGGGTGGCTTCCACTGGAAGATGCCATCTGTGTGGAGAATGACATGGCAGCCGGATGGGGGAAGATCCCACGCGCCGTGGAGCGGCCTATCCCTCAGGCTCGTGTGGCTCTCTGGCTTAAAAAAAGAAATAGAAAAAGAGCGAGCGAAGAACAGACACACCCACGCGTCTGCATTTATGAGCGGAAAGCAGCACCTTCCCCAGGAACTCACTGTAAAGCAGTTTAGGAGCTGCTCTGAGACTAACCCACTGCTCCCGGCTCAACCGGCGCTGCTGACAAACTGCTCTGGATCACCAACACAAGGCTCCCAGCTCCCCAGATCATAGAATCATAGAACCACCAGGTTGGAAGGGACCCATCGGATCTTCTAGTCCAACCATTCCTATCTAACACTAAACCAAGTCCCTCAAGACCTCATCCACCCGTCCCTTAAACACCTCCAGGGAAGGGGAATCAACCACCTCCCTGGGCAGCCTCACCCAATGCCCAATGACCCTTTCTGTGAAAAACTTCCTCCTAATCTCCAGCCTAAATCTCCCCTGGCGGAGCTTGAGGCCATTCCCTCTTGTCCTGTCCCCTGTCACTTGGCAGAAGAGCCCAGCTCCCTCCTCTCCACGACCTCCTTTCAGGTAGTTGTAGAGAGCAATGAGGTCTCCTCTCAGCCTCCTCTTCTCCAGGATAAACCCCCCCAGCTCTCTCAGCCGCTCCTCATAGGTTGTGTTCTCCAGCCCCTTCACCAGCCTCGTTGCTCTTCTCTTCTTGAGGCAATTCCTTCTTCCCTAATGCGCCAAGGATGGTTGTTGCACTGATCAAACCCACCAATTAACACCTGAGGTATCAAACCCACCCCCTGCCTCTGCCAGTTTGCTCTACAGCAGGTTTCACGCTGACATGGTGCTCGGCCTGGGCCAGCGTCAGCCACGCTGAGGGCTCCAAACTGCCCTCCTAAGCTTCACACAGATCCCACACCTTCTCCCAGCAAAGCAGCTGCTGCCAAACATTCTCCTGGACGTCCCGCAAACACAGGCAGTGCAGGAGGCTGCTGGGAGGGACTCGGTGATCTGTTTCGCATCCTGTGTAGAACACAGGAGCAGAAAACGGGACAAGAACATCCCCGCTGAAACGCCACCTCCTTCATGTCCCACCTCGCACTCGCTGGACCACGGACTGGGAACGACGGAGTGACAAACACCTCCTGCTTGGACAGCAGCTCCGAGTCCTGGGCCACACGCAACAGCTCCTGGTGAGCGTCGCATGTTCCGACATTCGCTTCCCCATCCGAAGGGGAAAAGATTTTCTGGGCCTGCTGGCGCGAAGGAGGAGTGAGGCCTCCAGCCAGCAGAAGGTCGCTGGGGCCAGCAGCTGTTTACACACACTAAGAGGCATGGAATGAGGGAGAGAATCAGGAAAACTGCACCAGTCTCCGAGTTCAGGCAAACGAGAGACTCAGGAATTCAACGCCGGAGCTGCTGGTGCGGTTCCCGTGGGCAACACCAGGGCAGACAAGGCTTGGGGAAGGCGGAAAGTGGAGCTGGACAGTCTGTAGACTTCAATATTCCAACCAGCTGCTCTCCCCTTAGGAGAGAGGTTGGAACGTGGGCTCAGGTTCTGACTTTGGATTCGCTTTGTTGGAGCTTTCTTGGAGCTTTACGTCCAGCACAACCCCTGAAAAGGCACCTCCGGTGCCTTTTCAGGGGTTGTGCTGGACGTAAAGCTCCAACAAAGCGAATCCAAACTCAGGATTTGCTCACACAGCTTAAATCGAGGGCTTGGACAGGAAAGGAGCTTGGGAGCGTTTCAGCCGCTCTTTCCCAGATTCACTCCCTTCTCCTCCAGCTGGGGAGGGGCAGGAGGCAACGAAAACATCCGAGGGACAGTGTTTACTTCCCAAACCTCAACTCCTTCCAGCGAGCGGAACCTCCTTTGGCTTCAAACTTTAAAATTCACCATTTCTAAGAAGGCTGAGTGGCTTTTTTTGAAGCTTCCAGGCTGAAGTTTGCAGAGTTTGAACGACCTGCTGGCTCCTACCTCGATGGAAAACAGGCCCAGGAGCTGCGTTAAATCAATAAATCCGGTAACACCGACTGCTCAGAGGGTTCTTGGGAGAAGGGGGAGCCCAGGGGGGAGAAGGGGGAGCCCAGGGGGTTTGTTTACACTACAAACACAGAGAAAGGGGCTGGAGGTGCCACGCGAAATGACTCCCGGGGGAGACTGTGACCCCAACCGGACAGCGGCCTCAAGGTCCCCCCCACCGGGAGCTGCCGTTAACGGGGACTTGGCAGAGCAGGAGGGAAGGAACCCGCCCGCCCCGACCCCAACGCAACCGACCCCCGAGCGGCGGATTAGGGGGAGCTGGGGGGGGCCGGTCGGAACCCTCGGAGCACGGAACCCTCGGGGGCCGCAACCGTTCCCCACCCGGGACGCAGACCCCCGCGGAACAGGGCCCTTCCGAGCAAGAACAACTGACGCCGCGTCCCGCCCCGAAGCCCGAAACCCCAAACCCCGAACGCCACTCGCCCCAGGAGCTGTCTGGAGGGAAGGGAGGGGAGAGGAGGGAAGGGCCGAGCCGCCCGTCCCGGCGCTCACCCGAGAACCGTCGCCGCGGCCGCCGCTGCCTGTACCGGACCGGGCCGCGCGTGCGCGGGGACGGCACCGGAAGGGGCGCGGGGGCGGGGTCACGAGTCAGGGGGCGGAGTCACGAGCGGTGGGCGGGTGTCAACGGGAAGGGGGGCGTGGCCACGAGAGAGGGGGCGGGGACGCGGCGCGAGGGGGCAGTAAAGAGCGAGGGGTGGGAGTTGGGGGGGCGGGAGAGGCTGTGACACCGAGTGTGTGGGACACGGGGGGGTGAGGGTGTGACACAGGGTGAGTGTGAAATGGGAGGTGGGAGTGTGACACTGGGCCTGAGTGTGAAATGGGGTGAGTGTGACACTGGGTCTGAGTGTGAAATGGGGTGAGTGTGACACTGGGTCTGAGTGTGAAATGGGGTGAGTGTGACACTGGGCCTGAGTGTGAGATGGGTTGAGTGTGACACTGGGTCTGAGTGTGAAATGGGATGAGTGTGACACTGGGTCTGAGTGTGAAATGGGGTGAGTGTGACACTGGGTCTGAGTGTGAGATGGGGTGAGTGTGACACTGGGTCTGAGTGTGAGATGGGGTGAGTGTGACACTGGGTCTGAGTGTGAAATGGGGTGAGTGTGACACTGGGTCTGAGTGTGAAATGGGGTGAGTGTGACACTGGGTCTGAGTGTGAAATGGGGTGAGTGTGACACTGGGTCTGAGTGTGAAATGGGGTGAGTGTGACACTGAGTCTGAGTGTGAAATGGGGTGAGTGTGACACTGGGTCTGAGTGTGAAATGGGGTGAGTGAGTGTGACACTGGGTCTGAGTGTGAGATGGGGTGAGTGTGACACTGGGTCTGAGTGTGAGATGGGGTGAGTGAGTGTGACACTGGGTCTGAGTGTGAAATGGGGTGAGTGTGACACTGGGTCTGAGTGTGAAATGGGGTGAGTGTGACACTGAGTCTGAGTGTGAGATGGGGTGAGTGTGACACTGGGTCTGAGTGTGAAATGGGGTGAGTGTGACACTGGGCCTGAGTGTGAGATGGGTTGAGTGTGACACTGGGTCTGAGTGTGAAATGGGATGAGTGTGACACTGGGTCTGAGTGTGAAATGGGGTGAGTGTGACACTGGGTCTGAGTGTGAGATGGGGTGAGTGTGACACTGGGTCTGAGTGTGAAATGGGGTGAGTGTGACACTGGGTCTGAGTGTGAAATGGGGTGAGTGTGACACTGAGTCTGAGTGTGAAATGGGGTGAGTGTGACACTGGGTCTGAGTGTGAAATGGGGTGAGTGAGTGTGACACTGGGTCTGAGTGTGAGATGGGGTGAGTGTGACACTGGGTCTGAGTGTGAGATGGGGTGAGTGAGTGTGACACTGGGTCTGAGTGTGAAATGGGGTGAGTGAGTGTGACACTGGGTCTGAGTGTGAAATGGGGTGAGTGTGACACTGGGTCTGAGTGTGAAATGGGGTGAGTGTGACACTGGGCCTGAGTGTGAAATGGGGTGAGTGTGACACTGAGTCTGAGTGTGAAATGGGGTGAGTGCGTGTGACACTGGGTCTGAGTGTGAAATGGGGTGAGTGAGTGTGACACTGGGTCTGAGTGTGAAATGGGGTGAGTGAGTGTGACACTGAGTCTGAGTGTGAAATGGGGTGAGTGTGACACTGGGTCTGAGTGTGAGATGGGGTGAGTGTGACACTGGGTCTGAGTGTGAAATGGGGTGAGTGTGACACTGGGTCTGAGTGTGAGATGGGGTGAGTGTGACACTGGGTCTGAGTGTGAAATGGGGTGAGTGAGTGTGACACTGGGTCTGAGTGTGAGATGGGGTGAGTGTGACACTGAGTCTGAGTGTGAGATGGGGTGAGTGTGACACTGAGTCTGAGTGTGAGATGGGGTGAGTGTGACACTGGGTCTGAGTGTGAAATGGGGTGAGTGTGACACTGGGTCTGAGTGTGAAATGGGGTGAGTGTGACACTGAGTCTGAGTGTGAGATGGGGTGAGTGTGACACTGGGTCTGAGTGTGAAATGGGGTGAGTGTGACACTGGGCCTGAGTGTGAGATGGGTTGAGTGTGACACTGGGTCTCAGTGTGAAATGGGATGAGTGTGACACTGGGTCTGAGTGTGAAATGGGGTGAGTGAGTGTGACACTGGGTCTGAGTGTGATATTGGGTGTGAAATGGGGTGAGTGTTATATTGGGTGTGAAACAGGGTGAGTGTGACATTGGGAGAGTGATGTGGGGGTGCCTGGGTGTGACCCGTGGGGGGGGTGGGTTACATGGGGTGTGTGACACTGGGTCTGAGTGTGAAATGGGGTGAGTGTGACACAGGGGGGGTGTGTGTGTGACATGAAGTGTGATGGGGGGGCTGTGTGACCAGTCGTGTGTGTGTGTGAAATGGGGTGAGTGTGATATTGGGTGTGAAATGGGGTGAGTGTGAAATGGGGTGAGTGCGATATTGGGAGTGAAACAGGGTGAGTGTGACACTGGGTCTGAGTGTGACACTGGGTCTGAGTGTGAAATGGGGTGAGTGCGATATTGGGAGTGAAACAGGGTGAGTGTGACACTGGGTCTGAGTGTGAAATGGGGTGAGTGTGAAATGGGGTGAGTGCGATATTGGGAGTGAAACAGGATGAGTGTGACACTGGGTCTGAGTGTGAAATGGGGTGAGTGTGAAATGGGGTGAGTGAGTGTGATATTGGGTGTGAAACAGTGTGAGTGTGACATTGGGAGAGTGACATGGGGGCGCCTGGGTGTGACCCGGGGGGTGTGTGTGACCCTGGGTGTGACACATGTGTGCGTGTGACATGGGGTGTGCTGAGGTCGGGGTCAGGTTCTCCCCCAGCGGTGACGCGGTGACAGAGTCTGTGAGAAAGCGAGAGGCCCAAGGTTGACCTGTGACGTGGCCGCAGCTGCCACCGACCGAGGGTCCCAGCATCCTGTCCCCTCATCCACACTGGGGACGGCGGGTGCCAGGCTGGTTGCCCACTCCCTGTCAGCGCCGTGTCCTTGGGCTGCTCTCCCTCCCCTGCCTGCGGCTCCTCAGCGCAGGTTGGGGACAAAGGGGATTTTGTCCGGGGAGGGGATGGGTTTTGCAGCAGCGTGTGATGTGCAGAGAGGCCAAGAAGCCAACCGCGTCCTGGGCTGAGTCAAAGCTGCGCAGGCAGCAGGGAGGGAGGGGGCTCTGCCCTCTGCTCCGCTCTCCTGAGACCCCCAAGTGCACCCACTGCCCAATCCCCAGCACAAGGAGAACATGGAGCTGTGTGCAGTTGTGGGCCCCTCAGCACAAGAAGGATGTTGAGGCTCTGGAGCGAGTCCAGAGAAGAGCAACGAAGCTGGGGAAGGGGCTGGAGAAGAAGAGGAGCAGCTGAGAGAGCTGGGGGGGTTTAGCCTAGAGAAGAGGAGGCTGAGGGGAGACCTCATTGCTCTCTGTAACTCCCTGAAAGGAGGTTGTGGAGAGGAGGGAGCTGGGCTCTTCTCCCAAGGGACAGGGGACAGGACAAGAGGGAATGGCCTCAAGCTCCACCAGGGGAGATTTAGGCTGGACATTAGGAGGAAGTTTTTCACACAGAAAGGGTCATTGGGCATTGGTTGAGGCTGCCCAGGGAGGTGGTTGATTCCCCTTCTCTGGAGGTGTTTAAGGGACGGGTGGATGAGATCCTGAGGGACATGGGTTAGTGTTTGATAGGAATGGTTGGACTCGATGATCCGATGGGTGTCTTCCAACCTGGTTGTTCTATGATTCTATGTTGAAGTGGGTCCAGAGGAGGCTACGGAGATGATGTGAGGGCTGGAGAACCTCCCGTACGAGGTCAGGCTGAGAGAGTTGGGGTTGTTCAGCCTGGAGAGGAGAAGGCCCCAAGGAGTCTTTAGAGCATCTTCCAGTAGAGAAAGGGGAGGGACATTTTCCAGGGGCATGGAGCGACCGGAGAAGGGCTGTGCGCCCTTGCATTGGTGTGTCGGGAGGTTAACTCTCCTGGTGTTCAAAGCCTGGCTGGGGATCCGTGCCGAGATGGGTGTTATTTCCAGCCCTGGCAGGCAGCCAGCACAGCGGCGGAGAGTTTGTCAAAGTTTAGGCAAAACAGACTTAAAAGCCCCGTATGAAACCTGCATTTGCAGGCTGCCTAATTAGAACCTTGCCGCTGCTGCCGGGTAACAAAAAGCGAATGCCTAATTGCTAATTACTGGATCCCTACGAGAAGGCAACAGCAGATGGGGAAACGTCAAGTTGGCGACAGTTGCAGCCAGAACCTGCTTTGCACCGAGTTAAAACGCGAAGCCTGCGTGTTGAAGGGCGTTTAAGGGTCTGAGCTTTGAGGAGCAAAGGAGCTGCTTGGGAACCCAGAACCTGTGGAGTCCTTTTTCCGTTGCCTTTTGGGCTGCTGAGACCTGAGAGTGTCCTGTTGTCAGGTGTTCACTTGCCATGATAGTGAAAAAAATTAAAAGGCTGTAATGGTTAAAAAATGGTTAAAAGCATGATTCTTTTCAAAATTGGGCTGCCCCAGGTGAAGGAAGCTGAGCAATGAGGCTGGGGAGGGGTCTGGAGAACAGGCCTTATGAGGAACAGCTGAGAGAGCTGGGGGTGTTTATCCTGGAGAAGAGGAGACTGAGGGGAGACCTCATTACTCTCTACAACTACCTGAAGGGAGGTTGTGGAGAGGAGGGAGCTGGGCTCTTCTCCCAAGGGACAGGGGACAGGACAAGAGGGAATGGCCTCAAGCTCCACCAGGGGAGATTTAGGCTGGAGATTAGGAGGAAGTTTTTCACACAGAGGGTCATTGGGCATTGGAACAGGCTGCCCAGGGAGGTGGTTGATTCCCCTTCCCTGGAGGTGTTTAAGGCACAGGTGGATGAGGTCCTGAGGGACTTGGTTTAGTGTTTGATAGGAATGGTTGGACTAGAAGATCCGATGGGTCTCTTCCAACCTGGTAGTTCTATGATTCCAAGCTGAGGGAAGCAAGACGAGGTGGCAGAGGTGGATGGGAAAGGATCCCAGACCCAGCAACAGGCCGTGAGCTGAGGTATCACCAGTCTCCAATGTTCTCAGCTGCCTTGGACGTCCCGGCAGGAATAATCCTGAACGAAAGGACCCCTGAGGGCAATTTCTTGCCTGGGAACAGGTGGAAGGGACCGTGGTTTGTGGGTGAGCAGGGCCCAGGTGAGTGGTCCCCGTGTCCCCCAGGAGCAGGAGGCTTGTTCCCATCCCCTCCCTCTCCGTCCCAGCGCTGGCTCAGGCAGGAGTGTTTCCAGCCAGGTGGTGTTTACTGGCTTCCTCTCCAGGTGGGCACTCGGGGCCAGGAATTCGATGGGAAGGAGCTGAAAAGCCCAAATCCTCCTTCCTTCCTCTGAGGCGTCAGCTGTGCTCTGCCAGCACCCACTGCAGGGCTGGGTCCTGCCGCCTGCCTGAAACCCGAGCCATTCCCTCCCTGCCATGTCTCCTTAGAGGTCTCCCTCTCCTCCTCCCTCTCTCTTTCTTCTCCTTCCCCTCCTCATCTCTCTCCCTTGCTGCTGGGATGCTCTGCCCCAGCACAGGCTGCGGAGCTGCTGCCCTGAGCTAGAGCTCAGCCTGAGGCGCAGGGACATGTCAGGCTGGTGTTGGGCACTTGATGGATGAGACCCTTCTCTCTCCTGCCTTTTTTTTTTTTTTTTCCAGTTTTACTAAGCAAAATCGCACCTAAAGAGAAATTCCTGCCTTATCCCTATCCCCGTCCTCCCAGGATAGGAGAGAGAGTAGTCATTCCAACAACTATTTTGTCTTTAATTTTTGAACTAATTAGCCAGCTTTTTGCTTTACTTCGAAAGCGAATCTTTATTTCTGGGAGTCGATCAATCCATCGTCGCACTCGAAAGAATATACCAGCAGGTATGTGGATTTATTTTTTCTTTGGGTCAGTGTGGTGGGTGATCACAAACGATGATCTGATGAGACCCAAAGTCTGGGATTGCTCTGGAGTTGTTGCTTGACTTGCTGAGAAGTGGAAGAAGTGACAATCGGGGAGCAGTGGGTCAGTGCAGCCAAGGGGGACCGAGGGCACCAAGGGGACCGGAGGCTCCGTGTCCAGCTCGGAGGAAGGAGGTTTCTCTGGGTTGTTATGGCTCAAAAGAAGTGTTTAATCCACAGCCGTTATCTTGGAGGACCTCTCAGCACAAGAAGGATGTTGAGGCTCTGGAGAGAGTCCAGAGAAGAGCAACGAGGCTGGTGAAGGGGCTGGAGAACAGGCCCTATGAGGAGTGGCTGAGAGAGCTGGGGGGGTTTATCCTGGAGAAGAGGAGGCTGAGAGGAGACCTCATTGCTCTCTCCAACTACCTGAAAGGAGGTTGTGGAGAGGAGGGAGCTGGGCTCTTCTCCCAAGGGACAGGGGACAGGACAAGAGGGAATGGCCTCAAGCTCCTCCAGGGGAGATTTAGGCTGGAGATTAGGAGGAAGTTTTTCCCAGAAAGGGTCACTGGGCATTGGAATAGGCTGCCCAGGGAGGTGGTTGATTCCCCTTCCCTGGAGGTGTTTAAGGGACGGGTGGATGAGGTGCTGAGGGACATGGGTTAGTGTTTGATAGGAATGGTTGGACTAGAAGATCCGATGGGTCTCTTCCAACCTGGTGATTCTATGATTCTATAAAAGAACCCCTGGGCGCAAGGGCAGGGAGGTCAGTTTGCCACTTAACTCTGAGGTTTTGGGTGAGGATGGAGCAGCAGATGGAAGAGAAGGCGAGTGGTGTTCTCCCCTCCCAGGGGATGCTGTGGTGCGGCACGGCAGTGGTTAATGCCCACTGCCAACCTGCCAGGGTGCAGGAACGCGCTGGCTCCGGCACAAAAGTGTCCAGCGATGACAAGGTCCCCGGCGCAGGACACGCTGCGGGTTTGGCCGGGACGGCATGGCAGCCGAGCCCCAGCGGGTGCAGGGAGGGCCCGATGCACAAAAGGCGACATTATTCCATGCGGCGCGAGGCATGAATGGGGTATTGAGAGCCACTTCCAGAGTAGGTTGGTTTTCGTCCCCCATCCCTGGGCCGTCTGGCTGCTGGCAGATCTCCTCCCCAGGCCTGGTCAGCAGGAGCGGAGCCGTAAGAGCTGCCATGGGGCTGTGTCACCCCTGTGGGGGCTCTGTCCTGCACCCCCAGCTCTGGGCACCACACGAACACTTGGGTCTGCATCACCTCTCGCTGGCAATAGAGGCAAAGGTTTGGTGTGGAGGCTTGGGAGCCTCCCCAGCCCACACTCTCGAGGGACCCTGGAGGGTGGAGGAAGCACCAGAGCTTGGTCCCACCTGGGAGCTCTTAGAATCATAGAATCATAGAACAACCAGGTTGGAAGAGACCCATCGGATCATCGAGTCAAACCATTCCTATCAAATACTAACCCATGTCCCTCAGGATCTCATCCACCCGTCCCTTAAACACCTCCAGGGAAGGTGACTCAACCACCTCCCTGGGCAGCCTCACCCAATGCCCAATGACCCTTTCTGTGAAAAGCTTCCTCCTAATCTCCAGCCTAAATCTCCCCTGGTGGAGCTTGAGGCCATTCCCTCTTGTCCTGTCCCCTGTCCCTTGGGAGAAGAGCCCAGCTCCCTCCTCTCCACAACCTCCTTTCAGGTAGTTGTAGAGAGTAATGAGGTCTCCCCTCAGCCTCCTCTTCTCCAGGATAAACACCCCCAGCTCTCTCAGCTGCTCCTCATAGGGCCTGTTCTCCAGCCCCTTCACCAGCTTCGTTGCTCTTCTCTGGACTCGCTCCAGAGCCTCAACATCCTTCTTGTGCTGAGGGGCCCACAACTGAACACAGGATTCAAGGAGCGGCCTCACGAGTGCTGAGTCCAGAGGGAGAATAACCTCCCTGGACCTGCTGGTCACACCATTTCTGATCCAAGCCAGGATGCCCTTGGCCTTCTTGGCCCCCTGGGCACACTGCTGGCTCATGGTCAGTTGCTGTCGACCAACCCCCCCAGGTCCCTCTCCTCCTGGCAGTTTTCCAGCCAGGCTTCTCCCAGTCTGGAGCTCTGCTCAGGGTTGTTGTGCCCCAAGTGCAGGAGGTGGCATTTGGCCGTGTTAAACCTCATCCCATTGGACTCAGCCCATGGATCCAGCCTGTTTAGGTCCCTTTGCAGAGCCTCCCTGCCCTCCAGCAGATCCACACTTGCACACAGCTCTGAATCATCTTGTCTCTTCCCATGCAGCGTCTCTGCCATGACCCCCAGAGCAGTGCAAGGGGATGTAGGAGGTTGTGTTTTCACAGTGAAGGTGTTTGGTCACCAACACGGTCCCTGCCCACGTCCCTGACCATCCGTCGGTGTCCCCAGCGGGAGCAGCTGGTGCCCACCCCCTCGGGGGACCTCGTGCACCAGGTTGGATGGGGATTCACCTCAGGGCTGTGCTGAGCTGAGCCTGCAGCCTGGCCCTGGAGAGGCTGTGAAGCATCCTCACGATGGCACTGCTCCACCGGCACACGCTGCCAGCCCAGAGCTGTCCCTGTGCCAGCTGCTGGAACGTGGTCTGGGTCCCCAGAGGTGCCACAGAGAGCAGGATCAGCCCCCCCTAGGCTGCCAGTGGAACAGAGCTGGAGATCCTCAGCTGACTCTGAACTGGTTGTTTATCCTGGAGAAGAGGAGGCTGAGGGGAGACCTCATTACTCTCTACAACTCCCTGAAAGGAGGTTGTGGAGAGGAGGGAGCTGGGCTCTTCTCCCAAGGGACAGGGGACAGGACAAGAGGGAATGGCCTCAAGCTCCACCAGGGGAGATTTAGACTGAGGATTAGGAGGAAGTTTTTCACACAGAGGGTCATTGGGCATTGGGTGAGGCTGCCCAGGGAGGTGGTTGATTCCCCTTCCCTGGAGGTGTTTAAGGCACAGGTAGATGAGGTCCTGAGGTACATGGGTTAGTGTTTGATAGGAATGGTTGGACTCGATGATCCAATGGGTCTCTTCCAACCTGGTTGTTCTATGATTCTAACGCTGCTGCCTGTGTGTTTCAGGGACAGTCTCCTCTGGACACCCACCTGTGGGAGGACCAGGACGCAGCGATGACCCCCGGTCCCCGGCCGGGCAGCTGGCACCACGTGGGGAGGTCAGACATCGGGGTGCTGCCTCTTTCCCTGATACCAGTGGCACTCCTCCTCCTCCTCCTCAGCCCCACAGGTGAGCTCCCAGGTGGTGTGGTGGGAGCGAGGGGGTTGTAGGCACACACCATCCCCACCCTCAGCTCCAGGGTAGGAGAGTTTCTTCGTGGAGAGCCACAAGCTGGAATGTTGTGGTGCCAAAGTGATAGGTGGGAGGGGTCCCTGTCCCTGAGGACGTCAGTCACAGCGTCAGAGAATAGAATCAGGGAAGGGGTTGGGTTGGAAAGGACCTCAAACCCATCCAGGGACACCTCCCGCTGGATCCGGGGGCTCGGAGCTGAGTTCCTTCTGTCAGGCATTGTCTGCCCAGACTGGGGGGCACCGGAATGGAACTGGACAACCCCACCCAGGCCCCGAGGGCAGCAGGAGCAGTTATCCTGGTGTGACAGGATAGGATTTTGATAGGAATGGTTGGACTCGATGATGCGATGGGTCCCTTCCAACCTGGTTGTTCTATGATTCTATGACTCTGCTGGTGGAATCACATCCCAGCAGCTGGCAACACCTTCCTGGGCCACAAAGCCAGACAGAGAGCAGACAATTAAGGTGCAGTCAGACCCCGTAATTGGATTAAATCCGTTTTCACAGCTCCCACGTTGTCACCTGGTGTTCCCCATCCCCTTGAGGCACTGGTGGCACTGAGGGTGCCCAGACCCAGCGGTTCCGGTGGCTCTGCTGGTTCTCTTCATTAACAGGCACAGCTAAACCACTAACGAAGGGCGATTTGTCCTCCTGTTTGGGGTTTGTTCAGCGCTCGGCCCTGGTGGTGTTTACTTGGGCTGGATCCCCCGTTTCTTGGACTAGAAGATCCAGTGGGTCCCTTCCAACCTGGTTGTTCTATGATTCTATGATTCTTCTGGCTTTGTGAAGCTGGATCAGAGAAGCACAGAGAGCTCTGAAAACGCCACTTTCCTCTCGCTCCTCATTAACGTCAACAGACCAGGCGGTGTTTTTTTTTATTTTTTTTTTCAGGTCTGGCTTGACTTTGCTGGAGGATGCGCTCAAATGAATATTTCAGAGCTTTGATTTTGACTTGAAGGGAGACGAATATTGAATATTTAACAATGTCCTTTTATCCGCTGCTTTCTCGGCGCCAGAGCAGGGTTAGGTGTTAAAAATCCAAGTCAAGCAGCATCAAAAGCTGCCTCAACAGCCTCACGTCTCCTGGTGCAGGGGGATCCCAGTTACCTTCCTCCCGTTTTCCAGCCTGAGGGGCTGCCGTGTCCTTCCCTGTCCTCTCCTCCAGCCTCTCCTCTCCGCTCCCTCAGCCTCACCTGCTGGATCCCTGTGCTTGCTGGCATCACAGCCCCATGTCCCAGCCCTGGGAGGGCAGCAGTGCCCGGTGGCAGCCGCAGGGCCGCGGAGGCTGTTTCCATCCCGGCTATGGGTGGCATCTCGCTCCCGGTTGCCAAGTCACAGCCCCAGCCAGGCAGCTGCCCAGCTCCATCTCTCCCGCGGCTTTCGGGCCTTTCTCTGCCTGCCCTGTTTGGTAGATGACTTAACGGTGTCCCAGGCCACGTCCTTGCAAAGGAGACGGGCGGTGGGTTCGTCTGCTCGGCTGTCCCCTCCAGGCTTGGGCTTCTTCCCGCAGCGGTGACACCCGGAGAGGCAGGAATCGCCCTTCGTGCTGTTGCTCGTGGGCTGCAGGACGGGGCTGGTGGGACCTGGTGTGGGCGAAGAGAGAGCTGGGGGTGTTTATCTTGGAGAAGAGGAGGCTGAGAGGAGACCTCACTACTCTCTACAACTACCTGAAGGGAGGTTGTAGAGAGGAGGGAGCTGGGCTCTTCTCCCAAGGGACAGGGAACAGGACAAGAGGGAATGGCCTCAAGCTCCACCAGGGGAGATTCAGGCTGGAGATTAGGAGGAAGTTTTTCACAGAAAGGGTCATTGGGCATTGGAATAGGCTGCCCAGGGAGGTGGTTGATTCCCCTTCCCTGGAGGTGTTTAAGGGACGGGTGGATGAGGTGCTGAGGGACTTGGTTTAGTGTTTGATAGGAATGGTTGGACTAGAAGATCCGATGGGTCTCTTCCAACCTGGTTGTTCTATGACTCTATGCTGCACAGATCTGATCCCTTTCCTTCTCCCCTGCAGGCAACACCTCTGAGCCTGCACTGCTGCCCTTCCCAGGTGAGGTTCTTCTCCTAAAGTCACTTTTCTCTAGGAAGTTTTAAAGTTGAAAAATGCTTTTATTTTTGTTTGTCCCGTCCCCTTGGTGTGGTGGTGTGGCAGGCCAGGGGCACTCACACCCCTGCTCCCCATCACCAGCAGCTTGAGAGATCGTCTCCATCCCATGTAGGACCAGCCCTGGATGCATCTGTCGAGGCTAACAAGAACTGGCTAATCGCATCTTGTCACTTGTCTCCCATCCTGTGTCACCACACCAGGCCACGCGGCCGCTTTCCTCTCCTCCTGCTGGGTTGTTGCCATCAGTAGTGAGATGCTGGGGTGATGGTGCAGCTCAGTTTTGTACCGAGATGGGCTGAGGCTTCATGCCTGTTGCTCCAGCAGCTGTGTCCCTCAGCACAAGGAGGATGTTGAGGCTCTGGAGTGAGTCCAGAGAAGAGCAACGAGGCTGGTGAAGGGGCTGGAGAACAGGCCTGATGAGGAGCGGCTGAGAGAGCTGGGGGGGTTTATCCTGGAGAAGAGGAGGCTGAGGGGAGACCTCATTGCTCTCTACAACTCCCTGAAAGGAGGTTGTGGAGAGGAGGGAGCTGGGCTCTTCTCCCAAGTGACAGGGGACAGGATGAGAGGGAATGGCCTCAAGCTCCACCAGGGGAGATTTAGGCTGGAGATTAGGAGGAAGTTTTTCACAGAAAGGGTCATTGGGCATTGGGTGAGGCTGCCCAGGGAGGGGGTTGATTCCCCTTCCCTGGAGGTGTTTAAGGGACGGGTGGATGAGGTGCTGAGGGACATGGGTTAGTGTTTGATAGGAATGGTTGGACTCGATGATCCGATGGGTCTCTTCCAACCTGGTTGTTCTATGATTCTCTGTCACCCCCCAAGTCACCCTCATGGCTCTGGGTGGGCTGGGTGCCTGCTGAGGGAGCTCTCTGTGCCTGTCCCTGCAGAGGTTCGTCTGGCCAATGGGCCCACCCGGTGCCAGGGGAGAGTAGAGATCCACTACAACGGCTCCTGGGGAACAGTCTGTGACGACGACTGGGACATTGTTGATGCCAACGTGGTGTGTCGGCAGCTGGGCTGCGGCCAGGCCATCACCCTCCCGGCCGCCATGACCTTCGGCCAGGGGAGCGGCCCCATCTTCCTGGACAACGTGGACTGCAAGGGCCGGGAGGCAGCCCTGAGCGAGTGCTGGAGCCACGGATGGGGCATCCACAACTGCTACCACTACGAGGACGTGGCAGTCGTGTGCAACGGTAATGGCGCCGGCTTATGGTGTGACCTGCAGGGCCAGGGAGGTGATTCTCCCTCTGGACTCAGCACTGGGGAGGCTGCTCCTTGAATCCTGTGTTCAGTTGTGGGCCTCTCAGCACAAGAAGGATGTTGAGGCTCTGGAGAGAGTCCAGAGAAGAGCAACGAAGCTGGTGAAGGGGCTGAAGAACAGGCCCTATGAGGAGCGGCTGAGAGAGCTGGGGGGGTTTATCCTGGAGAAGAGGAGGCTGAGAGGAGACCTTATTACTCTCTACAACTGCCTGAAAGGAGGTTGTGGAGAGGAGGGAGCTGGGCTCTTCTCCCAAGGGACAGGGGACAGGACGAGAGGGAATGGCCTCAAGCTCCACCAGGGGAGATTTAGACTGGAGATTAGGAGGAAGTTTTTCACAGAAAGGGTCATTGGGCATTGGGTGAGGCTGCCCAGGGAGGGGGTTGATTCCCCTTCCCTGGAGGTGTTTAAGGGACGGGTGGATGAGGTCTTGAGGGACTTGGTTTAGTGTTTGATAGGAATGGTTGGACTAGAAGATCCGATGAGTCCCTTCCAGCCTGGTTGTTCTATGATTCTATGATTCCCTGGGGGCACGGGCAGCCCCCGGGGGGTCCCTGTGACGCTGCCAGCCCTAGTGCCTGCCAGGAGTCACTCCTCAGAGCCTGCTCCTCCAGGCCTTCTCTGCCTCCTTCCTCCGCCGCTTCCCTCAGTCCGGGTCACTCCTGGTGGGGAGGGCAGCGCGAGGGGCTGCGGGTGTGATGGATGCCATCTTGCTCCTTTGCAGAGCTGTCGGGCACACACGCCAGCGAGGGACCCACCAGCAGGACCCTGACGGCCGCGTTGCAGGACGGGGAACGTAAGCTGTGGGGCTGCTGCGGTGAGGGCTCACGGCGAGGGCTGGGACGGAGCAGCGACCCCCACCCGGCACCCCATTCCCAGCACTCCTGACTCCAGCCAGGGCCAAACCCTGTCCCAGAGGGCACCGAGGACCCCTTTGGCTGTTATCTACTGAGAATCCTCCTCAGGCCCATTCTACTAGGGTTTGGCCGATGTATGGGATAGCGGAGAATAGGTTGGTAATCACGGTAGCCTCTCAGAATGATATTTGGCCTCATGGGAGGACGTAACCTACGAAGGCGGTTGCTATAAGTGCTAGGAGAAGGATCACTCCCGTGATTCAGGTTTCTTTGTTGAGATATGAGCCGTAGTAGAATCCTCGTCCGATGTGTAAGTAGATGCAAGTGAAGACTATTGAGGCTCCGTTCGCGTGGAGGTTGCGGATTAGTCAGCCATACTGGACGTTTCGGCAGGTGTGGGCGACGGGTGAAAAGGCTAGGGTTGTGCCTGCCGTGTAATGCGTTGCTGCCCCACAGCATCGCCCCTTCCCCGATGTTTCTCACCTATTTTAGTGGGCACTGCCAGGTCCAGGTTGGGTGGCATCGCTGTGCCGTGGCGTGTGACCTCCTGGGGACACCGGCGTCCCCCTCACCGCCTGCTGCCACCCTCCAGGTGACGGCCGCATCCGCCTGGTGAGCGGGACCGACGCCTGCCAGGGCCGCGTGGAGATCTTCTACCGCGGGAGCTGGGGCACCGTCTGCGACGACGACTGGGGCCTGAGCGAGGCCAGCGTGGCCTGCAGGCAGGCAGGCTGCGGCCAGGCCCTGGACTACAAGAGCAATGCCTACTTCGGCTACGGCACGGGGCTCATCCTCCTGGACAACGTCAACTGCGACGGCAGTGAGCCCTTCCTCGCCGCCTGCTACAGCCTGGGCTGGGGCATCCACAACTGCGGCCACCACGAGGATGCTGGAGTCATCTGTGCAGGTACAGCGGCACAGCCCAGGGCGAAAAGCAGGGACATCCTGGTCGCCAAGGAGAAACAGCCTCAGGGATCATAGAATCATAGAACAACCAGGTTGGAAGAGACCCATCGGATCATCGAGTCAAACCATTCCTATCAAACACTAAACCAAGTCCCTCAGCACCTTGTCTACCTGTCCCTTAAACACCTCCAGGGAAGGGGAATCAACCCCCTCACTGGGCAGCCAATTCCAATGCCCAATGACCCTCTGTGTGAAAAACTTCCTCCTAATCTCCAACCTAAATCTCCCCTGGTGGAGCTTGAGGCCATTCCCTCTTGTCCTGTCCCCTGTCCCTTGGGAGAAGAGCCCAGCTCCCTCCTCTCCACAACCTCCTTTCAGGGAGTTGTAGAGAGCAATGAGGTCTCCTCTCAGCCTCCTCTTCTCCAGGCTAAACCCCCCCAGCTCTCTCAGCCGCTCCTCATAAGGAGGAATGTGCACCCTTCCTCCTGGCCTGGGGGCTCCTGGCACAGGCTGTGATGCTGCACCAACAGCTCCAAGACTGGTCTGGGCAGCAGGGCTGTGCAGGTGGAGCACCCAGAGCACCCTGGGTCTGCCTCAGGGATTCACAGCTCCTCCCCACATCTCATCCCTGTCTCTCTGCGCCACCTCAGGGCTGGACACATCCACCATCACGTCCTTCACCACCTCGGTGGCCCTGGGCTACGAAGAGACACTCACTGCCACAGCCACAGGTACTGCAGCCACCCAGCACCAACCGGAGCAGGGGCAGCGGGCGCTGGGCCTGGACCCTCCAGCACCCACGTGTCCCCACGCTTTGTCCCAGCAGTGACAGACAGCGGGGACCAGCCCTCCCAGGCCACCGAGGTGGTCACCACTGCCCTCCTCATCGTCGAGCAGGAAAGTAAGTGTGTGGTCACTGCCAGTCATAGAATCATAGAACAACCAGGTTGGAAGAGACCCATTGGATCATCGAGTCCAACCATTCCTATCAAACACTAACCCATGGCCCTCAGGACCTCGTCCACCCGTCCCTTAAACACCTCCAGGGAAGGGGAATCAACCACCTCCCTGGGCAGCCTATTCCAATGCCCAATGACCCTTTCCGTGAAAAACTTCCTCCTAGTCCTGCAGGGCTGCACAGCCCTGGGGAGCCCAGAGCTCACACCACAGCCCAGGGAGTCACCCCAGGCTCCCAGGGATCCTTCCCACCCCCTGGCTCTACCCCATTCTCCCCCAGTTCACCCCATGCTCCCCTAGGATGGAGCCCACCTCTCCAAGAACCCCACAGAGTCACAGCCCCAGGGCTCACCCCCATCCCCAGTGTTCACCCCACACCCTCGAGGTGTCCCCCCCATCCCCAGGGCTCCCCTTGGAGGGCCAGCAGGGCTGTGGGACGCTGTCCCCATCAGCATTCCTGTGCGGGGCCTCCATGCAGGTGGTGGCGTGCGGCTGGCGAACGGGAACGGGAGCTGCCGCGGGCGCGTGGAGGTGCAGCACCGCGGCACGTGGGGCACCGTGTGCGACGACGACTGGGACTTCGCGGACGCGCAGGTGGTGTGCCGGCAGCTGGGCTGCGGCGCCGCCCTGGCCGCCACCGTGCTGGGCTCCTTCGGCTACGGCAGCGGGCCCGTCCTGCTGGACAACGTGGGCTGCGGGGGCGGCGAGGCGCGCCTGGCCGACTGCTTCCACCTGGGCTGGGGGCAGCACAACTGCGGCCACCACGAGGACGCGGGGGTCATCTGCCGAGGTGAGAGCCAGAGCGGCGCTGGGGACCTTCGGCTCCCACCGCCAGGTCTTGAAGTGGGGATGGATGCAACTCCCTGGGCTCCAGCCACCCCCACTGCTGCTGGGGGGCTCGGACCCGGCCCTGGGGGCACAGGCATCCCCTGACTTGCTTCTCCCACCCCTTCCCCACGGCACCAGGCGCTGGTGATGCTGGAGACCATTTCCAAGAAGCCACTGCTACCACCACCACGCTGGCCCCGACTCATCCCAAGGACGGTAGGTACTGAGGTGTCACCAGGAGATGTGATGCCAGCCCTGGGGACACTGGCACAGGGTGGAAGTGGCTCGGGCAGAGGCCAGAGGCTTCTGTCGTGCCTGGAGCACCAGTCTGGAACAGCCCATGGGAAAGGGGAGAGCTGTGCTGGTGGCACCATTAAGCTATGGGCTCTGCTGGTGCCCCCGAGGCTGATTCAGGGAGAGGAGCTGATGGACCTCAGGTGATGGACATTAGGTGATGGACCTTGTCAGGGAGAGGAGGTGATGGACCTCAGGTGATGGACCATTAGGTGATAGACTCCAGGTGATGAGCTATTAGGTGATGGACCTTGTCAGGGAGAGGAGGTGATGGACCATGAGGTGATGGACACCAGGTGATGAGCTATTAGGTGATGGACCTTGTCGGGGAGAGGAGGTGATGATGGACCATGAGGTGATGGACATTAGGTGATGGACACCAGGTGATGAGCTATTAGGTGATGGACCTTGTCAGGGAGAGGAGGTGATGGACCATGAGGTGATGGACACCAGGTGATGAGCTATTAGGTGATGGACCTTGGAGGGGAGAGGAGCTGATGGACCTTAGGTGATGGACCATTAGGTGATGGACACCAGGTGATGAGCTGTTAGGTGATGGACCTTGGAGGGGAGAGGAGCTAATGGACCTCAGGTGATGGACCATTAGGTGATGGACACCAGGTGATGAGCTGTTAGGTGATGGACCTTGGAGGGGAGAGGAGGTGATGATGGACCATGAGGTGATGGACACCAGGTGATGAGCTATTAGGTGATGGACCTTGGAGGGGAGAGGAGGTGATGGACCTCAGGTGATGGACATTAGGTGATGGACACCAGGTGATCAGCTATTAGGTGATGGACCTTGTCAGGGAGAGGAGGTGATGGACATTAGGTGATGGACACCAGGTGATGAGCTTTTAGGTGATGGACCTTGGAGGGGAGGGGAGGTGATGGACCAATGGGGCTGAGAGGGGAACAGATATTATTGTCTGTTCCTTCAACCTGAACATCCACCACCACACTCTGGGGTTCAGCCCCAGCTCTCGTGCTGGAGAATTGTCACCTCCTGCCTGTGTGGGAGCAGCGGTGGAGCCGCAGGTGACAGCAAACTCCTGCCCGGCCATGAAAGGCTCTGCTCCATCAGCCCCGGGAGCCACCCCGGTGGGTGCCGCTGGGGCCGAGCAGCCTCACCCCGTCTCCTCCGCAGGTTCCCTGCGCCTGGTGAACGGCAGCCACCGGTGCGAGGGACGCGTGGAGATGTTCTACCTGTCGCAGTGGGGGACGGTGTGCGACGACGCCTGGGACCTGCGGGACGCCAAGGTGGTGTGCAGGCAGCTGGGCTGCGGGCACGCGGTGGCGGCCTGGGGGGAGGCTCGCTACGGCCAGGGCTCCGGATACATCTTCCTCGACAACCTCAAGTGCAAGGGCTCGGAGCCCTCGCTGCTGCGCTGCTCACACATCCGCTGGGACGTCCACAACTGCGACCACTCCGAGGACGCCGGAGCTGTCTGTGGGGCCCTATGACCGATGGACCCTTGCGCAGGTACAGGGGCCGTGGAGGGAGCTGCTGGCAATGCCCACAGGGGACCGAAGCCTGGTCGCTGGTCGGGGACGCTCAAGCTCTGCCTCAGTTTCCCCATGGAAGCGCTGGCCGGGCCCCTGTGCGTGTCTGGGCTCCGAGGATGGGCAGAGAAATACCAAGTCCTCACCAGTTCCCGTGCGGGAGGGATGTCTGTGGTGGATCTCCCTGCCCCTGCCACCCCATCCCACCTCACACCTGCCCAGCCTTCCATCCCTCTGCCCCTTCCAACCCCCGTTTCTCCCACAAACACCACTGGCAAAGATTTCCCATCCCTGGAAGCTTTGGCACCACCAGTCCCTGACCAAAAAAGCTCTTGGGAAGCAGGGAAGGACCAGGCTCCCTGTGGCCTCCCCATCTTCCTCCATCCTGTGTGGTCCAGGTCAGCTCTGGCTGCTCTTTCCTGGGATCCCCATGATGGTGTCTGGAGCAGGCGGAGAGCTGGCAGAGAGGGCTGGAAAACCACAGGGAAGACCCCAAACCCTTGCCCAGTGTGAGGGGAGGGTGGTGGAGCTGAGCCCGGAGCCCAGTCCCTCCCAGTGCCCTTGGGGTGAAGGCTGCTTCCCTCCCGGTTCAGGTGGAAGGACCCAACCTGCAGCTCCTGCTGCTCCTGATTTCCAGGGGACGCCGGGAAAAGAAGCCTCAGGTTTGCATGGATGGGGAGCAGGGGTGGGAAGAGCTGGTGCAGCGCGTGGAGTGGGTCCTGGCTGCTCCCTCGGCTGCGCTCGCTCCTCCAGTCGGGCAGTTCTTGTCAATATTAGATTGTGCCTGTTCCTGGGGGGATTTTCTCTCCCGTATTTCTTACAGGGGTTTGTTTTGCGAATAAATAAAAGGCCTTTGACAGTGCTGGGACCCTCCTCGCTGCTGCGAAGAGCCAGGGTGCAGGTGATGACCCAACCCAAGAACTGGTGCAAATCCTGAGCAGACTTGGATTGGTTTTGAGGCCCTGGAGCACGTCCAGACATGGGAACGGAGCTGGTGAAGGGGATGGAGGACAAGCCTTAGGAGGAGAGGCTGAGGGCCCTGGGGTTGTTTAGCCTGGAGAAGAGGGAGTAGAGGGGAGACCTCATTGCTCTCTACAAGTGTCTGAAAGGAGGTGGTGGAGAGGAGGATGCTGGGCGCTGCTCCCAAAGGACAGGGGACAGGACAAGAGGGAACGAATGGCCTCAGATTACCCCAGGGCAGCTTCAGATTGGACATCAGGAAAAATTTCTTCACCGGAAGGTTCCTCAGGCCCTGGCAGAGGCTGCCCAGGGCAGTGGTGGAGTTGCCAGCCCTGGAGGGGTTTGGAAGCCGAGCAGGTGAGGTGCTCAGGGATGTGATTTAGCAGAGGACAGGGGTGGTTGGGCTCCGGGATCTCAAAGGCCTTTTCCAACTCAGGGATTCTGTGATTCCCACTGGGCTGGGAGTAGAGCTTGGACCCTTTTCTGCCGCAGCACTGGGGAAGCAGCCCCAGCCCAGGCAGGCTCTGGGGGTGAATCACAGAATCATAGAACAACCAGGTTGGAAGGGACCCATCGGATCATCGAGTCCAACCATGAGGTTGGGTCTGGCTCATGGTTCATCCCTGCTGGTCCTTGCAGGCAGGTTGGGGCACCACAGCCAGACCTCCCCTTCCAGTGGCGATGCCAGAGCTGGGCACTGGTGCCGTGACAGCCTCTACGGTGGGAGCACAGCCATCCCGTAGGAGCCGGAGAACCGCGGTGCCTGCCCAGCTCTCCTGCTCTTGCCCACGTCAGCTGTTTCCCCACACCCGGAGCAGCTGCGGCTCCACAGCAGTCGATGCCATCGATTTGTTCCTCCCTCCATCCCTGGAGAGAGGACAATGCGAGGGGCGGCAGGGGGAGGGAATAAATATTTCAGCAGGTCCAGGCAAAAGCTGGGGTTATTTTGGGGCCGGGATTTATGGGCTATTAGGAATAAGGAACGAGTCTGTGCTGGGAGAGGAGAGCCATTAATCCATGCTGAAGGAGCACAAACGAGCCAGGGGAAAGGAGGAGGCTTTAATTATTTTGCCGTGTTCTGGGATAATCAGTTCCTGGCCGAGCACTGATAATCATAGAATCACCAGGTTGGAAGAGACCCATCGGATCATTGAGTCCAACCATTCCTGTCATGCCCCTATGATGTGGGGCTCAGGAGCTCCCTGGGATCTGGGGCAAGCATGGTGGGCTCACAGTTCGACCCCCCAGGCTGCCCTGGGAGGGCTGCAGTTCCCATTCTGGGACCAGTAAGAGACCAGTCCAAGGAGCGAGGCTCACTGGGGTGTGGGATGGAGGCAGCAGAGTGTGGGACTGGCTGGAAGTGTCTGGGGGTCAGTGCTTGGTCCCAGGGGTGTCCTTCCCGGGCTGTGCCAGCCCCACCACTGTCTGTGCCCCATAAAGGCAACCTTGTCCCTGCCTGTAACTGGAGGAACTGGGCACCGGCACAGGGTGAATCACCGTCCCGGGCAGCCCTGGCCCCGCCAGCAGCCCTGGCTCTGATGTGCCCAGCACCGTTTGGCCGACCTTGGGCTGCACTTGGCTTCCCGGCTCCCCCGTCTCTCCCTGCTGCTCCTGCATCCCCCCAGCGCGTGCCTCAGTTTCCCCAAGGGCCCCTGGGATGGTGGCCCTGGCTCAGCCCTCGGCACCCGCCTGTCCCAGCTTGGGGCACGGGGAGCCCCGTGGGGCAGATTGACCTCTACGTGCCCTGTCCCCACGGCACAGGCTGCTGGGAATGTGGGCACGTGGGGGTCAATCTGCCCTGCGGGGCTCCCCGTGCCCCAAGTTGGGACAGGGCCACCATCCCAGATGGGATGTCCCACTGTCCCCGTGGCACAGGCTGCTGGGAATGTGGGCACTCAGGTAGTGGGGACAGAGGGCAGGAGCACCTTGGGCCACCTCCTCTTCCCAAGGGTTGAGCGAGGACCGAGTGTCCATGGCCCAGCTCATCCCGAGCGTGGCCTCAAGCGCCAAGGTCACCCAGGGAGGCCGTGATGGGCTGTGGGAGCCGCTCGACGCACCCCAGCAGCCTCCTCCTCCTCCTCCGCTCCTGCCAGGGCTGCCGCCGCGCTCCTGCTGACGTCACCCTGCCAGCCAGGAGCTATTCTGGGATCTGCAGAGTCACTGGCGCAGTGAGCCGCTGGCAGAGGAGTGTGGCTGCAGGGGGACGCTGCTCGCCCTGCCGGGGGCCGCGTGCCCATGGCCCACGGGCACCACCGGTGGATCCGCAGGGCTCGCTGTGCCCTCAGCCTGCAGGGCTGCTCGGCCACGGCTGCAAATCCTCCCACCCATCACCCTCCTCCTCTCTGCCTCTGAGTTCTGTCCCATTCCCCTGGCAGAGCTGCCCCATGGGGGATGCTAAGTGCTGACACACACCGGCCTGCGGCCACCTCACTGCCATCAGTGGCATATAACCTCACGGAGGTTGTAGAGAGGAGGGAGCTGGGCTCTTCTCCCAAGGGACAGGACGAGAGGGAATGGCCTCAAGCTCCACCAGGGGAGATTTAGGCTAGAGATTAGGAGGAAGTTTTTCACATAGAGGGTCATTGGGCATTGGAATAGGCTGCCCAGGGAGGGGGTTGATTCCCCTTCCCTGGAGGTGTTTGAGGGACGGGTGGATGAGGTCTTGAGGGACTTGGGTTAGTGTTTGATAGGAATGGTTGGACTCAATGATCCAATGGGTCTCTTCCAACCTGGTTGTTCTATGATTCTATGATTTGGAGGGAGGCAGGGAAGCCGCTCGCTCCGGCAGCCCCCGGGGAGCCCCACGAAGGGCAGGTGGAGGGGACAGTGTGGGTGCTCAGCCCTGCACCCCAATGCTAGTGGCTCTCCCTGGTCACTCCCCCTCCCCTCCCAGTTTCCCAGGTTACAGAGAGTGGATGCTCATGTTGCTGGTGGGAGAAGCTGGTCCCAGCAGGCTCCAAACGCCCTGGAATCAGGGCTCAAGGCACCACTTTAGAAATCCAAAGCCTTTCCCATGTGACCCCACGGCTCACCCCACAGAACACCCCAAATCCTGTCTCCCCACACCCGGCAGAGGCTGGAGAGAGGCTGCGGCAGGAGAGGGTGCTCAGCTCCACAGGTCCTGGGGTGCCGGAGGCGCTCGGGGCTGGCACTGCCGCTCCCATCACTAGGAGCCCAAACTCAGCCTTGGAGGGGGGTTCCTGCTCTGCACCAGGCCTGGAGGAGCAGCTGGGGGGTGTGACAAGGTGGGGCGCATGTGTCCCCCGGGCTGGGGGCAGGGAGCAGGGGGTGACAGGGCCCATTGGCGGGTGTGACAAGGTGGGGGGTGTGCCCCCTGGCTGGGAGCAGGGGGTGACAGGGACCATTGGTGGGTGTGACAAGGTGGGATGTGTGCCCCCCGGCTGGGGACAGGGGGTGACAGGGCCCATTGGCGGGTGTGCCAAGGTGGGGTGTGTGCCCCCTGGCTGGGGACAGGGGGTGACAGGGCCCATTGGCAGGTGTGCCAAGGTGGGGTGTGTACCCCCCGGCTGGGGACAGGGGGTGACAGGGCCCATTGGCGGGTGTGCCAAGGTGGGGTGTGTGCCCCCGGTGGGGGACGCAGGGCCGTGTGCTGGCAGCGTGTGCAGCTGTGCTGAGTCACGCTGCAGAGCTGGCGAGCAGGACTGCAGCAAGTGGCTGACAGCCGCCTGCCTGCAGCAGGGACCGTGTGGCAGCCCCCCCCTCGCTCTCTCTCTCCCTCCCTCCGCAGTGGGGATGATGTGACAGCCCCCTCCCTCCCTCCCAAGCCGCTCTCAGGGGTCTGGGATGCTGGCAGGGGGGATGCCCAGGCTTGGGGAGGGTCCCTGTGCACCCCAGGTCGTAGGTGCCAGGGTGACACCTCCATGCCCCCTCCTCTTCAATAGAATCATAGAATCATAGAACAACCAGGTTGGAAGAGACCCATCGGGTCTTCTAGTCCAACCATTCCTATCAAACACTAAACCAAGTCCCTCAAGACCTCATCCACCCGTCCCTTAAACACCTCCAGGGAAGGGGAATCAACCCCCTCCCTGGGCAGCCTATTCCAATGCCCAATGACCCTTTCTGGGAAAAACTTCCTCCCAATCTCCAGCCTAAATCTCCCCTGGCGGAGCTTGAGGCCATTAATAGGGATGGAGCAGCTCAGGGGGAAGGGTCTTGGGGGCCTGCGGAGGGAGGGGGAAGGAGCAAACTGTCCTTGGATGGTGAGTGTCCCCAACCCTGCTGCAGGAGGGGTGTCCGTGGGTCACGGAGCCTGGAATGACAGCAGGGCCAGGGGTTGCTCTCTGCCAGCACAGACACACATGGCCCCTGGTGGCTGCTGGCACAGGGGCTGCTCTGCCCTGGCACCACTGTGTGAGCTGGCAGAGGTGCCCCAAGGCCACCGACCCGGGGCCTGCGGCTGAGCACCCAGCCTGTGCTGGGTCCCCAACATCCCTGCCACCTCCTGGGACAAAGGGTTGAGGCAGCTCCTCTCTGCAGAGAGAAACTGAGGCACAGTGAGCGCGCGGAGGATTGACCTCTGGCACTACCACCTCTGCCGCCTGAAGCCCAGGGCAGCCCCATCCCCGAAGGACTCCGGTGAGCACCCTACCCAGCGCTGCCCACCGGCCCTGCCGGGCTGGGAGCTGCTCCCGGAGGCAGCGAGACAGGCAGTGCTTTTTTTAGGTGCTCCATAAGCGCTGTCTGGGCGGTATTTATATCGGCTCCTTAAATAAGAGCTGCCATCTGAGCCCAATGCGCCTGCTTAATTATTAATGCCCCGCGGGAGGCGGCTGAGCCTGCCTGCTCCCAGCCCACCCTGTGCCCCTGCTCCCCACCGGCTGTTGGGGCAAGGGATGGTGTCCTGGCCACCCCAACGCAACCCACTGGCCGCGGGAGCATCTTCCGTGGGGCTGGGAGAAGGGGGTTCCACGTGCAGCGTGGGCATCGTTCTTAGGGTTGAGGAGATTTAGGGCCAAGGGGAGGGTGGGAGGCACCGCGTGCTGCCTGCTCTTTCCATCCCAGGGGCTTGAGGTTGTCCTGGGAAAGCCACGGCTGGAGCCCATGGGGTGCCCTGGGGGGCTTGGGCCGCCCTGCTCGTGGAGGGGTTTATGCTAAACAGTGCAGGGAGGCAGCTGCTGCAGCAGAATTAATTTGGGCTTGGAAAGTGCTTTGAAACCTGGAGATGAAAGGCCAGGGCTGAGCACAAAGCATCTCGCTAGACGGGGAAAGGCCTCCTCCAAGCACCAGTGGGCTGGTGGGCTCGTTGCCACCTGCCCCATCAGCCACAGCCCCTCTGTCATCCCAGGTGAGGGAACAGACTGGATCTGGGGGATTGGGGAGGGCTGGTGACCCCCCAGGTTCATCGGGATTTGGGTGTGGGGTCCTCCCTCAGGTCTGGAGGGACTCGATGATCCGGTGGGTCTCTTCCAACCTGGTGATTCTGTGATTCTGTGACTCTTGGCTTTGGGGATGGAGAGGTGCTGGGACTGATCCTGCAGCACAGCAGGACGGGTAGTGCTGCTGATGGGTGCAGGGGAGAAGGGACAGCCTTGACCTGCTCCTGGGACACTTCTCCTGCCACGTCACACCTCCAGGATGCCTGGTGAGGATGGATGGTGGAGAAGGGGCTGGGGTGCTGGGGTATCGGGGTGCTCAGGTCAGCAAGAGGTCAGGCAGGGAGGACATGAGGGCTCTGCAGTCTGTGGGAAGAGGACACCAAAGGTTTCCTCAGCTTGGTTCTCACAAGCCCAGCTGCAAAAGCCAAAACCTGCTTCCCTGGGAAGTCCCTTCCTCAAGAAAACCCAAGCAGCAGCCAGAGAGGGAGGACACCCCAAGTTGGAGCCAGGGCAGCATCCCCGGATGGCACCAGCCCCGGGGAAACCATCCTGCGTGTCCCATCCTCATCCTGCACTGGGGGCACACAGCACCTCAAGCCCCAGGGTGCTGAGGACACTACTGGCTGCTGCTGAAAGATGTTTTGGGCCTTCATCGGCACCGACGACCACTGCCCTCACCTGAAATGCAGGGGGGACCGAGCTGGGTGCCTGCACCGTGCACCCCTCACCATGCACCCCCCTCACTCCTAGCAAGCAAAGGCAGAGGGAAAGGACACGCAACCATCTCTTTCCCACAGCAAGTGAGGGTTTCTGGGCCCATTTTCAGAGCAGGCAGCGCCAACCCAAGCCAAGCCCCAAGCCAAGCCCCAAGCCAAGCAGGATTTTCCTGCCTTCCCTTGCGGTGTCACAAGATGTTAGAGGGAAGGCAAGAGAATGTGAAGAGAAGGACTTGCCTTCCAGGCCACAGGAATGAACAAAGTGGCACATTGAAAGGCGCTCGGGTATTTTTAATACCTGAGGCAGAATCAGGGTTATTGGGTTTTTCTGGGACATCTGCGCAACAGACCCACATCCTCCGGGTCCCTGTGATTTCCCAAGCCAGCGGCACCAGGGGTCGTGCTGAGGGGTGTCTGCAGGCGCCAGGCAGAGGTGAGAGAGGGGAACTCAGCGACCAGCAGCCAGATGACACCTGCAGTTCTGCCACCAGAACCCTCTGATTCCAGCCACCACCTCCACTTCATCCCAAGGCTGTAAAACAGGAGAATTCAGTGACACGAGGGGTGCTGATTGATGCCTTACAGCCCAAAAAGGGGCTGGACACACTGCAGGTAAATATTATAGCAGGATCTCTGTGCGGAAGAATTTACAGTGTTATGAATATTGTGTTCTGACCTGTGATGGGGAAGGAAATCATCTGCCTTGTGAAATGTGTTTCTTGCCGCTGTGCTTTGACAGGAATAAATCAGTGCTCGCTCGGTGTGGGGTAAATACGGAGTCACCATAAATCGGGAGGTTTGGACGAGCTGAGAACCTGCCGCACGTGCGTAAATCCCTGGGTAGATGTCACACGGTTTGTACGGAGAGGCAACACTTTTTATTAGGGCAGCTGAGACATTTGGAGACACTCGATGAGTTTTCAGGCAGACGAGGGACTGTTCAGGCCCAGGATTATGTTCCACGATATCCATGAGGATCCTGGAGCCAGAACGAAGAGTTGATGTTATTATTTCAAAACCAGAGGAAACAGACATTGAACCCGAATGTCAGAGCATCACTCGAGGTGGCCCAGAGGAGCTGGTCTGTCCCTGTAGATCCCTGCTCAGCCCTGGGGACACCCATGGTGATTCAGAAATAGAATCATAGATAGAATCACCAGGTTGGAAGAGACCCACTGGATCATCGAGTCCAACCATTCCTATCAAATATATTCTCAACACTCCTCCAAATGATAAGAAATGGTCTCAGTTGCTGAAACCCAGTCTGGGAGCCACCTCTTGCTTCAATATCTGCTTGTATTCTGCACTTTTTAACTCCAGTTCTCTCCCCAGAGCTGGTGCCACACGGAGAACAGTGCAAAGCCTCATGGCCAGGCTCTCCAGGGCTGGCGCTGAGGCAGGACGAACACATCGGCACAGGTGGATGAGGTCCTGAGGGACTTGGTTTAGTGTTTGACAGGAATGGTTGGACTCGATGATCCGATGGGTCTCTTCCAACCTGGTTGTTCCATGATTCTATGATCACTATGGGAAAGGAGGTTCTGGCTGCTCTTGTCACCCAGTGCTACCCTCTGGATAGCTGGGATGGCAAACGAAGGCTGCTCCGGCAGAGTCGTGGGATGAGTGGAGTCAGTGGGTTAGTTTGTGGAGGGAATAGAGAGGATTTGGGCCTATTTCGAGTTGGGTTTGTCAGAAGGCAGGATTGCTTCTGTGCTCAGAAGCAGTGAACAAAGCAGTATATTGCGTCAAACCCACTCCACACAATCCTTCGTGATTCCTGGAGCACAGTAAAGATGAAGATCCACCCCAAAACAGCGTTGCCTGGCATCATGAAGCCCTGGTAGCACTCCCACGTGTCCCCAGCCGTGAGGGTGAGCCCATGGCCAGAGGGAGGATGGTGTTTGACCTGATCAGGACAAAGTGCTTCCATAGGGATCACTGTGGCTCCGTTCGTTTGACCCTGCGCCTTTCTCCCGTTGCCGCAGTGTCCTCTCGGTGTGGCTTTCTCCATAGGCTCGTTAGGAAATCAGGGTCTCTTCTAGCTCCTAATGGAGTTCCTAATGCGCGGGGCATCCCGCTAGGTCTGAGTGGACGGGCAGGTTTATTCCATGTGTTATTGATGAGGAGCAGGCCGCGCTCCCAAGCTGCTGCTCATCAATTATCCACGTCGCCCTGCGCTGGGGCTGCTCTGCTCTGGAGAGGATCCAAGCTGTCAGTGCTCCTGGGTCTAGGGGCGAGAGGGTCTCAAGGACCCAAGCTGTGAATGGGTCTGGGTGAGACCGGGTCTGGGGCCACTGGGTCTGGGTCTGAGAGGATCCAAGCTGTGAGCGGCCCTGGGTCTGAGTGTGAGTGGGTCTGGGTGCCTGTGGGTGTAGGGTGTGAGTGGATCCGAGTGCGAGTGGGTCTCAGATCCAAGCTGTGAATGGGTCTGGGTGAGACTGGGTCTGGGGCCACTGGGTCTGAGCAGATCCAAGCCGTGAGTGGCCCTGGGTCTGATTGGCTCTGGGTGTGAGTGGCTCTGGGTGTAGGGTGTGAGTGGACCAGCAGGTCCAGGGAGGTGATTCTCCCTCTGGACTCAGCACTGGGGAGGCCGCTCCTTGAATCCTGTGTTCAGTTGTGGGCCCCTCAGCACAAGAAGGATGTTGAGGCTCTGGAGAGAGTCCAGAGAAGAGCAACGAAGCTGGTGAAGGGGCTGGAGAAGAAGAGGAGTGGCTGAGAGAGCTGGGGGGAGTTATCCTGGAGAAGAGGAGGCTGAGAGGAGACCTCATTACTCTCTACAACTACCTGAAAGGAGGTTGTGGAGAGGAGGGAGCTGGGCTCTTCTCCCAAGGGACAGGGGACAGGACGAGAGGGAATGGCCTCAAGCTCCACCAGGGGAGAGTTAGGTTAGAGATTAGGAGGAAGTTTTTCACAGAAAGGGTCATTGGGCATTGGGTGAGGCTGCCCAGGGAGGGGGTTGATTCCCCTTCCCTGGAGGTGTTTAAGGGACGGGTGGATGAGGTCCTGAGGGACATGGTTTAGTGTTTGATGGGAATGGTTGGACTCAATGATCCGATGGGTCCCTTCCAACCTGGTTGTTCTATGATTCTATGATTCTATGAGTGGGTCTGAGTGCGAGTGTGTCTCAGATCCAAGCCGTGAGAGGCTCTGGGTGTGACTGGGGGCATTGGGTCTCAGAGTGTCTCGGGTCTGACTGGCTGTGGGATCAGTGGGTCTAGAGGCGAGTGGATCCAAGCTGTGAGCGGCTGTGATTGCGACTGTGTCTGTGGGCGATCGCCTTCCAGCAGTGCCTGTCTGTGTGTCCCACCGCCCCAGCCGTGCCTGGCTGTGTGTCCCACCGCCCCAGGCCGCGCCCAGCGCTGGCTCGGACCGGCTCTGGGCCTCTCCCTGTGAATCAGCACGGGCAGGCGGCGGGACCGCGCCACGCCCCCCCGCGCGGGGCCACTCTGGGAGTTGTAGTCCGCAGCCGGGAGGGGCCCCCGCCGCAGCCGCCCGTCGTTCTCTCCCGTCGGGGACTACAACTCCCGTCGCGCCCCGCGCGGGCGGGGCGGGGCGCGGCGCGGGGTGGTGGTGGCGCGCGCACAGCGCCGGGTGCAGCCGCCGCCGCAGCCTCAGCCGAGCCGGGAGCTCCCGCCCTTCCTCCTCCTCCTCCTCCTCCTTCTTCTCCTCCACCTCCTCCTCCTCCTCCTCCTCGCGGAGCCCCGCAGCCTCCTCGCCTCTCTCCGTCTCTCTTTCTCTCTCCCCGCGAAGATGGTGGACCGCGAGCAGCTGGTGCAGAAGGCGCGGCTGGCCGAGCAAGCCGAGCGCTACGACGACATGGCGGCCGCCATGAAGAACGTGAGTCCCGGCCCGCGGCCTCCCGACCGCCCGGGCTGCCCCTCGCCGTGACCCTCGCGTCGGGGGTGGGGGGGGGAGGGCTGTGGGGACACGGGCGCCCTCCCCTCTCCTCCACCAGCCCCGAGCCCGTCGCCTTTCGCCGCCCCAGGGACGCCCCACGCTCTCCCTAGCCCCATCCCCTGTCCTGCACCATCCCCCCCCCCCATTCCCCTCTTCTGCAGCCCCACAGCTCTCCTTTCCCCTGCTCTGGATCCCCACAGGTCTCTTTTCCCCTCTTCTGGAGCCCCCCAAGGTCTCCTTCCCCCTCTTCTGGAGCCCCACGGGTATCCTTTCCCCTGTTCTGGAGCTCCCCAAGGTCTCCTTTCCCCTGTTCTGGAGCCCCCCAAGGTCTCCTTTCCCCAGTTCTCCTTTCCCCAGTTCTGGAGCCTTCCCCAGTTCTCCTTTCCCCAGTTCTGGAGCCCCCCACGGGTCTCCTTTCCCCAGTTCTGGAGCCCCCCAAGGTCTCCTTTCCCCAGTTCTCCTTTCCCCAGTTCTGGAGCCCCCCACGGTCTCCTTTCCCCAGTTCTCCTTTCCCCAGTTCTGGAGCCCCCCAAGGTCTCCTTTCCCCAGTTCTGGAGCCCCCCAAGGTCTCCTTTCCCCTGTTCTGGAGCCCCCCCCGGGTCTCCTTTCCCCTCTTCAGGAGCCCCCCAAGGTCTCCTTTCCCCTGTTCTGGAGCCCCCCAAGGTCTCCTTTCCCCTCTTCAGGAGCCCCCCGGGTCTCCTTTCCCCTCTTCAGGAGCCCCACAGGTATCCTTTCCCCTGGCTTGGAGCCCCCCCCGCTCAACCCCTCGCATCCTTTTCCCTGCTCCAACCTCCCCCTTAACCCACTGCAACCTCTTCCCTGCCCTTGGTCCCTCCAGACATCCTTTTCTTATGTTCTGGGGGCCCCTTGCTGAGCCCCCCACGTCCTCTCTGCTCTTCTGGAACCCTCTGGCTCAGCCTTACGCATCCTTTTTCCTGCCCTAGAACCCCACACGCTTCCTTTTTCCCTGCCCTGGGTCCCCCCTAGGCATTCTCTCTGCTGTCCTAGAGCTCACCCTCAGCCTCACGCATCCTCTCCCCTGCTCTGGAGACCCTGTCTTAGTCCATGCATCCTTTCTCCTGCCTTAGACCCCTCCCCACATCCTTTCACCTACCTTAGACCCCCTCCCAGCATCCTTTCCCCTGCCTTAGAACCCCTTGTGCAGCCTCATACATTCTTTCCATTGACCTAGACCCCCCCCAACATGTGCTTTCTCCTGTTCTGGGTCCCCCCCAGGCATCCATTCTTCTGTTTGGGAGCCCCCCCTACTCATCCTCTCCCCTCTTCTGGAGCCCTTACCTGCTCCAGGTATCCTCTGCCCTGCCCTAGACCCTCTCACTCAGCCCTGTGCATCCTTTCCCCTGCCTCAGAGCCCCCTAACTCAGCCCACGCCCCCCTCTCCCCCATCCTGCTGCCCCCTCAAACCCCCTCTTTGCCCCATCCTCAATCTCCCCCCACGCCAGGACCCCCACAGCCCCTGCCGTGCCCCCATCCCCATGGCACAGGGAATGCCAGCCCTGGGGTGCGGTGTTCCCTGGGGTGCGGTGTTCCCTGGGGTGCTCACACAGGCTTCGGGGGTTCTGAGCCCCTTAGGGCGAGGCTGGGGGGAACCGTGCAGGTGGGCGAGGTGGGGGGGGGTTGCGTACACACCTCTCCCTGCTGCCGAAATTCGCTCCCGTGCATCCCTTCCCGCCTGCGGTCGGCGAGGCTGGTGTGCGCTCGTGACCCCAAAGATCGGGAGCCCTTTGGCTGCCGAAGCTCTTATTTTTGCTGCACTTGGTTGGAGATTTATGAATTGAGTCATGTTGTATTCATTTCACGCTCTTAAAATAAAGACTCTGCATATAGCAGGCTGAGCTGATTTGTGACACCGAGCGCTCCCCTTCAATACTGACATTTTGACAATATAAGAAGGGAAAAAAAGCCGTATCTCTGATCTGATCTTGCAAACAAAGCAATCGTGGGAGGCAGGATCAAGTCATTCCAGAAGATTCTGCATTTGTCATATTGCAGAGAGGCTAGACTGGGTGGAGGGAGGGAGGGGGTGCTTTAAAGGGGAAAACTGGTCTTTATGTTTGTCTTCTTAGTCAGGTCTGAGCCTTTGCGAGGAGCCGGGGTGTCCTCCCCGGCTGCCGAGGAGGGAATGCTGATCTGGGAATGTCGCAGTGTGCCGTGGGCGCAGCTCCCCGTGCCCACCCTGCACCATTTTGTCAATAACCTTGCATTGATCGAACAGGCAAAGCCGTCACAGCCGGCAACGGGGAGGGAGGAGATGCCTTATCGAGGGATGAAATACGGATAATTGGAACGAGATGTTATCGTGTTAAACCAGCCGGGCTGTTCCTCCGCCGCGCCATGGCTTTTGTACGGTTCTCCGATAACGGCTTCCATTCATTTTAGCGCACAGCCTGCTGCGTGAGCAGATCCCACAGCTCATTTCCTACGGATAATGCAGGCGCGGTGACAAAGCCGGCAGGGATACGCCTGGGATGCAGAGCCGTGCGGCAGCCTTCCCGACAGGCGAATCTCCCTCGCCGCCCACCCGGGCTCGGGCTTTAAACCAAAGGTGGTGTCGGAGATTACGTGTGTGTTTTTTCCATTTGGTCTTCGCCGGCCCTGGTGAAACAGTAACTTGGGTAATGCCGCTTATCGGCTGCCATGCAGGTTGGCTGGAAGAAGATGATTCACAGCGGGAGTGCCGACACCTCCTGCGACGGCAAACAAAAGGCAGAGCTTTGTTCTCCGTCCCTGCCGCCCAAACTCTGCGCCGCCGGCCTGGTGGCCACGGGCATGTCCCACCCGGTTGTCCCCGTCTCCCATCCCCCTGCTCCGCCTGTGCGGGCGGCCGATGACCTCGCACTCATTTCCGTAGCAACGCCTAGTGATGTCATCCGCGACGGTCCGAGCTGCAATGCGCCCAGGCGGTAGCAGGGAGCATGCGGGCTGGCGACAGCGATGCGGGAGCACACCCGTGCTCCTCGCCATCCCGTCTCCTGCCCTCCCGAGCTAGCCGCCCACCAGCTTCGAAACGCTGGCTGCTTCCAGGCCATGATGTGCGGAAAAGAGGTTCCTTTCCCCGCAGCGTGGTCTCCCTGGTGGTGCCTGGCAGCGGGCGAGCCGTGCTGTGCCTAACCCTAACCCTGCCTGCCTGGGAGCCGGTGCGGCACGGCTCTTGGAATGCTTTCAGATGAAACTTGTGCACTGGGGTTGGCTGCTTGTTGCTGCTGCACGGTTGTCGGCTGCCTCGCCCAGTGCTGCTCGATGCAGGGATGTGCTGGATCACAATAGTTTCTTCCAAATAATTATATATATATAGCAATTTTTATCTCTTGTTTTGCAGCAAATGCCAACCGGGGTCCCTGCTGGGTGTACACAGCTGCGTTGCTGCTGTGGGAACATGGTTGCTTTACTGGGGTGTCTCGGTAAAGCACAGCAGGGGAGCCCTCACCCGCTGGAGCAGGGAGAAGGGGATCCCATAGCTGGGAGGGGTGATGGGGCTGGACCCTTCACTTCACCTTGGTCACGTCCCTTGTGCCCCAGCCCTGTCTGAGGGTGCAGTTGGCCCTGTAATAAGCTGGGGAGCAGGAAAGCCCCTGGCTGGTCCCTGGCGCGGTGGCCGTGCCCATTGGCCATCAGGCAGGTGCTGGGCTCGGCCTTGTTCTCCCAAGCAGCTTCAGCCATTCCCTCGCTGTGGCTTTGCTGCCTGCGGTGCTGTGGCTGAAGGGAAGCAAACAGACCTTTTTTGGTCTGGTTCAGCCCCACAAAGAGTTTTGCGCCCAGCCCGGTGCCGGGGCTGTGGATCGATACCCATTAGCTGGGAAGCAGCAGTGCTGCTGGAGGCTTTTTGGAGGTGGAGCCCTGCCAAGCCGGCAGGCGCTGCCAGGGGAGTGCGGCACGTGCCTCCCCGGAGACCTTTAGGGTGTGGGGATGCGCAGGTGAGCCAGGGAGATGGCTGCAATAACTTCTGCAGGAAATCAGCCACCAAAAAGGGTGTGGAGAGGATTATTCCATTGTGCTGATGTACCTGGCAGGTGTTGGGCCGTATGGCAGAGTCCTTGAGGTCACCTGAGCACCTTGGTGTGGGGCTGGGGCTGTGCTGGTGGTGGGTGTGGATGGTGAAGGCTGGAGGTCATAGAATTGTGGAATGGTTTAGGTCAGAAAGGACCTTGAAGCTCATCCAGTTCCATCCCACTGCCACAGCAGGGACTTTCCTCACTGGGTCAGGTTGATCCAAGCCCCATCAACATGTCCTTGGACACCTCCAGGGATGGGGCAGCTACCACTTCCATGGGCATCCTAGGCCAGGACCTCCCCCCCCTCCCAGGAGAACATTTCTTTCTAAGATCTCCTCTCAATTTCCCCTCTTTCGGCTGAAACTCATTCCCTCTTGTACTACCCCTGCATTCCCTCATTAAGAGCCCCTCCCCAGCTTTCCTGGAGCCCCTTTCAGGACTGGAAGCTGCTCTGAGGTCCCCCTGGAGGCTCCTCCATGCTGAACGACCCCAGCTCCCTCAGCCTGTCCTTGTAGGGATGCTGATAGGCAGATCCCTGCTCTGTTGCCTGGGCGCTAGAGACAAGGGACACAAATGGCGTGTGGCCATTGTGGGTGGAGGAGGAGAGCCAGTGGGAACCTGTGGGCTCTCCCTGTCAGGGAAAATGTGGGCTCTGCTGTGTTCCTGGCAGGCTGTCCTCCTCCATGGCCTGTGGCCAGGTTGGCGCAGGGCTTCACCCTTGGAAAGGGTGGGAGGAAGGCAAATCCCTCCTGTGTGGCAGTCCCCGGGGAGAGGAGCAGGGCTGATTTGCTGCTTTCTGCTTCGCAGCAAAGACAAGACAAAAGGGTGAGGTGGAAAGACATCTCCTGGAGGAGTGCTGGGCAGCCATCTGTGATGGCAGAAAGGGAGCGTGGCATGCGAGCGGCTGTAGTAGCACTTCCCAGGGGGGCTGGGGAAGGCTTTGGAGAAGCCATTTCCAGTGTCAAGGTGGAGAAGGGTACGTTGGCATCCGACGGCTGCATTGATGCTCTTGCCCAGCCCTTGTGCAGGCATCTTGAGCGTGGCTCATCCTTTGTGGTCCCTCACGAGCCACTGCTGTGTGGCTGTCGTCGCGCATCCCAACCTGGTCTTACACGCGGAGGAGCTGTCCTCTCATAGAATCATAGAACAACCAGGTTGGAAGGGACCCATCGGATCTTCTAGTCCAACCATTCCTATCAAACACTAAACCAAGTCCCTCGAGACCTCATCCACCCGTCCCTTAAACACCTTCAGGGAAGGTGACTCAACCCCCTCCCTGGGCAGCCTATTCCAATGCCCAATGACCCTTTCTGTGGAAAAACTTCCTCCTAATCTCTAGCCTAAATCTCCCCTGGCGGAGCTTGAGGCCATTCCCTCTCGCCTTGCCCTGTGGCAGAGTGGAGTGATGACAGGGAAGGGCTGGGACTGCATGGAGCAGGGTGTCTTTCCTGAAGGTCTGTGGGGTCAGGGCAGGATGGCTGTTGGCACAGTCCCTACCTCATGGCATGGTTTGTCTCTGCATAAGTTGGTCTCAGGACCTCATAGTGGTCAGCTGGGTTGCACGTCAGTGCTTATGCTGTGGGTGAGCACAGTGGGCACCACACATGTTAACTGGACAGTCTTCAGCATCTCGAGCTCCTAGAAGCTTCCCTTTGAGCTCCAGGTCAGTCCTTATCTCCTGGCTTTTGGAGGAGCCACTGACTGGTTCTCCATGCTGGGCTCCTCTCACTTGGCCAGGTGTGGATTTGGTTAGAAATAGCTCTTTTTGAGCTAAACAGAAGTGTTATCGAGGTTGTGGTGAAGGATGGAGCTCTTGAAATATCTGCAGGTGGCAAGGGTTCATGGAAACCCTTCAGCAAGGGCTCTCCAAGAACCTGGATTCTCCTTTTTTTTTTTACTTTAGAACATCAAATGATACATATGGATGAGCTGGGTCTGGACCGGATGAGCTGACCCCAGAGTTGCTCTCTGGAATAGATTTTTTTGGGCACTGTTGATGGGAACTCAGGCTCACTTGAAGCCACAGGAACAGCGCTTCAAGGGCAAGCACAGCACTTCATCTCCAGAAGTGCTTTCTGAATTGAAAACTCCTGATCCTCTGGAGTACAGACGCTCTGTTCTTAGCTTGTCTCATCCGAACTGGGTGATCTCGTTTGGCACCTCTCACCAGTTCCTGTGAGCCTGCTGCGTCGTGCTTGCCAGAGGAGTGAGGGCTGTTCAGAGGATCGTGTGGTGTCCTCCTGCCTCTGCTGCTGGGCAGCAACTGGCACTCCCTGTGAGTGTTCTCTGGGGTCTGGATTGTGGTCATAGGAGATGAGGAATGCGCTGCTTCTATTGCTGATAGCAGGAAGATTTTCCTGACTTTGAGGATCTTCCCCATCTTTTTGTTCCCCTGCCCCATCTCTTCTGGCCTTTGTGTTACTAGACCACATATCGTTGGATGCAGAGCACTGCAGGACCCATTGGTGCCGCTCCTCTCCCTCGTGAGAGGGTAGCAGCGTGTTGGGAGCTCAGTACTGGTCTGGCAGGGAGGGGCAAACAGGACTGTCAGACTGGTTCGGACTGGAGCTTGCTGCCTGGTGAGTCCCAGGCAGGCACCAGGCTGTTCAGAGGCAGGAACAGAGGAAGAGGAGGCTGGAAAACGCCTCCAGTCTGACCTGAGGGAGCCTTTCCCCTGTAGGGTCAGTGTCTGGGGCGTTGAGGGCTGCCTTTCTGCCCTGTTGGGCCTCCTGACCCACTGGCAATGAAATACAAATGCATGCTGGAATGACAGAGCACAGGGAAATGGGATTTGCCTGGCTTCCCAAGCCTTTCTTCACTGACCATCAGGACAGGATACAGGCATTGTCTCCCACCTCATGGTGGCAAAGCTTGGTTGTCTGTGGGTGCTCCTAGGTGCTCTCCTACGCTTTAGTGCTCTGCAGCTCAGGATGGCTTCTTCCAGAGCCAATGCTGTTAGGAGCATCTCTGTGCTGACTGGTTTGGAGCCACCTCAGGCTCTTGCCTTTGTCCAGGCCTTTCTTATTTCTCTCTACAAGGCTGAAAGTCTTGCCCAGCTTCTGGTCTTCACTGGAAAGGGAACCAACCCGACTTGTCCGTGGCTGAAGCCTCACTCCTTCTTGTTAGATTCTCCTCACTGCAGACAAATGGCAGCCTTGATGACTGGAAAGCCCCAATTCCACCAGAACAGCAGCAAGTATTTACTCAATTTGGTAATTGAGAGGGTCTCTGCTGAAGGGGAAGTAGCCGTGAATTTGTCACTGAGCTGATGAAGATGCAATGTCTTTGTCTTTTGACCTCCAAAACCTCGACCTTGGCTCACGGGTGCTGCTCAGATCAGTGTCTCCAGCCAGTTCCTCACTGTCCAAGGTTGGGTGAAATACTCGACTACGGCTGCTGGTTCTCAGGTGCTGCCTGTGCTCCTGCCCTTGCTCCTTTTGGTCTTTGCAGATGGGGGAACCCTTCTACCCGCTTTGGGAGAGCCCAGCCCAGGCTCACATGGTGCTGCCTGAACGTGCTGTGTTTACCCAGGGACGGTAAAGGACCCATCAAGGTGCCAGAGGGAGGGAGTTCGGCTCTGGTCCTGCGCAGGGTTCCTGTGCTGGCATCGCTGGGGTCCCCCTTGGTCCTCACTTCTGCCTCCTCTGACCTTCCCTCCTCCAAACAACCAGCTGGGCTGTGGGGTTTGTGCGACTCGGTGTATCATCCCCTTGGCCAGGCGTGGCTGGTGCAGTCACAACCAGCTTTCTCATGCTTGTTCCTCTGACTGCTTGATCCAATGAATGAAGTCCCTCCTCCCATCCTAAAATGAAGGGCTATGATGACAAAAGGACTTCTGTGCTGCTCTTTACATTTTTATTTTTGCAGCAAGAGGCTTGACTAGCCTTCCAAGTCCAGGTGTCTTCACGTTGGGTTCCTCCCCGTGGCTCTGGGTGGGGAGCTGCCTCGGGGAGGAGCTCGGCTTGGCTTTGTCTGGTTTCTCTGAGCGCACAGGGATGGTGAGTGGGAGCTGTGTCTCACCAGAGCCTTTGCAGCCTCTGACCTGTCTGGGGCTAGTGGGTTCCAGGACTCGACATTCACCCAGGATTCTTACCCTGGCTGCAGTGCTGGTTTGCTTGTGGGCTCTGGAGATGCTCCAGAATGGTAAATGCTGGAAAAACAGAGCTGAAATGATGAGGCAGCAGTCCTGGGGCTGCAGGGAACACGGGCAAGACTGTCGCTCAACAGCGATGCCTTTGCATAGCTGCTGAGACAAAAGCCTTTGTCTGCCTGTTTGAGCACAAACTGCTCCCGGTCTCGGGTTTGTCTGTGCTGAACCAGACTCCGTCACAGCTCAGGGCTGACCCCACACATGCTCAGTTAGAGATTAAACCTGATTTCTGGCCCAGAGCTGGTAGCGACCAAGAGCAGAGCAGTTGGGAGCCGTATAACCAGAGACCACGTCCCTGAGGATGGCATGAGATTCCCTTAAAGTGATCCCCAGATTAGGGATTAGAGTGCTGAATGTTTCTCTTCTTTAATGGAGATGTTAGAATTGAGCCAGGCCACGGGCAGCTGCACTGGGAGGTGCTCGCAGCACAAAACATTCCTTAATTGTCCGCAGATTCCCTCTGATCCTACTGGATGGGTTGCCTTGCTTGGGATGGATCTTTTGCTGACGTACCAGGCAAAGCTACTTGGCTTGTCTGTGTGCTCTGGATTCCTCTCTCGAGTGGTGTCAGGAAGGCTGTAGAAAAACACCAGCCAGGACTTTCAGCACAGGGGAGGCTGCCGACAGGCGCGTTGTCTGGGCAGTTGGGGTGCTCTGTGGCACAAAGTTCATTAATGGTGCCTGGAGAAGGTGTTGCTGTAACAGATACACTCAAGCTGCTGTAGGAGATGTGCGCCAGTGAAAGACCAGTGCTCGGTATTCCACAGGGAATGAGAGTTCGCGAAGATTAACGGCCCTTGCTGCACATCCAGCTGAGGCAGAGCTGTCAGAGCTCTGTTTGTGCCATGGGGCTTTGTTATGTGGGTGAAGATTTCATCACCTTGAAGTGGGGAGCTTGGCTTCTTGCATTCGGTGTTGTCAAGACATTGGCAGCAGAGGAGCTCTGTCACCTGTGCTGGACTGAGATCCCGTCGGTGGTAGTGGTCCCTTGGGATTCAGGAGAGGGCTGGGAAGGGAGATCTGGAGCCAGCTGAGGGTGGTTAATCCCCCCAGTTGGATCTGGAAGGGAAAAGTGGCCCTTTTCCTAATTTAACATGGGCTGCTGTGCTCCAGAAAGCTGCCAGAGCGAATACTGCACTTTCTGTTCTTGCCAGTGCATTTAGGAAATCAAATAAAATTGTCTTTGCTGGGTGTGTTTGAGATCAAGCCTGCAATCCCTGCAGCAGTGGGAGGGTACAGGACATGGCGAGGGATAATCACCTTGCTCGCTTGCTGATGCAGAGATGAAAGCTGCAGTGGAGCTGGTACTCTGGGGCCCACCTGGGTGTTGGGGAGGTGTCGTGCTTAACCTGGTAAAACATATTTCACACACTGCAAGGAGCTGCGGGTTCTGCAGACCAAAAATCCTAGAGGAAAAACCTTGGTTGTTTGTCTGTTTCCAGAACATTGTGTCGGTGTGCGACAAGCCGGCTTCCCCCAAGCGCTGGAGCGATGGCACGAAGCAGTTAAACACTGCGCTAGCTGTAGGGAGTTGTTTGCATGGTTGCAGCTTCTCGCATTTCACCTCCATGAAGCAGCAGCTCAGCAGCCGCTGCGGTAGCGCTGGCTGTGCCATGGGAGGAGGCCGTGGCAGCAGCCAAGCATTGAGCGGCTCCTCCCGCTCCGCAGCCGGAATTGGCTCTCGACCTTTCCGGGGTGTCCTGCCTGTGGCACATTGCGTCTCCAATCCCGTGTGGTTCAACTGAACAGAGGTCACGGGTACAGCAGAGCTCTGTTGGGTTTTGAGCTCCCGATTAAGGCCAAGCGTCTCGTGTTGGCCCAGTGCTTGAAACTCTGGGGGGGATTGGATGCTCTGGTGGCAGCGGGATGGAGGTGAGCAGGGGAGCACTAATATCTGAGCCAGATTAGAGCTCTGGGAAGCTGTGAGGTAAGTCCTTAAGCAGCTAACGCTCCCGCAGCACCAAACACCCTCCCCTCGTCAAACCTGGAGCTTCATCAGTGCATCCTGCCGATACACTGGAGTCCCTGCAGTCTGGCTGCCTCAGTTTGCCATGAATTGAAGGAGACAAAAGAAAATCTTCCCTGATGGTGATGGAGTCTTAAGCCTCTAGAAGTGACCGGTGGTCACCCCAGGGATGCTGCTCCAGCTGAAGGGCCTTATCTGAAATGCTGCAGGAGAAGCTGCAGAAGCCAATCGATGGCACCAGGTGTGCTGCAGCAGGAAAACTTGAACCGTTAGACCAAATGCTGGGACTGCAGTGCTGCAGATAAGAGGCGGCACATGAAATGCTACTGCAAAACACAGAACAGGGGCAGCCTGGAGCTCAACTCTTGTCACTGGCTTTCTTGCCGTGGTTTCCTTATTGCCTTTTACATGCAAGAACATCCCAGGTAGTTGAAACTTGCTTTTTTTCCCTCGCAAAATCCATCAGAGCCAGAGTGGAGTAGATCTGTGGGCTCCAAGGACTGATGAAACCTGTGTGTGATGTGATCAAGTTCCCTTTGGCTTCAGTAGTTGTTAAGCTACAGAGGCCAATGAAATAAATAAGCTTTTCGTTTTCTTGTCTCTTCCAATGTGAAGACTTCTGTCCCAAGTGGTTCAGAGTCGCCTTAAGTACTAAAGGCTGCAGAGTGGGATGAAAGCTGCTGTTAACTGAAGGGGGAGGCAGAAATCCCAGTGTCGGGAGCGTCTCAGTAGCCTTTGAGACCCGGTTACACTACAATCTTACTTTCCAGCCGCTGGCCCTGGGTGCACTCGGAGCCATTTGAAATGCGCTGGCAGAGCCGTCCCACATGCCTTCAGCCACTGCTCCGAGAGCTGGCCCCACCGGCTCAAAAAGCAGGAACTGGCATGTGATTATTCATACTGAAACTGTCCAAGGAGACAGCAGCGGGAACTCACTGCTACCCACAACCAGCTCGTGCTTTTCTGGTCTTGTCCAAGAGGAGAGGAAGGGCTCAACCCCCAGCTCAAAGTGCCCTCCCCACAGTGAGGTGAAACCGCTTTGGAAGTGTGACATGGGGGAGGAGGCTGGAGCGCAGGGGAGAAAAAGACCCAAACCAGTGACATCTGGTAAGACTTTTAGATTTAGGTCTGGTTTAACACACGCCTCCTTTGTGGTGAAGTAGGACAGTGCTCGAGAACAGTGTCTTTGCGGCTGCTGCGGTGGTGTTGGAGGACGGCTCGCTCTGCAGCACACAAGGAGAAGCTGGGTTTGACTTGGTTGTGCCACATCCAGTCGTGGCTGTGATTAAGCCAGGGGGTAATGGTGACAGTTTAATGTGCTTGAGGGCAGCCGTTTCTTCAGAAGCTGGATGGAGTGAGGTGGGGACAGAAAAACCTGTCAGTCTCTGGCTCACTTGGGGTGCTGCAGGGGTCTGGTGCTCGCAGAGGGGCGAGGGGGCCCCACCAGCAGGTCACCCTGAGTGTCTGTCGGCTGCTTAAGCTGGAACTGGTTGTTTCCCTTGCCGGTGGCTTCAGACTGAGTAAGAATTTCCATGGTGGGACTGCTGACCAGGACATCACTTAGATAGGAATGGTTGGACTAGAAGATCCGATGGGTCCCTTCCAACCTGGTTGTTCTATGATCATTTCAAAGAAGGGGCCCTTGAGGCCGGTGCTCCACGGGAGCGAGAACAGAACCAGCTTTTGCAGGAAAATGTGGAGTTTGTGAGGGTTTCTGGTGGAAGAGGATCTCCAGTCGCGTTCAGAAGCTGTGAGGTTCTCATGGTGGCCTCTCCCAAGTCAGCCTGGCTCCTCTGGAGATGTCTGTTTGCAGGGACTCGGCATCCTGAGTTCTAGGGCACTAGAGTTCCGAGTTCTAGGGCACCAGAAAAGCAAAAGCGTTGAAGCTTATACCATGGATTAAAGTGTCCAATGGTGACAGCATCCCCGGGGGAAGAATCACTGGGGCTGCTCAGCTCACTCTGCTGTCAGCTTCAAGGTGAGACGCAGAGCTGGGCGGGAGCTCTATGTGGGTGGGCGAGCGAGCATGTGGTCATAGAACTGGCTGAAAATCCAGGGTGTGAGAATAAACAGCTAGAGCTGCCTTCCCTGTAGGTCTCAAAAAAGTCTGCTGATGAGACTGCTTCTGGAAAGAAGGTGCGGCAGGGCCAGCCCTGGGGCTTTTGGAGCACCGGATTCTGGCGTTAGGGCAGGTGGAGTTCTGCATGCTCCCTGGCTTCTCCGGGTGAGGCCGAACCCTTCCCCTGGCTGCAGTGCGATCCCTGGGCATGCCGGGAGCTGGTTTTGGGTGGAACGCTGAGTCAGAGCTCACAGCTGTAGTGGAGAAATCGGGAGAACCTTCTCCGAGATCTCCGAAGAGCGTTGCTGTGAGTCAGACTGCTCAGATTTGTACAAACCTCTGGACTGTAAAGCGGTAGAAACCCTGAACTTCCAGTTAATTTTGTCCAGTGGCAACTGTTGGACTGTCCCTCTGGCTTTCGCACACCTGAGTCTTGGTGGGGCAGGCAGAGCATCCTAAAGGCTGCTGGAGCTTGGGAGGTGGGAACTCGCCAGCATCCCCGTGCTGGGTGGATGGAGCCTGTTGGGGGGACCGTGCTGTGCAAAGCCCAGTGTTGACTTGCACCCCTTGGCCAGACGTCCACTGCTCCGCTCCTGCCCTCAGGCCAAGCGGAGGGTCCGCCTCCCAGAACGTGAGTCGTACTCACACAGGGAAGTGCAAGTCAGACCCTTGCCTGCAGCCCCGCAGGGAGATGGCTTCTGCCAGGCCTCCTAATGCCAGATCAAGACTTTTCTTTGGCAATTTGGAATCTCTGACTCCATGGGAGAGTGCTGGGAATGGCAGCAAGTGACCCAGTGCTTGTGCTGCACTGATTGCTTTGCTGGTTTCTGGCTGCTCTGCTGCTGGACGTGGTCACCTGTGCAGCGCTGGTGGCAAAAGCATTGCAGTGGTGCCTGCAGTCCCACACTGGAGTATCATGCGGGTCACGGCAGGGTGTGTGCTGCTCTGTCCTGCTGGGATCTTGGGCACTGCTGGGGAGCAGTTTTGTGGTTTATGAGGCTCCCTTTCTGCCACAAGTTCCTTGCAAACTCCCTGGAGGGATCCGCGTTCTCTCCAGGTAGAATCGTAGAATCATAGAACAACCAGGTTGAAAGGGACCCATCGGATCATCGAGTCCAACCATTCCCATCAGTCTCTAACCCATGTCCCTCAGCACCTCGTCCACCTGTCCCTTAAACACCTCCAGGGAAGGGGAATCAACCACCTCCCTGGGCAGCCTGTTCCAATGCCCAGTGACCCTCTGTGTGAAAAACTTCCTCCTAATCTCCAGCCTAAACCTCCCCTGGTGGAGCTTGAGGCCATTCCCTCTTGTCCTGTCCCCTGTCCCTTGGGAGAAGAGCCCAGCTCCCTCCTCTCTACAGCCTCCTTTCCATCAGGCAACTTTCATCCCTAATCCTTCATAGCTTCCAATTGAAAATGTTTATGGCAAAGCTAATCCTACAAGACTCCCTGTAGCCTCAATAAGTCTCTCTCCCAGCAAGGCTCTTGAGGTGAGAGGAGGCAAATCCACTTCTTTCTGCCGCGATGACTCTCGGCACACTCGACTCTGGGGCAGTTTTAGAGCCACCCACTTGGCCCCCACTTAAATCTGGTGTCTCTGCCCAGAGAGACTCTCGCTAAAAGCAAGACCCCGTGTGGCTGTCAGTGTTTGTAACCAGTGTCCGGGCACAGCACTGGGAGAGTCAGCAGGTCTCTTGGGGCTGGACACGCTGTGCTGGAGAATCGGTAGGGCTGGGGCTGCTGGATATTTCTGTCCCAATTCTCATACTTAGAGCAGCGCAATTTAGATGGGACAAGACCTTGTGTAACCTAAACAAGCTTTAAATATCTCCGAGGACAGAAAACCCGTAAGCTCGAGGGCAGGAGAGCACTGTTGTTCTCCACTCTCTCTCAAAGATGGCTTTAACTTCACAGAATCTTGAATTTACGTAGGTGTCACTCAGGGAGGAATGAAAGGAGTCACCTCAAAGTTAGATGCTATAAAAACAACTCAAGATGTCTGACCCTAGCACACAGGGCAGGCTGGAAGCAGCATGGCAACAACTTGTAAATGACGATTCTGTGATTCTGTGACTTGCTTAGCGCCTCTCAGTGTGTTCTGGCCGTGTGCTGGCAGAGCCTCTGCCCTGGCCCTTCTGCAGGAGGCGGATATCGCACGGAACCCAAGGCTTGTGGTTAAACCGCTGCCGTTAGCCGGGCTGGGAGAGGCGAGATGCGGCACTGGGAGCTGCCGGATAGCCCGGGCATCGCTCACCCTGTTTCCCTCGGGGTGTGAAGGCTGGGAGCTGCCTTGGCTCGCTGCCCCGTGCACCTTGGCCCGTGTCGGTGACGCCTGCTGATTGTCACAAGAGACTCTGCCCTCCTCACCCTGGCACCATTTCCCTGATCCCTCCGTTTCCTTCAGGACCACTAGTGTTTGGTTTGCATTGCGAGGCCTTTGTCCGCATGGAGTGAGCATCTGCTGCTTCCTCTGCCAGGCTGGGGAGCAGCTCAGCTCCGCTCAACAGCAGGAGGTGAGAACGGCGGCTGCTCTTGTGCCTCTGCCTCGAGGAAAGGAGTCGAGGGGGTCTGGATTAGACCAGGGCATCCTGCCGCATAGGGAACCAGCATCTGGCTGTAGCTTGGGCTTGGGAGACCATCAGTGGCGAGGAGCTGTGGGCCAGGCTGGATGGTGCTGGAACGAGCAGGTCGGTGAGCGAGGATGAGTCATTCCAGGCCACTCTGAGATCTTGGGCTGGCCCATCCCGCCCCTTCCACCCTGAGCCCTTGGCCTCCCGATCGCCACCGTCAACGTGGTTATCTGGGCCCAGAACAGACCTTGTCCTTACAGTCACTTGTGGAAATGACTCAGTATTTGCAGAAGCCTTTTGCATCTAAGCCATTACCTCATCCTTGTGAGGAGTGACTGCCGAGAGGAGGCTCCTGGGTCCCTGCCGTGAGCCACAGGGAAGGGGGACAGCAGCAATCTCCCGTCTCAAAGCCGTAGCTGGGTGGCTGCACGGAGCAGCCTGGCTGCTTCGGCCTCCCAGGCTGCTGCACCTGCTCCTAGAGCACAGAAACCCTCGTGCAGGGCACAGCCTGGACCTAAGGGGACACGTGCCCTTCCCGAGCTGCCTGTGAGGCAGGGCAGCTGGTGTGGCCTGGTTGGCCTCAGCAGTGGGTTTGTGGGAGCCAGAGTGGGCCTGTTGCAATAGAGCCTGATGCTTCCCAGTAACCGAACCAGCAAAGGCGGCGCTTGCCTGTTGGTTTGTGCTCCGTCTCCATCGTCCCTGTGTTGCTGCAGCGCGTGGGGCAGGTAGAAGCGATGCTGTGCATTAGCATCCTTATCCTCAATGAAGAAAATGCTGTGTGGGAAGAACATGCTCTCATCGTGTGAGGGTTTTGAGTACTTATGTGTGCAGATGCCTGAGGGAACTGTAATTTCGATGTCTAGCGTGTTCGTGAGGCATCTCGGCAGTTTGCTTTGTGTTTGTGGGAATCGGAGAAGACAACCCTCCTGCGGCTTTGGGTTGTTAACGGTGCTCACAGCCCTAGAGCATCTCCACCCTCTCGCGCTGACCGTCCCTCTCACCTGCATCGCGGTGTCCAACGCTCACCCCATAGGTAAAAGGAGGATCTAGAAGACTTCTGCTCTAGAAACACTGATTTTTTTTCAGAGATGGAGAATACCTTGAATGACACCCACCCTGCCCCTGCCCCCTGTGGGGGCAGGGGCAGGGTGGGTGTCATTCAAGGTATTCTCAGGCTGGTTTCCCGGCTGATTCCCACTGGGATGGGAGCAGATGCTGAGTGATGGGGACTTTGCAATCTGCCTTCTGCGTCTCCCTGGAGATGCCCAGGAGCACCTGGACGTGCGATAGGAAAGTCGAGTGACTGGGACTTGACCCGAGTGTCTCTCTTCTCTCTCCCTCTCTTGATGCAGGTGACAGAGCTGAACGAGCCCCTGTCCAACGAAGAGAGGAACCTGTTGTCCGTGGCCTACAAGAACGTGGTGGGGGCGCGGCGCTCCTCCTGGAGAGTCATTAGCAGCATCGAGCAGAAGACCTCTGCCGATGGGAACGAGAAGAAGATCGAGATGGTGCGGGCCTACCGCGAGAAGATCGAGAAGGAGCTGGAAGCCGTGTGCCAGGACGTGCTGAGCCTGCTGGACAACTACCTGATCAAGAACTGCAGCGAGACGCAGTACGAGAGCAAGGTCTTCTACCTGAAGATGAAGGGGGACTATTACCGCTACCTGGCTGAAGTGGCCACCGGGGAGAAGAGGGCGACCGTGGTGGAGTCTTCGGAGAAAGCCTATAGCGAAGCCCACGAGATCAGCAAGGAGCACATGCAGCCCACCCACCCCATCCGGCTGGGGCTGGCGCTTAACTACTCCGTTTTCTACTACGAGATCCAGAACGCGCCGGAGCAGGCCTGCCACCTGGCCAAGACGGCCTTCGACGACGCCATCGCCGAGCTCGACACCCTCAACGAGGACTCCTACAAGGACTCAACGCTCATCATGCAGCTCCTCCGCGACAACCTAACGCTCTGGACGAGCGATCAGCAAGACGACGACGGTGGCGAAGGCAACAACTAGACCCCCCCGATGGACTGGCAGCCGCACGCTGATGCTAACTACTGCAGTCTTTATTTTTTTCCCACGAGTGGGGGGGGGTTCAGGGGTGGGGGAGGGAGCGGGAGGGGACACCTTCCCAGGGAGCCCCCCACGACCTGTCTTTGATTGCCTCGTTGACATTTTTGCCAAAACACCACTAGTGGAAGTCAGGCTGGCTGTGCTGGTATGGAATAGCAGCCTCACTGGCATATGGACTGTTCTGTAGATTATTAATACAAGTGGAGCTGTCTTTAATTTAACTTTATCGCTAGAAATAAAAAAAAAAAAAAAAAAAAAAAAAAAAAAAGGGTTTCGAGACGAATTCGTGTGGATGGAATGGCCCTCGTTTTGAAGGAAAGCAACGCCAAAAAATCAAACAAAGAAAAAAAAAAAAAAAAGAAAAGAAAAAAAAAACCCAGGAGTTCTGTGGTTCCAGTAAAGGCTTCGTGCGTTTGTTCCCTCAGCCCAAGTGCCGTGTCCGTCCCACCCCGCGCTCCTCGCTTACAGCCCCAACATTGAGAAGGAATTAAAAAAAAAAAAAAGAAAACGATGAAATTTGGGGCTCGCGAAGCCCCCAGGCCATCCCGTCCTTGTGTTGCTAGGGTGTTTGTTAGGGTAGCTTTGCAGTATTAACACTCACCTGCGGTTTACAGCCTTTCCTACATTACAGCCATATGACACAAGCCTTTGATTGTCTGTTTTTCTCTTTTGCTAGTTCTTTTGGCTTGCCTTTCCCGATCAGTCCTCGCCTGCGGACTGGCTTTAGCTCTTGCGTGTCGCCCGCGGCAAGAAACCCGCCCGCCCGCCCAACATCCAAGCTGCTCTAGTTCTGTGGTCAACAGCTCCCCAGGTGCTTGGCTAGCGGCTGTTTCAGCTATTTTTAAAGTCCACAGCAAAAGGTTTAAGAACTTAATTAGACAAGGGGGAAGTGTTTAAACTTAACGCCACTTAAAATAAAAAAGAATAATAATAATAAAAAAAAATATTGAGAAAAAAAAAAAAAAAAAAAAAAAAAAGCTCCTTCAGGTCTGTATGTCGTGCTGTGTTCGGTATCTCCAAAGCCCATCCCGACTGCCCGGTTTAAGGTGCCACAGCTGCTTCCTCAGGGATTGCACTGCCATCTCCCTCTGCCTGACTTTCTCCCACTGTACCATGAGGTTTGTCAGCAGATCCCGGCACCCAGAGCTCCCTCGTTGGTCACCAGGGAAGCCGGGTGCCTTCTCCTTTCTCCTGGGGAAGCTTGTGGTGTAATGAGTGAACTTCAGGAGCCAGTGTGGTAGAGAAATCCTCGAGGGAAGAGCTGCAGTCGTAGACATTTCTATCGGCCGTTGGGAGCCCAGGATGGTAGTTCTCTTAGCAAAATCGTTTTCCGAGCCTGCCTGCTCCGGCCGGGGGTGGGAGAAGGGGGCATCTCGGTTGCTTAGCTGGTCATATTTACCCCATTTTGAGTAACCTTCTTTTCGATCTTTGTTTTCCCATCGTTGGAAGTTCACTGCTGTTCTCTGGCTCGCAGAGTGCCGTGCCCTGGCGCTTTCCCCCCGAAGCTGCGCAGTGAGGAAAACCCGTGCTCGTGCGTTTGGTTTGTGTTGGGCCCAGGCTGCCGCCGTCCCTCGCCGCAGCCGGTGGTGGTGTCGCACGCACGGCACGACCGGCGTGAGGAGAATCCGCTGCGGCTCCCGGGGAGCCGGCGCAACCCGGGCTGGTGCGAAGCTCTCCTTGTTTTCCTGGGCTGGCAGGTGGCGTTGGGCTCCTCTCCCCTTCTCTGCCCTCCCCGCGAGCAGCTCTGCTCCTGTCTCTGCGCTTCGGGAGCCGTTTACTGGAATTACAAAACCCATTTGGTTGGTTGGTTTTTTTTTTTTTTTTCTTTGCTTCTTTCCGGCTTTCGCTGCTTCGGGAAGCACAGGAGAGGTGGCACAAGAGGGCTGAAACCAGAAAGAGGGGTCAGGGACGGGGTTTTTAAGCAGCTTGAATGGTTTCTTTCGTTTTCTAAGAGATGCACTTGCCTATGATACTGTTTCTCCAGTGCGATGATTACTGCTCCATTACTATTGATCCGATATTGTGCATGCTAGTGTCGTATTTCTATACAGTAGCTTGGAATTTATTAACTTATCCTGTAGCTGTTCGGTATTCCTAGGACAGAATAGTCTGCAAAGGGGTTTTTCTTTTTTTTTAAGGTTGTTTTTGTTGTTTTTTTTTTAATTTATTTTCCTTTTTTTTTTTTTTTTTCTTTCCTTCCTTTTCGGGGGTAAAATTTTGCTCTTACCAAATCGTGATCGTAACAAACTGACCTGTTCTGGGTGTGTTTGCTATAGTGACATGCGATTATATATATATATATATATATGATTTTTTTTTTTTTTTTTTTTTGTTTTTAAAAACGAGTAAAAAAAAAAAAAAAAAAATTAAAAAAAGCTAAAAGAAAACACCAGTGTTAGCGTAACCTCAATGTCTGGTGTTCGTCATGGTGAAACTCTAACTATTGCGATGTAGGAGAACAATGACTGTGTTCTTTGAATGAGCCTCTGTTTGTGCTTTTTTGTCATGTTATGCAGTGAACTATTTTTAAAGGTCTGATCAGTGATTTCTTTTTCCAACTCCGTGTTTCTGTAAGGGATTTATTTCGCACACGGACCATTCTTAGCGGTTTTTTCCTCAGTGATGGAATATCATGAATGTGAGTCATTATGTAGCCGTCGTACATTGAGCAAATAAACTTACAGATCTGACGTCGCTGCCGCCTGCTTCTTATCGCCCGGGAGGGGCCTTCGGGGGCTTCGGGGAGCAGCCAAAGGCTTTGTGCTCTGTGGGGTCACCTTCCTGCCACCAGCGCGGAGGGAAGCGGAGGTCACAGAGCCCTGGGATGGTTTGGGAAGAGACCTCACAGCTCATCCAGTCCTGCTCTGCCCATGGACAAGGACACATCCCATGGGACTGGGGCTCCAAGCCCCATCCAGCTTGGCCTGGAACTCCTCCAGGGATGGGACAACCTGGGCCGGGGCCTCCCCACCCTCACAGGGACACCTCCCATGGGATCAGGGGCTCCAAGCCCCATCCAGCCTGGCCTGGAACCCTCCAGGGATGGGGCAGCCACCACTGCTCTGGGCAACCTGGGCCAGGGCCTCCCCAACCCTCACAACAAAACATTTCTCCGTCAGACCTCCTCTCCATCATCCCTCTTTCAGCTGGAAGCCATACCCCTCATCCTCTCCCCGCACCCCCTGATCCACAGCCCCTCCCCAGCTTTCCTGGACCCCCTTTCAGGCTAAGGTCTCCCCAGAGCCTCCTCTTCTCCAGGCTGAGGAGGTGCTGCTCTCCGTCCCTCCGGGTTGATGGTTCCCCAGGCTCCCGGCCTTCCCGGGGCAGAGGTGAGCGTGGGGATGGTCCCTGGGTGCTCCTGTGCGATATGGTTGGACTCGATGATCCGATGGGTCTCTTCCAACCTGGTTGTTCTATGATTCTATGATTTAGGGAGTTGGGGGGGGCACCTCCCCTACTGCTTCCTTCCCTCCCCGATGGTTTTTCCACTCCATCCACGTGCGGTGACTCATGCTGTAAAAATACTTCCCTGCCTTGGAGCCCAGAACATGCCACATTACTCTGGCAGCCGGAGACCCTGGGGTGCAGGACAGACCCCCCCCCTGTGGGACAGAGCCCTCGGGGATGGGGCTCAGGGTGCCCAGCGAGGGGCAGGCCCCACTGGTGGGATTGTGGTGCTGTGGGGCCAGAAGGAGGGCCGTGGGAGGGCTCCTGGCATCGCACTTTGCTCCCCTTGAATTCAGGGGGTGCTCCCAGAGGGCCCCCCAGTTGCTCCCGGGTGATTTAAGGCAAAGAAAACCAGGGCAGGAGGAATCGTTGGGCGATGCCGAGCAGGGCGGCTCAGGGGCTGGCAAAAGGGCTTTGAGGGGGGGGGCAGCTCCTGCCCGGACCCCCAGGCCTGCGTCCCCAGAGCTGAGCCTGGTGGTAGGTGCCCCCCGGGACGTGCGAGCGGCCGAACCCCCTTGCCCCCGATCCCTGTGCCGCAGGGCTGGGGATGGCACTCTCCCCGCCGGCTGCCAGCGCTGTGCTTGCCATGGCAACCATCTCCATCACTGCGGTTGCCATGGTCACCCATCCCCAAAGTGCCGCACACAAGCTGGGGGCTCGCGCGTGACCCCAGCAGCGGGAGCCCAGCCCAGCCCCTCGCTGGCCGCCCAGCCCTGGGTGTGGGGGCACGTGGAGCCCCCTGCTCGGAGCCTCGTGGTGCGGGATTCCTGCCGGGTCACCGTCGGCCTCTGGGATGACTCAGGGAGGATTAGTGGGATTTACCGGAGCGGGAACATCGTGGGCCTAGGCTCACCATGTAGGGGACATGGGGCAGCTGAGACCAAATGGCACCGGGACCGCAGCCCCCATCGCCGGGGAAAGAGGACAGAGGTCTCCACTGTGGGACAGAGGTGACTCCCGGCCATGGAGCCCCATGTGCCCTTGGCTCCCGGCCATGCCGGCCTGTGCCTCTTTGCCAGGGACACAGACACCCAGTGTGGGGACACTGCCGTGCTGAGACCCACAGCGTTCGGATCCAGAGCTGGGGGGACCAGGGGGGCAAGAGCTGGGATCCAAGAGGCCTGGGAGATGGGAATCATAGAATCATAGAACATCCAGGTTGGAAGGGACCCATTGGATCTTCTAGTCCAACCATTCTGGGAGACCCAGAATTCCGGAGAGCAGGCATATCAGAGCCCTGGGCTGCCAGACACACGCGATACTGGAGACAAGGGATGTCGAGACCCATAATTTATGGGATGTAAGAAACCCGAGATGAGGAAACCCAGGATGTTGTGCCCAGGATGTTGGAGGCTCGTGATATGGAGACCTGGCATGTGGAGACCAGAGACTCTGGAGAGCTGGGATGTCAAAACACAAGGATGCTGGAGGGTGGGATGTGGAGAAGTGAGGTGTAGGAGACTCGGGGTGTGGGATATCCAGGATACAGAGACTCGAGGTGTGAAGTCTTGGGATGTTAACCCCAGGATGCTGAGCCTGGGATGTGGAGCCGTGGGGTGCTGAGCCCTGGGGTGCTGAGCTCTGGCTGCCGAGCATCCCACCACCACAGCCCCATCCCAGTGCTGGGTCCAGCCCTGCCGGAGCAGGAGCCGGTGCTGGGGCAGCAGTTTGCAGCCGGCACAGCAGCACCAGCCACGGCTGCCGCGGCACAGACACAGCACAGGGAGGACGAGTTTCTTTCACCACTTTTTATTCCGGCTCTTTCTGCCTGTTCATTTATCGAAGGCACTCGGTGAGTGGGTGAGTACAAAATAAACAATAAAAAGGGTCTGCGAGTGGGGCGAGGATGAGGGACGGCGGCAGCTTCTCCTCCTCCTCCTGGCCGAGGCCTACTTCTTGGCCGGCTCCTTGGCTTGGCTCTCGACGGTGACGGGGATGGTGATCTCGGCAGACTGGATGGCCGGCTTGGGCAGCGGAGCCTCCACCGTCAGCATCCCGTCTGGGGACAGCGAGGAGCGCACAGCCGTGGCCTCAACACCAGGCGGGAGGCTGTGGGGGGAGAGGGAGGTCAGCGCTGGGCACCCCTCCCAGCACCCATCTCCCCGCGGGGCAGGACCCAGACCACAGCGAGAGGCTCAGCCCTGCTGGGTTCGGTTGGACTCGGTGATGCCAACGGTCTTTTCCAACCAAGAGTTTTTCCGAGCCTGAGGTTGCCGCCATCTCCACTCCAAGGCCAAGGGATGGCTATCTCCAGTTTGGCCACTGGGTGTGTGGGAAAGGTCCCAGGGACACCGCAGGTGCTGCCAGGAGCCCATCTCTGCCCCTCCCTGCTACTCACGTGTATTTTCGGGTGAAGCACCGGGAGATGAAGCCGTGTTCATCCTGCTTCTCCTCGTGTTTGCCTGGAACAGAAATAACCACAGGGATGGTTGGGAGGGGCGGTTGGGAGGGGCCGCTGGGTGGGCAGGGGGCTGGGAAGGGCACTGGGAAGGGCGCTGAGCCCTCACCCATCCCAGCCGGATCCCAGCATCACCCCGTGCCAGGGAGGGGCCGATCCTGACACGTTTTCTCTACTTCAGATCAGATGGGAGCAACTGGGGGTAGGAGGGGCCCTTCTGGGAGCACCCCCCAAATTCAGGGGGAGCAAAGTGCCATGTCTGAGGGGACACCCACTGTCCCACTGCCCCTCCTTCCGGCTCCCCAGCACCCATCCCACTCATGGGACCTGCCCCTGCAACCCCCTCGGTGGCCAGTGCCGGCCCCGTGACGACCAAACTGTGCCACAGCCACCCGGGTGGGCTGGAGGGACTGGGGGGACACGGGGCTGGGGGGACACGGGGCTGGTGATGGCCACTGTCACCCCCAGCCCCCTCTGTGCTTTGCAGCTGTGGTGGGGGGGGGGGGTCCCTCCCAGCAGCAAGGGGTCAATATATGGGTCGGGGGGGGGGGGTCGGGGGGTACCTGCACCCTGTGCAACATCTGAATATATCCCAAAACTGAGCTCCAACTGCTGGACCTTGCTCTTTGCCTTGATTTTCCCCTTTTCCTTTCCCTCTCCTCCTTTCCTTTGTTTCTCATCACTTATTCTGCCCTGATTTACCATCCCCCCCCTTTACCCCCCAGCAAGCACCAGGGTGGGGGAGGACAGACCCCACAGCCCCTTGCGCATCACTCACCCGTTATCTCAAGGGGGACCCCCCCCACACACACAGCCCTTTCCGCATCACCCACCTGTTATCTCCACGACGTTGTCCTTGGTTTTGACCACCAGCTCCTCGGGTGCGAAGTGGTTGACGTCCAAGGTGACCTTCCAGCTGTCGGCCGTCTGGCGGATCTCGGAGATGCCGCTGCTGAGCTGGCGGCTCAGGGCCTGCCCGTAGGGCACCAGGGCGCTTTCCCGGGGCAGCAGGCGGAAATATCCCGGCCAAGCGCTGCCGCTGGGCCACTTGTACCAGTCCTCGGGGATGTGCGGCATCCCGAAGGACTGGTCGAAGAGGCGGCTGCCATGGTACCAGTCGCGGAAGGGGTCCCAGCTGGGGCTGCGCAGGAAGGTGAAGGGGACGCGACGCTCGGCCATGCTGCGGGGGCTGCTCTGGGGCTGCTCTGGGGCGGCCGGCGGCGCTTATGAAGGGGCCCGGGGGTTATTTTTAGCCGGGCGGCTCAGCTGGCTATTAATGGAAATCGCAGCAGGGCCCAGGGAAGCCACCAGAAAGTTTGCTGGGGGCGGCTGCGCAGCCGCACGGGGACGGGGCTGCCAGCGCCCCGGGCCCTTCTCCAGGGCCGTGTCCACACGCTGCAGGAGGTTTGGCTCGTTGGGGTGATGGATGGTCCTTGGAGCCGCTCCCAGCCGCATCGCTTCCCGTAAAACCATCCCAGGGATGCGCAGCCAGCGGAGGGGCTGGGGCTGGGCCAGCGCCTCGCAGGGAGGATGAGTCAGTGCGGGAGCCGAGGAGTCACCCTCCGCCCAGAACCTTCTGGAGCCCTCGGGGCCAGTGGGGGGTCAGCGGGACCAGTAGGGGCTGATTTGGTCCAGCGGGAACAGTAAAGGCTGGTGGGGGCTTGCTGGGCCTGTCGGTGGCCATGGAACCGACGGGGGTTGGATTAGGGGCTGGAGGTGGGGGAACCCTCTCTGGTCAGAGCAGGGTGACCCCTTCCCTTGGCCCTCAAGCCCAAACCTGTCTCTCCAGTGACACCCAGGAAGGGTCCCCATTTGGGGCCAAATCCCAGGCTCCGGATCGCAGGGAAGAGCTGTTTCCCCTGTGCCGAGAGCCCAGCAGTGGGTGTCACAGCCCCCCCCAGCCATGCCAACCCCCCTCCCGCAGCACAGAGCCCAGAGCTGCCTCTGGAACCACACGGGGAAAGGGATGAAGGTGATGGAGCCGTGTGGGACCACATCCCGGGGAGCCAGGGAGCTACGGGGGCTGCAGAGATGAGGGGACGCGGGAAAGGGAGGTGAGGATAGGTGCTGGGGAAGGAGAAGGATAGAGGGATGCTGGGAGGGATACTGGGAGGGATGCTAGGAAGGATGTTGGGAATGATGTGGAGAAGGCTGCGGAAAATGATGCAGGGAGAGATGCAGGGAGGGATGGAGGAAAGATGGAGGAAAGATGGGAAGAGAGAGAGAGAGATGGGTGCTGGGAGAGATGGGAGGGCTGAGGGCGTTGCAGCCAAGTGGGAGGGATGCAGAGAAGGATGCAGGCAGCCCGAGGGCTGCAGGGAGTAGGGGAGGACGCAAAGGAAGAGCTCTGCTCAGGCAGTGGAGCCTCCACAGAGGGTTTCCCATACCCTGCAGCAGGATGCTCTGGGGAAACACACCAGCAGTGCCCAATGACCATAGAATCATAGAATCACCAGGTTGGAAGAGACCCACTGGATCTTCTAGTCCAACCATTCCTATCAAACACTAAACCAAGTCCCTCAAGACCTCATCCACCCGTCCCTTAAACACCTCCAGGGAAGGGGAATCAACCCCCTCCCTGGGCAGCCTATTCCAATGCCCAATGACCCTTTCTGGGGAAAAACTTCCTCCTACTCTCTAGCCTCAATCTCCCCTGGTGGAGCTTGAGGCCATTCCCTCTCGTCCTGTCCCCTGTCCCTTGGGAGAAGAGCCCAGCTCCCTCCTCTCCACAATCTCCCTTCAGGTAGTTGTAGAGAGCAATGAGGTCTCCTCTCAGCCTCCTCTTCTCCAGGATAAACCCGCCCAGCTCTCTCAGCCGCTCCTCATAGGGCCTGTTCTCCAGGCCCTTCACCAGCCTCGATGCTCTGGGGAACCACACCAGTGCTGCCCAGTGATGTTCTACACACAGCCAGAGGCTGAAGCACCAGTGGGGAGAGAGCAAGGGAGCTGGAAATAGAGGGCAGGGGGTGAGGAATCATAGAATCATAGAACAACCAGGTTGGAAGGGACCCATCGGATCATCCAGTCCAACCATTCCTATCAAAATGGAATGATAAGGAGGATGAGCGCTGGGCTCACAGAGCTGGGCAAGATGAAGCCTGCGCAGAGGGAGGTTAACCCTGCGGGTGCTGCTCACTGGGAAGAAAGGTCTCGGTGCCCGGCAGAGTCATTTACAATATATACTGTATATTTTATTATAATTGAACCAGCTCACTGACTCTACAGCTGTACTCACACCCCAGAGAAAGAGAGCGCACGCGCGAGAGGAAAATACTGAAGTGTTTCTACAGAGTATTTGTTCCAGTTGGCTCCCTCGGCGGCAGGAGACAGAGGCTGTAAAAGAGGAAGACTGGACATTTTCCCTGATGTGCTGGTTGTCCGAGCCGCTGCCACCGCCGGCCTCAGGCTCTCGGGGGCTGTGCTGGCGGAACAGCCCCTGGGGGGTGGCTGGAGATGGGCTCTTCTCAGGGGACCCTTTTGCCCCCCAAGCAGGGTGGTGGTGCTCCCGCTGCCCGAGGGGATGCAGGGGCTGCCCCGACAGCGGCTGGAGGGCCGAGGTGGTCTTCGGAGCGCTTTGCTCAAAGGTTTGTAGGGATGAGGGGCTCCGGTGCCCTTCACCTCCCCAGGAGTTGGGGTCTGGGATCCTTCGTTTCCTCCTCCTGCCACCTCCTCCTCCTCCTCGCGTGAGGCTGGACCCACGGAGGCAGCTGCCTCCTCCTTACCTGCTCACCCTAAAGACTCCGCTTGCCAGCGGCAACCAGGGGCTCTGCCGGCAGATCGGGGGTCGCTGGGGTCTCCAAGAGCTGGGGAACCCGGCTCCTCGCCGTCCGCGCTTGGGAGACCATCGTGCCCACTCTGCCCTCCTGGGACCTCCGGGTCATCAGGCCACCAGCTATCGAGGCCATCGTGTCACCAGCCGAGTCGGAGTCCAAAGGACGCCCCGATGCCAGATGGATCCCTGTGGGGCTGCCAGAGCCTAGCTCTCGGTGCGGGGCAGCAGCTTAATCCCCCGCGGGAGGCTCAGCCCCACGGTCCTGCTCCAACCCACAGGGATCAAACGTCAACAGCCCTGCCGAGCGCCCTTGGTGCCCGGAATGGGGGGGATTGTTTTTGGGAAATCAGCAAAGTCCTGCAGAGGTGGTGGTGCCAGCTGAGCTGGGGACACTCCTGCCTCTCTTGCTGTCATCAAGGTTAAAAAGCTGCCGCTCGGGCCCAAGACGGAGGCTGCAAACCCAAAGGTGGGAAGAGCCTGTGGAGGGCAGAGGGTGGCGGATCCCAGGGGGGAGACACCCAGCCCAGCTCCCTCCTCCAGGGGTGACGGCTCCGTCCCCCAAACTGTGTGGGATGGACTGAGCTGGGACAAGCAGCGTTAACCCACAGGGCTGCCCCCCCCATCCCACACCTCCCTGCTCGGCAAGAGGTTTGTGGGACGTTTCTGGGTTCTGGGCTTTGTTCATCCGTGGCTCAGGCATGTGCTTGGCTCTGGGGGGGTCCCCAAAGCGGTTGGCGGTGCCCTCGTCCCCTGGGAGGCCGTGGGGACACCGTGACTCCTCTGCCAGAGGAACTGGGGCTCCTCTGGGCCACCCCTGGGCCTGGCTGAGGAAGGAGCAGCCCCTCCGCAAGGACCCATGTGCTAAAAACCTCCAATCGACCCCAAAACGCACAGGGGGCTCCGACCCCAGCCCCGAGGTCTCTGCTGAGCTCTTTGTTCCCTCGCTCTGTGCTCGCCCACCCCCTCCCCCCCAGCCCTGGCGCTCGCAGAAATAAAAAGTGATCCTCCCGACGCCATCCGGAGCCCCAACACTCCCTGGGGAGGGGGGGGTCACCCCAGCCAGGGCGACACCAGGACCCCCTCGAGTCCGCGGGCACCGCAGTCCCTGCTGCCAGGCCTGTCCCTGGTGCCCTCGGCCTGTCTGGGCTGCCCGGTGGTCGTGGGGGCGCAGGGGGGACCCCCTCGGTGGGGCTCAGAAGCCGGCGCTCTCGGAGCTGCTGCGGCTGTTGTAGCTGGGGCTGCGGCTGGGGCTGCGGCTGTGGGGGCTGCGAGTCCGGCTGCGGCTGCTGCTGTAGCTGTCGTAGCTGCGGCTGCGGCTGCGGCTGTAGGAGCAGGTGCTCAGCGAGCTGGAGGACGAGGGGCTGGGGCGGTAGTAGGGGATGGGACGCTTGCGAGCGCTGCGGACGGAAAAGGGAAACTGAGTCAGGGCCCCGGCGGCGGCTCAGGGACAGGGCCTGGCACCAGCTCTCCGGCCGAGCATCCCCAAAGGGTGTGAGGGCGCGGCCGCCCAGCTTCATCCCTCCTCCAGCCCCTTCCTCCTCCTCCCCAGCCCCCCCAGGGGTGTTAGTCCTGGGTTAGCCAGCGGCCAGAGCAGAAAGTGAGCAGGTTAATGTGGCTTTTTGTGTTTCCCAGACACCAGAGATTGAAAGCTGCTGAAAAAAGAGACGTTTGGGGTTAGCGGGAGGCGAACCGCAGGCCGCCGGCGCCTGAGGATGAGGAGGGACGTGGGGAGGGGGCGACACGGGGGGCAGCGACGACTGGAGCCGATGGAGAAGGAGCAGAGTTAGTGGGACCGAAGAGAGACGACTCGGCCCTGGGTGCCCAACCATCCTGGGGGTGAGGAGACAGAGGGGGCCGGGGGGAGAAGGAGGAGGAGGAGGAGGAGGAGGGAGGTTACCCTGGGAGCCAGGCTGGCGGCGACGCTCTCCGAGAGGGACCTTGGGATGAAATGGAAAAGGAGAGGTTGGCATCACTGAGGCAGGACCGGGCGGTGATGGAGCCGGGCAGGGGGTGACGGGGACAGGGCAGGAGGCAGGGGAAGGCCCTGGGGCTGCTTGCTCGGCTGTGGGGCAGGGGAGCAGGGCTGGGGGTGCTCCCCTGGCTGCCCCTTCCCTGCAGCCTCCTCCAGGCCGCGCGGGAACAGCTTTGCTGGAGCAGAGCTGGATACACATCTCCATCCATCCCGGGGATGGGGACAGGGTAGGGAAGGTGGCAGTGACCCCGCAGGGAAAGTGGCTGTGACCCCCGGCTGGGCCCTGCCACCTCCCTGGGGTCACCCTGCTGACCCCCACACTGTGAGCAGGAGGGACCAACACCAGCCGGTGGCACCAAGGCCAGGAATTCTCCCTCTTCACAGCCTCCCCAGCCCTCGTCCTCTCTAGGCACCCACGGGGAGAGCCTGAGGGAGCAACAGCCCATGGGCTGAGCAGCATCGCTCCTCTCCCCATTCATAGAATCATAGAACAACCAGGTTGGAAGAGACCCATCGGATCATCCAGTCCAACCATTCCCATCAAACACTAACCCACGTCCCTCAAGACCTCATCCACCCGTCCCTTAAACACCTCCAGGGAAGGGGAATCAACCCCCTCCCTGGGCAGCCTATTCCAATGCCCAATGACCCTCTGTGTGAAAAACCTCCTCCTAATCTCCAGCCTAAATCTCCCCTGGTGGAGCTTGAGGCCATTCCCTCTCGTCCTGTCCCCTGTCCCTTGGGAGAAGAGCCCAGCTCCCTCCTCTCCACAACCTCCTTTCAGGTAGTTGTAGAGAGCAATGAGGTCTGCTCTCAGCCTCCTCCTCTCCAGGATAAACACCCCCAGCTCTCTCAGCCGCTCCTCATAGGTTCTGTTCTCCAGCCATTCCCTCTTGTCCTGTCCTCACAACTTCCGTCCAGCCCAAGCGACACAAACCCCCTTCCCCATTTCTGAAAATCCAGCCCCCTCTGCCCCACCGGTCTCCTCACCGAGAGCAGGAGAGACAAATAGGTCAGGAAGGCAGTGATGGCAGCTGCCAGAGGCGCTGCCGCCAGCGCTGCCGCCCGCGCCGCATGCTAACGAGGTGCTAGATATGCACAGGGTGTTGCGTCTGGCACTAAGCGCTGCCTGTCCTACAGCCTGGCAGCCTCACTCCAGCGCAGCTCAAGGAGCAGAACTGGCTCTTGGAGGGCAAGGGAGACACACGCTTGAGGCCACGTGGCTGCTGGAATGTGCACACGCGGATTAAACCCAATTCCTGGGTTTATGCCTCAAAACGGGGAGAGATGAGAGGCTTGTAATCTGGGAGGGAGGCTGCTAATCCCTGTGTCTGCGCCAGCTGATTGGCACAGCTGCTCACCCTCCAGCTTAGCTAGCCAGCCGCAGGGATGCTCACACATTTGGCCGTCCATTCATTCATCCACCCAGCCCTCTGTCCATCCATCCACCCACCTATGTGTCCATCCACATATTCACCCATTCATCTGTCCACCCTTCCACTCATTCATGCAGCCACCCAGCCACCCATCCCTCTATCCATCTATCCATCTATCCATCTATCCATCTATCTATCTATCTATCTATCTATCTATCTATCTATCTATCTATCTATCCACCTATCCATCCACACATCCTTCTGTCTGTCCGTCCGTCCGTCCATCCACCCACCTGTGTGTCCATCTGTCCATCTATCCATCCGCATATCCACCCATTCATCTGTCCGCCCTTCCACTCATTCATGCAGCCACTTATCCACCCATCCCTCTGTTCATCCATCTATCTATCTATCTATCTATCTATCTATCTATCTATCTATCTATCTATCTATCTATCTATCTATCTATCTATCCACCTATCCACCTATCCATCCACCTATCCATCCACCTATCCATCCACACATCCTTCCGTCTGTCTGTCTGTCTATCTATCTATCCATCCAGCTATTCATCCACCCATGCCTCTGTCCATCCCTCTGTCCATCCATCTATCTATCTATCTATCTATCTATCTATCTATCTATCTATCTATCTATCTATCTATCCCTCTATCCCTCTATCTATCCCTCTATCTATCTATCCACACATCCCTCTGTCCATCCATCCATCCATCCATCCATCCACCCACCCATCCATCCCTCTTTCCATCCATCTATCTATCCACCTGTCCATCCACACATCCTTCTGTCCTTCCGTCCATCCATCCCTCTCTCCATCCATCTATCTATCCACCTGTCCATCCACACATCCTTCTGTCCGTCCGTCCGTCCATCCATCCATCCATACCTCTGTCCATCCATCTATCTACTCACTTATCCATCCATCCATCCATCCACCCATCCCTCCCTCCATCTGTCTGTCTGTCTGTCTATCTATCCATCCATCCACCTGTCCATCTACACATCCTTCTGTCCATCCATCCATCCATCCATCTATCTATCCACGTATCCATTCACACATCCTTCTGTCCGTCCATCCGTCCATCCATCCATCCATCCATCCCTCCCTCTGTCTGTCTGTCTGTCTATCTATCTATCTATCTATCCATCCACCTGTCCATCTACACATCCTTCTGTCCATCCATCCATCCATCCATCCATCCACCTATCCATCCATCCCTCCATCCGTCCCTCCCTCCCCCTGGCACACAGGACACACCTGGTGATCCTCCTGGGCTCCATGAAGCTGGGGGAGTCGCGTCTCCTCTTCCTGATAGGGGAGTAGCTCCTGGAGCGGCGCCGTGCGCGGGCAGGGTCGGGGTCACCGTGGCGTGTTCGGGGCTCGCTGTCCTTCTCCCTGCCACCCAAGGAGGAGGAGCAGGGTCAGGGGTGAGGGTTGGGGTCCTGAGTGGGACGCAGGGACGGCTCACGCAGCCCCCATGGTGTTCCCATGCCAGCAGCGCCCCGGGAGCACCCAGGCTGTGGCTGCCATCGGACCCATCACCAACCCTAACCCCCACCCCAAGGTGCCCCTGGCACTCACCTGCTGGCAGGTTTTTTGGGGGAGGGCGAGCGGGAGCGGCTGCGCCCCGTCCTCTTGTCCCGGGAGCGGGAGCGGGACTTGGAGAGGGAGACGCTGGAGCTCCAGGAGCTGCTGCGCTGGCCCGGGCTGGGCGAGGGGCTCTTCCTCCGCTCCGAGGTGTGCCGGGAGTGCTTGGCCGATGACTCCGAGCTGCTGTTGGGCCGACCCCGGTGGTGCCTCTCCTTCACCCTGCGGAGGCAGCGCCCAGCAGCCCCTCGCACCGAGCCCTTCGCCATGGGAGAGCAGCGGGTGCAGCACCGCAGGGTTTGCCTGGGCTGCTGCCCTGGTTATATCCCCTGGGATCCTCTCCCGTGCGATGCTCTGGGCCCACACGGACACCACACTCCATGCTGGGATAAGCCCTCACTGAGAGAGCTGGGGGTGTTTATCCTGGAGAAGAGGAGGCCAAGGGGAGACCTCATTGCTCTCTCCAACTACCTGAAAGGAGGTTGTGGAGAGGAGGGAGCTGGGCTCTTCTCCCAAGGGACAGGACGAGAGGGAAAGGCCTCAAGCTCCACCAGGGGAGATTTAGGCTAGAGAGTAGGAGGAAGTTTTTCACAGAAAGGGTCATTGGGCATTGGAATAGGCTGCCCAGGGAGGTGGTTGATTCCCCTTCCCTGGAGGTGTTTAAGGAACGAGTGGATGAGGTGCTGAGGGACATGGGTTAGTGTTTGATGGGAATGGTTGGACTCGATGATCCGATGGGTCTCTTCCAACCTGGATGTTCTATGATTCTATGATTCCTTCTCCACCTCCCCTTCACTCCTGTGCTTGTCCTCATCCCCATCTCCATCCCTTGAGCGTCTTGGCCCCTGAGCTCTGTTTGGATGCAATCATGGTGCCCAGAGGGTGCTGCACCCCAAAGGCCAGATCCCAGCTCCCACGCCCCACCCTGGACACCCCCTTACTTCTTGGCGTGGGCACCGTGGCTCCTGTCGGGGCCGAGCGGCGTGTGGTGGGGCTGGGAGCCCACCGAGCCCTCCGAGTCGCTGCTGTAGGCGTTGGGGCTGAGCGTGGGCGGTGGGGGCTCACGGGGGGCCGGGGGTCGCCCCTTGCTCTGGCCGCGGTGTCGGGGCGGTGGCGAGGCGCTGCGGGAGCGATGCCGGTGACCGTGCTTGGCCCGCTCTGGCGAGGCCGACCGAGGGCTGTGGGCACCGTGTCGGGGCCCCCGGGTGCGGGGGGGCGACGGCTCCGTCCTGCCATGAGCACGCGGAGAGGGGGACGCCGAGGCCGGCCTCTGGCAATGGTGGGAGAGAGAGAGAGAGAGAGAGAGAAGGAGGGGAAGGCGGAGGTTGGGGAAGAAGAGAAGAAAGAAGGAGAAATGGGATTTTAGCGGGGGCACCGTGCCGGGGGCGCGGCTCACAACGTCAACGCACATCGCAGGCTACACAGACGCTACCCTGCACCTTCCTCTGGCCCTCAACAAGGTGGGTCATGCAAACCTCCGCATGCAGAACGCCAAAGAAAGTATAAAACGAAAAAAAAAAAACCAAAAGAACCCAAAGGAAGGGGTGGGATGGGAGCCAAAACCAAAACTCTCCAAGAACCCCCCCCAAGGCGTCGGGGAGGGAAAGAAACAACACCCCCCAAACACCTGGAGCAGGGATAACGCAAACCCAGGAACCCACCTGCCCCAAAAGGAGGGGAAGGAAAAGGGGGAAAAAAACCAAACAAAGAGGGGAAATGAGGGGGAAAGAAAAGATGAGAGGAGGGAGGGTGGGGATGGGAGAGTAAATCAGAGTGAGAAGGGGAAGGGGCTGAACCAAAGAGGGAGGGAGGTGAGGGGTCTGCTCACACAGAGCCATGCACTGAGAGAGAGAGAGAGATGTTGGGGTGTTGTTGTTATCGACTGTTACAGCTTTGGGCTTCAACCAACTCAAGAAAGGAGGAGGACGGCACAGAGCGACAAGGGAGGGTAAGGCCGGGGGTGGGGGTGGGGGCAAGGAGGCAAAAAGAGACCAAAAAGAAAGTAGAAAAAAAAACAAACATACAAATCAACTAAAACTAAAAAAAAAAATAATAAAGTAAAATAAATCAAAGCAATCAAAGCAAAACTTCACAAATGTCCTCATTACTGAGATAACGAATGGCTCTGCTCTGGTCCTGGGGCAGGCACTGAGCCGTTAGCTGTGACTCTGCAGGGAACTGCTAAGTCCTCCTCAGCACTCAACACAGACTTTGCTTTCTGCTTCCTTTTTTTTTTTTTTTTTCCGTTATATGCTTTTTTTTTTTTTTTTTTTTTTTTTTTTTAAGTCCCTCTTGGTTAACATCCACTTACCAAAAAAGTGGCATTTCCTCCTTTAGTAGGTAAGGTATGAAGAGAAGGGAAAAGCGGGGCAATATAAGTGCATCATTAGATTCACAAAAATGCAAGAGAGAAAGAAAAGAGCGAGAGCAGGAGGAGAGACAGAGACAGAGAGAGAGGAGAAATAAAAACAAACCAAGTCACTGCTCCTATGGGGACACCAGTAGCCAAGCTCCTCCGAGCCCCAGACGCCGCTTGGGTTTTTCCCCATCTTTGCTAACACCACTAGGCCAAAAAGATGGGTGGAAACAGCTCCTGTGTCGCTAGCCCCGACCGAGCTGGGGTCTCCTCAGCCCCGAGAGATTCTGGGGTCTCCTCAGCCCCAAGAGGTTTTGGGGCCTCCTCAGCCCTGAGTGATTCTGGGGTCTCCTCAGCCCTGAGCAACTCTGGGGCCTCCTCATCCCTGAGCGATTCTGAGGCCTCCTCAGCCTTGAGTGATTCTGGGGTCTCCTCATCCCTGAGCGATTCTGAGGCCTCCTCAGCCTTGAGTGATTCTGGGGTCTCCTCAGCCCTGAGTGATTCTGGGGTCTCCTCATCCCTGAGCGATTCTGGGGTCTCCTCAGCCTTGAGTGATTCTGGGGTCTCCTCAGCCTTGAGTGATTCTGGGGTCTCCTCAGCCCTGAGCGATTCTGGGGTCTCCTCAGCCCCAAGAGGTTTTGGGGTCTCCTCAGCTCTGAGTGATTCTGGGGCCTCCTCAGCCCCAAGCAGTTCTGGGGCTCCTCATCCCCGAGCGATTTTGGGGCCTCCTCAGCCCTGAGCGATTCTGGGGCCTCCTCAGCCCCGAGCAACTCTGGGGTCTCCTCATCCCTGAGTGATTCTGGGGTCTCCTCACCCTGGCTGGTGCCCTGAGCATCCCGGGAGGAGTAAATCCGGTAGCGCTGAGGCCGGCCGAGGGGCTCTCCCAGGGCTCTGGGCACTGAGGTGCTCCAGGGTTGTCACCGCAACTCCTCACCTGCCCCAAACACACCTGGTCAGGTAACCCTGGAGGACAAGGTTCTCTCTCTGCCCACCCTGTCACATCCTCAATTCCGCTTTTCTGCCCCAGAAGAGGAGAGGGTGGAGGGGCTGGGGCAGGAGCCTGGGGACCATAACCAAGAGGCTACGAAAGGGACACTGAGAAAACCACATCTTGGAGCATCCCGAGGCAGGAGGGATCCCAAAGTTCCCTCTGCATCCCAGCAGCAGCATCACCTCCCTGGCCCTACGGACAAGCCAACTGCCCCAGTCGCACACCAGAGGCAAAATGCAGAGATCTGGGGCCTTCTATTAGCCACTTATAGGTGCGGCAGCCACTCCTGTTGGGGGACACAGACCCCTCCAAGGGGACACAGATCCCTCCAAGGGGACACAGACCCCTCCAAGGGGACACAGCGGTCGTGGACGGAGGAGGTTGAGCTGAGCCCATGGCCAGCCCCACGCCCGGGCAGAGGGAAATAGAAGAGGAAAAGATGAAGAAGAAGAGGAGGAAGAAGGAAAAAGAAAGGGGTTTCCTCTTGCCCAGGGCGGCATCTTGGCCACAGGGTGGGATGTGGGGCTCCCATCCCTGGGGCAGGGGGGAGTCCTCCCTAGGTGTGCAGGTAGAAGCATCCCAACTAAATCCACATTGGAAAAGGCCTGGACTGAAGGGCCGACACAGGCCAGGAGCTGGTGGGCTTGGGATGGCCAGAGCTGGGATGCCGACCCCTGCCCCTCGGGACCAGGATGTCTCCTCACACAGAGGAAGGTTCCAGCCTTTCCCTGCTGCAGCCCAACTGGTTTCTTTCCCTGGACTGGGGGTTTTATCCGTGGTCCAAGGGATCTTCTCCCTCCAGCCTGAACCCCCTGTGCCCGGGATCTGCCGCCGCTCCCCGCCGTGAGCCCTCCTGGTGCACCCACCGCTCGCTAACTCCACTCGCCTTCGTTAGCCTAACGGGGGGACTGAAAGGAGCAGCCGTGCTCAGCCCCCGGGTGGAAACGAACACAAAGTCAGAGGCTGAGAGACACAGAAATGCATTCTACCGACGGCACGAGGAGACGGGGAGAGAAAAGGGAGGGGGAGAAAGAAAAAAATAGTACGTGGACAGGGCAAAAAAAAAAAATTAAAAAAAAAGAAATAAATAAAGAACTTAAGAGAAGAGCATGGCTTTGCAGCTACCCGGGAAACCATACGGAGAAAAAATATAGAGCCACCAAAAAGAGACATAATGAAAGAGAGACAGAGGAGAGCCAGAAAGAAAAAAGAAAGAAAGAGAAAAGAACATCAAATCAAGCTACGGTGCTTTTCAACAGGCTCATCTGCAGAAGTGAACGTGCAGAGGTGGACGCGATACCTACCTTCGCGATTGGCAGGGACAGGAATGCGAGAATAAAAAAAAAGAAAACAATAATCTCCACATTTGGAGGGCAGAATGGGGAAAAAGACAAGGACTCTTTAGTACGGCGCTCCAGACCCCTCGGCTAATCCCGTTTGCTCTGCTCAGTTCAATTTCTTAAACCATTTGTAAAATTGGTCTCGTTAGTGGGTTTTTTTCTTTGTTTTTAAATTTTTCTCTTTTTTTTTTTTTTTACGGGTGAGGTGCTGGGAGTGCTGGCGGCGTCTGCCACCCACCTGCATCGCGCTCACCAAAAATCGACTGTATCCCACGGCAAAGTCCCGGGTACCATGCAGGGAAGCGATGGATGGAGACGGCGGCTGGGCCCAAAGAGAACCCCAGAGAGAAAGAGGGGCTGGAGGGTGCCTGTGGCACAGGAGGAGGAGGAGGAGAAGCCGGGAGGAAGGCTGGGGAAGCAGGATGGATGGAGAGGGGACTGGGTATTTAAAAGGGAAGGGAATGCCGGGCAGCGCTCTGGGAATTCATAGAATCATAGAACAACCAGGTTGGAAGAGACCCATCGGATCATCGAGTCCAACCATTCCTATCAAATTGGCTCTTCCCAGCATAGAACAACCAGGTTGGAAGAGACCCATCAGATCATCGAGTCCAACCATTCCTATCAAATTGGCTCTTCCCAGCGGCTCTGGGGGACACGGTTCGGCCGGGGAACAGGCTGAGCGGCACTTTGGGGGTTACCAAGGATACATCTGTGTACCGAGGATGCTCAGCGCCCGCCTCACCGGGATGCAGGACGCTGGTACCTGAGCCCAGGAGGACGGTGAGGAGGGGATGACCCTGCGGCCTCATCCTGCAGCCCCATGGCCGTGGGACCCGAGGCTAGGGGGACAGCAGCCAATCCAGGGGGCAAAGCGCCATCAGCTCCGCGGCCGCAGAGCAAACCTGCTGCCTGTGCAGTGAGGAGCCACTCGCTTCTCTTCCCTTTTAAATGCCTCGTTGGGATCATAGGAAATGGAAATACAACGTTCAGCAGTCGTAAATATTTAGGATACACATCTGCTTTTTTTTTTGGGGGGGGGGGGGGGGGGGTTGTTTTCCTTCTCCACGTTAACACACACAAAAGCAAAAAAATTCTAGAACGACACGACACAGGTTGGGGGGAAGAGTGGTAAATATCGTTTGCATTTCTGTACATCACAAGGGGGAAGAAAAGAAATCATGAGAAAAGAAACTAAACCAAGGATGGGTGGAGGGAAAAAAAAAAAAAAAAAAAAAAAAAAGCACGTTTCATTGCCCTTCCCTCCCCCTCGTCCCTGCTTCTGCTGAGCAAGAAATGGAAGTGTATATTACCGTTTGGGGTTTGTCAAATGGGAGGCTAAAGAAAAACACAGATGGGATTAAAAAGAAAAAAAAAATATAGAAACCAGAGAGAGAAAGAAGAGAGAGAGAGAGAGAGAAAGAGAGAGAAAGTTGTCGGAGAGAAGTCAGGCTGGCACCGAGGAGCCAAGGGTGCTCGGCGGCCTGGGCACTGCTGGGGTGGGCAGGGGAGAGCGGGGACAGACCCGCGCCCCAGACAGAGCCACCGGGAAGAAGAAAGCAGAGAGGTGCCCGAGAGGCGGGCAGGGTGCTGGCAGCTGGGCTGGGGAGGGCGAGGAGGACGTGACCATCATGGGCTGGGGGCTCCTGGCCCCCCCAGTGCCGGGAGAGTCCCCGCCGCACCTCCTCAGTGGGAATTTAGTGTTGTGGGGTAAGCAGGGATCTATGTGCCCCCAGGAGAGGGGTCCCCGAGCACGTGGCCTTCTCTCAGCCCTGCCTCGGTCCCCACAGGCTCCTTGCCGCTCCAGCGCTGGTTAAACTGGGGCTAGGGCCCTGGTTCTGCTGGGCAAGGCTTTACCTGGTTCCAGGCAGGAGCAGCCCCACAGGCTTCACCAGGACCCGAGGACACAGCCCCAGTGACACCCAGTAGTGGGGACCTAGAACCTGAGCACCTAAACCCCCTCCAGCGCCTGCCCTGGCTGGACACCAGTCCCTAGACTGGGCGCTGGAGTCCTGAGCACTGGTGCTGACTCCCTTGGTGCTGGGGAGAGAGGGGCTGGCAGGGAAATGACAGTTTCCAGCTTTACCCGTTTCTTGGCTGTCTGGGCTCAATCCACCCCCAGGGAGATGCTGAGCCCGGCGGTGACCCTGGCAGGTCACCAATCCACCCCCAGGGAGATGCTGAGCCCGGCAGTGACCCTGGCAGGTCACCAGGCCGCCTTCCCCAAGGTGGCATCTCCAGAGTGAGGTGGCTTTGGGGGGAGATGACCTGTCGGGTGCCTGGAGGTGACAGGCTGGCAGCCATCGGGAGGTTGATGGGAGCCGGAGGGGGCTGCAGCCTGCACCCCGCGTCCCCCCCTGCGCCTCGGCTGGGCAAGGGGGGAGCCGAGCAGGTGGGGAAGGAGAAGAGAGCCGGGTGGGGGTTCCTGCGGAGGGAGGAGGGGAGGAAAGCGAAGTGATCCAAGAAAAGCCTACGTACATCCGAGGGCTGCGGCAGCGAGGCGCCGTGGCTGTGGCGGCCGTTCTGGGTGCTGCCCTTGTGCCCGTTCTGGTGCGGCGAGGCCGAGCGGCTCGGCGAGGGCGACGAGGGGCTGCGGCTGGAGCGGGCGCTGCTGCCCTTGGGGCCGTCCTGCTGGCGCTTGGGGCTCAGCCTGCGGTGACAGCACTGTCAGCCACTGGCATCCCCCACCCCAGACCCCAACAGAATCACAGAATCACACAACAACCAGGTTGGAAGAGACCCATCGGATCTTCTAGTCCAACCATTCCTATCAAACACTAAACCAAGTCCCTCAAGACCTCATCCACCCGTCCCTTAAACACCTCCAGGGAAGGCGACTCAACCCCCTCCCTGGGCAGCCTATTCCAATGCCCAATGACCCTTTCTGTGAAAAACCTCCTCCTAATCTCCAACCTAAATCTCCCCTGGCGGAGCTTGAGGCCAACCCTATGGGTCACCACTCCACACAGAGCCAGCAGGGCCAGTGGCCACCAGCCCCAGCAGAGATGTGAGTCACCCTCTGCCAGTGCAAGAAATGGGGCAAAACCTGCTGGTTTATGCTTTCTCTAGTTCAAATTTGAAACACTGTCTGGGCACCGTCCTGCTCCCTGCTAGAGCATCATGGAATGGTTTGGGTCAGGAGGAACCTTTCGAGGACATCTAGTCCAACTCCTGCCACATGCCTGGACACCTCCCGTTGGCTCAGGGGCTCCAGCCCCGTCCAACCTGCCCTTGAACCACTCCAGGGATGGGGCAGCCACCCCTGCTCTGGGCAGCCTGGGCCAGGGCCTCCCCAGCCTCACAGGAGAACAATTCTTCCTTCTATCTGGTCTAAATTCCCACTTTTTTTTAGTTTAAAATCATTTCCCCTTGTCCTGTCGCAATAGGCCCAGCTTTCCGGGAGCCCTTTTCTGTACTGGAAGTTGCTCTGAGGTCCCCCTGGAGCCTCTTCTTCTCCAACAAACCCAAACAACCCGTCCCTTCTCCATCCCAAGGGTCCCGCGGTGGGGTTGGGGGCCGAGGGCTGCCCCTACCTGCTGGGAGACTTGGAGCCACTGTCGTCGGAAGAGATCGAGGCGCTGTGCGAGCTACAGGAGCTGCGTCGGTGCGAGCGCCAGGCTGGGGACTCGCTGCGGGACCTGCGGAGAGGGTGTCGGGGAGCTGAGCGGCTGTGGGGACACATGGGAGGCACACGGTGCCACTGCCCCCACCGTCCCAGCTCCTCACCTCTTGCGCTCCTTGTTTTTCTCTTTCCGTTTGTTCTTGGGGCTACGGGACCTGCAGGCAGAGCCAAAAGCTGCAGAGACAGGAACTGGGGCAGCACCCGGGGGGCTTCCCTGGCTCCCCCTGCGCCCCCAAGGCTGCAGGAGAGAGATGGAGAAGACCTGCCAAGCGGTGCTGGCAGAGAGATCCACGGAGCCAACAGCCAAGGGCTGTCCTGGCTCAGCATCATCTCTCTACATCATTACTCTCTACAACTACCTGAAGGGAGGTTGTGGAGAGGAGGGAGCTGGGCTCTTCTCCCAAGGGACAGGGGACAGGACGAGAGGGAATGGCCTCAAGCTCCACCAGGGGAGGTTTAGGCTGGAGATTAGGAGGAAGTTTTTCACGGAAAGGGTCATTGGGCATTGGAATAGGCTGCCCAGGGAGGTGGTTGATTCCCCTTCCCTGGAGGTGTTTAAGGCACAGGTAGATGAAGTGCTGAGGGACTTGGTTTAGTGTTTGATAGGAATGGTTGGACTCGATGATCCGATGGGTCCCTTCCAACCTGGTTGTTCTATGATTCTATGATTCTATGATCATTCCTTCTCCCCCAGGGAACATTCGGGGCCATGTGGGACCCTACGGCCCCCAGAGTGTCCCTATGCCACCTCCAAGGGCCTGGGGCGCCGTGTCTAACGTGGGGTGACAGGGACTCTCACCAGCTGAGGGACAGATGGATGGACGGACAGACAGCAGGTGTTGGCAGCCCTGGCTCTCACCCACTGTGCCCCTGGGCAGAGGGGACAGAGACAATGGGGGGGCAGGGGACAGGGGCTCCTGATGGGGAGGGCTGGCGGCCAGTGCTGGTGGCAGTGGGGTGGCCCCCAGCAGCCACCAGTCTCACCTGTGTCTTCTCTTCTTCCGGGATCCCGACTCAGACCTGAGGAGGAAGAGGAGGCAGGGCTGAAGGAGATGCTGAGCCGGCTGATGGGGAGCAAAGGCTGGGGAGCCCCATGGGGACAAGGGCAGGGGGTGGCCCCAAGATGGGCTGCTGGACGGGGTGACAGCTGCCATGGGGACCTGATGGCCCCGTGCAGAGCCACCAGCATCCATCCCTGTCCAAGTCTCCATCCCAGCTGAGCACAAGGGCCTGGGCAGCACCAACCAGCCCTTCTGTCCCCCACCAGCCCCTGTCCCCAACCCTCCTACCTGTCGCGTCTGTGTTTCTTTCCAGTCTTCTTCTTCTTCTCCTTGCGGATTGGTGAGGAGCTGTCACAGCTGGAGAGGGGAAAGCGGGTGCCCTTGAGGAGGGAGCAAGGGACTCCCCAGCCCCATCCTGGTGGCCCAGGGGATCCCACCCTGCTGCCCCCGGAGCACCCACGGATGCACAAACATCCCATGGAAGTTCTGCCCTTGCGGGTTCGGGGTGAGGGACTAAGAGAGGCCTTTGTCAGAAGAGCTTTAGTGCCCCTGGTGCCAGTGCCCCTGCCTCCTGCTGTGTCCCATTGCCACCTCGTGGGCTCCACAGCTTCCAGCAGGACAGACACTTCCCACTGGGATTTCGGGGTGGGGGGACACAGTGGGTGGCAGAGGGCAGCCCATGCCTGCTGGGACCATGCAGCCCACCCTGCCCAAGGGGACTCACCTGCGCTCCGAGCCAGGTTTCCTCTTTTTGCTGCCATGGGGAGGACAGAGAATAAAGCCATATTAGGGACAGCAACTTGCCAGGCCTTGGGCCAGCAGGCAGAGTCAGACCCTCCAGGGGGACAGATCCTGCCTGGTGCTGTGACCAGCAGCAGCTGAGCCTCTGGAAGGGGCACACGTGGGGCTGTGCCACCCTCAGAGTAAGGGGATTCGTGTCACCGGAGCCTGGGGACAGAGAGAGGACAGCGCTGGGACGCGGGGACTCACCGGCTACGGCGGTGACCCGATTTCTTCTTCTTCTTCTTCTTGGGTGGAGGAGAGGTGGAGCTGCTCGAGCGTCTTTTCAGCCTGCGAGGAGAAGGCAGACGGGGTCAAGGGCAGCAGCGACAACCACAGGGATGTCTCCTGACCCCCTGTGCCCCCCAGTGGGGACGTGGCAGGCAGGGAGGTGTCACCCGCTGTGCACACCTGCTCCCCAGAGCGCTGTGGGGGGTCTGTACCTGTACTCGCGGTGGCCGCCGTCCTCACGGTAGCACTCGGCCGAGCAGTCGCACTGCAGCAGACACCCCTCGCCATAGTCGGGGTACTCCACTGCGTACTCCTCCCCGTCTGCCCCATGGTGGTTCTCTATTACGCTGCCAAAGCAGGAATCTCAGGGTTAACTGGGGGCTCCTGGTCCCCCATCTCCCAGCAGAGCAGCTGAGGGGACGCCTGGGGCATCCCCAGGGCGGCTGCAGGAGCTGAGGGACATCCCCTCCACCACAGCATCCCAGGGGACCTTGATCACAACACTTGGGGTCCCTGTCATAGAATCATAGAATCATAGAACAACCAGGTTGGAAGAGACCCATCGGATCATCGAGTCCAACCATTCCTATCAAACACTAAATCATGTCCCTCAGGACCTCATCTACTCGTCCCTTAAACACCTCCAGGGAAGGGGAATCAACCACCTCCCTGGGCAGCCTATTCCAATGCCCAATGACCCTTTCTGTGAAAAACTTCCTCCTAATCTCCAGCCTAAATCTCCCCTGGTGGAGCTTGAGGCCATTCCCTCTTGTCCTGTCCCCTGTCCCTTGGGAGAAGAGCCCAGCTCCCTCCTCTCTACAACCTCCTTTCAGGTAGTTGTAGAGAGCAATGAGGTCTCCTCTCAGCCTCCTCTTCTCTAGGCTAAACAACCCCAGCTCTCTCAGCCACCCAGAAGAGATCTTCCAAGGGTCTTCTCGAGGTCTTCTGGGGCTCCGTCCCTGCAGGCCATCTCTGCCAGGCTGCTCCGGCCACCAGCTCCCCTCAGGGCACAGCCCATTTGGACCCTGGGGCTGAGCAGGGGGCGAGAGGAGCTGGCAGGGGCTGCAGGAATCAGGGAACTGTGGAGCTGCCTGGGACGATCCAGGCTGTGAGGCTGGTGCCCAACGTGCTGCCGGCTCCAGAGTTGATGGGTAATGTCCCCCACACCAGCTGAGATGGGGCAGGGGGACAACAGGCCTAGAGCCACCACCAGGGTCTTCTCTCTCTCTCTCTCCTGAGCCACCTCATCAGAATTCATTTTTCCCACTGCCATGGAAACCGGCAGGAGGTTGCCATTGACAACCGGGCTGTGGGCAGGGGCCTGGCAGCTGGACTGGGAGTCCCCCAGCTCCTTGGTCATCCTCTGCCATCTCCCCTAGGAGCAGCATCAACCCCCGGGGGCCTCTTATTTGTCCCTGGGGCTGTGGGACACCTCAGCCCAGGGGGACGCGGCTGTGCAGGTGATCTGGAGGGCTCCGTATGGGATGGGGCTGTGCCTGGCATCGCACCAGCCCCAGCACCGGCTTCCTAAGGGGGATTTTCCCCCAGAAACCGCATGTGGGCTCCTCCGCCCTTCCCAGAGGAGTCTGAGCATTCGCACCCACTTTGGAAGCAGAGCAGCTGGTTCCGACCCAGTCCTGGCAGCCCAGGATCCATCTGCACAGGCCCAGGAGGCGCTGGAAGAGCTCATGTTTTGCCAAGTGCTCTTCCAGCCACCGCAGAGGCCGGAGCTCTGTATTTAAAGTTTATGTCACTCTCTCATCCAGCTTCTTCAACGAGCACAGACCTTTCACACCCAGAACATCCACCGGCAGGGACTGTGGCAGCTCAGGTCCCCCCTGTGTGAGGAACCCCCTCTCTGCCACCAGCCTCCTCCGGGCACCTCTGGCTTTGCCGTCCCCTGAGCCTCCCTCGGCCCTTCCAGCTCAGCACTATTATTTATAGCCCTGGGCTAATCTTTAATGATTACCCTTCCTATTGCAAAAGCAAAGCCACAGAGGTGACAGCTCCTGCTGCTTGGGTAACCTTAACACCCCTTTGGCTTCTCCATGTGCTCGTTACGGCACCGGCCCTAACGAACCTGCCTGGGAAGGTGCCCTGGAGATGACTCGTGCCCCCATGGGCCAAGGCTGCTTGTTAACACCTCAGGCGTGATGCTCGGTGACCTGGACAGGTTATTTTTCCTCGTGCCTTGGGGTTTGCTGCTCGGAGGAGGACTCTGGATGCCTCAGGCTGCCCCAGAGCTGTGTGTTCCAGCCCAGGCTCCATCCCGGGCTCCAGCTCCACGTCCCTGGGTGCCCCAGCGTGCGAGCGAAGCCAGGGGATGAAGGCTCCCCTGCCTCCTCCTTGCCCTGATTTCCTGACCCTAATGAAGCATTAATATTCAGTGAACCTGCGGCATCTATTCCTGTCCCGAGTGACCTGGTTTCCAGGCTGGTGGCTGCTGTGCACCGGGCCAGCCACGCTGCCCAGGACATTAAGCATCGCACAGATAAATCATCATCGAGCCTCACAACGCTGGGGACTGTCCTGCACGGGGCCAGAGGAGCGCGTGGCTCGTCCCCAGCACCTATCCTGAGCCCCAGGGCAGGAGCAACCCCCAAGGACCAGGCAGCACGGGGACAATCAGGAGGTAGAATCATAGAACAACCAGGTTGGAAGGGACCCATTGGATCTTCTAGTCCAACCATTCCTATCAAACACTAAACCAAGTCCCTCAAGACCTCATCCACCCGTCCCTTAAACACCTCCAGGGAAGGGGAATCAACCCCCTCCCTGGGCAGCCTATTCCAATGCCCAATGACCCTCTGTGTGAAAAACTTCCTCCTAATCTCCAGCCTAAATCTCCCCTGGTGGAGCTTGAGGCCATTCCCTCTCGTCCTGTTCCCTGTCCCTTGGGAGAAGAGCCCAGCTCTCTCCTCTCTACAACCTCCCTTCAGGTAGTTGTAGAGAGTAATGAGGTCCTGGAGAAGCCCTGGAGAAGCTTCTTCCATGGGATTCCTGGGTTCCCACCAGCCTGATGGAGGCACAGGCTCTGTGTCCAGCTAGGTGAGAAGCAGGGTTGAGCCCTGCCTATCCTACCCCTTGCAACACAAATTATTACTGTTATTAATGATTATTATTGCAGAACAGAAGCCAACCTGCTGGACCATCACCAGCCAAGCTGAGTTACCCTGCACCAGAGACAGGAGGAATATTCTGCTTTATGGAGTTAAAAGCAAGGACTGGAAAGCAGCCTTGGACTGGCTGGAGGCAGAAGCTGAGATTTCAGCCTCCTGGAGAGCAGGAGCGGTGACCCAGAGAGGCAGAGGTGAGTCACAACAAGCCTGTGGCTTGGTCTCTGCTGCTGGCAGGTGGCATGAGGCATCGAGACTTTCTGCACTAGGATTTGATCGTTGGCCACAGGCCTCTCTGCACAGCACCTGCAGCCTCCAAAAGACCAGTGCAGGGTAACCTCTAACATCTCCTCGTGTCAGATGCTGCCTTGGAGAGGCAAACCCAGTCTCCAACCAACCAACCACCCAACCAACCATGAAATCAACCACCAAATCAATCGACCCTCCGTCCATCCATGCCTATATACTCTCTTTATATCCATCCACCTATCCAAACATCCCTATAGACACCCTCTCCATACCAATCCACCCACCCACCCACACCTGGAGGCCACCTGGGACGTGTCCCTCTGACAAACCAGCCAGGCAGGACGCACAGACAGGCCGACTGGGAGCTGCCTCACTCACATTTGGCGCCCGTACTGGTCCTCCCTGGTGAGCACACCTTCCTTCTCCATCAGCATCTGCCGAAAGGTCCCCACTTTCTGTCGGATCTCCTCTTCGGAGTACCTGGATGGGCAAAGACACGCTCAGAGCTGTGGGGGATGGAGTGTGGGCTCCTCGCGGTCCTGCCGGGGACCTCCGCACCTCAGAAGCATCATATGGCTCAAGCGAGAGAAGAGATGACACAGTGACAGGCATCGGGGCCTGGAGGAGAGCAGGTCCCCCTGATCTCCTGCCATCACCCTCCACACCCTCCACTCTCCTGCGCTTGGGCAGAGGAAGGGACATCAGGAAGGGGTAAAAGAAGGTGACCGTGAGGTTGGCTTTCCTCTCCACTGCCCCAAGCTTTTTGGCACATCCCGTCGCAGTCGGTGATGCCAGGGATCGCCTGGCACCTCCGTCCCACCGTGAGCCTCCCCTGCTGGTCCTGCACCAGGGCCCTGGCAGCCGAGCCAGCTCTGCGCTAACACCGAGCGCTGACTCAGGCCGCTGCAGGGTTATTAACGAGAGACACTAATCACTTTGTCCCTGGCATCCGAGAACAGCCGCGGCAAAGCACGGTGCTCCGGCCGTCCCTGCGGTGTCCCTGAGGAAGGATGGGTGACAGGCCTGGCAGGCAAAGCTGTGCTGCATCCTGCGGCTGCACAAGGGCACACGAGCATCCCCCTCGCCCCAAACCAGCCAGAGGGATGTAGGAACCCACAGGGCTCTCGGCAACATCCCTGGGGACAGGGCAGAAGAGAGGGATCTCATGTCACCAGCGCCCTGGGAGGGAAGGGGTCAGACCCTGCGTGCGTCCCTGTCATAGAATCATAGAACAACCAGGTTGGAAGAGACCCATCGGATCATTGAGTCCAACCATTCCTATCAAACACTAACCCATGTCCCTCTGCACCTCATCCACCCGTCCCTTAAACACCTCCAGGGAAGGGGAATCAACCACCTCCCTGGGCAGCCTATTCCAATGCTCAGTGACCCTTTCTATGAAAAACTTCCTCCTAATCTCCAGCCTCAATCTCCCCTGGTGGAGCTTGAGGCCATTCCCTCTCGTCCTGTCCCCTGTCCCTTGGGAGAAGAGCCCAGCTCCCTCCTCTCTACAACCTCCTTTCAGGTAGTTGTAGAGAGCAATGAGGTCTCCTCTCAGCCTCCTCTTCTCCAGCCTCAACACCCCCAGCTCTCTCAGACGCTCCTCATAGGGCCTGTTCTCCAGCCCCTTCACCAGCTTCGTTGCTCTTCTCTGGACTCTCTCCAGAGCCTCAACATCCTTCTTGTGCTGAGGGGCCCACAACTGAACACAGGATTCAAGTATTCCCTTCCCTTTGCACCCTGCCTGGGCCCCAAATCGCGGGCAGCACCCCAGACGCCACTCGGCCACCTCACCAGGACCGAAGCAGCCCCAGCACAGCAACATTTGCTGCAGCACATTGTGAACGCGTCCGCCACACTCACAGAAGGGACACCAGCCCAGGCGGGAGGTGACAGATGGGCCACTGCATGGGGTTGCAAGCAGAGCTGTGGGGGACAACGTGCAGGAGAGGCCTCCCTGCACCCCACAACCCCCATGCCCGCGCAGAACCCGCTGTAGGGATTTGGGGGGGCAGTTAACACCGAATAGGGCTGGGAAAGCAAGAAAAAAACGCTGATGCTTCTTTTCTGGACAAGAAACCCAACCTGCCGGCAGGGAATAACAGCACAGGGCAAGGAATAATGGTGCCGGCAGCCTGGAGAGAGCAGCTGCGCAGGCAGGAGGAGCCACGCGTGGTTAGGGGAATCATAGAATCACCAAGTTGGAAGAGACCCATCGGATCATCGAGTCCAACCATTCCCATCAAACACTAAATAGGGGAGTCCTTCTATCCCCGGAGCCTCCTCTGCCGTCACATCCATCCCTGGGGACAAGGCTGCAGCCCTGGCCCAGGCAGAACCCTCGGGGCGCAACGTGCTTCCCACACACCCACCCGGGAGAGCCCCCGCGGGGAGGGGCAGGGCAGGCAGGGGATTAACCAGGTTGGCCAAGATTATCACTGTAATTATATTATCATTTTGGTCTATCACCATCATCATCGTTATTAATAGCCTTAATAACAGCAAAGGCAATTAGAGCAATACCAAGGACTGCGGCGGCAGCGCTGCCATCGCCTGCTGCAGTAATGACAGCCCCGGTAGCGAGATCCCGGGCAGGGCACGGGAACCCGACAGGAGGCCCCGAGCTCCCCAAGGCGCCAGGTCAGCCTTATTTATTTCCATAACGACAAATTAGGCACAATCATTATTCCAGTCTGCGTGAGACAATTTAATTCTAGGTCACGCTCGTACTCTTCATGAAAGCCTCGGCGAAGCCTTCCCTCGATCCATTTCCCGTTCTCCCCAGCTGGTTCCAGCCCCGTCCACCCGTGTGCGCTGAAGAACCTGCCCCATCCAGCAGGTCTCAGGGAGCTGTCAGGGGCACCAGGCTGCTGGGCTGGGGTCAGTGGGGATGGGGGTGTCCCTGTTGGACCCCCAGCCCCTCCTGCACACCCTTCTGCACTCTCCAGCCTCTTGGATTTTCCCCTGGCCTTCTGCTTCCCTGGGGGAGAGCGAAGGAAGCAGCTTGTGGTGCACAGCAGGATCCCCTCACCCCAAAACTGGAGGAGCACTGGGACAGCATCACTCAAGGCTAAATCCCAGCTCTCTTGCATCTCCCTGGCTCAAGAGGGGGAGAAAGACCATATTCCATCCCAGCACCAGTGGGTGATCCCTTCCTGCCTCCACCACATTCTGGGAGCACAGTTTCCAAGCAGAAGGGCCAGAGGAGCCTCCCAGGTGTGTGTGGATGCACTCCTAGCTCTGCCTCTCCGGGAGGCATCCAGCCCCACAAACCAACCCACCAGCCCCCCCAGAGCTGGCTGAGTCACTCAAAAGTAGATTTACTTCCATCAGCTGGGGACATCAGCACATCCAGGTATGTTTTCGAGAGGACAAAAGAGGAAACAAGGCGCGAGAGGGTCGAAAGGATCCCGAGGAGCAGGGTCCACCTCCAGCCCAGCCACTCACCCCTGCTCCTCCATCATCTCCTGCAGCTCCATGCACTTCAGCTCCACTCGCCGCTTGCGCTCGTGGTCCAGGATTTCCCGGTGAGCCTTCTTCACCAGGCTGGGCTCCACCACCCGCACCTCCTCCTCGCCCTTGTGCCACGAGCCCGAAGCGCCCGGCTGCGAGAAGCCATTGGAGGCTTCCTGGGACGCGGGCACTTCGGCTCCGTTGTTGTAGAGAGCCATGTCGGCAGCCTCAACACCAGCAGCACCTGCCGGGGAGAGAAAGAGCTGGGGTTGGTACTCCAGAGAATCACCAGCTTGGAAAGAACCCACCGGATCACCCAGTCCAACCATTCCCATCAATCACTAACCCATGTCCCTCAGCGCCTCGTCCACCCATCCCTTAGAATCATAGACTCACAGAATCACCAGGTTGAAAGGGACTCACGAGATCATCAAGTCCAACCATGCCTATCAAACACTAACCCATGTCCCTCAGCACCTCGTCCACCCGTCCCTTAAACCCTCCAGAGAAGGTGACTCAACCCCCTCCCTGGGCAGCCTATTCCAATGCCCAATGACCCTTTCTGTGATAGAAACCCACTTTCCCTCTGCTCCTGCCACAGGGAGGGGATCCTACCAGGGCCTAAATGTAAAATTCATCTCAAAAGAGGTGCGATGGGGACAGTGACCGGGAGAGCTGTGTCTTCTCCCAGTGCCCTTTCTGCCCCTCACCTTGGTTTTCCAGCAGCAGGACAGGTACCTGTTGGGTATGGGCTGTGGGGAGGGGAAGGCAGGCAGATCCCACCAGGAATCGCTCCCATCTGATAGGAATGGTTGGACTAGATGATCCGATTGGGTCTCTTCCAACCTGGTTGTTCTATGATTCTATGATCTCCATGGAAAGGGTGAGGTTGGAGATATCCCCCCTCGCACCCAGAGCCGGGCAGCAGAGTCCTGGGGACAGACAGTGAGTGGTGTCCCCCACACCATGAGCGATGCCCGTGGTGGGAGCTGACACCAGCCGCCTCGGCCAGAAAAAACCCACCTGCAGCCCCTCCAGCTTCCAGCAGCAAAGGTGGGACACGGGGAAAAGCCATGAGTGGGAAACAGCCAGTCCTGCCTCCCTGGGGACAAGGCAGTGGTCCCCAAGGAGCCTTTGTCCCCCAGGCTGGATCCCAGTCCCCAGAGGTGTCCCCCATGGGGACACAGGAGTCCATCACCACCACAATCCTCATCCATCGACACCACACAGGGACCTCTCGGCTCTGCAGCTCATGCCAGCGAAGGCCGAGCGGCCCTGCCCCAGCGGCTTCCCGCCGGCCTCACTGCTCCCCCCGATAATAAAGATGATGGTTAAATATTTCATTATCTGCAGTAATTACCCACAAATCCTCAAGCACTGGCAGCTGCTGCCCAACCGCCTCACCAGGAGGGAGAGGAGGTGCCTTGGGACGAGTGCCATTCCCTGTCCCCAGGGACTTCTAAAGGTGGTTGGGGACAGACCATCCGTCCCCATCATCCACACCCCTCAGTGCCACCCAGGAGGGCCCAAAGCCCACGGCACCACTGGCCAGAGCTGCTGAGGGAAGTCTCGAGTCAGTTCCTCTTTTCCCATTTTTCTGAGCCATTCGTCCACGTGTTTTGGGATCCTGATCTTCCCCACTGTGCTCCACGTGCCACCACAGGGACTGGGGAGATCAAAACAGCTTTGCTGTTCGCAGGCGCTTTCTGCCGCTGGGATTAGAGCTTTTGGAAATGTTCAGAGCTGCCTCAGCCCCATCCTCCATCTCCGTCCTCCTCTCTATTCTTCGTCCTCCTCATCCACATCCTCCATCTCCAACCTCTATCCTCCTCTCTATTCTTCGTCCTCCTCATCCACATCCTCCATCTCCATCCTTATCCTTATTTTTCACCTCCAACCTCCATCTTCGTCCCTATTCCACATTCTCCCCCTTCTCATTCTTCATCCTCCTCATCCATCATCCATCCTCAGCCCTACATTCCATCCTCCTCCTCATCAACCTGACCCCTGTCCCACCCCAGGCTGTCCCCACGTCCCATCCCCAGGGGCGTCATAGAATCCTGGAATGGTTTGGGCTGGAAGGGACCTCAAAGCCCATCCAGTGCCATCCCTGCCACGTGCAGGGACACCTCCCACTGGATCAGGGGCTCCAAGCCCCATCCAACCTGGCCTTGAACCCCTCCAGGGATGGGGCAGCCACCCCTGCTCTAGGCAACCTGGACCACCCTAATCGCCAAGAATTTCTCCCTGATGTCCATCCTAAGTCTCACCCTCTCCAATTTCAAGCCTTTGAAGGGAAGCTTAGAGGGGAAGAACAACACCAGGAAAATGAGCAAACGCAGTTACTTCACCAAATAGCTTCTACCTTTTTGTCTTCCAGCCCAGACACAGACCCTTTCCCAGTGACCCAAACCGTGTGGCAGGTCCCGGGGGTGCCCGCGGTGCCCTGGGCATGGAGCTGTGCCAGAGGCGGCCGCCGCAGGGCCTGCTGTGCCATAGTGCGGACGGAGCCACTTTCCCGGAGGGATCAGGGTTGGCAGCAGGGGGTTGACAACACCTGGATGCTCTCCCGGCATCTCCCCCTGGACAGAAAAAGGCATCAGCAGTGTGTGGGCATCCTCCCCCCCCCCAGCCTGGGCGCTAATTAAAGCCGCCTCCGGCCAGCGCTCAATTAATTCTCACCACATCCAGCTGCACCAGGCAGCGCGACGGCCACCGTCCATGTGCCGGGGAAGTGGGCACGGGATGCGGGCGGCAAGCCTGGGAGGGTGGCTCCTGGACCACTCGTGCACCGAGCGTGCCAGAGCTCAGCCCCAGCAGCAGGGGACAAGGCAGACAGGGCCCCGTGGGGAGGGTGAGGGGGTTGGTCCCCACGGATCCCCCACCCTGGGTCCCACCAGGGCACAACAACACCCACCAGACCAGAGCCCTAAAGGGGTTTCAGCCCCGGGAATGGCTGAATGGGACAGGGGATTTTATCACCACACAAAAGATGCCAGAACATGGCAGCCAGGCTGCTCCCAACACCTGGGCAGAGCCACAGGGATGAGAAGCCAGGGGCTGCTGCCGTTAATTGGGTTGACCTTCTCCGGAGCCGCCTTCCACCACCCCCGAGTGCCAAAAACCATGAGTCAGACCTCTGAGGAGCAGGAAAAAAAAAAAGGCAAAATTGGCTTTTACAGCTCAGCTGGTTTGGGGCCCCTTAGCGCTGCTTCCGAGTGGTTGGATCCTGGGAAGGGAAGGGGCAGCAAGAAGGGGTTGGATACACCCATCCCGGTCCCTCCATCCCCATTTGCCCTACCCCAGGCCCAGAGCATCCCCTACTTGAGCTGCGCAACCAAAGGTGCTGTTGTGCAGAGTTTAAAGGAATGAACGGAGGGTACGGGGCTGGGGGCAGGAGCTGGGCCAGGGCTGGATGCGGCTCCTGTGAACCCACCTCTGGGCAGAGGCAGACAGAGAGATTTTTAATAGATGAGGAGGCTGGTGGAGAAGCTAAACAGTTGCTAAGCAACCGGGATCCTTCCCAGCCTGGGGATGCAGGGATGGGGGAGCGGGAGGGGGGCAGCAGTGTCCCCCCCTGGAGACACCACATGGGGGGGTGGGCAGCACAGATCCATCACCTGCTCCAGGGAAAAGGGACAGATGGAGGATGAGGAGCGAGGATGAGCTCCGGTCCCTAAAACACCATGATCGAAGGCCCCCCAGCCCGAACCCCTTGGGCTGCTGGGGAGACAGAGCCAGCCCCAGCCCCAGCCCCAGCTGGCGAGGGGGGGGTCACACCGTGACCCTGAGCATCCCCGGGGGACCCCTACGGCCACCCCATTCCCCAGCCAGAGAGGAGAAGAAACATCCAAGTGACAGCAGCCACCTTCCCACGCTGAGCAGAAAGGACACAGGTGACGGGGACCCCACAGGACCCTCATAGATATTTGTGGCCACCAAGAGTGGCTCTCTGGTAGCCCCAGGCCCACAGGCAGCCCCACACTCACTGCCCTTTTAGGCTTTCCCTATCCTGGAGGCTTAAATAAGAGCATCTCTGGGCAAGGATAGAGGAGGAGGGGGCAACAGGCTGACCCCACTTTGCCATCCTTGGGGCCACTTCTGGGCTGGGCCAGGAGCCAGGAGAAGGCACAGGCCGCCCCGTGGCCCATCAACGCTTTTGGGAGAAGTGGGAGAAATATAATAACGATAAAAGCAATTATTGAGCACACGAAGGGATGTCGGTGACAATGGGGTCACCTTCCCTCGCGGGGACACCATCCCAGGCAGCGTCCCCGGAGCTGCGGGTCCCGGAGGGTCACGGGCGGCGCTGGGGACCCCCCCCTCCTCTCCTCGGCTGCTGTGCGGTTGTGTAACGGGAGGAGCTATTCCGGGGTTTGAGCACATTATATAAGCCACAGGCCACCTGGCCGGGAAAACGGGAGCTGCGAGGAGGAGGAGGAGGAGGAGATGCTGTAGGGATTGGGGAAAAAACCCCAACAGCTGGGGTTGAACCCCCAGGGAGACCCACAGGCACCTCCTTGGGCCTGGGGGGGACACCACTCCCCTGGTACCACCATAGGATCATAGAACAACCAGGCTGGAAGAGACCCATCGGATCATCGAGTCCAACCATTCCCATCAAACACTAACCCATGTCCACCAGGGCAAACCCAACCAAGCGTGAGGCCCTGAGCTCCTGCACGTGGCGCAGGAGGAACCCCCGGGGAACAGGGAGGACGCAGGGATGGAGCAAGCAGGTTGTGAGGGGAAAAGCGAGGAGGATGAGGGGGGGAAGCAGGTGGGAAGCAAGGGGGTTGGCATGGAGGGGCCTGTGCTGTGCCAACTGCCTCTGCTCATCGTCATCCCACGGGGAAAGGTAGGCAAAGGTGTTTCGGTGGGCTCTACAGAGCCCACCGAAACACCTTTGCCTGCCTTTCCCCGTGAGAATGTCTGGGGCCTGACAGGACAACCCTCGGAGGGGTTGGCAGGGCAGGAGGCCTCACTAGCCACACAGCCAGGATGCCATGTGTGTGAGACAAGCCCCACGCGCTCCTGGCCCCAGATTTCCCCCCTGGGGGTGTCCCCGTCCTCCTGCCAGAGAACCCCCACCCCAGGGAGAGCAACCAGGCCACACTCGGCCGCTGCCACCAACCCCCCCGAGTCGCTGCGGCCCCAACGATGCCCACACAGCAGCACAACAGGGCCAGGAAACACCCACAGGCACAATCCTCCTCTGCTCCAAAGGGGATCAAGGAACCCCTATTCCTGGAACCCCCAGGGCCAACCCCCCCCCCCCCCACAGCTGGGAAGGGGAAGCACAGAGCAGCCCCAAAAGCCAAGGCAGCCCCCAGACCCCTCCAGCTGAAGAGCAACCCTCTCCTCTACTCAACACGCACAGGGGTTGAAATCCCACCTCCTCTGCTCCAAAGGGGATCAAGGAACCCCCCACTCCTAGAACCCCCAGGGCCAAACCCCCACAGCTGGGAAGGGGAAGCACAGAGCAGCCCCAAAAGCCAAGGCAGCCCCCAGACCCACCCCCAAGCTGCAGAGCAGCCCCTCTCCCCTGCTCAACACACACAGGGGATGAAACCCCAAACCCCACCAGCTCAACCCGGAGCTGCGGGACCCCCTGCCAGCACCGCGAGGGGCTTGGGGGCCAGGATCTCAGCCCCACATCCACCTGCAGCAGCATCAGTATGGGCTTCACTGCCTCCCAACCCCTCCAGCCTCACCCTAAGAGCCAGAACCCTACAGCAGGGAGGCACTCACCACCTCCATCCCAACCCCAATCCCAACCCCATCCCCAATCCCAACCCCAATCCCAATCCCATCCTCTCTCCACAGCACAAGGGAGAGCGCTGAGCACCCCCCCAGCACATCCAGGTCCCCAGAGAGGACCCCCCCCCCCCCCCCGTCCCCCAAAAAGCATCTCACCTGCAGGCTCCTGACCCCCCAGGAGCCCCACACCTCATCCCTGCCCTCCCCATCCCTTCGGGGACCCCAATTCTCTGCCTCTCGGAGCCCCTTCTCAGCCCCCCGCCCCCCACCCCAGGGCTCCAGGAGCACCACAGGCCCCTCAGCTCCCCCCCAGGGGTGTCCTCGCCCCCCTTGCCCCCCCCCGGGATCACCCCCCATCCCGTCCCCGCCGCCCCGGGGGGGTCCCGGTACCCTCCCCAGCATCCCTGGGGGGTCCAGGAGCGCCACAGCCCCATCACCCCCATGGCAGGCGGGCTCTCTACCCTTGCCCCCAGGCAGCCCCGCGGTCCCGGGGTCCCCATTCCGCTCCCCCCTCTCCCCCCAGCTCGGGGTGGCTGCCCCTCTTAGCCCCCACCGCTCACCTCCCGGCGCCGCCGACCCCGCGGGCCCAGCCCCTCCCGGCGCCGCGCGGCCCCTCCTGAAGTGCTGGACAGCTCCGCACCGACCGCCGAGCGCCGACCGCCGCGCAGCGACCCCTGCCGGTCGGAGGCCGCAACGCGCAGCGCCCCCGCATCCGGGACCCCCCCTCCGCCCCACCCGCACCGCCCCCCCCTCCCCGGCACCCGCAGCATCCGGGACACCCCCCGCACCGCCCCCCCCCCCCCCCCCGGGATCAGCACCCACGGCATCCGGGACACCCACGACATCCGGGACACCCCCAGCATCCCCCTGAGCATCCCAGTCCCTCTCAACATCCCGCACCCCCCTTGAGCATCCCCAACCCCCCCTTGAGCATCTCCCTCCCCACAGAGCATCCTGCATCCCCCTCAGCATCCTGCATCCCCCTGAGCATCCCAGCCCCTCTCAGCATCCTGCATCCCTCTGAGCATCCCAGCCCCTCTCAGCATCCTGCATCCCCCTTGAGCATCCCGCACCCCTCTGAGCATCCCAGGCCCCCTGAGCATCCTGCATCCCCCTGAGCATCCCAGCCCCTCTCAGCATCCTGCATCCCCCTGAGCATCCCAGCCCCTCTCAGCATCCTGCATCCCCCTGAGCATCCCAGCCCCTCTCAGCATCCTCCATCCCCCTGAGCATCCCAGCCCCTCTCAGCATCCTCCATCCCCCTGAGCATCCCAGCCCCTCTCAGCATCCTCCATCCCCCTGAGCATCCCAGCCCCTCTCAGCATCCTCCATCCCCCTGAGCATCCCAGCCCCTCTCAGCATCCTCCATCCCTCTTGAGCATCCCACCCCCCTCAGCATCCTGCATCCCCCTTGAGCATCCCAGGCCCCCCTTGAACATCCCTGCATCCCCCTGAGCAATCCCGCAGCAACTCCCTTGAGCATCCCGCAACCCCCCCTGAGCATACCCAACCCCATTTGAGCATCCTAGGCCCCCTGAGCATCCTGCATCCCCACAGGCTCCCACAGAGCCCCCTGCTCTTCCCGCCACCATCCTGCACGTCCCTTTGTCCCCCCAGCACCTCGTCCCTCTCCCTTGTGACCCCCACACCTGCCTGTCTTCACCCCCAAGCTCCCCAAAGCCACCTGCAGGACCCCAGATCTTCACCCTACGCTTCAGCTCCAACAATGAGAGTCCTGCCCCAGCCAAGCAGCTCAGGGCTTGGGGGGAGACTGCCAGGAACCCCCTGAGCTGCACCCACCCTGTGCCCCCTCCCACCCCCTATCAGCCTGTGCTATAACTAACTCATCCTGGACCCTGTCCCGAGCAGCCCTGGGAGCTGCAGATCCAGCACCAACAGAATCACAGAATCACCAGGTTGGAAAAGGCCTCCAGGATCATCCGGTCCAACCATTCCCACCAAACCGTGTCCCTGAGCACCTCATCCACCCATCTTTTAAATACATCCAAGGATGGTGACTCAACCACTTCCCTGAGCAGCCTCTTCCAGGGCCCAAAACACAGCCAGAACCCAGCCTGGAGCAGGAAGGGGGACGGCAACAGCCACCCCGGAGAGAAAAACAGAGAGGAGCTGCGAGAGAAATCCGCCTGAGAGTCTTGGGGGGGGGAACTGGGGAAGCAGGAAGAGATCATAGAATCATAGAACAACCAGGTTGGAAGAGACCCATCGGATCACCTAGTCCAACCATAAGATTCTATGATCACATCCTCTCTCTCTCCCCACTGCTCCCTTTGTTCTCCTCCAGCTCATCCTCCAACCATAAGGTTGGAGGATGAGCTGGAGGAGAACAAAGGGAGCAGTGGGGAGAGAGGATGTGATTGCCATGAGGCAGGGCTGGGGGAGAAAGGGAAACACTGACTTGAAAGAAGGAGGATTTGGGATGAGGGAAGAGAAAAAAACCCAAAAAAACCCACGATAAATAATTAAAGGAGATCAAACGAGGCAGGCAGCAGAACAGGCCTAATTGCAAGGATTCTCACTGAGGTTCGACATCTCCGCAGCCGCCTCCTGACGCAGAAGAAAGGGCGTCCGGGAGCAGCTCTGCCACGTGGCGCAGGCGAGAGCCCCTGATCAAAGCTGGTGCTGAGCTGCTTGATGCTCAGCAAACCCGCTTGATGGGGAGGAGGTGAAGCACCAGCAAAGGGGGGGGGGGGGGGGCAGCACCATCACCGTGCGAGAGCCCAGGGCCGATGGGGATGGGGTGTCTGAGCAGCCCCACGCGCACCAGGGGGACCTTGTGCCAGTCGATCGCAGCCCAGAGGCTCTCAGCAGTCTGGGTTTGGCCCCACTTAGCGCTTGAGGGGTTGCTGAGCCTTCTCCTACTGCCCCAGGGCTCCCAAAGCCTCCCAACTCTCCTTCCCTCTGGATTTTCACCACTCTTTGAAGCCCTGGGAAGCATTTTGCACCCTCAGGGCATCACAGCAAGGACCACCCCCCAACCCCATCCTGGCACCTGCTTCCCTCTGATCATTGAGGAGCTGCTGCTGCTGCCTTGATACCCTCCAACCAGGAGGAGAAACAAGTAGAGGAGGACAAAATGAGCCTGAAGGGACCTTGGGGCAAGTTGGACACCACTGGCACCAGCCTCTGCTGTGATGGAGCCAAAGGCAGGGGGAGCAGAGCCCAGAACCAGCTCCCACCACCACATCCCTGGGGAGCCGCGGGTGCCAGGCACGGGCAGAGCTGGGGCAGTGCTGACCTCCGCCAGGGCACCCGCATCCCCACCCCGGCAGGAGTCCCTGGGTATTAATTGTTCTGCCTTCCTCACCAGTTGCTCCCAGCGCCAGGCAAAGAGCAGTCCCTCTGCTCTCCTTTATTAATGGGTTTCCCTGTAAATGCAAACAAGCCCTCGCATCGCGCTCCAGCTCCGTTTTGAGGCACCGAGCACTGTGCCCGCGGAACAAAGCACGAAGCCTCCAAGCAGGGACCTCCTACCACCAAAATACCAGTGATGGTCCCCTGGCTCGTGGCCCCATGGGGCTACCTGCCCTGCCCAGAAGCTGCTGGTGGAGCTCCCATCGCACAGAGGCCTCCTAGGCCAGAGGGGGCTCGGGCTGAGCTCCCACCCTGAAGCACCAGCCCTTAAACAGAGCCAGGAAGGAAAAAAGCATTTTATGAGGAATGGGGGACAGCATTTTACGAGGAATGAGGGACACAGCTGCCTGCCTGTACCCAGCTCCCACCTGAAGCCCCCAGTGACACCAAAGCCAACCCCAAAGACAGACCCTAGCCGTAACATTCCCTATTTGCTTTTCTCCTTGTTTTCTCCTCTCTGCCTGTGGCCGCGTTGCCCCAGCAGCAGGGGAGCGACTGGCAGGATGGAGGGAGCTGACATCCAGCCATCTGGAGCACCGTTAGTTATTGCTCTTCACACGCGGCTCCTCTGCCCTCTCACACCTGGGCTCCAGCGCAGAGCAGGCGGCACAAACCGCGCTACAACCAACGGTATCAGATGCCTAAAGACCATGGAGACACAAGTCTGCTCAGCAAGCAGGGTGAAACCCAAGAGCTGTGAGCTTTCTCCTCCCCTCAGACCTGGTCACAGCATCCTGGTTACTCTCCAGGTAAGGATCGAAAGATGCCGGCGCCGGAGCTGGCACCGTGACTCAGCAAGGCGGCCACGGCACAGCAGCCTAAGGGACAGAGGATGAAGGTCGCGTGTCTCGTTATAGACACAGTGACAGGAAAAGTCTTCCAGGGCAAAGCATCGGCTTATCAAGGTGCACCCAGCTAATTCCTCCTTCTCTGGAGGGAGACGCCCCGGCTCCTGTCCTCCTCTAGGAATCTCTTCAGAGGGGAGGGAAGGGGTGGGTTGTCTCACACTCACCTTTGCAAACCATCTTCAGACTTCATAGCTATGAAGTCATCGGCCACAGCTGCGTTTGGCCAGGGAGACGGCGCCGCTGGCCAACTGGAAGGCACCTGCAGGAGTTCATTTCTCACCTACATCTCGCATCATCCTGGTCCTTCGCCACAGAGAGCCAGGAGGCAGCCATCTCACGTCTGTACTCAAAATGAGAGCAGGTTTTCAGGCACAGGGAACAGCTGCAACTCCAAGCACCAGGCACAGGATTAGGGGAAACAAACCCAAACAGTGCCAAAAGGGAACAGACATCGTTATCATTAAGGGGACCTGAAAAGGAACCCAAAGAATCTACAAGTCAGCAGGTGCTAGGAAATAATTCTTTCCCACTTCAGCTCCACATATTCGCCCTGTCCCCATCTCCCTGCTGGTGTAAGCAGAACTTTCTGTTCATCCAGGATCTCCCCAGACTGCACTGGATTTGGACTGTGGACACAGGAGAACCACCTGAGCCCCACTAACGAGCCCCAAGTTCTAAAGATCTCCAGTCCCCAGAGATTTGCTCTGTGCTTAAAATAGTGGGACTGGAACGAGGGAGTGTTGCTTCCCTCCTGTTATAAGGGACAGGCAGCTTCATGCTGTGGTGCCCTGGGGAGCCAAGCACAGCTCTGGCAGGACACACTCTGCTGTTAAATAAACCTCTGTTGTTCATTTTGGGGTACAAACTGCAGGGGCCTCATCGCAGGGGCTGCCACACACCTCCCCTCTCTCGCCTGGGACACAACAGGCAAGCCGCATGCACCAGGCCTGGGCAGTGGCTCTTCCTCCCCTGCCCCTCCACCACCATCCTTATTCTCCAATCTTTAATTCTATTAATGCTGCCTAATAATTACTTTCTTCCAAGCCTGCTGAGTAATGACTGCCAACGCTTCCCTTCTGCTCCTATTTCTGAACCAAGCTTCCCCAGGCTGGGTTTTGCAGAGCAGTGACAAGGACCGCGCCTGCTGTCCCTGCTGCCAACACAGGGCAGGGGACGAGCCAAGCACGTTACTCTCACAGCATCAACTATGTCACAACTTTGTGATCCGGTTCAGAGTGACAAGCTATTTAAAGCACAAAGCCCCAGTTCAGGCAGCTCAGGAGAGAGTTAGAATGCAAGAAGCAGCAGAACAAAGGCAGTGACCAAACAGCATCTCCTGTTAGGCATCTTCCCCAAGAGCAGCTTCCACAGCAGGTTCTCTCGCTCAACCGACACCCTCCTCAGTTCCTCCGAGAACATTCCCTTCATCTCGGCAAAGCCTGCTCAGCTTTGGAGTCAAGCTAGGTGGATCGGACGGATTCAAAGGGGAGGGTAAGCAGCCCACAGAGCATGGGGGAAGAGAAATTAATAGCTTCCTTCATTAGGGCTCACCTTCAAAGAAGGCAGCAACAGAACTCGTCACCGCCAGTCGCTGCAGACGTTTATTTCTATATTCACACCAGGATGAATGTAAAAGCAGTTTATGTAGGTGCTAAATCGAGGCTTTTGTTCCTTACTCGGAAGAAGTCACTCTCAGCATTTTAATTACTTTCTTGGAGCAGGAGTGACGCTACAGACACCACACTTCTACTGACTCTTCAAAAACCAACTGACGTAAGACATTACGGCAGCACAAGAGAGCACATAGAGGCAACACCACCCCCCGAAAACCCGCTGCTTGGATCCCCTCACTCTTCTCTCTTTGACAAACATCTCCATTCCACCTGATCTTATCTGATCATGTCCGGATTCCCAGCTGCTGCACACAAGCCAAAAGCCAAGCAGCAGCAGAAACGAGCAGTAGTTTCACCCACTCTAAAAGACCATGTTCTGCCCCCCTCCCCGAACCAATCAACTTTCCGAGACCTTCCAGAGGAGCACTCCAGGACAGCTCCAGAGGGTTCGCTGAAAAAATGAGGCCGTTTTATTGATGATTAGACTGCACTGGCAACAATCATTAAGCTGATACAGACTGACTTCAACCAAAGCACGAGCTTGGACTCCGAAGTCATAAAGTGACATGATGCCTTAATAAATTAAGGAAGTTGTCATTCCTCTCCATCATCGACTCTTCACTTGAAGTTCTTTGCAAATTCCTCTCCTTTCTTAATGGAAGCCTTCAGCTCAGCCATGGCCTCGGCCACCATCTTCTCTTCAAAAGGAGAAATCTTGCCAATACCTAGGTTCTTCTCAATTCCTTTTTTCTGAGGGAAAGAGGATTTAAGGATTAGCCATTCATTGAATGACCTAGGGAGTAACTTAACAGCTCTGATTAAGTATTATCCAGCTGAGACAGAGACCCAGCCCAGGACCTCTTGTCATCTTTAGTTGGCCAACCCCGTGTTTCGTAGCAAGGCTCAGGAGCCTCTCATTATCCATACTGACTTCTACAGCCTTCACAAACTTCCCCCTCCCTGTCCACGCTGGGGTGAGAAGCTTGAAGAGCAGACCGACACCCAACCGCTCCTTCATGCCTTTCTCCATCTTCAAAGCCAGCGTCTGGCAAGAGAATCTCTCTCCTTAGCGCACACTTGCCACTGGCTCACAGTCTGAAGCTGCTTCAGAGTCACACTCCTTGGGTTTGGAGATCTCCTGCCTATGTCCAAACCCTCTCCTCTCAACACCCCTTAGGTTCTGTTCCCCCAGCAGCCAGCACCTAAGGCAGCGGCCACAGCATCTTTGTCTTTCACTCCACCCCCAGGGCAAGTGACAAAAGGAACACTTCTCCTTCAGAGCTCAGTAGAGGCCCTGAAAGCAACCTGCTAATCCTAATCCGTGCTGTAGCTCCCCATGTGCCTCAATTTGAGGGATTTGCTTGCAGCAGATCAGGCCAGAGACAGGATTGCTGATGCTGGCTGATTATGTGAAAGCCCTTGGCAAACAGGCACTGACTCAAGGCAAGCGTGACCTCTTATGACCAGTCTGAGTCCCTGGTCACTCAGCAGCCGGCAGTCTGAGCGGAGATAAAGGCAGCAGCCTCCCTGTTGAGCAGGAGGTACCTGCCCCCCAAGTACCACACACTTCTAACAGGCACGTGCAGCTGTTAACAGCGACACCCACCAGTACTCAACTGAAATCTCCAAGGAAATCACAGATTCACTAAGTTGGAAAAGACTAAAGCTGTAGCCGCTGTCTGTGTCATTTAAAGCACAGAATCACTAGGTTGGAAAACACGCCCAGGACCATCGAGTCCAACCATTCCTATCAACCCCTAAACCAGGCCCCTCAAGACATACTCCCAGTAGCAGAGGTGTAGAGAAGTATGGGCTCTCCGTCTCTTCCGATCGAACAAAGGCGCATTCAATAACACCTTCCTTCCCATTCATAGCATCCACCAGAGAGAACACAAACCGGGCACCAGCATAGGCCATGGACAAAGTGGCAGATCCTGTAGAAGGTAAAAGCACATTTACATCAGATCACACCGACATTTGATATTTTCTTCAACATCGAAGGCTTCCATATCAATCAATGTTTCCAGAGCTGCAGTGATACCAACTTCAGCCTTAACAGCCACTTGAATAAAGCAGTAGCTTTTGCCTGGCTCTGTGCTATTTAGCTGACCAGACGTATAGGAAGAAACAACTTCATTTCATAGAGAATGTTCTTATTAAAGCCACATACGGCATGAGACCAGCTAATGTTTAATCTTACCTACGTACCAAACGGCTTCTAGTCCCACAGTTCAGGCAGTCGTTGACATGGCAGAGAAACTACATTTGCAATCAGCAGTTCCTAATTCTGCACCACAGTTGTAAGATTAAACTGAAGAGGACTGCATCTGCTCAGCTGCCTAACAAGGATTATGTGGAAGCTGCAATCAAGAACCAACCTGCTCCTGCTTTAGCTTTGACAACTTCAGTGCCAGCTTCTTGAATCCTCCCTGTAAGCTTTTCCAGCTGATCCTGGGGGAAGTCCACTTTTGGGGTGCACTAGGTAGGAAAAAAGAAGCGGCTATCAAATACCAGGATCCCTCCAGATCCAGCACAAGGCCACCCACACAAGGCTTTTTGTACCATCATAGTTAACAGCAGTTCTTACTGAGGAAAACCAGGTCACAAATGGCAAAACAAACCGACCAAGTATTCACTGAGGTTGCTGGTTACTGCATAGATGGTAAAGGCCTCGCTCGCTCGAGGACAAACTGCAGCTAAACAGCAGAACCAGGACTCTGACACACACTAGTTCCAAAGTACCGATGAGGAACACCACACACTGTAAAGCCCCACACCCCAGTCACTGCAGCTCACCTGAGAAATCAGAGGGATGATCGTCTTCCCAGCATGGCCACCAATAACCGGAACGCTTACTCGAGCTGGATCTAATCCCTAAGGGAAACAAGGAACTTCACAGCATTCTGAAGCACCATCTAAAGCCACCAGGCCTCATTTTCTGCCTGGGTACTCGGACACATCTCTAATCCAGTGCCGCACAAGGTATGAGTTTCAGAGGCAGCAACACTGCAGGGACAAAGCTGGATCTGTAGCACTGAACTCCAGGCTACTCCAGTAAGTTCAGACCCACAGGACATCACTCAGACAAGCTGAGATATACAGCAGCACGAGGAGGGACTCCGCCAGGGCTATTAAGAGCAGCAACCCATTACAGCTCCTGGTACTTGGCATGATATCCTGTAACACACACACAGGCAGTAACTTGCACACACACTACAGTTCAATCCCCTCCTCTGGTTGCACCGGCAGGGGTGAAAATGCCAACAGAATTAAGGGGAAGGTGTCACTCACTCACAGGGGACAGCTATGAAAGGAAAGGTCAGCGTCTCTAGAACCACATTTTGGAAGAAACCCTATCCCCAGGTTCCTCTAGAGAATGGAAACAGGGAACCATTGCCTTTCCCTCTTAGCTCTGCAGAAATCTGAGCTCTTTTGGCTTTGGGCAGTGATTTTAAAAACATTTTTGACAGTCCTAACAAACAAAGTGCCCCATTATCCCTCCCCAGCACCCGTCACTATGACCTACCTTCAGTTCAGCCACAAAGGTATTGGCTCTGACGATGTCCAGTGTTGTAACACCAAAGATCCTGTTGGGATTATACACACCATGCTTCTTGAAGACCTCTGAAGTTATCGGGATGGTTGAATTGACCTATAGACAGGAGCAGGCAAACATTCATTAAAACCAGTGGAATAATGAAGCCGACACACATGAGCTGAACAGGCCAGAGAACAAGTCAGGTGTGTGTCCAACCTGAAGTCAACTGCAGCCAATTATTTTAATTCCTAAATTGAATAGCAATTCGGAGTCAGGTTGGAATAAAAATCTTCTACTTTAAATAACCATTAAGATAATAAATGTTTACATTCACATTACAAAAGCTCCTCCCTTAGGGAGCTGAGATTCTCTTCCAGCTGAAGCTCCAGCATGTGCTGTATCTAAAAGGCACATGAGGCTGAGATGTTAAGCACATTTTTTTATCCCAGTTTCGTCTGACTTAAATACAGCCCAATAAAAATGACTGAGTAGAACCAGGCTGTTAGTTTTTTTAATGCTAACAGCCTGAAGCTCTTAAAGACACTGATCAAAACTAACAGGAACTCGGATTAGAATTCTCTGTCTGCACCGTCTCTCTCTATTTTCAATGTCTCCAGCCAATGCTTACTGGGTTAGAGATGATACAGATCATGGCTTCAGGACAGTGCTTCGCACAGGCAGTTGTCAAAGTAGCAACAATACTGGCATTGGTGTTGAAGAGGTCATCACGGGTCATACCTAGAACACACCCAGTACAACACTTAAAGTTATCCACAGTCTACTCATTTACAGGCAAACAGCTCAATCCTAAATCATCCTGCTCTGGATAGAGAGATACCAACTTCAGCTCCTGGTTCCTTCTATCACGAGAAAACTCTCTTGTAATGAACTGGCTCCAAAGGCAGCTCTTCTTGCTAAGAAAAGATTCCTGCTCAGCTCCACTGTCAGAACATGTTTCTCGTAGGAATGATACAACCACACTGACCCAGCCCAGTGACACCCAAGAGCAGAACAACTGCTCCTGAGGTGAATTCTCTTCCTTCTGACAGCACCTTCACAGCTACAGCTGAAAACACTGAAGCACTGAACACGGGAGCTTCAGGACTGTTTGCATGAGAAGGTTTTGCCCCTCATCCCTGCACAGAGCTTCAGGAGTCATTCCTGCCTGTTTTACAGAGGACAATCCACAACACAGACTCAAGGAGGTGCCGATACCCAACCAGCTCTAGGTCAGTCATCCCTAGATCCCTCCCCTCCCAAACCAGCTGTGCCATAAGGCACCAGAAACAGCTCTGTGTGAACAACAGTCCTGCAGAGACACACCTCAACAAACCCCAGGGCTTTTCAACACAGAACGTACCCGGTTTTCTGGGGACTCCTGCGGGAATCACTACAACATCACAGCCCTTGAGACATTCTGGCAGCTGCTCAGGTCCCAGGAAGCCTGAAATGAAAGACATTCGGGTGTTACGGTTTTGCCAGTTATTAAATACTTGACAGTGAAGTATGAAATTATGCCTAGAGGCACCTAATTCATTTGTTTAGCTTAGCCTTTGATTCAGACTTATTCTGAAAGGCAAAGGAACACAGCTGTGCATGGGCCCCATTTGATGGTTTTTTCTTGTTTCAAAATTTAGAGAATGAGAGCGGCAGGAACCTGACGACCACCTGTTTCAGAAACTCTCAGCTCCTCCTTGTCACTCCTTACTCCCCAAAAATCCCAGCTTGGCACTAAAGTCAACTCCTCCGGGGAATCCCACAGAGAAACTTGCGAGTAAACTGTAACTTTCCAGCAAGCTCCAAATAAAATGCAAATCAGCAGGTTAAGATTTCCTTGATTCATCGGAACCTGTCAGCTGTCCTTTCCTAAAAGCAGCGCACAGAAGAAATCTGGACTCCCAGAGAGCGTTGAGTCTATTTGTAGTCAAACTTTTAAACTCAACACCCGGGCTTTTCTCCAACATGATTTTACTAATCTCTTCCTGCCAGTTATTAGGAATTCCCCTCCCACAGTGCAACCCTGGCCACTCTTAACTCCACGCATATCAATCTAATCAGCTAAACCTCAATTAGTCATGTGCTGCTTGAGAAAGAGCTACTTAAATTGATCCTAGGCTTCCAGATCGTGTGGAACTCCCCTTCTCCAGCACAGCAACAGGCATCTCCGAGCGTCAGGCACCCAGAGGGCTCCTCTAGCACATGGACTGTTCACAGCAGCTCACGGTACCTTTAACATTCGCTCGTGTCTCAATGTGGCTGAGGTCGGCCGCGACGCCAGGAGTGTGAGCGATATCGTAGAGGCTGAGGCGGCTAACCAGGGGGCTGTTCTTCAGGAGAAGGGAGAGGGGCTGGCCGATGCCCCCCGAGGCGCCCAGCACCGCGACCTTGGCATTGTGCTGCGGAGAAAACACACAAAAACATGTCAGAGGCGCTTCAGAAGTTACCGCAGCAGCGACCTTGGGGGTTTCACCACTCTTTCTTTACTTTTTGTTCTGTTTCTCAACTTCCTTATCAAGTACAATGCAAACGCAATTGCCTAAGCTCAGGGAAAGCAATCACCACCGTAGCCTCCCAGAGATCCCTGAGGTTTTGTGGCAGGATGAGTTAGAGGAAAACGTTCTTCTGCGATCTGGGGCTCAAAAGGGAAGCAAGTTGAGGCAAAGAACTAAAAGGATCATCCTCCTTCAGATGGAAACATCTGCCTGAGCCTGATACCTGCTGCCCTGGGAATCTACGTCTGACCAACAACAACCTGGTATATGGTTTCTCTAGTTTTCATCATATCAAACACACACACCTCCCACTTTGGGAAAATAATACCTGTAATGGAATTCAATAAATGTAATAACCATGGTATGTGTGAGGAAAACATGTATCCCTGAAATCATAGAATCATAGAACAACCAGGTTGGAAGGGACCCATCGGATCTTCTAGTCCAACCATTCCTATCAAACACTAAACCAAGTCCCTCAAGACCTCATCCACCCGTCCCTTAAACACCTCCAGGGAAGGGGAATCAACCACCTCCCTGGGCAGCCTATTCCAATGCCCAATGACCCTTTCTGTGAAAAACTTCCTCCTAATCTCTAGCCTAAATCTCCCCTGGTGGAGCTTGAGGCCATTCCCTCTTGTCCTGTCCCCCGTCCTTTGGGAGAAGAGGTCAGCTCCCTCCTGCAGCTGCTTCGAGATTAAAGCTCCAAGAACACCAACTGCAATTTCCAGCAAGGAGCAAGTGTGGCTGAGAAGCACGAAAAGCAAACTCTGGACTTGCCACCCCGGTGAAGCCTCCAGCTTTGCTCTAACATGCTCTTTGGAAGACAGATTTCTCCGGAAAAAAACTGCGCTCCTCTTTGTGAGGGAAGTGTCACTCAATGAGAGGAAAGCTGCTTTAACCATCCTGAGCACTCTGACAAGGCAACACTGCCAAGTGACAGAGAACCAGGGGGGCTTCTGCAAAGAGGGAATGTGGTAATGCAATTACTGCTGATAAGGACATTCTCTATCAGTGTCTTAACAGATAAAGCTGTAAAAGCTCCAAGTCCCTGCCTAAACAGCTTAGTAATTATGTTATGACAAGAAATAACCCACCCAGCAGCCTGATTATCATAAGCTGTGCTCAGTTTTCCTGCTACTGCAGCAGATGTAATTTAGCACACAGCCCTCTGTGGGGAAACAAAGTCGAATGCTACTCCCTGCCATCCCTCGCACTGATGCCTGAGCTGATATCATGAGGTCAAAATCTCATTGCTAATAAGCACAACTCCTATCAAAATAATTATGCAACCCTCTCTTGTAAAGCCTATCTTTACAGCTGAGATAACCACTTTGTCACAGACCACTGGGAACTTCCCGTGGGAGAGTGGAGCTCGGATTCTTGCTGCCCACCCTGCAGCAGCACCAGCCTCTCCAGCACCATCACCCACAGCAGGTGCAGCAGGGGGGACACTGACACCCCCAGCCCGAGCTCTGAGCTCAGCCTGGAGGCAGCGGCACGTTTCAGCAGAGAAAAGCAGAAGCAAACAGGCATCTGTTACAACTGGGGAGAGAAGCTCACCCAGAACAAACAGTGTGCCCAGGTTGCTAAGAAGGCCAATGGCATCCTGGCTTGGATAAGACATGGTGTGACCAGCAGGGCCAGGGAGGTGATTCTCCCTCTGTATTCAACACTGGTGAGGCCACTCCTTGAATCCTGTGTTCAGTTGTGGGCCCCTCACCACAAGTATGTTGAGGCTCTGGAGTGAGTCCAGAGAAGAGCCACGAAGCTGGTGAAGGGGCTGGAGAACAGAACCTATGAGGAGCGGCTGAGAGAGCTGGGGGTGTTTAGCCTAGAGAAGAGGAGGCTGAGGGGAGACCTCATTGCTCTCTACAACTACCTGAAAGGAGGCTGTGGAGAGGAGGGAGCTGGGCTCTTCTCCCAAGGGACAGGGGACAGGACGAGAGGGAATGGCCTCAAGCTCCACCAGGGGAGATTTAGGCTGGAGATTAGGAGGAAGTTTTTCACAGAAAGGGTCACTGGGCATTGGAATAGGCCGCCCAGGGAGGGGGTTGATTCCCCTTCCCTGGAGGTGTTTAAGGGACGGGTGGACGAGGTGCTGAGGGACATGGGTTAGTGTTTGATAGGAATGGTTGGACACGATGAACCGATGGGTCTCTTCCAACCTGGCTGTTCTATGATTCTATGAAACCGAGCAGAACTCTTGGCTGAGGGGGTGACCGAGCAGAGACAGGGCAACACCCCAGCCCCTCCGCGAGCCCCACAGCCACCGAGCTGCGCCCCAGCCTCCTCCTCACCACACCCTCACAGGCCCACGGCCCCTTCACACCACACGACCCACAGGCCTCTACAGAGCCCTCCCCACACCAAGAGGCCCCACAGGCCTCAAATCCCCGCGAGGGCCCCCAACCCCAACGAGGGCCCCCAACCCCCGCGAGGGCCCCTCCCGGCCTCGCCGCCCCCCCCATCGCTCTGTGTACCGCGGCGGAGGTGGCGATGCCGCGGCCGAGCGCGGGGCGGGCGATGCGGGACAGCATGGCGACAGCGGCGGCTCCGGTGACTCCAACGACCTCCAGGCGCCGCGCCCCCCGCGCCCGCAGCTCTCGCGAGACTTCCCTCACCA